>OZ010636.1:20022679-20622679 GCA_963932165.1 Pimpla rufipes
ACATGATCTCCTGGATAAAAAAAACGTATCTACTTCCTACGATTGATTAAAAAAATGTGTCTTAACAGTTATGTTGTATAAAATCATACACATGGTACCGGATGAAAAAAAAGCTTAAAAATCCATTGACGAGAAAAATTTTGCAATAATTACCAACCTTCTCGCGATTCAATTCTTGCCCTGCGCAGCCGTGAACGCACTCAACAATACAGAAGTTGACTAGCGAAAACAGATCGCGAGAGGGTGTGCGCACCAGTAGCGGGATGGAAAGTGGAAAGCAAGGTTGACGAGTTTGGATGGGGGGTCGCGTGTGCTGGAGTTTGTAGAGTACACCGAGAGGAGTATATATATCGCGGTGCGAGATGGCTGATGCGCGGGGTGTCGGGTGATGGCAGAGGACGACAGAGAGCGAGAGAGAGAGAGAGTGAGGGAGAGAGAAGAGGAGGTTGCCAGGTTTGAGGGGGTGTGCGGGGGGCATGAGGATTGTAGGGAGGGCACTGGTGTAGTGAGAGGTCGTTGGAGCAGGTCCCAGCGGCGCTTTCGGGTTTTGATAAAACGCCTAAACATCAATCGGACTCGAAAACTGGCCTGTAATTCGAGTTCCATGCGGGGCCACCGGGGAAAGTATCGTCGGGCAGCGAGCAGAGTCGGCCCCGCGGGAAGTCGGGTCAATAGATGAGCGTCGAGAGGTAGAGGTCGGGTGATGCATCCGCTGAATATGTATGAGCCCGCGACACCCCATAGCCCCACGCGGAGAGACCGAACCGCACTATCTGTGGGTGATAGTGGGTATGCTGTATGTCTCGCTGGGGTCTGCCGACGCGACTGCGGCTCCGGGTGTACCAGGGGTGATGGCGGCGGCGGCGGCGGCGGCGGCAGCGGCGGCAGCGGCGGCAACGGCTGCGGCAGCGGGATCGTCGGTACTGTGGCTGCGACGCGCGACGCCCATAGAGCAGCGCAGCCTGGGCCGAGCAACCCCGACGAGCTCACCGAGCGAGCGAGAGAGAGAGAGAGGGAGAGAGAGCACACCGAACTCCGGCGCGCGAACGAGAGCGAGACCGAGCCAATACATTACCAGAGAGGAGAGAAAGGACGCGCGCGGCTCTCTCTGGTACAGACGGGGCGAAGAGGTCTACGTGCAAACCGCCCCCGCTCACCGCCCGTCCTCCCCGCATCCTACATCCAGAGAGACGCCGCGCGAGTGGGAGCGAGACGGAGAAATCGCGCCGGCTCTTGCCTCTCTATATCGCCGCAAGAACCACCCCAATGGAAACTCGAGACCCAGCAGTGGCTCTGCAGTCTCACCACCCACACATCATACACACTCCGCGAGCTGGGTGAGATGGGCTGGAGAGAGGGAGAGAGACAGAGAGAGAGAGAGAGGAATTGAGAGAGGGAGGGAGAGGGATCCACTCGACATACCGTACAGCGCGCACCACTCACCGGCAGCAGGAGCAACGCCAAGGCGACTCGTCGCCAGAGACACCGGGCGAGAGACGTTATCTTAGGAGACAAAGTTACGTCGTAATTCCTTCGCGAACAGATGCCGATGGCTGCGCTGAGACGACGCTGGTTACCGTCTCGCTGTGGCTCCTAAATTTAAGGGGAGAGAAGGAGAGAGGAGAGACACGAGGGTGTCCTTTTCCTCCCACCCTGTGGAAGGAGGATCTCTAGGAGCCCTAGGAGCTTCCGCATCGTATGTACGCACAGTTGAGTGTGAACTATCGTCGCTCATCCGGCAACACACTGCGCCGTATATTTGATTATGTGTTACGCGGTTTGAGTTGAGAGAAAACAAAATGAACGTAGGTTCGGAGAGTGGATGCATAGGAGAGGGCTTGATAAGCCGCCAAGCGGCTTAGAGGTATGTCGATAATTCGACTCTTAGCGCCCGAGGGTCGTACAGTTATTTGGCAAGGGGTTGAGACACCGATGAGAATGGTATAATATATATGATCCACTAAACAGGGAGAACGAGCCCACCGAGTGAGCGATGAATCCCGCAAGACAGCATGAGATATTGCCGGATTAGGGCGCGCGTTATAGTTTTAATCTCCTACGGTTAAAAGCTTCGCCTGGTTCTCAAACAATCTTCGCATGCGGAATTAAATTGTGCGAAACTCGCGGGCAAACGAAAATGAGATTTTCCATCCTGAATTATTAAAATTTAAGCTGCATTGTGTAAAAGGAACTTGATCAAAGAACACAGCTTGTTTTGCCGACCAAAGGTACTTCACAATCTCCAAACCGTGCGCGAAAATGTCCCGCACCGAGATTCGACCTACGCCGATAAATGCATGCGGGGAAAATACAATGCGGAAAGTCACGGTCATCCGGATGTCAATGGCCACGAGTCACGAAGACGTCGTTATTGACGCCGCATCACCACAATGAGAGACAAGTTTGAGCGATGGCCAATCGACGAGGGTGTCATTGAGACGAGGGTCTGAATTGGACGCAGCCCAGCGGATCCCCCGTGGCTGCTTACGAGCGCGAAATATATATGTAAGAGGTGTCTATGGGTTTGGCGTTTAACCCTTGTATTTATTCGTCAACTCGTGCACGATGTCACGGCTCGTTGAGCGTCACTGCATAACACAGGGCTCTCTTTTGTGGACGGGAGCAGCAGGAGCAGCAGCACGCGGAGCGTGCGGGGGATCGCGGCGCGCAGCTGGGCGTGAGGAGCTGCCGGGGCCGCGCTGATCCCGCGGCGAGAGATGCCAGGACAGCTCGGGCTGGATGTGGGGCTGGAAGGCAGCAGCGAGGGAACGAAGAAAGGGTGAAACGGTGATAATAAAGCCGCGCGAGGAGCGAACGAGACCCGGCGCGCACGGTGGACCAATAAAATATATCCAAAGCAGAGGCGACGACTTGTTCGGCTGCGGCGAAAAGGGGTTCCGCAACGCTTCATTATACGCGCCGAGTCCGCAAGTTCATCGCTAACCCCTTAGGCCTCGGTTCTCGCGGGCGCGCAATGAGCATTCACGACCGTACAAGGGGGAGGCGAAAAATATCTACGGATAATTAACCGATTCAGCGGCGATGAACTCGGCCGCGGAGGAATTCGCCCGGTATTCCACGCAGGCAACCCGAGGAATCCCGACATATTCAGCCACCCCTGACTTCTTCATCGACTCCAGGAAGTTTTCCCCCGGTCGCTTTGCTCGCGCTGAAATAAGAATTTTTTCGTCGCGCGAGAGGAGAATGGGGCGAGCGCGCCGAGCAAGAAAGCGAAATACCGCGTGACTTTTTCCCCCGCAACGCGGCGCGTTATGCCGTCGTTATTGCTACGCACTAATTACGCGACGCCCCGCGAAGAGACCGCCGCGTCTTGTTTTTCCGCACCGTCCACTCTCTCATAAATGATGCATCGGTGAATTATGCCTCTCCGCGTGCGGTTTTTCTCGTCCCGTCGCGACTGCTATTCCGCGACGACGACGACGACGACGACGGCGACGGCGGCGGCAGCGGCTGTAATATATTTTACGTCCCTGTTACGTCAACGAATCACTTTTATCTCGGACCATTGAGAGCTGCGGAGGCTCAATTAATCAGAGAAAAACAAGCTGGAAGCGGTCGCGAGTCCGCGGGGCACGCGTGGTCTGTGTGCGCCCCGAGCGCGTATCGATCGAACCTTGGCGAACACAATCGAGGATTAGAACAATGCGATGCGGAGAAAACGGATCTCCTGTAACTGTAACCCTGGACGGGTTGAGTGAGAGTAAGAAATGAAGCCACACCTCGTGCGGCTTCGTTTCTACCCGCTGCGATGCCTCGGGCGCTTTATTGTCGCGACTGCGATGGTCGCGCAAAAAATCGTAAGTACCGACCTCTAATGGTCGTATGGTAATACGGCGCATTGGTCATGTTATGCGCGGCGACCCTAGAGTCGGTGGAACGTGGTACGAGTGCATCAGTCAAGGGCAGGATCGAGATAAAACTTTAGTGGCTCCTAAAAATTCCGCAAAAGGATCAAGAGGTCCAAAGTTTTTATTTCCATATTCTTTTCTTCGTGCCATAACCCATTCCGCGCTGCTGTAGCTGTGCATATCCTGGTCCGAGGTGGTGGGGAAACCGGTGGACCGATTGCACAACAGTTTCGCGTTACATTTCCCATTAGATGGCTATCAAGATTGTTTGAAGGAAATATCCAAGTCCCGCGATGATGGGGGACATAGGTGTTGATGGTGTCGGAGATGAAATGCCACCGGGATTTGAAACGAGGGTGTCCGGGGCCGCAGTGTCGCGCACGTAGCGAAAAGATAACATCTAAATAGAGATCAACGATCCTTTGAGGATATAATTTGGTTTTCGGTGCGCGGGGACAGCTGTCGCCTCGATCAAATGTCCCGCGCCCTTATGAAGGCTGGTCAGAGCTCTTCAATGGCGAAGGTGACGATCGGATTGAGCCATCGCACGACGCACTTTGATCGTGCAGATTATGCTCGTCTCCCGTGTTCACACTGGTCCGGGTCTCCGGCACCGATCAACTTTATTCTGACGACTCTATGCGGACACTGGCGACCTAAAAAGATGGCCCAAAGGGCCAGAAAAGCTGCGCATGTACGCACGCAAGGCTGCGACCATTGGACGAGTGGCTCCTAAAATGGCCCCCGGCGGTTTGGGGCCCCCCCAGTCGTTATCTACAGCGCATAGAGAACCCAAGCGAAGCCCCGTGGAGGGCAACACTCGCGTGTTGTACAGCGGCCGCTCCGAGGCGGCTTAAGTACCTGCCCAGCGAACCGAGGGCCGAGTGGCCCTGAGCATTTGATGTGCTTAGGCAAATGTGGCACCCACTAAATAATACCAGCAAGTGAGACGTAGTGGGATGTGGAATTGGCGAAGGGCGAGCGGCGGCAGCGGCAACGCGGGGAGAGCAGAAGGGCGTGTGATGTATTTGTAAAAAGGTGTCGGGTTGGAACTAAGGAGTCCCGTTCGTTCGGCGAACGAACGGCGCTCGCCCCGAGGGAATGCCGGGCGGCGGGCCAGTGAAACGCGCCGAATGTAACAGATAAAAGAGAATTGTATAAAATGGGGTGCGCGCGAAAACGCGAAGGGCGAGACTGGGCGACGGTGCGGGAACTTGTGTGGAAGCCCACGTGGGGTATATCCAGAAAAAAACGAGAGATGAGAAGATTCTCGCATGTTTCTCGAGACTCGGCAGACCTAGACCGGCCCTTGGGCTAGAAACCCGTTGCTATATTGCCATTCCAACGCCATTTTGGGAGCATTCGAGGCTCAAGATGAAATGGCTATGGCGCAGATACGACGATACCGCGGATGGGAAAACTGAGATGCCTCTATGCGCTTGTATAACAACCGAGGGAGGAGCTAGGTGCGTGTAGATCGAGCCTGGTGATGGTAGATAGATAGACAGACAGATACGGAAGATGGGGGCGCGAGGGACCCGAAGAGAGAAAGACAGTTCGGGGGGGTGGTATGTGGACGAAATGGATGCACAGAGCAGTCAGAGCAGGAGTAGAGTCGTCGCTTCGATCTGTCAAATTTCATTTCACGCTTCCAAAGAGCCGGGCGCGTCGGGACGAGAGAGAGAGTCGATGGGGCCGGAGATAGAGATCTACCGACACCTCCGTCACAGTCCACCCCATCAAAACCCCTCCCCGCATATAACATCCGAGCGAGCATGTACGATGTAGCCGCGAGTGCTGTTTGTGCGGTTCGTCGTCCTGTGGGGTCGCTCGGGGAGAGAAACGATTTTTTATTTTTGTTACCTACCAACGAGTACGTCTGCGTCTGTACGTGATTTGGAGCGTGATAAGGAAACGCAGAGTGCGCGCCCAGGTCTTTTTGGAAGAGCATGGGAAAATGGCACGAGAGGTCATCGATGATGCATTGGACACGAGAAAATGGCACGAGAGGTCATCGACACCCCGAGCGCGTTCAGGCCAATTCGCCGTGAAATGTCGAAATGGTCGATGCACAAAAGTGTGTCGCGTGGCTCCTGCGGCGACGATTGCAGTTGAACCCGTCAGTCGGGTCGCAATCACCATGCAAACTCGATCGCGCATACGTACTGTGTGTGTTTCAGTTAAGAGTGTTTATCGATCGGCAGAGACCTTGGTCTACCGTCATCCCCGAGTTCGTGGCTCGCCTACGGAGCTCGGCTCAGCTCTCCCATGTCATGCCAGAAGCTTTTGACACTCGGAGCACGTACTCGGGGCAAGGACCGCCGCAAGCTCGCTGCCTCTCTCGCTCGCCATATCCACCTCCTTCCTTCCTTCCTTCTGCCCCCCTCGCCCACCCCCCTCCCCCCTCTCCCCCTCCTCCGCGCGAGCCTCCCTCTCGCTCGCGCCTTCCGTCGCTTCCTCTCGCACACTCTCCATTTCCCGGCAGTTAGACCTCCTCTCCACTGTCTCACTCTTTTCGCTTCCCGAGCCTTTGGAAGGCTCTCCCGCTCCTCCCGAGCCTTATTCCAGAACGGAGTGCGCCATTGTGCTCTCCGCCACAACGAAATCCCGTACGTACGTTTCACCACGACTCCGTCGACCCGGGTATGGATTTTCCAAAACGCGTTTCCGCGGCTACCTCCACAGGTCTGAAACGTCAGTACACCTCGCGCTATCGCAAATAGTCGGGCTTATCGATTTCTTTGAGGCGAGCTTGGTGAGGTATTTTGGTTTTACATCAGTTCTGAGCTGTTTAAGGTAAATTTTGGGTATTACATTTTTTTGTTTGAATAATGTCGTTGATACAGTGATCAACGCGGAATTAGGTGGAGGTTGTGAGACGGAACGTTCCGACACGGAAAAGGTGTAGGCAGATCGCCGTGCGGTAACGCGCGACAGAGGTGCGCGCAGGGGGCCGCGAGGACGGAAGCCGATAGCGTGAGTCAGAGCGGGACGACGCGCGGGCCGAACCCGCGCCATGCTAAACAATGCCTTCTGGCATGACAAGCGACACCAAAACCGACAATGGAATTGAGAGAGCCGCGAATGGAGGCCATAGCGTCGGGCGTCCTGTTGCCGTCGTTCGCACCTACCTATACGGCTTACAGGCTCGCGCGCGCACGCTCAGGCTTTTTCACCAAACAAATAATCATTCGTGAATGCAAAAATCAATATGCTACGATATGTAGGGAAAACTATAAGTGGTCAGTTGTACCCGTTTGATGTGTTATTTATGAAATATGACATTAAACGTCATTAGCGCGCGTGTGTTCTCCGCCTGTCCGTAGGTATCACAAACCCAAGCATTACCGATGTACAGAATAACAGGCAGACGCTTCGCTGGAACCTTTAGTTTACATAAGGTGCGTTCGACGCTGGTCCGTTTGCCCAGGAAGGAATTCCCAAGGGACCCTCGGAGCGGCTGGCGACCTCCTGGAATTCGAGACAAGTGGTGCCCGGACCAACGGGAGGACCTGTTACGACACTCCGATAAATTCTACAGCGCCAATTATTACCTTGTCGCGCGGGAGGCATTCTCGATCCAGCGAGGAGAAAGGTCCCGACGAGATCTTTGACGGTGCAAGTTTATCGACATCGCCCGTAAACTTGTACCAGGCGAAAAATAATAGAGCAATATCTGTAATGAAGGAAGAAAACATCTGAGTGTCGCCTTGTTGGGGGGGTTCCTTTGCCAAGGAAGACCCAACGGCGAACGTTCCCATTGCGTTATTAACTAGACGGCGTAGCTGCAATGCAGCATTGTAGTGCGTATCTATGTATACGTATTGTCCATATCGCACGGCGGAGCTAACCGGAGGTCCCCGTTGGGCAATAATATGCCCCCGCGCTCGTAACATAGTGGTACAATAACGCTACGGTCGGTTCTTTATGCGCGTACAGGGCAAATAGATCACATTGCTGGCTAATAAGCCGCTTGGCGCGCGAGGCTGACCCTCTTATGCTTCTCCCGTGCAGCGGCCCCCAGCGCGCGTGTGCCACTTCTCGAACCAGAACTATACCCTCTCTCACCCTCGTGACATCTATCCACGCGGTGGAGGAGCCCGCGCGCGGCACCCCACTTTTTCCCGTTTTCCTCCGAAATTCCAGTCGTCTATCAATTGCGTTAGGCGCACGGGAGTCGCGCTGGTCGCTGAGGGGCGTCCCGGTATTGTTATGATAATGCACCCGGCAATCGATCTGCCTCATTATGTCACCAAAACTCCCCCCGAAAAAGCTTCCGAGTCGCACGACCAGAATTCCGCCAACTTTATCGCCCCTTTTCAACGTTTTGTGGGCCGAATCCATGGGAAGTCGTTCGCTGGTGCGGCATCAAGATTTTCGAGTCACAACTCTGACGGTTGAAAGCTTAATTCACTGTATTCTTTGGCCCCGAGTTGTTTTTATTTGCGACTGGGTTCAGTTGCCAAGTACAGAAGTTGTGACTCGTTTTAGGCGGTGAAACAATGACCATAAGAGGGTTTCCAATGGCTCCAATGATCTGTGGGTCAGGAAGAGATGCGCGGCAGTATCAAAAAATATATCACGGACTTGTCCCGAATAATGTTGTCACTGCCCTGAACCAGTACTTTATTCGGTACTTTGCCGGCTACGAAAAGCAATACAGTTCTCCGTATTCCGACGATGGAAATGGTCAGCGATAAAGATTCGGCGATAGGATGCCTCGTATAGGAAGGGCCGATTTCGAGGTAATGCGAAAACGACGTCCTGGCTCGTCGACACTGGCGAAACGGCGGCGTTGACTCGGCGAGCCTCGCGAGAGTTCGCCGCACGCTCGTCCCGCAGCCATTAGATGGGTGCTGAGCCTGAGTTCCGCCGACTGGGTAATACTTCGAAACTCGTGAGGGCCCTCGATTACCCGTCTAATTATCTAGCGCGTCTGGATAGGCCAACCCTATCTTCCGAAAGGAGGATCTGCGGTTACACCCGCGCGCCACCCCGGGCGTCCCCTCGCCTCGACTGCTTTCGCTCTCGTCGACCCTCAAAGGTCATTGTTACCTCGTTACTACCCTCTAGCCCGAGCCCTGAGAGGGAATTCGCTCGGGGGTCTCGTCAGCAACGCCCTCTGCCTCGTCGAAATACTGATAAAACCTGTGACATCGCGTCCCGAACTCCTCACGGTTTACGGTTATATCGCTTGTTGCGTGTAAAATTCACAAAACAAAATTGACGAAACGCCCGACTAAGAGGGACATGGCTGCCAAAAATCAGGCTCGGGGTCGCCCGAAGATAAGGATAAAGATTATCAGCGGGCTGGAGACGACTTTACCCTCGTCGTGGCCGCACCGGACATTTTTTGGGTGTTCGCGGTGCAAAGCAGCAGCCACATCAGCGGCACTTGGAACGGGCACAGGCAGTGTTAAGCTAGAGAACGGCCTCCCGACTGCAATCAATACTGTTTCGGCATTACGCTCGGTGGAAACACTCTCTTGGAAAGGGCCTACGTTTCTGTGGGGGGCCGTATACAAGCGCGCTGGCAAGAGGCGAGACCGCGCGGCCGTGAGCGAGATGGGAAAAGGGTGGGGCACGCGAAACGGGGGAGGCAGAGAGTTCGTGGTCCGCATACTGATGCGGGGGCAGACCGAATGTGCCGCGCGCTCCGGAGAATAAGACAAGGTGCGTGCGTGTGCGCGATCCACGCTCGCGCCTTTATCGCTCTCTCCGTCGTGTCGGTGTGTCGCGCACACGTGCACACCGGGCGCGTATTCCTCGGGGTGGAACTGGCGAAGATACAGCACAAGGGATTCGCGGGGAGAGGGAGAGAGACGCGGAGGAGAAGCGGCATCGGTGGAGTAGAAAACAGCAGCCGGTTTTACTGTTTCTGCGGCTGACTCTCTGCTTGGCGGGGAATCAATGCCTCGAACTGTATGGAATAACAATGGAAGCCCCGAATAACGTAATATCTGTGCCATGCAGAGCCGTCTTGGCGTTAGGTCCCGCTTGCAACGTCGCCTCGACTGCGCGGAGTGACCGGGTATTGGATTGAAAAAGAAAATGTTGCGGAAGAAGAAGAAAAAAAAAAAAAACATGTTTGCCGTGTGTGTAATGAAATCCCGGCGATGATTGACGGAAACAAGCGACGCGAGGGACGCGAGGGAAAATTGGCTGCATGACGCCATGGTCGGCCGGTACTTAACGAGATATTACGAGCCAGGGGGCACGAAACGACTGCTAGCTTCTAGCACTTTTTGCAGCGATTACCTTTCTCGAAAAGCCGGGCTTCTTCGGATTCGACGACGCGTGAAGGAGCGCGCGAGCGCGATAGATCCGAGCGATGTAGTTTGAGTGTAAAAGAGAACACTGGGAGAAGTGGTCCGCAGCGGCTCCGGGGTGGGTGCCAGTTGGTATAAACTGGCGCAGGTAGCCCCGAGCTATATAACGAAAGAGGCCGGCGTGATCGACAGAGCAGAGAGTGAGAGAGAGAGAGAACGAGAGAGGAGGAGGACAAGCGCGAGCGTTGCGGGTGGAGGGTGGATAGGAGAGGAAGGAAGGTCTCTCACACAACGAGGTGGCTCTCTCTGCATCGTAGCCGTCGGTAAGTGGGTACCCACTTCTGAATTGGCTCCCCCTAGTCGTTCCACTCATTGGATCATCGTTCGTTCGCCGAAAATTCGATCATTATGATTGCTTATGATGTAAATGATGCCCGGAGGCAGCAATTGTTTCCAGTGGAACGAGCCCGCTGGGCTTTCATGGCTGCGGGTCCCCGGGTGCGACGTTTCGCGTACGCCTCGGCCCCGCGGATCAGGTACCCCATACGAGCATCCGGTTTAACTGCGCTCTGAACGAATAACGCGTACACGACGAGAGAAGAAAAAAAAAAAAAAAAAAATACTTGCAGCCATTTGGAGTGAGATCAACGAATGTTTATTTCCTGGCAATGACACCCGATTATTTCTATGTTTTTAAGACATATTTTTTGCCACTTTATACTATCTTTAGTGCCCTATTAAAGGAACGAAAAAATAGGGGAAAAAAATAAAGGACGGTCTATGGTATATGAGGAAGTAAGTATCGATGATGATTGTTGACGAGCAGGTCTTCAGTTTTTAGTCAGAACGTTCAAGTTCGAATAGCGCAGCCCGGGGGGTCGAATCTTCTAATTTACCCCAGCCGGGCCTCTCTCGCCGGGTCTCTCGCCCTTTTACGACCGTAATTTTAAATTCCTGGCAAAAAACTGGCGAAACTGTGTGTTCGGTAGGCGGACGGTCTACGGGGAATAGAGAAAGGTGGCCTTCTCGGGGCTGCCCGGCCGGGGAGACCGAATCGTTATTATGGAATTATAGCATAGCTCGCAGGCTGGTGTAAGTGCAGAGGCTGTGGGGGCAACGGGGTGCGTGGCACACACGAATGCGCGAGGCCCGATCGTACGTGAGGCCCGATCGTTTGTCCGAATTCCCGGATAGATTTTGACGGCCCTCGCCCCGTGACCATTATAGTAATTTCACGGTACGGCGTCTATTCCGCGCGTCCCGAGGAGCACGACTAATTTCATTAGGGATAAATATCATGATTATGCCTGGCGACCGTCTCGAAAACGGCCGATCTTTCGGGGGTCCCGGGCGATTTCGATTTTACGCCGTTCCTTCCGCTCTTCTCCCGCGATCCTCGAGGATCGATCCTCGAACGTTTCCTCGCCTCGGGTGCCTCGCGACCCTACATTCCGCGTCCCGATCTCTTTGAGCCTTGAAAATCGGTAGGGAAACAATCGCAATTAATTGCGGCAAAACTCATCCAAAAGTTGTAACGATTTTTCTTCAAGACGATCGGTGATATAGCGGACTGACGAAAATAACCCGACCGTCAGCCGATCTCGCGTCGTGGGATGCAAAGGGAAAGCTTCCAGCGCCGCGTATGCGCAACGATCGAAAGAGATCGGTGTCGTCCGAGTCGCCCGGCGATCGCGACTACATCGATAAACGTCGTAGACAACCGGCGGGCTCAACGCCGGTCATCAGGCGTCACGTAACTCACGTACGTACGCGAGTACGTCGAGCGCGACGAGCAAAGCGATCGCGCGACTTTTTCATCGCGATCGTGTCCGGCGTGCGTCCGGTGCCGCGCGTTTCTGCGCCCAGCCAATCGGTGGAATCTGTCCGGATCTCTCGCGCTCGCGTTGACTACTGTCACGAGGCTCAAAAGGAGAGCGAGCGGAGCTGCTGCTGCTGCTGCTGCGGTTCGCGATGCGCTGGAAGCTCGGAAAGTAGGCTCTAACCCTGCTACCAACATAGTATATATATACACACATAAAATAGCAAATCCACTCGCTCCCTCCAATGCGCAATACCACGAGAACGACATTCCCAATGATTTTTATCGTTCGCTCGACGTCGCCGCCGCCGTCTCGTGTATATCTATCGAAACGACTCCGGTAACGAGGTAAAAATCGCATCGATATTGCACGATAAGCCGCGAGCCCATACGTGACTCGCACGCGCCAGCCGTTCCGAGATTCCTCGCGGCTCGCGAGGGGGACACACGCGTTTCGCATTCGGTAAAACTGCGCTCGGAGAGCGCGGTAGACAAAATCTCGAGTGTGAGAAAAACATAGAGGCGATCATATATATCGCGGACTCTGCTGTATATATATGATAACTGGAAAAATCTGTGTCGCAGTCGTCGGGGCTGAATTGAGTTATCGATGTATTCGCGAGGCGAGTCGCTCGATCCTCTCTCGTCGTTTGCGCGCCGGCGTTGCGGCTACGCTGCGGCTGCGAGAAAACCCGAGGAAGCGATTATCCTCGGCGTTCGCACGTGTAATGCGGGATTAACGGGCTCCCGGAGTTCCCCGGCATACCTGCACCTCGTATGTCTATAGCTAACTACTATGTGGCTGCGTGTCCGCTCGCCACTATCTAGTTACCTGTGCGCGAGGATCGAGAGACGTGCGTGCTTCTTTGAGCGAGAGGGAAAGAGAGAGAGGGAGAGAGTCTCTAACCGCGTACGCGATCCGTTATTACTTATTACCTATCACCCGGAGACCGCGGCGACGAGCCACGAGGGCCTCGCGTGGCTCTCTCGATACCTCGGACAAACGACTAATTGTTGCGGGCTTCTAATTGACAAAGTTCTCAGGCTTCGACGACGATTGCTTCTCGGTACTCTCACCGGTTTACCGACGAGCGTTGATTTCTCTTTTTACGGTGGAACGCCCTCGTACGTTCGTTCATCTGGTGATACCGAAGGGGGACTCGATGGGGGAGCAGGTAGCGTGAGATCTGGACACCGGGTATTCGTTATTCGGTCACCTCCGTTAAGTGAGCAGAGAAAAGATTCAAAAATAGATTCGCAATATATCTAGCAGAACATTCTTCAGGTTTACAAAATCGACCTTTTGGTTACACAGGAATTAAGTGCCTTCTATATGCTTTCCAGCCATATATTATTCAACCCCAAATTGTTAGCGGAAATATACATATACTAGAGTACTTACACGCGCTGGCGCGCGTGCCTGCATTTTTTTCGCCAAAATCGACCTCAGATTTTTTCTTTTCAAAATATCGACTTGTAACCTATACCATTATTCTCAAGTCGTATATTCTACCCCTAAAAACACTGGTTACTGACCTTTTTTAATCGATTTTGAAAAAATATTTTTTTTGGCGATTTTTTTCTGTCAGAAATCGTAGATCCGTCTCCGGAGCGAAAATCGCTCAGATCGTCCCCAATTTTTTTTCTTTTCAAAATATCGACTTGTAACCTATACCATTATTCTCAAGTCGTATATTCTACCCCTAAAAACACTGGTTACTGACCTTTTTCAATCGATTTTGAAAAATTTATTTTTTTGGCGATTTTTTTCTGTCAGAAATCGTAGATCCGTCTCCGGAGCGAAAATCGCTCAGATCGTCCCCAATTTTTTTCTTTTCAAAATATCGACTTGTAACCTATACCATTATTCTCAAGTCGTATATTCTACCCCTAAAAACACTGGTTACTAACCTTTTTTAATCGATTTTGAAAAATTTATTTTTTTGGCGATTTTTTTCTGTCAGAAATCGCAGATCCGTCTCCGGACCGAAAATCGCTAAAATCTACCCCAATTTTTTTCTTTTCAAAATGTCGACTTGTAACCTATACCATTATTCTCAAGTCGTATATTCTACCCCTAAAAACACTGGTTACTAACCTTTTTTAATCGATTTTGAAAAAAATATTTTTCTGGCGATTTTTTTCTGTCAGAAATCGTAGCTCCGTCTCCGGATCGAAAATCGCCAAAATCGTCAAAACGTCGAAAATTGTTATTTCAAAATATCACCTATTATAAGTTAATCAATTTTGCGCTGCTGCACTCTTATAAAGCTTTAAAAAGTTACGGTTGCTGGCCCGCCTGTCCTCTTATAAAATTTTCAAATTTGAAAATCTGTGGTTCAGCGTTGTTTCGGTGTCGTTGACTCTTGACTCTCGAATTCTCTGACCGTGTACGTCGCGAGATCGGTGCACGTGCTGCTGGGGCGAAGAGACACACAAACGGAAAAAGAGGGAGAGAGAGAGAGAGAGAGAGAGAGAGAGAAAGCGAGAGGGTCGACCCTCGAGACAAAAGTCGAAGACAGCAGCAGGACTCGCAGCGTCGCGATCGCGCTACAGCGGCTGTAAGGGCAAAACGTACGCGTTGCGGCCGACAGCTGTCAAATAAATGTTGAAAAAAAGCGCTAGTCGAGCGAAATTTCGAGTAGGACGCGCGACAAGGGGTCACGTCGTGCGTTCGTAGTGGCTCGGTCGTAGCTGCCTCGATGGCGACCCCAGCTCTCCATTTGAGAACCTTCCCCGAGGCTACGTGTACAATCTTTTTTCAAGTTTCGCCTCGTTGAATCGCTGTACGTGGATCCTCTTATCGATTCTCTTTCTCGATGGAGACAGAGAGAGAGAAAGGGACACAAAAGCACAATTTTAGCTAACGTTTTATCTCAACTTTTTGCGACAAACACTGCAGTTTTCATTTTTATTTCCGACAGAAAATTTCTTCGGTTCAAAGGGGGAATCATTTGACTCGTAGCCGGTGATCCCGGTGGAACGGACTTCACCGAGGGACTTGGCGGTGCAACTCGAAGCCGATTTCTCGAACCCCCCGGGAGAGTTCGCACCCTGCAAAGCCCGCAGACTTCCCTTCAGCCGCTTTTCAGTCTCGCCCGCTCCGTGGAGAGTTCATTTTCTTTCCGAAAATTTAACGAAATAACGAAGAGCAGGGTTGACTGACTGCGGCCGGTTGCGAAAGCCCTCGACACGTTGCCGTTACGGCGCCCGATGTCAAAGTACAGGGTGAGTAACGCGTGGGGGGTTGTATTAGCGTGGAGTGTGCGCGGGGCGCGAGTCGCAGCCCCGAGGCGCCGCGGGGATCGAGAACCGCGTTCTGCCCCGCTCTGCGCTCTGCGAGGGAACTCTGTGAGCTCCGGGACGGAGCGCGTCGGCGAATTTTCGAGGGTGGTTTCGCGCCTCAATGCTTTATTAAGAAGCACTTGTTTAAAAGGGCACCCTTGCCGCCGGCGTCGCGTCCTGCTGACAGACCCAAAGCCAATGCGCATCGCCGACGATATAGATATATGGGGCATTCCGTACCGATTCGACCTGGGTCTTGGCCCTTCGGATTGGGCACGCAATTTTTTTATACGACCGACATAACTCACTGAAAGCGCAATAATTTAAAAAAATGTTTTTTGTTTTAAAAAATCGTAGATGATGGCAATGTTTAAAAAAAATCCACTCAGAATCAGTATGGAATGCCCCATACATATATATATATATATATGTGTGTGTATGGAATGAGGAATACGACGAGTATATCGGAAAATATTTAAATGGCAAGAGTGTGAGTGACGAGGAGTGAGCTGTACGAAGCGAAACAGCGGTAGCTTCTCTCCACCGAGAATCTCTCTCCGCTATAGACGAGGGGAGTGTCGAGCACAACCACATTTACCGCAAACGGTATAACCACTCAGAGCCTCCGTGCTCTCTGTGTATATGTATACATATTCGTGTGTATGTATATGTATACGTATATACCTGCGGTACAAACCACGATGACGCGGATAGTAACAACCGCGCCGCGGCCGTGTCCCGGTAATTGAAGTTATTGCAATATTGTGTACTGTCAGCGGTGCCCGGAGCTGTTGCCACCGCCGCGACCCTTCGGGCTAGCGGTCAACCGGCGAGTCGACGCTGCACGATTGTGCAACAACGAAAGCTGAATTTAAGTGACGTTTTAATTTTCTTTTTTTTTTTGCCTTTGCAAAGTTCAACATTAAAAATGTGTAAGAAATTCAGAAACGGAGATATCGCGACGTGCCAAACTGCGTTCTCTTCGTTGAAAAGTCCACGATAAGTGTGCGAAGAAGAATTTTCGTGCACCGATTAGAAAAAAGGTGTCGTCGATTTTAGTGAAGCTCTACGTATATTTAACGATAAATTCCACGATGGATCGTTGAGGGTGGGAAGGGAAGTGACGAAAATATAGAAAAAAAAGAAACTGCGCTTATCCGCGCGCCTTAATCGTCTTACGGTACGTGCTTTGGTGCGATCCCTTTGTTCGCTCGCTAGTATATCCAGCGCTCTCTGCGGCCCTCTAATGTATGCACCGGATCTCCGCGATGACTCTGACGCGCAAACTCTCCCCACGGACGAGGCGATGCCGAGCAAGGGAGAGAGAGAGAGAGAGAAGAGAGACGAAGGGCTCTTTCGTTCGCGTTCTCGTTCGACTTTATTGAATTTTGGTAGCGTTCCAGTTGCGAGAAAGAGAGAAGACTCTTGGTTGCGCGAAATTCAGGCCGTTCGAGGGCGAGGGTGGTGCGAGATGCCGCTCGGCGAGATGAGGATAAAGGGAGGAAACGAGCGAGTGAGAGCGGCAACCGAGAAGGGACCGCGTAGTGCCGAGCGCCATCCGAAATTAATTCATGTCCCGCTGCATTGCTTTTTATTATATAACTGCGGTTTGTTAGTCGTTATTCACGCTATCAATTGAATTTGCCGACGCTACGCAACGGTTTACGCTCGTCCGGTTTATTTATCTATTTTTTTTTGTCCTCTCGACCGTGGAAACCTTTGCGGTTAAATTTCCGAACTAAATGATTTTATTTTTTTAATCGTTTGTCCGGTTGATTTTTCTATTTTTTATTCTCTGTGGAATCCTTCGTGGTTGAATTTTTCATCTTTATGATTAAAAAAAATAATAATAATAATAATAATTCGTGTCGATCTCCGAAATGCTTCCTCAATAGACAAACCTCTTGATATTTATTTCAACACTTATTTTTCCAGTGGTTCTTGTAAATACTTGAAACGCGTTGCAAGCCGATAAAAAAAATGGATGAAAAAAAAAGATGGTACAAATGTTGGCAATAATTTATGTAACACTGGGTGAGTGTACAAAGACACTGAAACGAACGCACGTGCGCCAGTCGGGCAGTATAATTCCACGTGCTCGATCGGATGAGAAATCGAATGAGAATGAAATACGCGTGCGCACAGTAGTCGCTCTCATTGGTGTCGGCGCGAATCCTCGAGCGCGCCGCGGGTCGAGTGTGTGTATGCAAAAGCCGAGAGTATTCGCCGTGCGGCTATCCCGCGTGTTTAATGGACCGTCTCATCGGCGTTAAAACTCCGAGACTGCCTCTCTCTCCTCTTGTTATGGATGGCTCGATAAAGCATGCGACTCTATCTCGATATACAGGCTCAATTAGCCGGCGTGCCAAGTTGTGCGGCGAATGTATTACAAGCCGTAAAGTATCCGTCGCACCGCGCGGCACGGTGTCACACCGAGCATGCGCGATAAACGCTCGTTTGGCGAGAGAAAAGGAAAGGAAACAAAATATTCCCGAAATGTGTTCAACACTCTATTAAAACTTTTCAAACAATTTCGTCGTTACACACCCAAACTCCCTTATCGCTTCGAGTGGGAAAAAAGAGACAACTTTTTTATTAGCGATGTCTGTGACGGAGCGTTGTAAAAAATGCGCGGATATAAACGTCATAAAAAGATTCAGCGCGGGCATAAACTATAAAAGTTTCGCTCAATGAAATATGCTGAATGCTCGGAACGTACCCCACGTGGCTCTCTCAGCTGCGACTCAGTCGTGAGAGTCCACTTCCTCCTCTCTTGTTTCTCCTCCGCTGCTTCCACTTCTTCCGCTTCTTCTTCTCCTTCTTCTCCTTCGTCGATCGAATTCTCCTGGTTCCCTGTTTCGGTAGTTCAGCTCCGCGCCCGCATCCACCCCCACTTACATCGCCGGCCAGCCTCCCCCCTCCCGCATCCCCTCCCCTCCCTCCCTCCCTCCCGCCACACGTCACCCCACCCTATTCCACCGGCGTTGCATGTTCATCGCGTCCCACGTGACCGGCACTGCGCGAACCGGCAGATCTCACAAAACTATGTGACTCGCAGTCACCGACATATCGCACTCGCGGAGCCGCTTCGTTCGGTCGTAATCCTCCATTTTCCTCTCCCTCGCTCTCCATTCAAAATGGCCTCCTTGCCAGTATCACTAAAATGCCACCGATAAATGATTCTTTTGTTCTCGTACTTCCAGTTATCAATATATTTTTCTCGCGTTCCAGCGTTATATTTTTCTCTTCCTCACGTTCCAGGCCTCTCAGTCTCGTCCTGTGACTCGGAGTCGTGTCTCCCGGGATTTCGAAGAGCCGCGATCGTGATCGAGCGGAGGCCGCGCTCGTCTCTCGTATTTAGCTTCCTGAACGCGCGAGTCCTGCGCGAAACGGTCTCTCGGGCCGCGGCTCTGTTGAGAGCCGTGCGCTAGCGACTACTATCCGACCGGCGAGTCGAGCGGCGCACAGTGCCGGCAGGAGTAACGCGGGACTTCGCTATATCGGGAGTATGGTAAGTAGCAGCAGCCCTGCCGCCGCCCCCAGCCCCCCCTGACCCATACACGCTTACTCTCTTCGTCCGGACGCGCTGCCTGCCGCCCACCCGTGACCGACGCGCACCGCCGTCGACTCTCTTCCCTAGCCACGAGGATTTTGTCCCTCGCCGCCCTTCTCGCCGCTGCGCTCGAACCTCAGACGCATTCCTGTCCGACCGGTGCTGCACACCGAGTTTTCATAAAATGTGCTAATTCGCATCCGCTTCCGTTCGTCCTGCCGCGTATCACAGCCAATTCTTTTTTTTCCCCCCAAGGCACTAAATCGACATCGATTTCCTACAGACGCTGCCTTATCGCGCGAGCATTTTTTTTTTAAGTCATTTTTTTCGTCACGACGGCGACATTTGTGCAAGTCAATAGAAACGTATGCATTTATTTGAAGAATATTTCGTTGAGTCGAAAAAATGAAGAAAAGAAAATTAAACGTCAAGTTCAGCTGACTTTACGCGAGGTGCCGAGAAATCTCGTGCCGGGCCTGAAATTCAACTTCCCCACCACACGTACATCAAGTAGTTATACTCGAGCCTGCTGCTGAGACTGCGTTAAACGTGTATATGTACACAACGGAACACAACGTTTGCATGCTGAACATATCTATTATAATAGCAGAGTCTGTCTCCCTCTCCCCCCGCCCCTCTCTCTCTCTCTCTCTCTCTCTTTCTCTCTCGGACTGCCGAGAGCTCGAGGCGCATGTACGAAGCAACGTCGAGCCCTATTGGCTGTCTCAAGTCATACTTCCTCGTAGCTTACACGGAGGATGCTGGCATCCTCCTCGCTCCCGCTGGCTCTCCCGGCGGTGCGTATAAATGACTACTTTCGGATGCAAAAGTATGAATGAGATACGGTTTTCAAGATGCTCCCAATCGCCTTCGAACCTACTAGAGTCCTTCCCTCTCAGTCGTACGCGCGTCGACGGTTCGGGCTGCAGCCTCTTCTGCATTTTTTCGCTTCCGCTTCGCACGAAACCCGCTCTAATCTCCCTCGGCAGTCGCCGTACACCGACTCCGCAATTAAGATCTTATCTGCCCGCGGAGAATAACGTCACACACAGGCGCAAAATCATAGCAATACGCGATGATGATTAGCAGTTGTGAAAATGAATGGTTAGGCCCCTCGGTCGGTAATTACCGTCAATATTGTAATGCTCCACGGCTCGCAACGTAACACTGGAATAAAGTAGATACTTTAGTCGAAGCTCGAGCGAAGACATTATATTTGCAAACGATAATATTAATGAGCCGGTGAGAGGAAAAAAAAAACCTTTTAAGTAAATCGCTGTGCATATGATCATTGACAGGTGCAGCGTTTTTGTTTTTTTCAACATTGTTTCGACGTAAGAGCCGTAATCACGCGGGATCTAAGTTTCTTGCACGGTCTTTGCGATCCTGTTTTTCCAGCAAAAAATACATTCCTCGGTGCTTAATGCTTGCGACTGAAGTCGCGAGGCGTACTTTTAATGCCGGGCGTAATGTTGAAGCGGATCGATCGGCGGGGGAAAAAATCTAGAGCCAAGCACGTAGCCGTGTGTGGGTTACGAGTATTAGCCGTCACCCCAGGCATTTAGCGACACGAGGTTCCGCTAATGTCGCCACGTCGCCGCGGATAGTTGGAGTCAACCGGTCCAGAGCGGTGTAATCAAAGGGTTGGGCGAGCAACCCCTCGTCACGCGACATTGTACTACTCGACGCGGTGAACCGCGCCGTCGTTACTACCACGAGCGGTAGCTTTGTTGAAGCTCTAACAATAACGGCGAGACTTTTTGTGAGCGAAAAAGTGCCCGTAAATTTTTGCTCAATTTTGGAGTTCACTGCTGTTGGCACGTCACAACAATGATGTCATTCTGGCAACCGGAATCGCGAAAAATACTCAAAGTATATTCACTTCACTCGTTACTCGAAAATCTAAAATTATCTTCTAGTTCTAAAATTATCGCTGTTATGAAATCTACTAAATCTATTATTTTTTTGGAATAGCGGCGTTTCATTATTACTATTGTTTAAGTAGTATTAAAATAGGAAATTGATAATATCAAGGTCGATAGATGTACGCGATACTATTCTATACTCTGTATGATATCGTTGCCCCTGTAATTAATTATTCTCTTCTTTTCCTTTTTTTTAGGTCTCCAGGATATATAGAGCATTCTATATGAAAAGGGGCAAGCCAAGCCAGGATTTTTTCTGAGTCCTCCCTGCGAATGAGCGCCCTGACTCGGATGAGAGGCGATTCGACCTGTTTCGGATTTCAGGTGAAGTTGGCTGATATAGCGAAAAGGCATTTTTCACCAGAAAGGGCGAAAGGGGGGGAGACTGAGTGCGCGCAGAAGGACGAATCCATAATTCGTACGGTGGTGGCGTATATGAAAAACCAAATGGCAACCACATGAATTGTTTAGAAAAGCCAAAGAAGCTTAAATTAAGTTAAAAAAATATTCCCACCAGTTTGACTCTTATTGTTATTGGATATTAGGCGTCATGTATTTGTCAACATAGCCGACAGTCACACGAATATCAGGCCGTGAGGCGCGCGACGCGATTCGCTCCCCGCTCTGCACCCTTCCGTCCACCCCTTTGTCGACGTTAACCGAAAGTGAATGGATGACGTACACACATCGAGCGCGCGCGCGCGCGCTGGCTGCTGGTGTAGCGGGAAGGGTGGCGATGCGTCGACCTCGATATCGTATAGGTGGGTATTATAATACGCGCGGAGAAGTAGCGGGCGAGAGCCGAGGAGGGCAGCTCGCTCGCGCGGGCGCGTAGCACGCGGCCTCGCCGCAGGGGTGCGATTTTAACTTTGGGGTGACTTACCCCGAGCGTTATCTATTTTGACAGGGCGGTACGCCCGCGGTCTGTCACGCGCTGCGCCGACCGGGGACTCACCGTAATTGTGTTTTAACTGCGAGCCTCGCATATCGTTTCACGTCCGCCATTGTCCCCGGCAAACTCAACAAACTATGCGACAAAACTCGTGTACATCCATTCACGGCGAAAAACCCACCGCAACCGAGCACATAGTCTCCCGGTTATTTTTCACCGCATTAAGCACATGTCTCAATTTTTTTGTCGGCAAAATTTACGTCAATTTACGCAAAAAAAAAAAAAAAGAAATCCCCACTATCATCAACGTATTTGAAAATCTTTTTTCTAAACATTTATAATTTACGATTCATAGACAAACCAGCTACTGTCTCTATACCAAAACATTCCGGTACCAAGAAACATTTTTGCATCATCGTCACGCGCCGTTTGACGTCCGCGAGGATGAAAAAAAGTTAGCGAATAATGGCGGCCGAATTGTCCGCTCGAGCGGACCGAAAAATAAAACGATTAAGTCAGGGGGAGGTGGGAGGTAGCCCGGGGAAGGGGACCGGAACTATCGATAATGAAGTCGTCGAACTCGCTGTCGGGAAGAAGGATGGCGCTATGAAGCCAAGTATGGCATCGGTAGAGATATAGTAGCGACGCAAGTAGACGCGACGGACGCAGAGAGAGATAGAGTGAGAGTGCGCGCGGGGGCGCGTGCGATCCGGGGTCCCTCGTTGTCAATAACGAGGCGAGCAGCTCCGAGAGGGCCGTGCCAGACGCTATTGGCGGCGCGCGGGTCTCTCGTATGCAATATGGCTCGCAATTTCGATGCCCCGGACGGACTCTCGCCGTCTGCCAATGCAAACAACCGCTATTGGGTTTCCAGTTAATGAACCGATGCAGCCAGAGCTGGATGCGGCGTCGACGGTGGTGGTGGTGGCGGCGGCGGCGGCGGTGGCGGCGGCGGCGGCGGCGGCGGACCGAACCGGCCACCGGCTTTACGCCAACGATCTTCCCAAGCATTTTTGCACCGTGGGCACGGCTTAAATTGGAACTCCCTCATACCATCCCGACTTGGACGGCTGGCGCACCGCAAACCCCCGCGTCCTCTCCTCTCTGGTTGCCTCACGGGTATACACGCACACCCGTTTTTCCATTGGCTTCACGCTCAGCCGCCGAGACACTCCGATCGCCGCCGCCGCCGCCGTCCGCGACTTCATTAAGCCTCCATCAATTTTCAGACGGCCGCCATTTCTCGGCCGACCGAGCGAGACCATGGCCGGGGCGACGCGGCCACTTTGCAATATACCAATCTCCGAGTTGTTTCGTCTCCGCGCGCGCGCGGAGATTATAACCGCGGGGCCCCGCACTTTGATAATCAATCTTCGCGCGCTCGCGGAGACGCGTTTTTTCGGTACGAAAAAATTGCAATTTTATATTTATCTTATCGGCGACTCGTGTGTAATTATTTATTTTCAACATTGAACCGCGCGGCTCTTGCGATTATTTATTTGCCTCGTTTTTACGGTTATTTGTGATCCGGATTCGCGAAGAAAATTCCCGCAGTGCGACGTTGCGCGGAGTGTACGACTTATCGGTGAGGTCAGTCGCCTCGATAAAAGTTGCACGGAGAATGAAAATCATATTCTCATATGCGATTAATGATCGTTCTCGGAGCTACCAGTGATATTACGCTTGATCCAGGCAGTTCGCATAGACATGTATATACTCGCCAGTGATTCATAACTTCGGACTCTCGCGATCGGAGTCAGTCGCCGCGTCTATTAACCGAAACGTCGTCGTCACGATGACGGTGAATTATTCCGATCGGCCGCATCTATAAATCACTCGGGGAATAATTATCGGTTGATTCTCCGTGCATTTGGAAATTATACGGAAGAATCGGTGCGGAGACTCGGCGGCGAATCGCCAAGCGAGACGGAAGGGAGGGACGAGAGGGGGTAAAGAAAATACGCGCACGCACCGCATGTGTCGAGCGAGGTCTGTACGTGTAAAAGGCCGCGGGATATCGGTGTAGGGTACGTCGGTAGGTAGGTACATATCGCTTGCCCGACGCAAGTGTCCGCGGTACTCGCTAAGCGGATCCCCCGATAATCCGGATTACGTATTTGCCCGAGTCTCGCGCGCTGCCCGCTGCCATCTCGATCTTGTCTGCCCCGCCGTCCGAGCCGGAGAGACGTATTTCCTCCGCGTGCACTAAGACTCCGCGTCTGGTTCGGGACTGTAATCTGCCGAGCGGCGTACGGTGTTTAGTGCGCTCTGCCGGTTTAGAAACTTCGGTTGAGGCACGCGGACGACGCAAGCGTTTCACACTTGGGTCCACTTTTTCGCTCCGGATATTGACCTTATTAGGATGTCCCAAGGGATCAGCGGGAAAACATCTTTCTCGATATATAGGAGGTGAAAATACCCAGGTGAAAAAAAAAATGTATATTTGGTTTGTATAAAACTAGCAACAACGTGCTCGCTTCGCTCGAACTCCTTTCTTCTCATTCGTCTTTTCTTGTAGCTAAAAAAGATGTTTGCATGTTCATACAATTTCATATTACAGATAATTTAATTATGTCTAGAAGATATAAGAACTTTATAAACGATATATATGGAATTATTTATGAGTTATGCACTGATTGTATATGGACCGGATACGGAAACTGTGAGTCTGTTTATTTGTATGTTCATTGTATACAAATTTAATATAGAGTATAATATGATTTAATACGGAATATGTATGCCCAATTCCATACATATGAGCGCTGTACGCGCATTTATAAAAGCTATATTTTTTTCACTTGGGTACTTCGAAGGTGAATTATTAATCCCTGACATTTCATCGATCCTCCAAATATATTTTTTCCCCGCAGGACTTCCGATCTTGCGTCAGACTCACAAAATTCGGATTGCTGGCGTCTTCGAGGCCGGGTGAAAAAAATCCCGTTGGCCAATCGCCCGGTGCGTGTAACATCGAGAGTGTCGGAATGCGTCGAAGGAGTGTCGAAAGTGTAGCTACCAAAGCCCGAGATCGGCCGACATGATCCGGCTCACGGCTCGCGCGACGTACCTCGCGCATAGCCCGGGAGAGCACGCTGGATCGGAAACGGCGTGACGCGACGCCGAGCATTGTCGAAGCCTCGCGCGCTCGGCGAGTAACAGACATCGGAGTGGTACGTATACGTGCGGGCACTCCGGGCGGCGGCTTCTCTCCGCTCGCGATCAAATGAATATGATGAAAGAGTGGCGCGCGCGGCATTAGGCGTACGTGCCGTGCATACTGATTTCCGGCTGATTGATTGGACCCCTTTCCAGTTTCCGCGCAGGGCGCTCGACAACGAGAGACCGGCGGCTGTGGCACTCGCGGCCGTTTCACTCGCGACCCATTGCTCGGTTCCCCCTCGGTGCCCGACCGCTCCTCCCCCCCCCCCCCCGACACTCCGCACCCCGGCGCCCGCTAACCACCCCGAGTCATCCGACATTCGTTGATACCATCGGTTCGCGTTGCAACGACCGTGGTGTGGCAGCCCTTTTTCGATGATGCACCACGCTCGACGTCTGTACGCCCTACAACTGTCCCTGGCCGCGTTCGCAATTGCCTCTAAATCCTTCGAATGCGCGTGCTGGACCTGAAAGTACGAAGATTATGATTCACTCGTAATTCGCATGGATTCCTCACGGAGAAAAATGGCTAGTCGGGAGAACAAACTTTCAAATGATATTTTCTCCTCTCTCTCTTTTTCTTTGTTTTTTTTTTTTTTTTTTACGTCGCTCGGGTGAGTTTGGTATGAGAAGTCTCGTGCGCTTAGCATTCGCTGCTTACGAAACCGCAGCGGGTGGAGGGATTCGCAAGCAGTCGCCAACTCGGCCGCGATCCGCTCGTCCGTAACGTAATTGTTTTTGACGCGGTAATTTTACACTGTCGTGGGTACACGTCTGTTCGTCCGTCCGTCATACACGCGGGGGGCTTCGAGGAAAAGAGTGCCCGGAGTGCGCTCGCTCCTGGGCGGCTCCCGCGGCGGGTTCATGTTGACGACGAGTCACAGCTTGTCTTACATATTACGTAGGTGTTGGCTGCTCCGTCTATGTTTTACCCCGAAACGAAATGTTCAATCTTTGGCCGCGCTCTCCTTTGTGTTTTCCCTACGGATGGATGGATGGCTATTTTTAGGCTCAAAAATGACTCGTCAACTGGTAAATTTGTTTTCACACTTTTTTGCTTTACATTTATCGCAACCACAATGAGACGTATAAATCTTCAGACGCTCGTGCAAAAAGCCTAGAATCCCGTCATAATTCCAGGTTACTTCGATCGCGAGTGATGACGGATTAGCCTCAAGGAGGATCATCCGTCAATACCTAATACTCCTTTCAGCATAGTAATCCGACCGGTGTGTATTCCATATTCGAGAGTGAACGTGAGTAAAGAGAGTTTTTCCAGCGCGAGAGAGCTGCTCGCTCTCTCTCTCTCTCCCTCTCTCTCTCCCTTTCTCTCTCGCTCTGTCTCGTCGTGTGAAGCGTCCCGGGAGAAGCCGGGAGAAGACGCGAGACGATCATCAAGATGAACGGTGGGCGCAGAAGAAGCTGAATTGCCCGGAGGCACCGAGACTCGGCCGAGAGTCTCCGGCTCCTTTCCTTCCATCCTTCCATCTTCCTCTCTCGCTCGCGCTTCGTGCTCGGTTTTTTTTTTTCCTTCATTTTTTTCGTCTTATATATCTGCTCGACGTCAACCTGCGCGATCCCGACGTCTCATATGTGCACCGGGCGGCGTTGCAGCGTTGCATGGCGAGGAAGGATGCAGCGGCCGAGGCCAGGCTGCTAGGTTGGCTGATGTTGCGGCGGAGGCAGAGTCGAAGCCAAGCGCAGGAGTCGATGCGGGAGCCGCTGCCGCACGGAGCACGAATCGCTCGCGGGTCCTTCGCGGCCCTCGAGACACGAGAAAACCGAAACGTCGCGAGCGGCCGAGCGGTGCATCCTACGACCGGAGAGACTCAGACTCGGTGGTGCACGCTGACGGTAGCCTCGGGACTCGCGATTTATCTGCCTACCACCATGAGAGCGCCGCGCGCGAGACCCATAGCGCGATCGTCAATTGTCGGGGCTTTGGTAAACGCTGCGGTAGCTACGATCGTGGATAGGCGTTACTTTGCTCGCTGAATATTGCTATTCAGCCACTTGGACGCGATATGCCCAACGGTGCGAACGCGACGCACGGAGGCGCGCGGATAACGCGTGTGCACTCGGGACGCGGGCTCGAGGCGGGAGGCAGTGGGATCACATGACATGATTTTCCCCCAATCACCTGTCGTAACGCGGTATTTAGTTTTACAGTGGGAGGAAAAATATGGCAACTAGGAAATAACAGCTGTTATCTCTTTCGATTCATAGCTGCGATTCTTTTCTATACGTGCGAAGATGATCTGTGCGCTCCATTTTCAATGCACCCACAATGTCTTCCCTGTCCCCATGGCAAAACAGTGAGTGCATCTCACGCAGTGTCCAATAATCTACGATACGCAGCACGTACGCATCAACGGTAGAAGCCCGAGCGTCGGAGATTCAGTATCAAGCCCGAGGGAGCCGTAGGCTTTGCACTGGCTTCCGTGTCAGCGAGATCTCCAATCGTGGAACGTATACTCGCATTGCCTCGTTCTTACCTACGTGATGCTCATTGCTCGGTGATCCTTTCGGTTTACGCTGATGTGTATGACGCTGAGTCCGTCGGTCCGTGCGCTCTGGTCGAGGCCATGAGGCGTACCAGACCGAGTGGATGTGTTGATGAGAGCAAAGAGAGGCACCGGTGGTGTTCCCGGGTGGTGTTGGTGCGCGGGCGAAGCCACGACGTCGCGGTAGCGGCGACCGGAGATGGGATTGCGCGATAGGCCGCGTGTCGAAAATAGAAATATAATCTGATAGGCTCATTGTGCCTCGAGCCACTCGTTCCTATCTGCCACTATACAACCTCCAGCAGCAGCAGCTTCGCTCTCCTCTCTCATCTACTCTCACCCGTTGCGACTCCGCGCTATCTTTCTGCTTTCTTTATCTTTCTCTCCTCCCACCTCTCGCTCTCTGTCTCACTCCCTCTTTCCCTCGCGGTTTCTCCTGTGTGTCCCTCTATCCTCGCGAAGAGAAAAGACTCCTCCGTGTCTTCTCGTCTCGCGATCATCTCATCTCTCCTCTTTCTCTCGCAGTTAATCAGTTTCTCTCCTTGCTCCCCCTCCCGCTCCCAACGCGCCCCTCCTCGATCGCGGTTCGAGTTCCTCTTTGTCCCGCTGTTATATATCGGCTCGAAACGCCGCAGCCGCACCGGAGACTGTTACCGGATTTTTCCTTCTTTCGGGCAAACGCATAATTGTATGCGCCAGTTGTTGCGCTCGCGCGATTCCCCCGGGTTTTTACGAGCCTTCGGAGAATGATCTCTCGGTTGGCTGCGAGCTGCGTGGATATCCGCGCGGTTCGCAGCCCGAGCCAAGTGGAGATAAGAGGTCTCGGGGTTCGAGAGCGCCGCGCGGCCAAGTATCCGCGGCAATGGGAATAAGTATCGACGAGGTAGCGCGCGCGCGCGCGCGCATCGGGTCTCCGCGGGCCCGCGGAGCCAGGCAGTAAAGCACCGAGCGCGGCGCTGGAGCGTGACCAATGGCATTGTGATCGTAAAGAAATTAGAGGGGCAGTAATGGCTTCCGGGTACGGTGGCTTCCGTTTGGCATACATCTCTCGCGGTCCCGACGAATATATCACAACGCGTATGGACGCTCGCGTGGCCGAGCGCTCAAACTCTCACGTGGACACTATGGGGTGTCCCGTAATAAATGTCGGTGACCCTTTGGGCGGGCGACGACCGCCTCGGAAGTCCAGCATTTGTCTACGTCCGACTTACCCTCGTGATTCTTTCCGGTCTCCCACCGGCTCCCACCGGCTCCCACCCTCCCTCGAGCTTTCGTTACACACGCGCGCGGCCTGCGTCCGAGATACATTGTGCGAAAAATTCTGCCTCCTCATGGCCTCGTTCGTCATTCTTGCGGGGAACCGATGAGTCACCGATATGCATACAGTCGAACATAATTTGGCGTATATTGCGGGCTAGGATTTAGTCGTAGACGTTACTTTCGTCCGGCACGCGTTTCTCGGGGACTATAAGGTAAACCGTCCAGTTTGTCACACGTTTAGAGAAGCTGTGTCGATTTTCTGTTGTTTACAGATGCGTGATATTGTCAAATTGAAAAAAAGTGTTTCAATACGTGTCTTCTGAAACAGATTCGACTATTCTACAAAGGCAAAGTGTTGAGAATATTAATAAAAACATTGTTTAAATATTGCTTGTCTACTGCCGGGGTACCTGACCCTGCAGAACCACCCATGTCGCACATTGTGATCATCGCGTGTTCCGGATTTCTGACACTCAGTCGTACCGTGTGACCCACCCGTGTATCAGGTTTCTGACACTCTAGCCGTAGGTCCTGACCCCCGCGTGTACCGGGTTTCTGACGCTGTATTACTAAATAATTACAAAATCTGCTTATTGCAGAAAAAAAACGATTTAAAAACTCTTTAACTTAGCGATAAACAGGTTGAAATTCGACGTAAATTACATTTATGACAGTCAAAAATAACCATAGGGGTGACAAACTGAGGCAGAGTCACAAACAGGGTCGTTTACCTTACGTCTCACGAAAACCCACTGCAGTTTTTTCAAGATGATTTTTATCCGGATCTCGCGCTTCGCATCTATATCCGTTACTTCGCAGCCACGCTCTACGTGCATCGGTCGAAATTGCGGGAGTATCGATCGTGTGCGGAGGCGTTCGTTAGATTCCTTGTTGTCACGCGGTCGCGGCTAGCCGAGTAGTGCACGGGTACGCACGTAACACGATGGGGTACGTACACACACAGGCAGCCGTGCGCGCAGCACGAAGGAATCGTGTACTCTGCATAGGCGGAACGTGTTGCAACACACGGGAGAGAAGCCGTCCGTACGCGGCGGAGGATCGTGGTGAATTTCCAGCGCTCCGCGCCGCGCGTACCTCCTGTCGTCCATGCTCTCACCGAGCGCGCGGTCCGCGCGCACTGATTGATCAACATTGTTGCTGAATTAGACTCCAGCGAGATGGGCATATTGATTGGCAATCAGTGTCGCTCTCGTCGCACCAACGAAACACTCGCGTTGCGGAAAATGCTTCGCCCCATCTATCACCGGGCAGCTCCCCGGTATAAACCGCGCGCCACGCAACAACTGCGCTCGACGAGAGCGCGGTAGCATCGCGTCCAAACAAATATCTCGTAAACAATTCGAAATACCGACGACCTTCTGGAGCGATGTAAAGAAAAATCGGACGCGATCGCGAAATGGGACGGAAACGAGCGAGTGAGTCGTTTTCGCGTGCGCGTTTTCACGCCTGCGCGCGGCAACGCGAGTTTCCGGGGGAGCGGAACGACGGACGTGGCGGCTGCACCGCCGCTCGCCGATCGCCGCGGACGCAGCGACGCGGATCGGAAGTGCGCGATGGCTTGGGAAGCGTATGCGGAATTCCGCCGCGCGGAATTTCCGTCGAAGCGGTGAGATGAGAGTCGCGGAAGACTCGCGGGGAAGATTTGCGCGTCCGGGGCCAGACGCGGGAATCGCCAGAATCGGCAGGGCGGAAAATCGGCAGACACAATCAGTGCGCGTACCGAGCAGAAAATCGCGGCGAAACGTCGGACGCTCTCCCGCGATCTCTCGACGCGCGTTGCCGGGTAAACCAGCCGCGGATATATTCAACCGCGCGGCAACGACGTGCGAATGCCTCGTGACCTACGAGCGTAACGTGGAATGCCACTCGCGAAGATCCGCCGAGTTCAAAACCTCTCCGCTTTACGGCCGAACGTTTCACTTCTGGTACGTGCGAACTTTATGTATAGCTTCTCTCTACCTGAGCGCGGCCCACCTATGCGAGTTATATAGCTCTTTCACTGCGAGTTTCGTATACTCCAAAACAGAGTTGCATCGTCTGGCGATTCGTGTATGAGGAAAATAAACGTTCGAATTATTCGCAATGATTTCCGACTTGTCGAATTGCAGCTGATTGCAGTTTGAAAAAATATTCCAGACACAAACAAGTAACACGCTAGATTCCGCAAGGAAATCTTTAGTTATGAATATGAACAAATGTGGGTGGGTGCAGTATTATTTGACATTTGATAGGAAATCTAGTTATTAAATGAAAGAATATTTTGATTTCGAGATAAACCAGTTCCGTGTGTTTGGGCATAAAACAGACTTGCGACGCGTCTATGTATGCGCGTCGGTTCCGCAATCCGCGGGTAAAGCCGCGTGAAGTTTCGAACGAGAAAGTATTAATCCGCTACGATCCCCGAGGATATACACGGAGCTAACAAAGTACCCCATTAACTGGAATACTCACGGGTCGCCGAAGCCCGTTTCTCGCCCCGAACTCACTTCCAGCCTCGTCTCCCCCTCTCGCTCTGCTCTTTCCCTCCTCGTCCCGTCCGCGAGAACTTTAATACTCCATTTCCCCTTTTGCTAATCAACTCTTCCTCGGTGTCTAATGAGCTCGGTAGACTTCTGCTGGCTTTCTGCACAGCTTCACGCTCGACAATACCGCTTTCCGTGTCAAATACCCCGTCAATATCGAGATTCAGCGAAGTAGCCGGGGTCTGTTGGTCCTCGGCGCGACTCGTCGATCCCGACCGGAGGTCGCCGAGGAAGGTGAAGGGCGAGGTGAAGGGACATCTCTACCGAACACGATAAGCCGAATTCGTGCTGCTGCCGGCCGTAGCTGCAGATCGTCGATAACCCCGTCACCCTTAACCCACCCGTCTCGCTTCGATCCTCCCGTTGTTCTTTTCCTTCTTTCTTTATTCCTCGCTCTTTCTCTATCTTTAACAAGATTTCTTTTCACCCACTGCGAAAATCCTCTCGGCCCCACTGGCCTAGGAGGTGCCACGACCCGGGCGACCGATGCTTCTTCACTTTATGGCCTGTTAAATGAACTTCCCGCTTTCTTTTATCGCTCGCTGAGGTCATCGGCGCGAGGCGCGCGAGCCCTTTTCCCGATTTACGAGGGCTTCCAGGATCTCTCGATCCATTGCCGGTTGAGCCCCACGCATCCACTTTCAGGGTAAGCCCTGAGAGGCTGCTGACCCTTCTGGTTTTCCAAGTCCATTAAAAGGGCTTCGATATTTACACTGCGATGTGTCAGTTGATTTTTTAAAGCGGCAGGCCGTTGAGAAATCTTGAAAAAACCAAGGGTCAGGAAGGCCACGTCGATGGAAGTGAAAATAATTTTTTACCGATAGCCCTTGAATTTCTTCCCCCCCCCCCCCCCCCCCCCCCCAATCGCTTAAAACTTCCTGGAAAACAAGAAGACGGACAGCAACATCCATATCCATTTTTGCGAATAAATATGAATGAGTAATGACGACGAGTCGTCGCAAGGTCAGGCCTGGTACGCCGGTTGGTACATAATGAAACGATCGGTACAGAGTCCGAGGCTCGAGAAAGGTGATTAACCCGGAGGCGAGCTTGAGACCTCTGCTCAGATAATTAAAGCAGTGGCCGTTTAGCCCGCGCGGTGTGCGCGCACCCCGGCTTCTACTGTAGACCTAACGCCGAATGGAATGCAGTTTTATTGAGATAAAAAGAGAGCGAGGGCCGCCGAGGCAGAGACTGACGATGGCGAAGAAGCCGGAGAAAACCGAGAAGAAGAAGGAGACGGTGAAGAGGAGGACGAAGAAAAAAAAAACGAAGAGATAGCCAAGACGCGCTGAGAGTGAAAGAAGGAGCTGGCAAAAAAAGGAAGGAGAGAGTGATTGAGCGGGGCAGAGAGGAGCTGAGGGGAAGCTTCTGCCCGGTAGCAGTTTCCCAAACCATCGCCATTAATAACCAGCGAGATTATATGCTGCTGCCGCGCGCGGCTCGCAGTCTCTTCTCTCCTCTTTGCCGGTGCTGAGAGCGTACGAAGAGAGCACCGAACAAAAGCGAAGAAGCGAGAGGACGAGCTCGGCGTAACCAGACTGACCATTTAATATCGCTTACCCATAACAAAACCCTCAGCGGCCTCTCCGAACCCGACAATTCCCTAATTTCACGAGAATGCGAATAATCCGCAAAAATCGCTAATCTCACTTGGCCCCAATTCCAACCTGGCCAATAATTCGTGTTTTATCGTATAACCATTTTTCGTTGGCCATCAATGTCTATTAGTGTCCATCACTGAAAACCGTTCGAACCCAGACACGGCCCCTGGAATTCAAATGTGATCGGTCTCTATCATAATTATAGCGATATTCCGACAGCCACAAAGAGCGTGAATATAAACATTGATTTATCTGAGTCCAATTCAACGTCGCCCGCGTCTCTCATCAATTTTCGACCGATTTCCATTTGTCATCGCGATATTCCGCCGCGGGTTTATCCACTCTCTCTCTCTGTCCCTCCAAAGTGGTACGGTATTTTTTTTTAACGCGAGTAACACCGATGATTGTTGGAATGTGTGTACCAGCCGAGCCGGGGCCGCCTGGTAAACCGTTGGTCCACTCGTATATCGGCTGCGCGAGGAGCGATCGGTATGCACGTCCGTCACAATACACTGAACGTGAAGGTGAGGTGCTCGGGTTTGCTGGTTGTGATGCCATAGACGTGGGGAGGGGGCTCCTCTATTTCGTCGCGAGCATTTCGACAGCAGCCTGTCGAACGAACACTATCGTCGGCCGGGCTGGCAACAAAACCCATCCGCGTACCAGAACAATATTACTGATCCGTACGTGCGACTCACCGGATCGACGTGTACAACCCAGTGACAGTGGCACACACGCCATGAGCCGTCTCTCTCTCGCTCACTCTTTGCTCTTCTGGCGCTGATGTTGGAACCATCAATAGGTATACCTACTCGATACACCTATCCCACTCTGGCTGGCACAGGGCTATATCTGATTGGCTAAATCATTAATCACCGGGGACCGAGCGTCAGCTCTGTGTCCAGAGAGGAGGGGTGGGATGACAGGGGAGTAGAGCAGGGGGGTCCTGTATAACTAAAGCGTGGAATCGAACTGACGCCGCGGGGTGTGCCCCGCAGTTCCATTGATTCCTTTTTTTCCCCATTGAGCGTGTTCCCGGCTAAAGAGGATCACGCTGGTCCGGGCTAAATTGACAATGACGCCTCCGGACAGTAGCCATTCATTTTATTTTCGTATCTGCATCTTTGTTAACCCGGACAGCGAATATAGCTGACCCGTGATCGCGGTTATAGCTTTCCTGGTAGACGACTCCATCGGAACCACTGGAGTGGCTTGATGACATCAGTCATTCCAGCTTTGACAGGAGGAAACTGGACGGGAGGCGAACCGATCGCACCTATCGTTTTTCTCCGCCCTGGGATTAGCAGGAAGATCAAACTGATTGGCATAACCGGCTAACTCGATTAACCCGTTGGATAATTAATTCATTCAAGATGATGCTAATCGATAAAGTCGTGTCTTTGATACACGCTGGAGTGCTGAGCTGATCTCTCGTGGCTGGCGTTGATATCATATTGCAAAACATGGTAATATCGTCTTGTGCCATCTCAGCCTGGCCCGAAAGCCATAGGATGGCTTTCTCCTCTATACCCCTTTCGATTTTTTTTTTCCTGGTCTGTTATCGATGCTAACGGTCAATCAAGGAGATACTGTTTGTGAGGTTGAAGGAGGAGACCCATAGCCTCTGGGTTACGTCTGCCCGGGTCCTCCTTGGCGATCCTCCGATCAGGAGGGATACGAAGGGAAAGAGACTGCTTAGGGTTAAGGAGTTGAAGAAGAAAAAACGTGTTGGCCGCCTGTTAGGACAAATTGGGGCGCTGCCCAGTTCACCCCCCGAGCGTAAGGGACCTAACCCTGGCTGCCCATCGACGGTGACCCCAGTCGCGATCCATCGACGTTCCGCTACGACCCTTGGAATCTCCCGGGGACACCTCTAATAGTCGGATTATCTGTCCACCCTGCTGGACCGTTTCTCATGGCTCGGGCTCTCTTTCTATCCTGGGTCTTTCGTTGGGGCCAATAAGGATAACGACAATTGACCGTAGGTGAGTGTCTAGGTTGTGTTTATCCTCTCTGACTTCGACTGACCGAACTGTCCAGTGTTAAGGCTGAACATCTATGTGCAAAAATATAAAAAGCTTCGAATTGTTCCTCAATGATTCGGACACTTCATGCTATCAGTGGGCTAATCGAAATTGATTTTGGCGGACGTGGTCAATGATTGAAAGTGTCATTTTGATTAATCGTTGTCACATGTCGGGCAGATAAATCGGGTGTCGTTTGTCTCGCTTTCTGCCCGCAGAGTCCAGGCGGTCGCTTTGCTATGACTAATATTCATACGGCCGTCACTTGGATCAATCGCCAAGTGTAATTTATTTGCTTAAGCGATAGAGTTTCTTCTGCACGATGAAGGAATTATATGTACACTCGGAGGAAATGTTCGATACATCGATTCTTTTTCAGGACACATAAAAATGGCCGCAGTTAAAATGTAGACACAGAATCGTAACATACGGGATGCCATGCACTGCGAGTATTACAGTGAACCTCAAATGTCTTATAAGCAGGAGGACGAGCACGAAGTGCCCCGTGAGCCGGGAATGGGGTACATACAGCTGCGGTGGATATGTTCTCCGCGAGGCAATAAATCGACGTGAAGGCTTTCACGGAGACGCGCGAGCGATGAAGCGCGGACTCCGTTTCGTTCCGTCCGGCTCTCTTCATGGTCTCGTGTCTCGTCTCGTCTCGCTTAGCCGGTGGTCAAGCCCTGGGCTGATGTAGGTTCCGACGTCCCCGGCTCCCCTCGACTTAACCTCCGAGAAGAGTTCCTCGTTGCCATCCAACTTGCTTCGCCAGAAATCGTCAGACGGTCGACGCATCTTCCACTCTTGGCAGTATTGCAAAAAAAAAAAAAAAAAAAAAAGAAAAGAAAAGAAAGAAAGCAAATGTACAGCAGGGATTTTTGGTTTGACGATTAACGAGTGATTGTTAAAAATAACGAAGAATTCTTCGAGACTCGAACGACAGGTGTGGGTAAACGAGTGAAATAAAGTTGATTACAGAGCGCGGAGAGATACGAAGGCAGCCAAGAGCCGGGCGGTCTCGGTGTTCCCCCGTTGACTCTGCGGTCGAGGGACGAGCATTACACTTGCACCTCTTGACGAGAAACGTCTCGGGGCCTGCGTGGCCGAGAGACGCGGAGCGTCGGGTCTCGGTGGGTGGAGGAAGCACACACCAGAATATGCCAGAGGGAAGAGACTACCGGGTTGTAGGCTCGGAGAACGAATTGCGAGTTACGACTTGGCGAACAACGCGAGCCAAGCGTGACCGCTGACTGTCGGGCTCGTGGCCCGGTCGCTCACTCGAGTTTCAGGCCTGACCACTATTCTCTCGGATCTTTGAACTTTCGTAGAAAAATTGATCTCCACTGGAATCATAAAAAAATAAAAAAGAGAAGTGAAGAAAAAATGTACGTAATAAAGAAAGACGCCTCGTGAAGTGAGGTTAGGAAAAGAAGGGGAAGATGGTGCAGCCTTGGTTGCAGAATCCATTAAGTCGTACGTCCGCGCACTTACGCCAGCTAATAAATTTTATTAATACATTCGTGTGAGAGGCGCGAGGCAATAACGTCACGCGTAGCATTGTGGCAACCGGGACGAATAGCTATATACGCGTTGTAGACCGTCTCGCTGACGATCCGAGTGGTCGAACTATTAAAAGCGGCGAGCGGGTGAGTCGCGAAGAAGCGAGAACGATAATAGAAGGGGCTGTCAGTGCGGTGACGAGCGAGCTTCGCCGTTTCCACCTGCGAGACTCGGCTCTTTCTTCCTGGATTCTTGCGGGACACCACGTGAGAACATTCGCCCGGTAGCATCGGTGGAAGGGGAGTTTGATGGTTCGAACGAGAATTCGCTGACTACACCCAGATAAGTGCCTAATAGAGAGCTATCATTCTTCAACGTTTCGCCGCAACAAAACGTTTCGTCCATCTTTCATCATCAAATTGTCCACCTTACCGGTTTGGGAATTACGGGGATGAACTTTCCTGCGCTCTGTGTGCAGATCGGTGCAGACTTCCCTCACTTTTCTCTATCGCATATAAACACTATAATCATTATTAAAATTCCAGTGGGATAGCTCCCGGTGTTGCGGTGTCTTCTTTCCCCCGTCTCTTTCGCTCCGCCACGATCTCCTCTTCATCCGATGGGTCTCCTCTTCCTTCGCTCGCAATGATCCATGCCAGGTCCCTTCCACTCTTTCATCAACGGAAGAGCGAGGCGCGACGGTCTTTTTGCTCCTGTAACGTTGCACCTTATCGTCCTTTTGCCTTTTTGAATTAGCTTTGCTTTGGCACACGGCTCGCTCGGTGCGTAGGCGCGTCCGAAGCCCGAAGACCCCTCGCGAGAGATGCGTTATACACGCTGCGAGCTGCTGGCAATGATGGTGCTCTCGCGCGCGGGGCCCCAGCCGAACGCAGTCGCTCCGCCACCATGGCCACCATGGGATGGTTTATTGCCGGGACCTGACCCCATGTAATCACTATAAACTATACCTTCTTCTCTCGAGCGCGCGAGCTGTACCACCGGCACCGCGCGCGATATAGCTACGTGCCCGTATTAGGTACCATTACCCCCCGGTCCAGGCAGTTCGCCCTTCTTCATTTTTCTGCCTTCTCAACCCTCTTCCTTGTGCACCGTGTATTCGTCTCTTTTTTTTTGCCTCCTCGTACTTCCTATCGGCTACTGCACTGCGGATATCATTCATTGGATTCCGGGTTTCACGGAGAAACATCTAATAATGCTCATTTAAACCCGGATATATTACATACATTTTGTGCGACACGGCTTGGATATTAGCGTAAGAAAATATTGATATAGTGCGGGGAATGTTACGCAAACTCGAGTACACTGTGAGAGGACGAATTCAAGAGCGTTTTATTCCAACAATTCTGACAACACCAAAGTGTCCATTTGTGAGCATTTGGTACACTAAAGTCCACTAACTGGGTTTCCATTTTTAGGCTTATGATGTCCAAAAAAGCATTCGTTGTTGGGTCCTAATCTCTTAGTATTGCGCTTGCAAAAGTTAGACCGCCCGTTCAAAAGCGTACTTTTTGATTCCTACATGAGACCTACACCTTGACGTCCATCCAGTGTTATCAGGATGAAGACCCAGATTTTCTTCAGCATGCCAGTAGGCTTTTTGAAGTCGCTGAAAAAGCAGTTTGCCAATCTCCGAACTTTGTTTGCAAATAAAATCTCCGTAGATTTCTGGCAAAAACGGGACAAACGCCCAGTGACCGCTGTTGACGGTATGAAACAGTAGCGAACTGCGATGCGCGTACATAGCCGTGAGAGTGGGCATTGCCGGAGCAGCGGCTTCTGCACCGCGGGGCAACAGAACTCAACCGATGCAAATAATCCTTGCCGCGAGGGGGGCTCTCTCGCATGACCGCGGGAGGGGCAAAAACAATGCACCGGATTCAATACCGGTAGCAAGGCACTCTGGGAGATCGTGCGTTGTGGGTGGGCTGCTGCGCGGTGCTTCTGGGACCTGGGCAATGACGGCAGTGCCCAGCGTGCCCCGTGCATTTAGTGGCCAGTTCTGTTGGATGCAGCGGCTAAACTTACTGCCGTACAGCTTCTATCGGACAATCCAATACGCTACTTATGGCCATACGCACGCACACCACGCGACTGTATCATTGCTCGTGCGGCTATGGGCTTCAGGCTGCATTCACAAGAAAACGCGAAACCTGAAACTGCAACCAGTGATTAGAGTCCTTAAACTATTAACCGCTAATAGCTGGATGCAAAGGAGCAACGAGTTACCCGGCTACTGGGAGTTTGTTTCAGTAAGTGTCGTGATCGCGTGGAGATGACGTAACATTTGGTCGATGGCAAGCGGGAGATCCGTTGTGAACCCAACTTAACGAGGGTAGACTGGTAGCCGGGCCGAGTCTGCGCTCAAGAAGATGCCTCGCTTCCACTCCGGCTCGCGCGGCGGTACCTCTCGAAAAGAGCTCGGAGCCCAGGCTCCTGTTATTATTTGTACTATTGTTGGCGCGTGACTTGCAGCCACCGTCTTCGTGGGCCTCGTAGCTGGACGGCGTGAGAGATCCTACGTGGCTGCGGTGCTTATCCCCGTGGTTCGCAGTGTGAAAAGTCCTTTTTCGTAAGACTGCGGATAAAAACGAACGATGCTGCAATGCAAACACAGACAGCGGTTTGATGAAGCATCGGATTTCCACTTTGCTGTCCGATTTCATCGCGCCAACTTGCCAACTGCAGCCAACTTGTCCGGAATTCCGAGACGAACGCTCGTTGCATTACCATCGGATCCGAATTACGGTGCGTACGACAAATAAGTCGTTCGGTACGATGAAAGAAATCGATCTGGAGATCGATCACCGCGTGACCCACCTCGCGAGAGTGATCACGAGCGAACGATTAGCCGGAAATTAAATGGGATGCAGCGTCGAATAAGGCGTGGAGATGCTTGTCGCTCCTCCCGACGTGGTTTGTCATTATGCACACGTCAGTCGGGTTCCCGTTGAGCGCTGCCGGGGTCCAGAAGGTCCGCACACCCATAGTTACGCCACAACTGGTCCGCGGCGATCCCCGCCCATGGCCTCCGTCGCCGATTCCACGGTTTTCCAGTGTCAAACTATCATTTACAACGCCGGTGAAGATAATGCTCTCTTGCATCGGAGTAACCAAAGCGCTCGATGCACGCGATATCTGCAGGACAAAAAACCCGAGATCTTCAGAAGTGTCGGTACAATGGGGTCCCCGGTATTTCCCATCGTTTGGCTGGAACTTCATCCTTCTTCGTCGTGCAGATTCTCCCTTATCTCCTTTCCATTCTTCCCGACAATCTTGCCGGCTCAATTGACGTCTCCGGTACCCGATTGATTGTCGAAGCCGGGTCTGGAACTAGGGTTTGTGACCCCGACTGACCCCTTTTTTTGTCCCGTGGTCGAAACGCGCGAACGCGAGAATCCCGCACCGACGAAACTCTCGTGGAAGGCGACGTTGAAATGAGAATAATTTGAAAAAGGATGTCTCGGCCTAATAATAAAGAAGCGAAGATGGAACGAAGGACTCGCGCGTTGTTTGACGCGTAGGCGAATCGAGCCAAGTCTCGAGAGTGCCTCGCCCTTTTTCTCTCCTCTCCTCTCCTCTCTCTCTCTCTCTCTCTCTCTCTCTCTCTCTCTCTCTCTCTCTCTCGCGTCTTTCTCTCCCTCCCGTTCCTTCTCGTGTATGCACAACGAATATTCGGTCTCGCATCCGCTCGTACCAACCTTTCTTCTGTCTTTTCCCTCTCGTTCCGTCTATCGTCGCTGGATTCGCGAGCCCCGCAACGCAACCAAACTTCTGAGCCCCGCGCGTCGCGCGCCGCAACACAGACCCATAATTAGAGAGGCTTTCGCAAATTATATGCGCGAACGTGTGTCCCCTCGGTAAAATATCGGCTTAATAATAACAGTTGGAGAGCACGGCAATTATCAGGACCTCTCGGGCCAGCCATTTCTCTCGCTCTTTCACCGTGCACTTTCGTTTCCTTCGTGCGCCTTTGTGCCGCGCGTCTTCTCGACGAAAAGTGTGCGGGCGCGTCCGTGCGTGCGCCCAGATACACCGGGGGGGGGGGGGGGGGGGGGGAGAGTCAGAGAGAGCGAGTGAGAGAGAGAGAGAGAGAGAGAGACAGAGGGTAGGGGTGCCCGCGACCGGAAACGACGTGGGTGTCGGGGTGTAGCGAGGTGAGTCGTCGAAATAATGCATGTAGAGACGGATGGGAGACCCGGACTGCCGCTGCGACGCCGGGGCCTCTCCTCCTCTCTAGCTCTAGAGCCTAACCGCGCGGCGCGTTGGCGCATTATCTCTCCGGAACGAAGCGTGGGCGATGGCCAAAATAAGAATTACATAACTAAAACATATATTAGGTGTGGAGTCTGGCCACATTTGGTGGGTTCCAGTTGTTCCCTCGTTCCGGACCTTCCCCCGCGCGAGAGGGTACGGCTCGAGGCGCGCGAGGCTCCTCCGGGGAACGCCCGTCTCGATTTTACGGCACGGGGCTCGGGCCGCGTCGGGAACGCGAGCGAAGTGTCTCGGATTATCGCGGGTATCGTTTGCGCGAACGCCCGACGAGTGCCGCGCGTATCGCCGGAGCCGGAAGAAACGAGACGACGGGGTCGCAAGAAAGCGCGGTAAAATCGAGGGAGACCGGGTGCGGCGATGTTGGGCGTCCTGGGACGATGGCCCCGCGAGTGCCGACGAGTAGAGGAGCCTTTTAGCAGCGTGTCTGCTGTTTTGCGACGTTATAATTATACAGGCTCGTTTTTCTTGGGGCGCGATCGTGCGGGCGTGGAGGGGGTGCCTCCCTCTCTCTCTCCCCCCTCGTACACGGGTTGAAGGGCGCGCGCGCGCGCGAGCGAGCGAGCGATCGCGGGGCCCCATAACCCACGGGAGTCGCGCCGGGTACAGTGGCTTTTTATTGGCTAATTGGTAATTAAGCCGGGTTTTAACAGCGGTCAGCCAACGCTTTCTTGTGCCCTCTCGAGCGTCGTTCCGCGACTCGCTAATTTAATTTGCGGTTTCGTCGCGTTCGTCCGGACGGGACTTGCGCGCCTATAACTCCGCAGCGCCACCTCCTCCGCGCTCGGCTCTCTTTTCTCTGGCGTCTTCTCACTCTCTCTCTCTCTCTCTCTCTCTCTCCGGTCTTACCTGAGCCTGTACCCCCCCAATGGTTACGCCTACTCCTCGCCACTCGGCGCGCCAGTTCTTCGGAACGCCAAACGACCCCGCCGCTTTTTATTTACCGGCTGTACCGCGGGATGATGAAAAATTTCATTGTCAGCCTGGCTGATTTCTCCGTTCGTTATCGACGTCAAGCGGAGTTGTCGCCTCGGCCAGGTCCGCGTTTTCAATCAGTTCGTCGCTTTTGACTCAACGAACTCCTCGACAATGAGCCTGGAACCATTCGGCGCTGATCAATCAACCGTACTTTCATTCACGAATTCACCTCGAAGGCGCCAACAGGGCAACGTCAAATTTACCTAAATCACCCAGCTGCGGTCTTTTGTTATTCAAATCGTGTGTTTTGACACGAGACACAATCTATTAGCCATCCGGTCCATTCACCTCCTGCCTCCTGTACAATTTTCTAATACACGAAGCACGCGGGCTCTCGGCGTCTCGAATCAACTTTTTGACGTGGCGCACGCCCGCGCCGCGATGACAACGCGAAATAATGTTTCGATCACAAGAAGGATGAGCGCGACCTCGGGGACGCTCGGCCGGATGACGCGCACTTTGCTCGCTCAGCGTCTTACATGTTTTTTTTCTTTTACACTCTCTGTGTGTGTGTGTGTGCCATCAGTTTACAAGTGTGCCACGTCTTCTCGAGTGTCTTGGTGCAGCCACGTCGACGCTCCATCGATACATGCGCCGGGCACATTATTCGTCCATCAATCGAGCGGACCAGACCGAGTGGAACCGAGGTGCAATATGGCAAACAACGCGAAGAAGAGGTCGGTCTTCACGACGCGTTCATTCATCGCAAGACCCCGCGGCCACACCTTCGCTCTCGGCTCACGGCAACGACCAAAACATACGTGGTCATAGTTCGTGGTATTGCGGCGGCTACTATACATAAATCAGAGGGTCCTTCGGAAGATTTTCTACGCCCCCATTTTTTTCCCCCCCGTTCCTCTCTTTCGTAACGTCCACCCAACCAGCTCGTTCTCACTATTTTCGGCCTGCACTCGCAGACCCAGCCATGAAAACCCTCGGAGATGAAGACGTAGTTCTGGGCCGTGCATAATACGAAGAAGAGCGTGGGTGAGCTCTGCCCAGGCGGGAGGACTCCTCTTCGGTAGAGCGAGCACGCACTCGACTAACGCCTCGTGTTGAGGCACCCACGCTGACCCCGAGTCTAAGGTTTGTCGATGATAGGCGGTCGTCTCCTGAAATGCATTTTTTTTTGTCATTTTTTTTTTTCGTTTCCAACGTCAAGAATTATGATTTTTTGTTGTTGCTATTGCGCGCACGGATTTTTCGTTGCAGACTGTAACTCGATATTATCCAGGCTGTAACTACCTTGAAAATTCGCCTATCGGGTTGCGGCAAAAAGCGTTTCGCGGGTAGGAACGAAAATTGAATGCGTCGCGTATGGGCGCCGGGAGTTCGTAAATTATCCGCCATATGAATTATGTATAGATACGAAAGAAAAAGTTGCAGGAAGAATTTTTAGATGTTCGCCATGTGGCATCTCCGGACGGTAATGACGGGTAATTACTCCGGGCGATTCGAGGCTGCGGGTAACTAGATTTTTCGGTGGCCCCGAGAGGAAGGAACAAAAGCGGCGTGGCTTGTATTATCAAACTCGAGGCATAACGATCGCGTCGTTCGTCGAGTTAATAAGCGAGAGGGCTGTTTAGTCGGTGTAAGGCACAAACGACCGTGGCGTCCCTCGACTATTTCAAAAGCCTGCTACCGTCTTCAAGTCCAATGGATCTGCGCGAAATTCTTCGCTATTCCCCTCTCTGTCCCTCGCGCTGGGCTCCCTTTCGTCCTGCAGCTAAGATGCTTTTCCCTTCGCGACGCAAATTCCTCGCTCGTTGAACCGACAGGGAAAACCCCCTCCTGCGCTCTGTCGCGTGGGGGCTGACATTGGAGCTGGAAGGGAAAAAAACGAAGGGCGCCACGCACGAGTGACACTCGCGATGAAAAAAAAAAAAAAAAAATTAATAGAATCATTTTCTCGAACTGCTTTGCCTCGAGACTTTTCTGCGTGTGCGTGACGAGACGTTACGTGCAGCACGACTCTCGGCGGGCAATGCGCGTAGGTAGACAGTTCCAAAGGCAGTAAAGCCATAACGCTTAGAGTTTGATGATGACGATTCGAACTGCGCGCAACTTGTATTTGGTGTCGTGAACCAGGAAGCGTCGAGGCGCTCGTGCCTCTTCGATTCCTTCGTGTTTTTTTTTTTTGTTTTTTTTTCACTGACGTTACGTGCGCCTTGATGGAAAATTGATGTATTCAAATGTCCTCGTAAATGTCCACGGATTTGTCCGTACACAAAGTCAGCGACATATTATTTCACAGACCTACAATGTATGCGCGGTATTTATGACAGGACCGGTAGAAACGTACAAGATGTTGGGCTCGGGCTCGTAGTTTGCTCAGCGATCGTGCTGGATACCGTAAAAAAAATTGGTTGCCTGTGCAATTCAGAAAAAAATTGAGTTTCCAGACTTGACTTCCGGTTTTAATTTCCGCCTAGTTTCAAACGGCAAATATTCGGTCAATTTCTTGCCCAGTTGTCGAAGGGTTCGAATGACAGTCAAAGTACATTCAAGACGTAGTCATCTGTCCCTGAATTCATTATTGTCACCGGTGCAGTGACGCGAAGCCCATTTTTTTTCTCAACCCCCAGTACCAAGGGCCAAACTTAATGACAGGCAAACATTTCCATCCGTCTTGCTCCGTTTCGACAGAATAATTGGACCGATGAGAAATAATAGGAAACATCCCACCCGCCGTTGCTTCCTCCGGGCAGGGAGTGTGAGTTAGCGAGTGACTGACTGACGCGGCTCTCAGGTAGCTGTGACCCTCCTGACCCGTGAGGTGGGTTTTACGATCGCGAGTGCCCATCGCGAGGCTTGAGACAAAAGATTTCATTGTCCCGTTGATTTTTCTTCGGGCGTTGGCTCGTTCATTCGCTCCGCGAGCCTCGTAGCTTTGTCTCTGTCGAGGGACGCGGGCGAGTTTCCAACACCTCTCGCCGCTCGGCTCTCGCTCGACCGCGGACCGACGTCCGCAAAAGCAGCTCCACACACGCGCGCGACGCGACACACGAGGGTCGTTATGTTTTATGGCTAATTGTTTTATTATATCTTTGACATATTTCGAGTTTACGGCCACCGAGCGCCGACTAACACCGTTTTGTTTTCATGGCTGTCTATCGTCGTGTCGGGCATGAAGGCCGGTTCTCGTGTGTTACAAAACGCGGGCCACGCACGACCCGCCTCGGAGCCTCTCGAACTCGTTCGCTATTCTTCCGTCCACCTCTTCGCTGCCTTCAATGAGGCCTCCGAAGAATGTGTGTTACAGCGTGATGGTCCATTTCGTCACGGGAATTCGTCATCTGCGGTGAATGACACTCGTCGTTGGTGGCAGAAAGAATCAGGTGTGGACTGTGGATTGTGTCACATTGATTAGGCACGAAAACATTGCAGCGCTGGACACCAAGGTGCGAGAAGACGATGCGGCTCAGGACGCCTCGGAAGAACGGGGGGGGGGGGGGGGGGGGACAAGAAGGACGTGTATCGCGGACACGGCGAAAGAGAGACGGAAATTCCGTCACGAGCCGCTGTGCCAGCGGGAGCTGCTTGCATTTCAACGTCAAAAGGAATTCATCATCGTCCGCGTTGAATGAAATTCATCGTTGGAGGTACAAAAGGGTCACATTGATTAGGCTCGAGAGCGGCGCAACTGGATATAGAAGTGAGAAAATGCGGTGTGACTTGAGACTCGCGGAAGATCGAGGACAAGAAGGTCGTGTATCGTGGACACAGAGAGATAGAGGGAGGGAGAGAGAGAGAGAGAGAGATGGAGATTCCTTCACGAGCTGCTGTCTCGGGAGCTGCGTGCATTCCAACGCCAAAAGGACATCTATCACCAGGACCCTTCGACACGCCTCGCAATTGAGCACTGCACTCCTTTCCTGCCGGTCTGTCTGTCCGTCCGTCCGCCCGCCCGTCCGTCCGTTCGTTCATCCGTCCATCGGTTCGACGCTGCTGCTGCTGCTGTTGCTGCTGCTGCTGCCCCGGGACGAATAGATGGACGGACGAGCACGCATCTCGTGCCAACGCTCACGATCCGCATCAGCCACCAGCGAGACGGACCCAAAGGGATGGGAGAAAAATTCTTTTTCCTTAGGTATGCCAATATATCGCCTGCCTCTCCTGCCTTTCCGTCTCCTCGCCGTCGACCCACCTAATACGTGACGCCTCGTAAGAATTTTACACGACCCTCGCCTCGCGCGGCCACTCGATCCTCAATCGGACCGGGTTAAGATAAATAATACCGACCCCTCGAACCGCCACGGTCACCCCTCGACTCGCCCCTCATCACCGCTCGTAAATTCACTCGCAACGCAGGGATTTTTCAATTTTTTTCCCTTTTTTTTCTTCGACATTCCGCGATATGACGCTTTTTTTACAGCGCCAATAACGAAAAATTGTACAATACTTTATCTTTATACCCCGTACTTAGGAACTTCAGGGCTCTTTTTATCGGCCACTTGCGACTGATTGTGGGACATCGTTCAAAATTATTTTTACCGAGGCACAAGTAAAATGGGCCTTTTAGCCTGAAGTAGGTGGATCTACCCTTGTGGGATTTATTATTGTTATCATTAATTTGACGTGAAGCTCTTGGATTATGAAGGATCCTTAAATTATCCATTTATCGCATTTCAGTTCGAAAGTTTTCACAAAAAATTAAAAGATACAACGAAACACAGGTACGACGTTCGCCGACATGCAAATATAAATCATCCCCGCTGTCAATCCTCCGTCAATGCGTCGGTAAAATCGTAAAGTATGCTTCACGAAACACGTCGAAGAACGCCCACGGTGTCCCGTATACATTTCAGGGGTCACTCCGACTGACAGATAACTGCATTCTGGCTGCATCGAAAGTTCCCGCGAATATATATCCGCAGTTCTCGATAGAGGAATGCGACGTATTACGCAAAATTGTTCCTGTCAGCGCGATAATGGCGCGGATTTCCGAAACATTTGCGCCCGAGACGTCGAAGGGTAAATGTGGGTTGTGTGTGCGGGGGAGGCGCGAAAACCGCACAGTGTCGGCGGGGCTTTCACATACACAGGGAGAACGGGAGGGAAACGGAGTGGGGTGTACGCGGCGCGGTCGAGTTTGCGGAGACGAGAGAAGCCAAAAGCAGAGCGAGGGTGTAGAACGCGACCGATGTTCACTTATTGGCGGCATGTCTGCCGGCATGACGCAAAGAGAACCCCGCGGACCTGGTTTCGCAACACGCGACTCTCTCTCTGAAACCTTCGCCCCTCCCTCCCCCTTTCCACAGCTTTCACGCGAGCTTTTGCACGAGGGTCGTCGTCGTCGTCGTCGTCGTCCTCGTCGCCGTCGTCGTAGTCGCTTTCAGATATATCTGGATGGCTGTGGGCGCCGCAGGAAGGGCAGTTGCCTTTGCAGGAGTGAGAGGAAATTCTACGGCAGGGTCGGTTTCCCTTTGGGGAAACAGGTGGTGCCGAAACCACGGACACACTCGCTGTTGTAGCTGTCAAATATTGCGGTCGCTTTTTAAATCGATCGGTCCCGATTTCAGTGGCGCGCAGACACACGGAACGTCAGACGCACGTGTTTCACTTTTTAACCCTCGCGAGCCGCAATTTTTCGCGAGATTTTTTCTTCTCCGCCAGTCGGTTAATTAAACGAGGATTTTGCTTGTGGTATCTCGTTTTCTTTCTTTTGTTTGACAATTAAACCGCGGATTCTTCTTGAGGTCGTTATTCGTTTTGTTTTACTAACTCGTGAGGTTTCGGCAATGTCTGCTGAAAAAAGGGATCACCCCGGGCCAACCGGAGGCCCCGGTCTGTTAATCGTTAGATAATTTGAGGACGCGTTACATGCGAACAGCTCGTGAACACATTATCCGCGGGGATATACGTGTATACGCGCATCGGTTTCTAAGAAACCGTCGAGAATTCGGGTGAGCTCTTTGCGAACGTATCCTCCACACATGCGCGGAGGATACACCCTAACAGCTCGAGTCAAGTGGCCGACACCCTTTTTTCCACAAGAGTATAATCGACGTTTGCCCCCGAGCACCGTGTGGTACCTCCGACATTTAACTCTTTTCAGACGATCCACTACATACGTAAGCAAAAACGATCGACCCCTCGAGCCAATAAATTCGTGACTCGGTGTACGAACCTTTTTCCCCGTCTTCTCGAGCTTCCCGAGTCGCACCGCAAACGTCCTAGACACACGATCGGTCATTCGATCATGATATTTCATTCGCAAAAATTACGTCTCACCCCTTCTTCCTTTTTTTTCGTTTTTTTTTTTTCTTCACGTCCCTTGATACGTTCGTTGTTACGCCGAATTAATATCAGCCCTGATGATGTTGTTCGTGGGCCTCCAATTTATCTGTGACGCTTTCGCGGGCTCCGCTGGCCATCGTGAGTTTTTATTAACGGCTCAGCGGTGAATTTGGGGCCCGACGCGGGATCCGCAAGCGGCCGGAGGGGCTTTGCGATTTTCGGGTCCTCGTCGCGTTCCTCTCTCGTTTCTTCTCGTCGACGCGCTCGGGACTCGTCGTCGCGCACAGCCAGACATGTAATAACACGTTGCGACGGGGCCCGCGCGCATGAGAGGCCGCGTTGCCCCCTCTCCACGCGTCGGTCCCGCGGGCCCAAAAACGTTGAAACGCCCGGCTGGAATTGAGCCGGGCTCTCCGCACGCCACGCTCCGAGCGCACGATACGGCCAGCTCGCACGGCGAGCGGCCCTGGGAGGAGCAGGCGCAGGGACACCACCGACTCTCCTAATGACCCCTAATCGCCGGACGAAAAGGCCCAAACCCTATGGGGCCCTCGTGCTCTAAGTAAATGATGGCTCGTGGGCGCGTAGGCGACCGATCGACTATCTAATCAAGGCGTGTCGATTATACTCTCATGCCGCTCACACCTAAACTCACATTCGCCGTTAATTCAACCACTATCCGTCGCTCCGCAGGACACATTGAGACTAAAATAAACATTACGCTCTTTCGAATATAGTCACGAGCTGCAGGGTCTTGAAATTATCACAAGACTATAAATCGTAGATCAATTCGGCCGTTGAAACACTGCAGTTTTGTCATCTCTGCTACGTTAATCTTTCCGGATGTTACGATTTTATTTTGAACAATTTTAAATCTCGTCTTCGTGTCTTCGTCCTCCGGACTCCAAGTGCAAATATCTCATGCGTTGTGTAAGGATCTCGTTATGCAGTGAAAAAGAATCAGGTGCGAGTGCCCGAAAAAAGAAGGGGGGAAAAAACGTCGAGAGTGGAGCTACTTGGGCAGACTATCTGTATCAGGTGTGCCGGAGCCCGGGGCATTATCCCGGAACAGCGAGGATTTGGAAAATGATAGCCCTCGTAGTCATTACCGGGAGTGAGCGCCGCAACCCTTCGCCAAGTTTGCAGGTATGCTCGGCATCCGACGATTAACTACATTTTGGGAAGTAGAATGCGTGCGTGTCCGTGACTCTCTCGTTTCTCCCCCCCCCCCCTCATTCTCCCTTCCCCCTTGCGTTGGCCGGGCCGTCGCTTTTGGCACACTCTTTCGCTTCGATCGTCCGCACTCGCGCGAATTTATCGCGCCAATCAACCGTCGAATATCCCCCGAGTATCTGTATATCAGGTGCGTGTGACGCGAAGCGACGAATTGAGAATTCGTCGGCTCGGCGGCGCTCGGTTCGAGAGACGACGGTGACGAGAACGCGAGAGAAGGCGAGTTTAATCGTCGAGCGTTGTTCGCTCGCCCGGTGGCAGCGGCTTTTAATCTCCAAGGGGCACCCGGAGGGTATCCCGGAAGAGAGAAGGACGGATTTGCAGAAGCCCGCGCGACGTCGAGAAGCGGAGATAAGGAGCCACCGGCGCGCGAAGCGGGGAAAAAATACGCGACAGCAGGGGGCGCTACGCGAGCTAGGAAAGTGGGACAGGTATAAGCGCGCGCGAGAGAGCGATAAAGCGTACGGCACCTCAAAGTTATGCGCAGGCACGCACGCAGTTGACTAGCCGCCTCGCTGCTGCTGCTGCTGCTGCTGCTGCTACTGCTGCTGCTGCTATAGCTGCGCTGAAAAAAAAAGAAGAGAAACAGCACCAACCGCGAAATAGCGAAGTAGCGGTAATAATATTACTGGCTGAGCTTCGCCGCAATATCTTGGTGACAATTGTCACGGAAACGTTTCGAGTGCTGCGAGAGAAAAGGCAGCTGTATTTTTTTCACGCGTCGAAATTGTTTTTCTTTTTTATTTTTGTTGCGGAGACACAGATTTCGTTATTAATTTAATATGAACATTTAAAAAACTTCAAACATTGTATATTAATAACAACTTTCAGTTACTGTTATTGTAAATTTAATATATACTTGTATGTTAAACATGTTGTAAATTTACAAACATTTTTAACAGTTTTAAAAAACATGTTACGCATGTTTGACTGAGTTATGAGTTTGACTCACAAAACCATAATAATTGCCGAAATTCTGCGATGATCAAAAAGAAAATTGATGTAACAACAGTCGTTTTGTGCTGAAAAACCCAACGCTCTTGTTTCTGCCCGGCTACACACAGGTCGAATGAGTGACTGCAGTATGGTCGTAACGACACATAACGCGCACATCACATACGGACGCGTATATTTATATATCTATATATATCTGGGTATCGAATGGAACATTTTTTTCGGTCGTACATTCTCCGGGGAGCGCGAGTTTGCATATTTATGCGAATTTTCGCGGCAGTGTGACACACGCAGCGAGCTCGTGTAGGGTTGCCGGGTTGGCGCATCGCGCGGCAGCAGTCAGAGGCAGAGGAAAATATACATTGGTTCTAGCTCGAGGGCGTCGCAGCGCCTTTCCCTCTCGTCGTCGCGCGTTGCCAAGTCTGAATGACGCCTCGTTAGTCGTTTCTGTGCTCGCGCGCGACGCCGTTCTCGCTTCGTCACCTCTTCCGCGCGCATCAGCCTCTGACGAAGTAGCCGACATCGGGGCTTTTCACACGGACGTTTACTTCGGCGCGGTGAAATTTTCGAAAATTTCCGTGCCGTTCCTTCGCCCGGGAGAAGCATCGACTGAACAATTTTTCCTGGAGAGGGGACGAATGCAAAAATAAAATAAAAAAAAACTCGCAAGTTTCAGTTGAAGCACGAAAGACACTGGCAGAGCGTAACCGAAGGAGATAAAGAGGACGAGGACGAAACACGCGTTTGTAAATGCGGCGTCGAGGTGCGCCGCGGTCTGGAATCCCTGGTGGCTCGGTCAGGATGCCCAGAGCGCTCGAGTGAGGAGCACCGAGGGCCGAGCGCGCTCTGGAACTTTGGCTCGGCGATAAAACTATGCGAAATGAATAAAGATAAAAGTACAATGGGGATGGGTAGAGCGGGACGAGCGCGGAGCGGCACGCGATATTACGTATTACGCGGTGAAATCTTATTTATGGCCATTTGGCGGACCCGCTATATACGCCGGCTCCCCACTATCTAATATTTTACCTCTTCGGTTAAATAAGAATTCATAATATCTAGCCGGAGCGCCAGTGGGACCCTTTTTGTCGTCGGATATCCACGTGAACGACCTCGATCTCGTGTAACTTGCGAGAGCTGATTGCCGGGCTTCACGAAACTAAACGACACTCGCCGGGGACATTTTACGATACGATCGCTCGGTGCATGGCAGGTAAATGTTTCAGTCGTTGACCGTGAAGATTTTTTTTTTTTTTTCATAAGCCTAACGTGTACAAATTTATTTGCTATTTTCCCGGTATGTAGTAAAAGTGTCGTCAGCGATAAATTACTTTACAGCTTTATTTTTAGTACAATTTTGAGCCCATTTTCATGATCATTTTTGATAAGTTGAAGTGAAAAAAAAAAGAAAACGTAGAAGCTGTCGAAAAAAATTCGTTTCCTGCCCCGCAATCTGCGGATGGGTTTTTTTTTCTAATCGCAACGCCTCATTCAGCGAACACGTACGGTCAATTATTATTATTTATTGCACCGATGTCACCTCCAAATCCCTCTAACCACCGATTTTTCTACTGCACCTGCCGCCCCCCTTTGCGAGAAACATAATACAGGCCCCACGAAGTTCCGCCGTTCTCTCTGAATCCAGCGCCAGCCAACTGTCGCGTCCCGATTCATTTTTCGGGCCCCCAGGGAATTGTATATAGACGCCACAAGAATGCCAGGTAGATGATTTATCAAAGAACAATTATTTCCCCGAGTCTAAGTCGCACAAACGTGACCTTGATCAATGAGATATATGTAGCACCGGAAGCGGCAACCCCTTCACCGGCAGCCGTGAACTCGTCTCGTCGTACCAAGTCATCATCGCGACTGCATTTGCGCCTGTGTCTTATTGTTTCCCAACGGAATTATACTCGTCGCGCGGAGCTGCCGGTCGCCTTTTTCGTCGTCGAACGACTTCCGTCGCGGCGACGCCGGGTCAACCAACAGGATATCGCCCGGCGGCTTCCAATCTTTCACACTGATTGTCTTCATGCTAATGAGAGGCGACGCTTTTATACGACCGGGCCTCGATACTTTTTCAGCGGAATTTCAAAATCGTTCGAGTCGCTCGGTCGACGCAACAGCCACGATTCATACTGTGAGATTATTCGAATTCCATATTGCCTCTAGTGTGTCATCTTTTGTTTGTGGCCTTCTTAATTGATATATCAATGTGTCCTGATCGAGAATCCTTCGAGCCAAAAGTTTCCAATTGCAGAATCGACTTTTTCTAATTCTGAAAAAAGTTTCACCCCGAGCCCGATTCGGAGGCGTCTCCGCGCTCGACTTACCCGAGACTTCCTTCGTCCTTGGGCGCGGAGTCTTCGAGCCGGAGGTCCGGCGTTCCCGCGCGCTCCTCGCCGGGAACGGCTTAATAAAGCTGGAGACTTTCCTCCACGCTGCATTAACCCGGTACGTGACCGACCGAGCAGTCATTCTGTCCCTGACTTTCTCCCCGAGCCCTGACTAACCAACCCCCACCGTCTCTGACGATAATCTGGCGTTCGAGCCGTTTTGAAATTTTTAATCAGCCTCCGCGATTGTCCCACGCATTTTCATCCGACACATCCCGGAGGATCGGAAAATTTCGACGGGGTTACGAAATAATTCGAGCTAAAAGTTAAAGGAGAGACAATAAAACGCGAGAAAATATTCACCGGGGTGGTTAATGACCTCTTTACCGTAACGATACAGAAGTTTTGGGGGCTGCTGCCGCTGCCGCGAATTTTCCAACCCCTTTGCCTCGTGGCTTGGCTGGCGCGCGAGCGAAAGGCTTGCAGGACGGTATAGTCACGGGTATATCGAAGGGGGAACTCGACACTCGGCACGGTCCCGGCATTCCCGGAGGATACGGCTCGTTAATCCGTCGGTGGCTTCGGTCTGCGCGGGCTTCCCGTGTGAATATCCTAATTATATTAGCGACTCGGCTTCGGGAAATGTTGGACTACGTGTGCGGCGGTGCTGTAGCCGCGGGTCTGCTTCTGGCGAAAGCCGCAATTCCGGACCCGCAGGCGTCGGCGGCGGCGGCGGCGGCGGCGTGGACCAGCGGCCAAGCTGCACACACTCCATTGTTTTCGTGCACTGGAAGGCCGAGACTTTTCGAGCGTAAGAACGTGTGCGTGTTGAGTGTACCTACGTTCGCTGCATGCACGGAGAGACGAGTCTGCGGTGTCAGTTACGAGAAACTCTGCGTTTCGTTGCCATAAATATGACACATCATGCCGGACTTGGGATACATGAGGTTTTTTTTTTTTCATTGGCATACTTATTGCAGTTACACGCGACTTTATGGTTACAATTACTCACACGGAGAAAAAAGGTCAGTTGCGACAACTCCCCTTTTATGAGATGGCTAAAAATAAGTTTCTAGAACGATTAACTTCGTGCCTATAACCATTTTGTGAGTTGAGACAACTAATAAGTGGTTGTCTTAACTCACAAACGAATGGTTATATGGACTGACGAAAAGTGTGTCCGTGCAACCACTTATTGAGTCCGCCCAACTCTTTTGTTTTCTCCGTGCAGCCTTTGCACATTTCACGGGAATTTTTCCTCTGCCGTTTCCGTTACCGTAATAAGGAATCTTGTGAGATGAAGCACGATCATCGTAAGCTTGGAGAACGTTTCCAAGAACGCGGGCAACTCGTGACCCTTCCAATTATTCGGAAACATCCTAGCGCATCCTTTTTTCGCAAAATGTTATCTGTCAAACCGAAAGAAGAATACGAAGTGGAGGATTCTTGTTTTCCAAGGGTGAAAGGAAAAAAAGTCAAAGAAGTGGGTACGTGGAGCAGGAAGAGAAGAAGACGAGAGAGTATTGATCCCGCACCCTCTGGAGTAGGAACCCCTAGCTGCTACCACTACTGCTTGCTACGACTGCTGCTGCTGCTGCTGCCTCTGCTGCCTCTGCTGCTGCTACTGCTGCTTCCGTACGGCTGGCCTAACCCGCACCCCCGCGTCCCAGCACAACCATCAGCCCCGGGTTCCCCTCAATCCCTCCCGCTCGGTTGTTGTGTGCTGCATACCAATTTGCTTGATTTTTTCCCTCCTCGCTCTGCCTCGGTCGAGCTAGCTCCGGCTCGCTCTCATCCGCCCGCCCAACTTCCTGCCTGCCCTTATACTACACAACGCGGACCATCGTCCTCGTCGTCGTCGTCGTCGACGTCGTTGCTGCTGCTGCTGCTGCTGCTTCGCCTTCGCTTTTGCCCGTCGCCAGTGTCGCCGTCGCCGAGCTGCACGCGCCTCGACGTTCTTTGCTCTTACCAGTTTCCCGCTGGCGAGCAAAAGAAACACGGGAGACGCTTCTCGTTCTCCTCCGGTCTAGCAGCCCTGTTCGTTTCCCCGTTACCGCGGAAACCTGATATCGATATATCGTTATAAAGCTAACGCGCGCGCGCGCGCGCGGCGTCGAGATCGCAAAGCCACCGTGACGCTCGCCGTTAGCGTTACCGGCGTCGGCTTTGCTCGCCGCCACCGCCGCCGCCGCCGCTCTCGAGCCCTTCTAAACTCCTCGCGCCGACTCGGGCAAAAAGACGAATTTTTCTCTCGTTTACCGGTGGTCGCTGCAAAGCGGAGCCGTTGACAGACCGATGCTCATCATTAAGCCTTTGTTTCGTGCTGGCTGACTTACCTTCTTGTTTTTCGTTTGTTTTAGCGCGAACGAATATTTTCGTATTAATATATTAAATACACGATTGAAATGCTCGACACACGGAGAAAACGGAGAAAACACACGGAGGAACCACGAAATTGATAGGTGCGAACCAACCGGCATGGTAGAATATGGCATCAGCAAGATATTGTGTATCAGAACCAATCGCGGTTAGTTGGTTTTGCAATAGTTGTGTCACCCAACCAATCGCAACCATCCATCAGCTTGGTTAGTTAGTACGACCAATCGATGTTGTGTACTTTTACCAATTGAATGTTTATATTGTCGAATTCGTTGTACCGCAATGTTGCATCGATTTAGTTGGAATTGCCACTGCTGGTAAGTAACGCAACCAATAGATTGCTTTGTTTTATCACAGCGGCATGATAGAGGCAGGATAAGTTAATAAATTGGACAAGTTACTATAATAAATGTGGTCGATACACAAAATACATTGACAAAACGGCTTCCAGTAGGGTTTGGGTCAATGGGGTTTTGGATTAATATAATCAATTGCTCTGTTACTCAATGACGGGCTGGATTGTCATAAACTAACATTTTCATTTATCTCTACGCGTATACACGTTTTATTTCACAAAGTATCACTGTAAGAAAGATTCACATCACGCAGGAACATTCGCAAATGTGACGTGAGCCCGAATTCGCGTCGCTTCAGAACCGGTGGATATCTCCGAGCAACTTTGGTAGCGCCAACCAACCGATTGGTAGCCCTAACCAATCGTTCTATTTTAATCAACTAATCAAAAATGTTTAAAGAAAGCAATGAGATGTAATTGCCGCAATTAATCTCATCGATTCTGCAACTAACAGCCTCCAAGCATTTAAAAGATTACCCCCGCCCCCCCCCCCCCCCCTCCCCCTCCAACTAACCAGTTTTCTCCGTGCATCCCATCAATTTCTTATCTTTATGAATCTTATGTTATTTGGTATCTGATTTGTAGGTTGTGTCTTGGAGCACTAAATTTATCTATTTATTGTATATTTATCTATCCACGAGCCCAAGGTTTAATTATTTTTTCTGTCATCTCATTTTATTCCGCAGGCTCCAGTGAGGCTGCGCGGTTGAGAGGATAACACGACTAAAGTCTATGAATTGTCCATCAAGCGGTCCAATTAGCGAGTGTTGATCCGACCGTTCGTACCCGCCGAGGAATCTCGAGAATTTTTTTCCACCTCCCACCGCGCCCGACGCGGAAGGTTCGCGTGGGTGTAGATTTGTCTGAGGCCGCGGAGAGTGGCGAAGCTCAGGACGGGTATCGCGGGCAACGCCCGAGATTTCCAACGGGAGCGAGAGAAAAGGGTGGGAGGAGGGGGGTCGGGGCAACGAAAGAGATAAGGGCGATAATAGGGGGTCGGGAGAGAACGAGAGACAGAGACGGCGCGGAGAGTCGAGTGGGAGCCCTGAACCCACCGGCACCGAGCAGATAAACCTGGCCTCGTCTGGAATCTTCTATTAGCAATTACACTTGTAATTGTTTCCTGCAATATGCATGGAAATAGTGGAATTATTTAAAAACCACCCAGCGCGGCGCCGGAGGTTAGTCAGTCTTCGGACGGACTTTCCTCTCCGTTTGTCCTCGGCTGTCTCGTTCCTCCTCGCCCTTCCGGCCCTTTTCTCGATCTTGCGGTGTCTTCTATCGCTAGACACGGCGCGTATAATGCCTTCTAACCCCCAACCCCCCTCCCTGCCTCTCCTCTGTCCCTTTCTCTCTCTCCTCAATTTTCCTATCTCGAATCGAGCTCTCGAAGCCTCGAAGGAGCCGAGAAGGAGCGAGAGATAAACCCGAACCCCCGAATCAGAATCTCCGGCACGCTTGATGCTTAATGGCCCGGATGGTATTTATTTCCGGGGTTGGGTCACGAAGATATCGTGAATCCCGTCGTGGCGTCGATTCGTGAACGTTTTATACGACACCGTCCTCACGTATATACATATATATATATATATATATATATATATATATACGTAAGGATACATACAGATATACACGTTTTGCCGGCCAAAACGATTGCAACTTTGTTCGCGTATGAATGCATAGGACGTATCCATAATCGGGCGTTGAATATGGCCAAAGGGAATCATCTGTACGTTATATATGCACCGCGGGTAGACACGATGAGGCGGAGGGAGTTGGGGGGGCACAGCAGCACAGTAGGTATAATAAGTCGCGAGTTGTTAGTGTCTGACAAGTGTACGCGGTGGCTACGTGTAGAAATCGTGATCGAGAGGTAGGTCTTTGGCGAGTCAGCGGGACGCGCTGCACTCGCTGTCTCTCCTTCTCTCTCGCGCGCACGAGGAAGAGCCCGGAGAATCCTTGCGTAGCACGGTGGCCATTGCATTATCATAACCGCATTCTCGTTGCGGCGCGGAACGCTGGGACCAGCGTCGTGAGGCTGCCGCTGCGCGAGCCTCGGCAGCGTCTCGCTCGCACTCTCACGCGTGTCGGACCGCGCTGGGAGAGACCGCGAGAGTCTCGCAGTCTCGCGCCCAACCCCCTCGAGTGCTGAACGCGCTCGCGCGCTCCCGCGGCAGCAAATGTATATATGGGGAGCGAGCTGGACTCGGCAATCGGGTGCATACGAAGACGCTCGGTGCGCTACCCGCACGCCGATACGGCCACCTTCCTCGTATACATATCTTCCCGAGGATATTTTATAACACGACTGCCCCGTGCCCTCCGCGAGCGGTGCCGTTACTTCCGTCCCTGCGGTCTCGCTGATCGCCGTTTGGTTGGCTCTCGAGGCTTTTTGCGCGAGAGGAGATTGCGGGGTCGCGATTTCCAAATATACTTTTGACTTATCGATTTGACCACCGCGATGCGGCCGAATTGACTGGCGACTCGAGGGAAAGATGTTTCGACTGAAATCCATGGCTTTTTTTAGCTCGATATAGGAGCTGAGGGTTCATCAGTTTGATTGGAAATTTGTCGTTCGTTAAAATGGAGAAAACGCTTTTGCTATGCCAGCAAAACTTTTGTTAAAACAGTGACAACATTGCGTTATCTGCTAGGCTAACAATCTTTTTTGCTCGAGTAACATATTTTTTTGCCAGACAACATTGAGTTTTCTGCCAAGTTAGCAGAAAAGCTAACTTCTAAGTTAGCATTATTTTAACAAAAGATTTGCTGGCATAGGAAACCCGTTTTCTCCGTGTTACGTTTCTGGACGAATTTGAGGTAACTCATTTGTTCGGGAAAAATGTCGCCGATTTTCCCAAAACCTCGTGGCTTTCCAGAAAATCTGTCGAATCTGTATTTAAATCTGTAATTTCCTGAAGGTATGTTGGTTTGAAAAATCGATGCGCACGATGCTCCCTCAATTAGCGCGTTCCTCGGTGGCCCGATCGCGCGTCCGCACTTCCCACGAAAATTAATTCAAGCGCAATTATTTCTCGACACCGATAATCTACGTCTCGCGACGCGCGATCGGTATGGGGTCCGAAATGCTGATGCCGATCGCGCGAGACGAGACGAGAGACGATCGGGGGCCCCCGAGCTCGAGCGAGACACGTGACGCGATGAAACGGTAGTCGTCGCGCGGGCCTCGTTAACGGGACATACGGGACGTCGCGATCGGTATGTGGGGTACAATGCAAGCGCGCGGCCGATCGCGGCGACGCGCGGCGCGCGCTCACGTCGCCCGGTATATGCGCGGCGATGTACAGCGTGTCACCATTCCGCGGAGCGCTCGGGACGAGACCGCCGCGACGCTCCGGTGAAATCAACGTTTTTCTAAACGATATATCCCGAGCCGATGCGACGCGAGAGAGCCACGAAGAAGCACACACCGCGATCGGCATAGCCGCGTTGACGCTCGCTCGCGCGCGCACGATATACCCGCCGATATAATCCCTTCCTATGTGTCATACCTCGGTCATATACGTACCACGAGCTCCGGCGCGGTGGCAGGCGGCGAGGCTCATATTCCGTCGTCGCGCGCTCGCGCGGGACTTGGGCGGTGTATGAACGTGTCGAGCGCGCGAGCGGTATAACGCGGGGGGGAAGGGAGGAATCGAACGTCGAACTGTGCCGTGCTCGGTTTTAGGTCAGATCGTGCCTCGAAAGCCAATCGGCCGTCTCCAGTTCGATTCGTCGGCGTACAGCTCTCCGCCTGAGCCGAGGTATATGTACTCGGCCGCGGTGGCCGCGTCGATATCGATTACGTACTCTCTCGCGGTGCGCGCGCGAATTCGCTCGCCTCGCGTCGGCCGTGCAACGCGTGCTCTCTCTCTCTCTCTCTCTCTCTCTCTCTCTCTCTCTCTCTCTCTCTCTCTCTCTCTCTCTCTCTCTCTCGATCGCTTACGCCGCGCTCCCGATAATAAATCCGCTCGATAGTGCCGCTCGTGCGCTTTATCAAAAAGTGACAGCGCGTCCGCGGCGATTCCGGGCGTCGCGTCCCGCGACCGATCTTCAATTACGCGGACACCTATTACGGATCGGTAAGGCAGCGAGAGTGGTGCGATCGATATGATTTATGGACGCGCGTGGAAGTCGCGTCTTTTCAGACAGTCGTTTCGACGGTCATATCGGTAACCATTAAACCGCGCGCTGACGCTGCGCGGCCGAGGGAGACCGGGAGAGAAAGGGAGGGAAACGGAGACGCGGAGAGACCGAGGAGCGCGGCCGATCGGTAGGATTGCATAATGAACGTAACCGGTATTATGAGCCGTTTGAAGGACACCCGTGTGGCGGCATCGCGAAGTCGGAAATTCTTGTGTCCAACTTCGTCGCGGAATGTCCACTTCAGCCTTGCGATCGCGGCGGAGACGTGACCGGTAAATATTCCGCTTGCCGAGCGGCGTGTATTCATCATTTCTAATCGCGCGGCCGGTAAATCGGCGCACCGCGTTCTCGCGGGGCATGTGAAACTTCCTTCGCGTTGCATCGGGTAGAAAGTCGAGGGAATCATCGGGCGACGATCGGGAGGTCAAACGCGAAAAAACACGCGTATCCTCGATCGTTCGATCGGTAGCTATAAAACCGAGCAATCAATGTCCTTATCCGGACGCCGTTTATATAGTAGGTACATATGTCTTTGGGTCTCTTTGATATTTTTCCAAAGTCCTCCGACGAGATTTGCCGCGTTATTAATTAATAGTGGATTTTTTTTTCCTCCCAGATATTTCGACTCGGAGCTCCCGCTGGACCGATCTCGAAGTTGGCCGCTTCTCAGGCATCGAATCGGTCGGACGATCGGTATAAGATCGGTATAAGATCGGTATACGATCGGTTGCGCTGGCCCGCGTGGACTCTCGTGGCTCTCGCGATACAGAATACGCCGTGGCTGCCGCTGCTCTCTCGCCGGACGTAACGAATACCGGTTTTCTCTAACAACGTCTAACGACAATCACATCAATCAAGGGACATCGGGATAATTCCAAGTTGCGAGGCTCTACGGTCGCGCCGGTCGTGCGGTAGATCGGTCGCGGCGCAACCGATCGATACCTTACCCCGGGGGCATTTCGTTATTGCAGACGCACACGCCGCGTGTGAGAAAAATCCCGGTGGCTCCTCTGTCCTGCTCCCGTTCACTGCCGATCTATTCTCTCGGTCTCTCGACGCCCGCGTGCATTTCTAGTTTTCTCGATGGCCACTGCGTGAAACCGCCGCCGCCGCGCTCTGCGAGCAATGCCCGAGCGGTGCTCGCTGCCTCGGCCACTGCGGAAAATTCCCAGGCGTCCTTCGTTAGCGTTCACGAGCTGTAGGAAGAAAAAAGGAAAATCATTCGACGCGAGCATCCGGCGTGTGATAGTTTTCCAATTGCGCGGGCGAGAGAGAAGAACCACGGGGCTCTAAATTCAATCCGAGTGTCTATCTTCTGTCTATACCGATTCGTCTCACTCCCTCCCGCATTTCTCTCCATCGTCGTCCTTATCGCTATCGGCCAACGAACGTCCGTCCTTTTTACCCCGTCGTCCTTCATCGCCCACCAATATTTCTATTACATTGTAAATATTAATAAACGCTGCCCAATTAATTTTCGTTGCCGCTAACGAGACGATGCTTATATCGTTTACATTCGAAAAAAAGAGAAGAAAAAAAATGATGTGGCTACGGGTCTCTCCACGCGACCGGCGGACGTCTACGCGCGGGTTCAGGTCTACCGCGTGATTAATGGATGAGTTACAAAAGGCTAATTACACACCAGCCTCACTCCCTGCCCCCTCCACAGTTTTTTCCTCCTCTCTCACGTTGCGCGCTCTTCCGTCTTTGTCTGCTCCGGAGTCATCCGTAGATCTCATCGTCCGGGGCCAAACGATAAATCGGCTGTCACTGCAAAGTCCATAATTTTTTTTTTCTTCGCGTGACCCTGCGCAGTGGGAAAGACGATTTTAACAGGTAGCCTTTTATTCATTATGTTGCTTTTTATTGCCGGTGACGACAAAAATTGCGCCAGTGGCCCAGATTTGAAAGTCACGTTATCGTGGGCTTCGCTCATTATCGCTGATCTCGTGGCTCGACACAAGGTGGACGTATAACGTGCGCGGAGGTTAGGCGAACACATCGATCCGCGCTCGCCTCGGCGAGCGATGCGATTGAAAGGTGGCTACCGCCAATTAAAGCACGCGCGCGGCTCTCTTATTGCGAAAGAGCGTAGGCCACGTAGACAGCCGCGCGAGCGCCTCGGGAGCGGACATAAATCTCGGGATGCGCGGGGCTCCCATCGCCACCCGCTGGGCTAGACGGCTTCGCAACGTCCAGTCGAACCGACGACTCTGTCGTGTGTGGACGACAAAACAAGAGACACCCGGGGCAGAGCTCGGAACAAAATTCACGAGAACCATCGAACGGGCCACGAAGCCACATTCGTTTTTGTCTAATTTTTATCAGGGCGCAATGACGAGTTTACGATGGATGCACGACGTTAAATTGCGGAAATGACGCTGTTACTTTTCCCGTTTGGCCTCGCCATTTCGCACGTCCTCGTAGATTTTCCGTTAGGCGGAGCGGAGAATGCAGAACACCGGTGTATCGACTCGATATCTCCTTTCGTGCGGTATTCAAAGGGTCGTAGAGCGTACGGGAAGCGAGTGGTACTGGCTACGCGGGAGCATCTTGTTCGTACACAAAAGCGCGAGGCGAGGGAGGCGAGGAAGACACGCGGAGCGCCGAGGAGAGGCGTAGCAGTTCCCCATAGAGATCCTCACGTTTCAGGGAGCGAAAGGTGGCGCGTTATACGATGGCGAGTAATATACAACCCTACGGTGCAGTGTGTCTCGGAATGGCCAGGTCGCGCGGTATAGAGCGCGGTTACGCGCATCACCGTGCGCTGTACAGAGCGGCAGCTTCGTTGCTCACGGCAAAGACGCACTGCGAATCTCGTGTTGAACATAAACACAGAGCCACGGCGAGCCGGCATTCCCAGCTGCAGTTAAACTGCGCGCCGCATATCGCGTAAAATATGGCTTACGTAGCGCGGCAAAAGCTTCATGAAAAACCTCGAATGGAGTGTTTTTTTTATTTTTTTATTTATTTATCTTTAACGGTACGGGAAGAAGATCCGAATTACTGTAACTTCTACGCGGAATCAGGAGGTTGTGGCACTTATTAATTAAACAATAAAATAAATAAAATAAAATAATAATAAAATTAATTCATCGGTGATTCGTCGGTTTTTATTAGTAATAAAATAAATTCATGGGTGATAAAAGTTTTTTTTTTTTTTCTTCAGTGTTCCGAGACGTCACATCGGTCATGACTTTGTGGGTCAACATTTTCCAGATAGTCCCACTACTCGAATCAAGAAAGCCAATCCACCCCTCGTGAAAAGCCGCCAACCCTCGGCGTTCTCAAAACTTGCTCCGGCAACGAGGCGAATGCCCCGTCGAAAGTGCCGGCAGCCCGGCAAAGTGAGTTTGCAGAAAGACACGGAGTAATTGTAGAATCTGCGGTAGGTTCGAGCTGCACTGGCAACTTGTCGATGCGGTTAGGATGTGACGGGCCAGCGTCGGCGCGGTGGAGAGAAGCAAGCGCGCTTCGTGCACTCGGTAGCGGGTTCGGCCAAGTGGTATTGGTAGCAACAACCGCAGGGGAAAAGGGGATTGTGAGTCGCGCGCTCGCGCGCGAGCGAAACACGACATCCCCGTGGCGATCTCGACGGGCCCGCGCGCGGTCGACGGGCGTCCGCGCTACGTCCCGAACGCGCCGTTCGGGACGCGGCGCGCAGTCCTCGTGCCTCGTGCAGTGCCCGATGCATCCACCTTGAGAGCTCATCTCCCGATCTCGTGGATCTTCCACCGGGAGAAGAGAAAGAGCGAGCGAGAGAGAGGGAGAAAAGAGCTGAAGTCGCTTTTGCTTGGGACCCAATCTCACCGGTAGCTCTGGTATACGTTGTGTTTCTTCGAGGAGCGAGAAGCCCGGGTGCAGCTCCCTCCGCGGTTGGCTCGGCCTGTGTGTGTTGTGTGCTGCTCCCTCTCTCTCTCTCTCTCTCTCTCTCGCTCTCCCTCTCTTTTCCCTTTCGGTGTATCCAAGAGCTGTCAGCCAGTGCGAGCGACAATGCCCGATCCGAGATAACGCCTCGGTCCTCCGGGGACCTCGCTCACCCGAGGGATACTCGGAGAAAAGAGAAGAGACTCGTGGCTGCGGCCGGGAGCTAGAGAGAGACAGAGAGGGACGTATAAACGGGGAAAGCGAGATAGGTTGGAAGGTTTCGCCTCTCCTTCGTTTTCTTCGGCAATATCTCTGAGTCTCGAGCGCGAGCTGGACCGAACGTCCCTCTTCGTCTCTCCCTGGTATCACGACTATACTCGCCGGTTGCGGGCTACGCGCGGCTGCTGCCGGTTGCGAAGCCGCACGAAGCGGTGGAGCGGCCGGAGCCTCGGCCTCCGGAGCCGCGGAACAAGCGCACCCTGCGATGCTCCGCAACGGAGAATCCGGGGGCCGCGAGCGAGATCGGGAGATCTAGTCGGGTGTGGTGAGCAGCTTAACGCGTTTGTTCCGCGCTACCGTTATACGGCGCACACAGGTTGGGTCTGATGAAAATAACGGGACGGAATTATTTCGCTCGGCTGGATTAAATTCGTTGCAGCGAATTTTCGAATTACGTATTATAATCGTGGCGCGCGAGTGGGACGCGGAGCACCAAAATAACAAATAACAATTATAGTTAATATCATTTACATTTATTATTCGCGCGAGATTGGATTGTTTAATTGTCGATTAATTTCATTCGGATTCATTTTCGGCTTTACTGAGGACGTTTTTGAATGAATTTTGTGTTTTTGGATTTTTTTTTTTTTTTTTTCGAAGGTCGTGACACTCGGGACGAACAACGAGAATAGTGCGGTGTTCGTAGGCTCTCGAGCAAAAATACGTATATTACTTTCTCTACGAGTTCGTCTCATTCGCTCTCCAGCCGCGGCGCGCTGGTTTCTCGTTCGAGAACCCGATGGGACCACCGAAAGCGGCGAAGGCCCCTTTTTCGGTGTCACCAAAACTCGTTCTTTGCCCCGGGGCCCCCGAGACTCGGCGGCAGCGACGGCGGCGCAGCACCAGCGGCTCCGAGTCTTGCAACTCCGAAGCCGCGTTGTGTGTACCTAGTCAGCCGACTTCACGACTTATCTCGACACACGCTCGCTCCCGGCTGTGTCACGTCTTATCGCATTCGACGTGTAATTCTTTATTGAATCTGGGCTTTGCTTTGACCCTCATTTCCACGACGATCCCTCGCGAGGATTATCGTGATTCCAATGAAAAATCAACGAAGGATAATAACAAAAAAATCGTCGATCCATCAAATTAAATGAAACGCATCGGATCAACTTGAAAATAATTCGCACGTCAACCGACAATATATACATATATTTTTTTCTCTCTCGATACGTCGAAACCTGTTTGTCGTCTGTGTCATATCGAATCGCGCACAAAGACTGAAAAGCAAGACATTCCATTTGGCCTTCGCGATTGTTCAGCTCGCGAGTCGATAAAACCGCGGCGCCAGCTGATCCCGATTGCCAGGGCAGATGGGACAATTTGTAATCGCGCGGAGCAAGCGACGAGAGGAAAAGGAGAGGAAGTTCGCGCCGCCGAGATGTCCCTAAGAGGCAGAAAAGCCCCCCCCGCAGCCCGAGGAACAGACACGGAGACCCGAGATTTTAATGTCCCTTTTACGACTCTCTAAAATAGCGCCGTCGTCGTCGCACGTTAGCTCTCGCTACCGGAGTCGGCGCGCGCGGTGCGCGAGACTCATTCTTAATTATTTTACGAGAATTTCGCGTCGACGATATGCGCCGGTGGCAAAAAAACAAGTGAACTGACATCGCTGTTTCGATGATTTACACGTGTCATGGGTGTTTTTTTTTTATTCAACGAAATTCGTCGAACTCATCTGGCCCAACTATTTGGTATTATCAGTTTGACCCACCAACGTGGCATAATTATTATTACTGACTGAAACAACTTTGTGTAATCATTGACGATTAAACCTGCAGCTGTTAATTTTCTGGCGTTTCAGATCCCCCATTCGGCTCGCTGTTTTCCTCCATATGGACACTATGAATGTCCACCTACTCGGAAACCGCCGGCGGAGTCACCGCTGATTGACAACACCCCCGATCCGCTTGCGTCGCCACGCTGGGAGAGTCGCCGATGCCGCTGCTGGCGCAGTTGGAATACACACGAATATGTATATAGCCTCGCGGGCACGGGTAAACGAATCCGAGACCAGGAGCCATGTCCCCCTGCTGCATGTGGTTAATTTTGATTCGGTTCTGTATATCTGCATCAGCTGGAGCAGCAACATCAACAGACGCGGCGGCGGATCGGACGCCGTGGAGTGGGGATATAGAAACAGAAACAGCAGCAGCAGTAGCAGCAGCACCAGCACCAGCGGCGGCAGCACCGGCAGCCACAGCAGCAGCCACAGCAGCTTCGGACTGTCGAGAGAACAGGTAGCCGGCGGCTGCCTACTCATCCAGCATTTCCGCATCGGCTATCAATATCGAAACGAGCGATGGATTTACGAGGAAATTCCATATTCGTGCGCGGATGAATGACGAGGGATTCGCGCATGAATAATGCATTGACCCCGAGACGAAATAAATAATAGCGTGCTGCTCCGGGAGCCCGAGACCCACCACCCCCTTTCTGGCCCCCCTTCGTCGGCCCCCCCCCCCCCTCCCCCCTCCCCCGAAATACACGGCGCACGCTTCGATGCTTGTCGAACTCGCAACACGCTCGACCACACCGTCCAGGTCGTCGTACTCTTTCAAATTTCACATTTTTTTTTTTTTTTTTCGCTCTTTTTTGTTCTCTCCCCGTTTCTTTCCACAAGCGAGCGGCGCGCCCGGGTCACTTTCAATTCGATATTGATACACGCATCCCCGACGTTTTGGTCATTATCTGCGTCGGGGAATCTGTGGGAAGGAGAGCGAGACACTTCGGGGCCTCGGGTAATGACCGGTTCGTACCCCAGCGACGAATTGATAGACCGATCGGTTGGTTCGGTCAATTGGGCTCGATCGTCTGATCGAGGATTTATTTTATTTTTTGTTTTTTATTTTTTTTTTCTCGCAAAGCTGATACTCCGCTTAGCGAAGCGTTGAAAAAAATGTTACGTGGCTGCCTGCGAATCCACCTTCCTCTATTTTACGAATCCTCTCGTCACACGACACCGCGGGGGAATTTACAATGGCCGAGAAACCCTTTTCTTCAGCTTGGCACACTAACGCCAACGCGTTGGTTCCAATGGGTTTGTAACCAGAGAGGACGGATTCACACGCTCGAGGCTGGACCACTTTTGGTGAAGGGCGGGGGGGCCATTGCAGCTTGCATCGAGGAGACCAGGAAAGAGAGCTACGTGCCCGTTTGGATTTCAACAGCCGAAATAGTTGCGCAACTAGAGATGTGTGCGACGAGGTCAAAGCAGCCTCGCGCTCCGTGTGTCCTCCGTGTTTTCGGCTCGCCGTGTGTGTTTCCGTCTCTGTACACGAGTGATTCGGTGTGCGAGCCGGTCCAACCCGACAGAGCAGCCACCGATACTCTCGTGCGCTTTGCGCCTAGGACATAAGTCTCGCTCTCTCTCTCTCTCTCTCTCTCTCTCTCTCTCTCTCTCTCTCTCTCTCTCTCTCTCTCTCTCTCTCTCTCTCTCTCTCTCTCTCTCTCTCTCTCTCACACGAGATCCGAAAGTAGAAGAAGCTGACATTCGAGAAGCAGATAAGACGGCTCAAGCGGCGCGCACCGCGTGCGCGCGCGTCTTTGAAATAGCACCCAACTACCTGTGCGTAGAAACAGCGGGAGCAGCGGCCAGAGTGGAGAAGAGACACAAAGTAAACGAGGGACACCCGAGGCAAAAGACCCCCAAATTGACTACGAAACAAATACCCGGCCCAATCAGCGTCTTATTTATCGTATATTTTATCCACGTCCGACCTCGAGCACTAAAGTCTCGAAAATATATGAATGAGAAAGAAAAAACGAAAAAAAAAAAAAAAAAAATCGTCCGTTAAATCCTCGGAGTCTCGACGACAACCAAATTGGAGGAGACAACGCGGCTGGTTCGTAGAACACTGTACAGCTTCAAGTTTCCTTAAATGCGAAAGAATTCACCTGCCTAATTAACGCCCTCTCCCACCTTACGAACTCCGACTCTGCGGCTTCGATTTGGCTGAGAACGCGCGAGACGCGAGGATCGCGGCGAGAGGGCGGCGAGGGCGAAGGAGGCGTCGCGCTCTCGGTCCTCGCGACAGATAGACACGGCAGCCAGCGGCTGAGACGTCGCGCGGGGCGCGCACAGACAGACGTACGGACAAACAGACAATCTCGCCTCGTTTATCAGAGTGGCATTGTTGAGGCATCGTTGCGCGCCGCGCGACACCCCCTTTGTTGCTAACATCCAGCGAGCGAGGAGCCCGCACGACCGCTCAATCCTTTCTTTCATTCACTCGCTCGCTCTCGACTCTTTTCATTTTTCTCTCCGAGGCTGCGCCACAGACACGGACGCTCTCCTCGCCCTTCCACGTGCATTTGTACATATTCGTCGCGACACAAACGAACGAGTTGCTTCTTCTTCTTCTTCCTTCTTTTCCTTTATTTCCCCCCCTTCAGGTATATAACTCGGTGTACTTCTTCGTATACCTGTATCTTCGATACGTATGACACTCACGTCCCTCCACCGAAACGTTACATTTCACATGGTGCAGCAGCAGCAGCAGCGGCACCGGAAGTCGAGGCGCGCGGTTCCTTCTTAACAGGGCTGCACGCAGCGTTTCGGTGCGTGCGTGCGTGCGTGATGCACCGCAGCCGAGGTGGGAGCGACGAGGACACAGGAGGAATATCCAGCCACGGGATGTCCGGATAGAATCTCGAAGACTCGAGTTTTGTATTATCTGGGAGCTTCGGTCTCGATGGCTGTGACACACCTGAGGCCCCGGAATATCCGGAGTCGGTGTGTGTGTTTTTTTTTCTTCTTCTTTTTTTGGTCGAGACGACACCGATGTCTGCTTTCGTTTTTTAAAGCCCGACGTTCGTATCTAATCGAGCGAGGAAATGGAATATTAATAATTCGTGTGATTCTCTCGTTGGGTGGCTTTCGGTGCTATTTACTTAATAGTCTGGAGGTCTGTGGATTCGACGGGCCTCTCCTTTTTCATACGACAGGATGGGCGCTCGACAGGATCAACGGAACTTTTTTTTTTTTTGTGTCAACGTAGACAAAACGCGTGAATTGTATTCGTAGAGTTGCACCTGTGTGTGTCAAAAGTGGGTCATTCGATTGCCATCGTCGTTTCACGAAGGAGAGCGTATCGAGTCTCTCGCGGGCGGCAGCCACTCGTGGCTCTCTGGCGCGTCTCTTTTTCGTTTCCTCTTTTCGTAGTCGCACGATCGATCAGCCGAAAGAGCAGTTTTCTCGCGTCTCTTTTGCGCTTTCCAGTCGGTTTTCCCTCGATGTGTGGGAGAGTCCGCGGTGTCACGGAAGATCCACTGTACTGCGCGGGCTGTGACGGAGTATTCTCAATATTATTTTAGACCGCATCTCAAATCTATTTTTTTTTTTGTATTTTTATCGGGTTCGCATAACTTGGAGCGAAGCCCAATTTCGTCCAGATTGAAATGTCAAATACTAAATAATAATAATATTAAACCCAATTAATTAACCGTTCAATAAAATTGGTCAACAGGATTCGACGAACTCAAAGCTCAAATTTTGTCTATCGATTTTGTCTATCGATTTTGTCTATCGAAAAACAATCGATAGACACGGTCTAAAATAATATATTGAGTACAAAGGAGTGATGCATGTCGGACAGAGGTTGTCCCTTGTTTTCAGAGAGAGAGAGAGCGCTGATTATGACCCTCGTGGGTGTAGGTATTGCGTGGTCCCGGTTGTCTATACAAACGAAAATTGCAGTTGTGTTGACTGGCACAGGTATAGAGGAGGCCTCTGTGTATACCTGAGCGTCTGAGAACCGTGAAGGGGGCGAGGAGAGCGAGCGGCCCCATTGTGCGTAGGAGAATGGCGGACGCGTTTGGGCGCGAACGCTACACTCGTCTTCCTCTTCTGTCGCGTCTTGTAGTTGTTACAACATAACCGATGTCACGGGGGTCATAGCCGCGGCCTCATGTTTATTTAATGCCCCGACCTACCGGTTATTGACGTTATGTGCGCTCGAGATCGATATAATTCATCGACTTTTTCGCCTTTTTCTTCGGGTGGCTCTCAGCTGTTCCTCAGTGACGAGAGGGCTTCGTCCGGTGACGTGGGACTCCTGTGGAAAATCCCGTGGATTTTTTTACGTGGTTTGCTTCATCTAATAGGAACAATCATAATAATAACATGATCAAACATTTTTTTTTCTTTTTCAAAAGCTGCCAATTGTTACAAGTAAAACTGCGTCTTCCATTTTTATTTACGTAGATATAAAATATTGTAGAAGTTCCTGAAAAAGATTCATAACGTTTCAGCTCGAAGCAATAATTCTGTTTTCTGCTACGACAATTTCGTGCGAAAGACAAGTTTACGCGATACGTGTTGCATGTGGAGTGAGTGGGGAAGAGGTGGAGTACCAGGATTTAGCGTCGGATCCTGGTGGAACATCCTTGTACGTATACGCGGACAGTATTTACGTGGGGCGTTACATAATTTAGCAGCTAGCTTGACACATAAGTTAGCGGTGGGTTAGGGACGACTGACTATAATTTAATCGCAGGTGGTTATATCTCAAGGAGCGTCCGACGACGTAGTCACGGAGAGAGGGAGACACAAATACAGACGCAGACACCTTCGAGCCAGTCGCTTCGATGCCACGGCCGAATGTTTGGAATAGGTGAAAACATCCATTTGCTTTCAAGCTTGAGAAATTACTGGAAATAAAGACGACCGGTTACAAAGCTCGTATCGCCGAACAAGCAACGTCGGAGTGACATTTAAATATGGCGCAAATAAACTGTCAAAAATCGCTGACAGCGACGCGAAAGGCTGTTTAAATAAATCGTTTATCGTCTTACATCTTCTTCAGCACCTGGTAGTGATGTGAATACGTGAACACCCGATGAAAATGCGTTATGCTATTCATAAACACCGTCATATCAGTCGTTCATAGCGGTCAATTGATTCCAATGGTCCTGAGATATTGCGACGACGAGTTATGCTTTTAAAACGCTTCTTCACGACGCGTGTGACACAATTTTCATGCGAGCCGTGGCTCACGAACGAGGCACAGGGGAACCTCGGTTAACCGAAGGTGCGGGGACCGAAGTATCCACGGTCCAAATAAATCACTGACGATCTAACACGACAATCGCATCGTTATTTTATCGGTAATAGTAGCGAACAAATTGTCAATTCCTTCCGGCAAAATAATTAGACGTCGATAGTCCATAAAGAACCGGGATTCCACTGTACATCGAAACGCAGATCTGTCGCTCGTTCGAGAGGATGAACCGAGTGCCACGATGCAACGAGTATATAGCCACGTACAGTATCTTGTCTAGTGTATGGATGAGCTCCAGAGCTTCGTTTCTCTGCTCCGCTGCCAGCTCTCCGACCGATCCTATCGGCGCGCTATCAAAGAACTTCAATTTCCTTTCCGCCATCTCTGTGTCTGCGTATATACATATATATATATATATACATATCTCGGTACAGTGTATAGGATGGTTGTCGCGATCGCTTCCGTCGACTTGTCCCCCTTCCTCTCGAGCTTCGGCGGAGCACGTACGAAGATTCAATATTCGTTGCCGATGATTACCTATGCTCGGATCTGGTCAATAAACTCGAAACGGCATACATAAGTAACGAGTAATAAAACGGCTGTTGATCTACGAGCTTTTCACTCACCAAGAGTCTCGCCCCGGACTCGATATGCGCCGCTTACTGTTGTATCGCTCTTTAGCCAGGGGAGGCGAACGCCGTGTGTATTCCGACTTCCTCGTGAATTCATTGCTAAACTGCTTCGCGCAGTCTCCCCGCGCGCGGTCTCCTATCGGGCCCGAGAGATCTCGATCTCTTTAGCCAGCGGCGATGTAACGTAATAACTTAAGCTGGCACTTGCGGACTCGTAAAGTCCGTCGCGAAGGCTTTTAACTCGGTTTTAATGAATCCAAAGCGTCCAGCGCGCGCGAGCCCGAAACCTCGATGCCCCCGACTCTCTAATGGGAACATCGGCCGCAATTCTTCCAGGTGACGTGATTTATCTCGCCTGTGTGTCAATACTGATTTATGTGGGCGGTCGAAAATATTCCGTCGTAAAATTTGGAAAATTAAGGGGGCTGAGTCAGTCAGAGAAGTTGATTTTTATTATAAGAGCTGCTTTTTTCTTAACGATTCAAAAATTTGAAACAATTCTATTCTTTTAAGATCGCAGCAAAAAAAATGTCTCCCGACTCCGCTAAAATAACCCCATTTTTGTCACTGGTCTCACCGATTTGGTCAACCGATTGCTCTGAACTAGAAATATAGGTTTTTCATTCTGCGTGTAGTTCAGTGAAAGCCAATCATAGGATTGACTTCTGCTAGGGCTCAATTTCTTTGCTGTAACATTCTTATTGATTAATTGTAGGGATTTTGTTTATTTTACTTAAAAAAAATTCATGTCGCTGAAGCTAATTTTATTATCAGTTTTTCGGAATATGTGATTCCGAAGAGATTGAGCCCTAGCAGAGGTCAATCCTATGTTTGGTTTTCTCTGGACTGCACGCAGAATCAAAAACCCATATTTCTCGATCGAAGCAACCGTTGAGTCCAGTGACAAAAAATCCTTTGCTGCGATCCTAGAAGGATAGAATTACTACAAATTTGTTCATAGGTGAGGAAAAAAGTAGACCTTATAATAAAAAATAACCCCTTTTGACTGACTCGACCCTCTTAATGAGGGGATAGTTTGATTTGTTTAGTTTATTTTATCGTTAAATAAATGTGTTTTTTTTATCAGATCAGCCATTTTGGTATCAATCCTTCAATAAATTCTGATATACATCTCATGCCTAATATTTAACATTTTTCCCTTACAGATGCCGATGTGTCCGATCGTGTGTTTCATCGAGCCGACAGACAAACGAATTCTGTCCGCGCGGATCTTCGCTCGATAGACGCGAAACACGTGCCAAATAAAACGAGGAGTCCCTTCCGGCTGAGGCACCGGAACGCGTGCAATAAAACTGTGAATCGAAAATAATATTCGCTACCTGCGGCGGTGCGCGCTTTACGACGCGGGCGAAGCACGAGCGGCGAGCGCGGAGAGACGGCGGGTCCGGTGCGGCGCAAATAGTAGCAAATGAGCAAGCTGGGACGGTGAAATCCGCGCGCACATCTGGTCGACACGTGGTGAACTGACGAGGCCGCCGCCTCGGTAGCTCAGGTGCCCGGACACCCCCCAAGCAGCATTGCGGGATTTGCCGGGGTGGAGGGGGTGGTCCATCCCTAAAAACCCACCACCGTCAATTTGCCCGCTGAAGGTGCACGAAGCGTAGCCACCGGACGACGCGTCAAGAACGACCTTAAACCGATGGTACCCGGCGCGGTACTCAGGTGCGTCACAGCCAGAGTCCTCAACATGTGTTTCGTATTAGCTGGCGGTACCCGAAGGTGCGTCGAGGACGCGAGACTCCTCCTCGAGGATTCCCTCCGCGCCGTACCGAGACCGAAACGTGGGAAAGTACAGTACGTGGGGTACATCTCACATCTGGCTTAAATCACTTTATTGGCGATCGTCAGGTTCGTCCCAGTCTGTCGAGACTGTGAACTTGCTGATTGAATCGTCACCAGATGTTGCACCTAGTGAGTAACACTATCAAAAACATAGTGTCTTATTATCATTTTTTTTTCACCTGGAAGGGGATTTCGTTTTTGCCTGATTTAACTGTATGCGAAAAATGGTATGTAATAATTATCGGGACTTCCGTTTGTGTGAAAGAAAAAAAAATTGTTTGCTTCAGGAAAATTTCATTGCAGTGCATGAAATTTATGACCGCAGGCGTGAATTCCAGGGGTAAGGACGGGACGCTAGGCGGCGCTGAGCCGGTTGGGACCCTGCGAGGCAAAAGGATCGTCGACCACCCGCTGGCTCGCGTTAATGCTGCCACCAGCCGAAACGGCAGGTTAACAATTGCCTTTAACAAATCCATCTGTTTGCGGACATTTGGCGCGCACAATCGAGCGGTGCCGACTACCAGCAGAATTCGAGAATTTCTTTACGGCTCCGTGAATTGCAGCGCGGATGCGCCGCTGTTGAGGGACCTTCGAGCGCCTCCGACAAACAGTCGTATTAGCTTGACGTGTTTTCGCCAACTCTTCAGACGGGAATGTCGAAACAGAACGTCAGCCTCGTCTCTAACGTGTACCAAAGTCGATTTGTTGTTGTTTTACTAATTCTTTTTCTCAACAATCTCAAACTAATTTTGTCAATTTATTGTTATTTTCTTATTTTTTGCGACAGTAATTTTTAAAAACGTCCACAATGTCTGAAACTCGTAGGAAAATTGGCGACAATCATCTGCTGGTATGCACATTTAGCGGATGATTTTAGTGGGATTTCGAGTCTATAATGACGACGCGGTATTAGCCACGGGTTGCAAAAGCGAGTTCGAACGCAATATCTAGGTCTCTTTAGGCTCGTATTTAGTGGAAAATAAGTCCAAAGGGCGGTGGAAATGTCGTACTGGTAATGCGTGCGCGGTGCCGACTTTCGGCCTGGCGTAGCGGATTCCACGGGCGGATTTCGAGTCACTTCGGGCTTTTATTACTTTTAAACACGCGTTAAATAAAGCGTGGCTAAGCTGCCGGCGTCGAGATCGACTCACAGTTTAAGCTTTAATCGCTCTCGCGAGCCCGACAGTCTAATTTTCCTTCTCCCTCCTCGGTGTCTCTCTCTCTCTCTCTCTCTCTCTCTCTCTCTCGACGACGGCGCCTGGCTATCATACCGCGCGCCTCTCTCCTCTCCTCGTGCTGCCTCTGAACCCTCGCTGATCTCCGCAGAAGATGCGTCAGCGCTAGTTAACTTAAGTCTCGGGAACGCTTTTCCTCCATCCACTTTCCGTCTATTTACCAAAGCATCCGGCTATTTACCGTCGTCGGGACTATAATTCACCACCGGCCGAGGCTGTTATTATGCTCATTGCAAATTCTACAAAACTTTCATCGTTTCTATTATCGTGATTCGCGGATGCTCCTTGTGTATATTGCGGGTAAATCTCCCGGTTACGTAAAATCGACATTGAGAGACCGTTTTTTTTTATTTTCTTTTTATTCGAGTGAAACAAAAAATAGTCAGGCAATTTTGTTTATTTACAACGAGAAATCCGGGGGTTAATAAGATGAATTATTTTAATTTCGTTGGCCGCGGTGTAATCGGACAAGGATGAATAAAATAGAAATTGGACGATTCATCGGGAGACGAGCGGAATCGAGGCTCGACCGTGTCTAAAGTGGCCCCATCGTTTAATTAGACAATTTCTTTTTTTCCTTGGGGTGTTCCCCAAGAGGGCGAGAGAGAATCATGAGGCGAGACGATGCTGCAGCTCTCTCCCTCTCTCTCTCTCGCGTACCTCGGTCGTGTTCCCGCTGCCCCCATTCGTCCTCGCACGCGCCCCACTCAATCAGCCGGCGGATTACACTTTTAATTCATTTTTTAAACTAACTCGACCGTGCTTTTCCAGCCAATCTCGAAATCGAGTCGTTTCCACGGAGAAACGGGGCGTGTACCCTCGCGTTTCTTTCCCCGAGACACGAAGGTCCGACGAAAAAACTTGAGACCTACGTCTCGACATTTCAAAACACTTTGGAGTTGCCTGAAAAGGGATATCAGAACATACCAGATTTTTCTTTCAGTGCTCAAATTATTTATTATTCGTAATTCTAGTCATTAGGAATTTAATAGCAATAATAATAATAACAATAATACATTTATTGCGCACGCTGAAATAAATTTTCCAAACGAGCAGAGAAAAATAAAAAATTAAAACGCGAGTGAATATTGAAGCCAACTTGACCTTTTTAAAGAGCTTAGAGGTTGTTTTTCAGTTACGAAAAAGGAGGTCAGGCTCGAAAGTGCTTTAAGCATACGGCAACAATTCGGGCCAATACGCAGTGTGCTGCTCGACTGGCGGGTTCCGTGCGCGCCTCTCGCCCCGTTATTGCTTATCACACTCGGAAGCCCTCGGCGAGCGAGACGGAGAGCCCTCGCCGCCGCCGCCGCCGCCGCCGCCGCCGCCCCCCCGGTGGAATTGCGCAACGCTCGGGACTCACGTTCCGCCGAATGAGTGGCCATAAACGTAAACCGTGTTCTTTTAAGTGGGGCGCCTTTAAAAAGATCGCCTCCGCATGTATGATCGCTCGAGCCAAGTGACTCCGGTGGCTCCGACGTGGTGCGCGGAGGGTGGCAGCGACGTTTCTCCGTCTCTTTCCCGCGTATTCTTCGAACCCCGGGCCACGTGAAACGGCGGCCGAGGGAGACGGAAAAACGGCGAAACGCCCGCGCGCGGGGGTTAGGCGAACGCGTAGGGTAGGCCGGGTATAGTAATATTCTTGAACCCCCAAGAGAAGGCTTAGTGCAATAACCCCCGCGGCTCAAACTCAAAACCAGCCGCACTGCTTCCATACTCGCTTTCTCTCTCTCTCTCTCTCTCTCTCTCTATCTATGTGTTTCTCGCCCCGCAGCCGCCGCCGCCGCCGCCGCCTCCCCGTGCTCGCTCCGTCCTCTTAAGGCTGTGCTTGTGGATTGCCAGCCGAGTGTATATATGCCCTGCAGTCGCACTATAAATCTTGTCCACCTTCCTTGAAATACAAGTGCGCGAGCGCGTAACCCGCCCGCGCGTTCTCCATATACCTACCTCATTTTCCTGCCTTGCGCGAAGTGAACTCATTCTTTTCTTTTCACCCTCTGAATCCACTTTATTTACATCGATTTATTGTCTCGTATTAATTTACGGGGAATTTGTATATGAACAGGTCAACGGTTCTTTTTTTTTTCGTTCGTATCAGAACCGCGTCTCCAATTATTTCCGTTTGTGCAAAATGCCAAATTTGCTATTTTTGTTTTTGTGGAGCAAAAAGATGCGTTTTATAATTCTTTTTACTGGCTTTTGAGGAATTTTAAAAAAAATTTTTTTGGCTGGTTAGAGCGATTATTTAGCCGCTATAATTTTGTAGGCCCATAGCAAAAACGGAGACGGAAACCCGATACCGATATTACGATATTATAATCCACAGCGATTATACAAACGAAAAAAAAAAAAAAATTGAATAGAGAGAAAATCGACGGGCGCGGCGTAGACATTGTTTTCGCGGCAGCCGTGAGTATCGCGGGATGATTTCTCCGGCAGTGTCGAATATCCTCGACGGTAAGAGCCGCGACACAGCGGTAGCGGAGCGCGCAGAGCGTTTAGTTCGAAGGAAGGAAGCTGTTTCGAAATTAGTAGTGGGAGAGAGCGAGCGAGGAAAAGCGAGCAAAATGAGAGAGAGAGAGAGCGAGAGGGAGACGCGGAGACGGAGAATGAAAGAAGCGACCGATCGAGGGTCGGAAAAAAATTGGTGGCAATAAAAATAAATTACATGCATCGTAACGCTCGGTAGTAAGAGGCTCCTTCTCTCTCGGGTGGGAGAGGAGAACGAGGCTCCGAGGCATCCATCCCGAGAGCGCTTGCATACTTCGGGTCCTGATTAAAATTGGGGTGTGCCTTGTGCGCCCGGGTACGAGCACCGATCGGCTCGCCCCAGGCTCTTCCTTCGGGATTCGCTTCTCCTTGTCTACTTCTTCTTCTTCTTTGCCCGCTTAACTCATGTGTCCGCTTCGTTATTTTCGCTTGGTCTCTTTATTTTTTTCCTCTCTTTTTTTTCTTTCTTTTTTCACCTTCTCGCACACCGAGAGCGCCTCTCACGCCACTCCGCGCTCTGTAGGCTTTGACTCGTCCTTCTCTTATTTCCTCGCATTTACGTAGTACTCGTGTTAGATTTTGTATCCTAGCTCTCTCGTCTTCTCTCGCCCCTTTTTTGCGTCTCCTTTCTTGGCAACTCGAACCTCCTCGCGCGGCGCACTCGTCGTCAATTGAGGACGAGCTCTCCCGGGATTTTGCCGTGTGCTTTTAGTGATACATAGGTCGAGCGGCGCGCCGGTGTAGCGCGAGAAATTCCTTCAGCGATTGGCCGCACAGCGATTGGCAGCCGAGTATTCGCAGACATCGTCGCGGCAACTGTCTCTTCTTTTTCAAGCCTAGAAATTGACACAAATATGTTTGCAAAATACAGAAAATATCTCTCTACTTTGGTGGTAAATTAAATATATTTCTTGAAATGATAAAAAAAAAAATGTCCAAGACTAAATACTGAAATCAGTACATAAAAAATTGTTGTAAGCGGTCCAACGACCACAATATCCACACCCATAGGAATCGTTCTGATGGGATGTATTCGAAACAAATAAAACTTATTTGAATGAAATAATTTTTATTTGATCCAAATAAATCCTATTAGGCCGGCCATTACATAGATTAATTTATTTGTTTAAATAGATTAATTCATAGAAAACTTATTTCATTTCATTCAAATAAATTTTCATTTCGTTCAAATACATGTTTATTTCGTTCAAATAAATGCTTATTTTATTAAAATAAATGTTTATTTCGTTGAAATAAATTTTATTTGTTTCGAATATGTCCCATCAGAACGATTTCTCCTGGGTGCACCAGCTCTGCCGCGATTTCTTCGTTCGAACGAACGAATATCGCATTGGAAAAATAAACTCGCCGGGAGTCCCTGATTTTTTTTATCAACCGCAAAACTGGTCAGCCGGTGTACAGTTTACCCCGGCGGAGCCCGGTGGTGTGGGTGAGTCGTATAGCGTGTGATAGCTCAGGAGATCCGAGAGGTGGAAGCTCGACGAGTTTCCGAAGCGCGTTTCGCGTAGGCGTAAGAGGACAGAAAATCGTCCCTCTCTCTCGCTCCCTCGCTGCGAGCCGTAAGCTGTGTGAGCTACAACGATAGCCCGAGCCTGTCGCGCGATACACATGCATATAATTCGTGCGTGCGGCCTGGTGCGCACTTTACAGACACGAACACCGCGACAAACAGACAGAGCCAATCGTCATACGTACACATATTTCCCCATTGCCGGGCTCTCGTCGCGTCTCCCTCGCACGCGCGACGCAATCGTTTATACGCGTTCGCACATATTTATGTTTTCGTTGGCGTATATAAGCGTGCATGCACGATTGGACATGGCTCCGTGGACAGTCTATACATGTATATATGTATTATATATGTATATATAGAAATACAGGCTCGACGTGCGCGCAGGGTTTTCGCATTTATTTAAAGCGCAAGGACACCTAGTCGAGTCCTGCTCCAGGCCGACGCAGTCCTCGGGCGCAAAGTGCCAAGATGTGTCCTCGTCCACGTAACAAGCTATCGCGAACGAGCGCAACGCGTCGCGAGAAATACATAGACCGAGAGACAGAGAGGGAGAGAGAGAGGGAGCGAAAAAAAAGACATGCGCTGTGTGTGTGTAAAGCTAGCGGTAGGAATAAAAGAGTGAGAAAAAAAAAACGGTGGAAACGTAGTGTGGCATGCGAGCTGTCGTTATCCGCGCCATTACTCGCAATAAATCGTCATCGGTAATTACCCCGGATCGGGAATTATTAACGATTACACATCGAACGATATAATCGCGTTAATTGCTATTATCAGCGCTACGCCGCCGGTTCGAATGTCCTCCCGCGCTTGTTTAAACAGCCGGCCGCGACCCGGGTACGTTCAAATAGAGTTTGCGCGAAATGTAACAGCGACGCGGAGGAAAGAGCGGCTATGTCGAGAGTTTGATGGTTGGGAACGATTCTGGGGAGCATAGGATTGGGAATGGTAATGCGAACGTTGAAAACTTAAGGTGGTCCTTGCGTCTAATATTCGTTTCGTATAAATTCGAGGAATATGAGAGAGAATTGCAAACACTTCTCGATGGTATAACAATCTGAATAAATTGATGCACATTAAAGGTACTGAAAAGATTAATTTTGCATAATAATAATAGGAAAATATTATTGACAAATTGATGAAGAAAAACATTTTCTCAGCTCGTGCTGCAACTCACACGAGCTGAGATAACGTTTTTCCGCCCTCGTTTCGTAATATACTATTCATACCGGAAATTGATATTCATTTTGTGTTTATACAAAAAATTAATATTCATTTTGTATTTATACCAAAAGTTAATATTCATTTTGTATTTATACCAAAAGTTAATATTCATTTTTTAATTAATTTTTTGTACGAAAAAGTGATTTTTATTTTTAAATTGACTTTTTTACACCAAAAACTCAAATGTATTGTCAATTAATTCTTTATACCAACATATAAAACATATCAACATTAATCAACTCGGCTTTTGAAATACCAAACGCAGTTGCTGAAAAGGGAGGGAAAAAAGTGGGAAACGGCGTCGTCGAAGCACCGATCAGGTCCGACCGGTCGAAGACAATCGGCCAAGATCCGAGAGGTCCTGGAAACCGCGATTATCGGCTTACGATCGTTGCCGCAGCCCGCGGGCTGTTGGCGCCAGCTGCGCCTGCAGAGTCGGTTTGCCATTCCGAACGCGCGACGAGGGGCAGCGCGACGCCGAGGCCGCGATGACGATGGCCAATAATTTCCTGAGAAAATGATAGCCAGAGGAATCGCGAGCCGAGCCGAGGTGGCGACCCTGGAGATCTCACCGCGAACACTGCGAACGTCCCCGCTCCGCGACGCGCGCACACACAACACAGCCGCGACTTTCCTGCCGCACGCGGACGTGATTCTCGCCGTGCGTAAGGGGGAATCGCGTGGGCGTTCTGGTGAGTCGTTCCCTCTCTCTCGCTCTCTCTCTCTCCCTCTTGCGGCAAAGCGAACGGGAGATGAGGGCTATTCCGCGCACAGTATCTCACCGCTCGCCCGCGAGGCTTATCGCTCCGAACCTTATAATTAATCGGTATTTAATAACATGCATCGCTGATGCTCGATGCCCGTACGCGATGCGATTCGATTAATTTTTTTTTTCATCTTTTTCTAACGCTGCGCGGAATTATTATCACCGCGCGCGGTCCGCGTGTTTTTCTATCGGCAAACACTCGGAGGACAGATCGGTTCTCGTATAATGGCTAATTGATATTCAAGCTTGTAGTTTATGTAAGTATTTTGACATGTCACTGTTCCGAGTTTGATTGCGCTGACGCGGAATAATCGCGAGTTTGAAGAACACGCGCGTTTATTGTCGCGACGACAATTTTTTACGTCGCCGCTGCTCCGGGTCTTCGCGTCGTGCGTAGCGGTAAAATTTCGATGACGGAAAAAAGTTAACGTCGGAAGATTTCAGACGAGGCGGAATAATTTAATTGCGGAAAATTCCGCGCGTCGGGCGAAAATTTGGAATTGCAGACAGCTTATTTGAAGTCTTAGGAGGAAATTCGAAAGCTTACAGGCTTACACCCTCACGGAAATGAAATATACATGAAAATATATCATATACAACTTTTCGGACGATATTACAATAAAAATACATTTTGAATATATTTTGGATATATTTTTCGCTCGCGTATATTTCGTATATATCCTAAAATATATCCGACATATAGAAGTTTTCGGACAAAATATATCTTGTATATCTAGAATACATCTTTTATATATTTTGCATATACTTTATTTCTATATGGGCAGGAAGCTTAAGAGGAAATTAGGATAGCTTATTTGATATCTTACGAGGAAAGGTGGAAAAATTCTTCATCGTGCACCGAATCGTAGGATTCACGAAGCGCTCGAACGGCGCTCGCCGCGGATGCGCATTCGTCAATCGAAGTCCCGAGCAATCGAGTCTAGAAATGTCTATCGGTTCGTCGACGTTTTAGCGCAGTTTCGCGCATAGCAGTTACGTGTCTCGCGGCGTTATGGCCGTCGGCCTCGGTACTACACTGACTTATCCGCGACGTTCTTATCGCGAAAGCGGTAGTCCCGTCGAAAAGCTCGGTAAAGCGGAATATTAATGGTACGCCCGATGCATAAACACTTTACGTAAGGATATTATCGATCCATAAATCGAAGACAGCGAGCGCACACGAGGCTCCTCCTGTTGGCTCTATCCAGTTCTATCTTCTGTTACGACGCCTATCGTCGATCATGCGGAGAGTCGCGTAACTGCGCTGTGCCAGTCGCGCGTCGCGGCTGTCCCGCTTCTTCTTCCTCCACCTCCTCCTCCTCCTCTCTTTCTCCTCTCTTTCGTCCGCTTGGACTTTCGAGTATCGTCCATCGTATGACACGCTTGACGATTTTTATTATCGCAAATGCGTCTCTAGCCCGTGTCCCGCGACCGTCGGCCACGATTTTTTCAACGCTCGCCCGAGAACGCGGATCACTTGAACCGAATTTATCGGTTTGTCGTGCAAAAATCGCTGCGGTGTGTCGCGATTTTTATTCCGACAGTAATCGTTAATACCGATTTTTCCTTCGTCTTCGTAAAAATGTTTTCCAGTCCGCGGCGACGACTCGCGTCCCCCGCGAGTTTCCCTGGATCAGCTTTTTTTTTCTTGTCATCGCAGCGCAGAAATAATGCGGCGAACCTCTCGTGGTGCATTAGCGACAGTGTATGAACGACATTCTTCCCGCTTCCAGCTGCTCGCGACTCGACAATCCGCGACTTTAACGACGTCGATCGAATACGCCACATCGGACTGCATCGCAGCATTTTTTTTTTTTTTTCTTTTTTTTTCACCTTCTCGTTAGAGTACAGAGCAGCGGCGGCGCGAGAGTTGCGAAAGAGTCGATCGATAGCGATCCGCGTGTCCCGCTTCCATAACTCTCGATCTCCCGGCGGTCCATTCGTTGGCCGCCTATTAAGTTGATCACACAGTTGATTATTATTCATATCATTGCCAAATAAATAAATAAATAATTATACAAAACAACCAATAAATAAATAAATCTGCCAGACTCCAACTCCAACTCTAATACAGCCAACGCACATTTTCACAACACAAATCATAATCCATCATTCCCAAACGGGGGGGCAGTAGCAATTGGCCCACAGACTCGATAAAGTCGTCATGAGTCTCCACTCCAAAACCGTCTCGAGCCTCGTCGTGTATTAGTCAATTGCGACGTTCGGCGATAGGGGCGAAGGGGGAGGAGGGGGGTGAAGGGAACGCGAGAAACCCAAACTACTCGGATTCCGTTGAAATCCTGGCGCGGATCTATAACGCTTTCGGCTCACGTCTCGTGTCGTATAGTCTGTTTACTGGGTGGTGGCGTGTTTCAGCGTCGGTTTGCGAGAGCGCTGCAGGGGGAGGGGGGGAGAGGGAACAGAGCCGGGTGGAAGAGAGCGAGCGCGTGCTCGGGATGCGCACCTTGCCCGGGCCTGATTAGCATCGCACCCCGCGGAGCGAGCGAAGGCCAATGGCACCCCGGGCTGGTCCTCGCCGCGGCTGACGCGTTGCAAGGGGTTGTCGTAGGTGTGGACTCTCTCTCTCTCTCTCTCTCTCCTCTCTCTCTTTCTCTCCTCGTGCGGGGCGTGTGGAGGGAGCCGACGTCGTCGTCGCGAGAGGGAGGGGGTGGTTCGACCGTACTCACTCTCTCTCTCTCTCTCTCTGGCGCTACCACCGGCTGGCGGTAGTCGCGACGGTGGCGCGCGGTGCGCGACATAAATATGTATGTATCATCCGGCGCTGCGACCTGCCCCACTGGCCCACTGGGTCAGACTCATGCTTCATCACAATGAGCGCCTTACACACAGCCACCGGCGGCGTGCACTTCGTTCCTCAACCCTGATTTTCATTCAAGTGGATAGGACGGAACTCGCGCGCCATATCGGCGTCTTCGTATGAAAATGCAACGTCACGCTAATTGCCAATCAGTGGAGTTTATTACAGAAACCTCTTTTTTCCACGGTTTTATGTAAAAAAAAAAAAATAAAAAAATAAAAAAAACAGAATCCGGGCTTCATGTGGATAGCAAAAATCGTGTCGACCTCGGCACCTGCGTTTGCTGAAAACTAATCGGGATTCGACGTGTAAACCTGAAATACTTTCTCTCCGTAGTTATTTACGTATCGAGCCTGACAGTCTCGTCAGTGGCAGAAATGCAAAAAGCCTAATTTCTTTATTCCCGGTGGGACGAGTTATTACGACGCATCAGAGTGACTCGTCGCCGATTTCTCGCGTCCCGCCGCGGTGACGTACGACGCACTTCATCTCCGGGAGGCGGCAACAATTTTCGCCCGCGACACCCGGCGGCCGGTCGTTCGCTCGCTCGCGCCTCGACAATTCTCTCTCGGCCCGGCGGCGGCGGCCGGAAATGAGCGAACCGTCGGGCGTCGATTCGGAAAAAATGATTTTCCCATTTCACGAAGAAAGTCCTGGTGAATGAATCGTCTGGCTGCGAGGACGAGTCGCGCGGGGGTCGCGGGTGAAAACGAGCGGAGGGTGCGCGAGTCGTGTCCCGCGAGTACAATGCGGATCGTGGCGCGCGAGCGCGAACCTCATGAATACATGCAAGCCGCGAAGTCGAGTCGTGCCTCGCGCGAGAAGGAGAGAGGGACGACAACGATGAGCTGCAGGCCGGTGATGACGCGAGAGAATTCCAGATGTGTGCGTGGACCATCGCGACGGAAAGAGACAGAAAGTGTTCGCAAAGCGGGGAGGGGGGGTATTCGCCGTACTATCCGCTATTCCGCTCAGCTGGCTTCGATCAGCGGCTCTCTACGAGCAGCCCCCAGTGACGTCGACTCCCGCCCCCTCGTGACCCTCCAAGAGTGAGGGGGGTTGGTGCAGGTCCGGGAAGAGGACGCGACAGGGGTACGCGGAGGGAAGCGTCGCTGCGGGGAGTCCCGGGGGTTGAAAACACGCAGACACAGCGCGAGCGAGCTGTGTGTACTCACGATGGGGTCGGGGGCCGCCGCCGCCGCAGTCGCGAGCAGCTTTTACATATTTATGCCGCGTTCTACACTTCTGCACTTGCGGCTCTACGGCCCCTGCGAAACCGGCACCCCCTCCCCCCCATCCCCCCACCCCATCACCCTCTCGCACTCAAGGAATGCCTTCTACGTGTAGAGTAGGTGCGGACCGCGTGGTCCGTGCAGGAAGGCTCCACGTGGTCGTGGTCGTGATCGTCGAATTTTGGGTCGGACACTGAAAAAAATAATTGCGGCATGACCAACCGAATGTGCGTTTGCGGGCAGCGAAATAAACATTTTGTTTCGTGAACGAAATATTAATTATTGTGAATCAAAGAAAATTTGATTCGTTCGCTCAATCAATCACTTCCAGTTTCTACAATTTCGTATGATATTGAAACGATTACTCCAAAATAGTCAAAAGAATATTATATCATTTCAATGTTAAATCGGGTTGTGACAACGATAACTGGAGTTAATTTAAAAACATTGTTTTTTGCAGCAATTCACGGTTTTATTGAATCAATGGTATTTTTTTCCCGTGCACCAATTTATTTTCTCCGTGGACAATTGCCAAAATAATTAGCTGAGCTATATGACGATAACGGGATCGTTCGTTCAAAATCATCGTGACGAATTATTTTCCTCACCGTGAAGAGGTGAATAAATTCAGAAGTCGCGCCAGCGGTGAAAACGCGGATTGGAGGGCGCAGATGTTGACGCTGCTACCAAGTCCGGAAAGAGCGATGATAAGGCGAGACTCGCGGTCGTCGCGGTCGTTGCGGCTGCCGACGGACGGATGAGTAAGTTGCAATTTGCATACTTGACAGACTCGCGACGCGCGGACTCCGGTCGAAAGGTACGAGAGGGGCGCGCGAGCGAGCATCGAGCCAATCGTATGAGAAACAATTATTGTCACGCTGTGGGCTTCGCGGAAACGCGCGATAGGATCGGAGAACGCTCCGCGCGATGTTATCCCCCGAGCTCGTCTCGCGAGTCGACGGCGACGGCTCTCGGGCCACGTGGTCTATGTATCTACTTACAGGCAAATGACTCTCGCGCGCTTTGTGCCATCTGCAGAAACGATCGAATCGACGACGAACGCTCCACGGACTCCGGACTCCGTGGAACACAGCAGCGGAGATAAAGAGGAAGCGGTGGGGGAAAACCGGCGCTGACGACCGGGTGGGGGGCGGGCGCGAACCACACGCGTGTTTACAGTCACGGCGCTCGCAGGATGCGCGTGTCTTCCCTTAGGAGCTCTGGAACCGGGAGAAGGCACTCGGAAACGCTCGCGAACGCGACACGTTTCGTGATGTCGCGTCGACGCGCAGCAGAGACATTAAAGTTCGGCGGGACGGAACCACTTCCGGTTTTTACTGCCTTGTAGGGAGTGCGGTTGGTAACGTGTTACTAATGTGTCGCTGATGTTGCGTCGGCGATACGGGGGTGAAAATAATTTTTATTCCAGCGATTAAATGTATTTTATTATATATTTGGCGAACAGATGAAGCTGTTTAATATGAACTAGTATGTTAAATTCAATACTCAAGTGAGATATCAAGGTGCAGTACTGTCGTTCAGTACCTAATTTGTCATTTTATACTAACCTTGTGAATTGACGTTAATGTATTAAGGGTAATGCAAATTCGCGAACACTTTTAACCGGGTCACCCCCGACGGATCTCTGGATAATTTCTCACCGACGACACCGGAAGTAATTTCCATGCAAGTCGATTAAGGGATTGATCAATACCGTGAATTAAATTTCCTCGAAAAAAAAAAGAAAATCCCTAACGTTTGTTCCTGTCCCGCGCCGAACGTGGCGACCGCGGCAGTGGCTGTCGTCACCAATTTTTGTTCTTTTTTTTCCCCTCGTCACATGCAGAAGCCGATAATCTGGAGATGCATATTGTATATGTACGCACTCGGACGGATCGTGTACAGAGCACTCGGGGCTCGACACGACGCACACACGACAGAGGCAGCTTAGCATTAAACGGATATTGGTTTTTTCGTCGGGCAAAGTGTCCGTCCCGGTGTTGATTATACGTCGGACGTCGACGTCCGTCTCACAATTAGCTACGTGCCACGGCTGATTGGCCCGAAAAATCTCAACCGAGCGAATAAAAAATAATGGGAAAAAAAAGATACACGAGCGATGCATTTGACTTGTTTACGCGAACTACGGTGCTCGTTATTATTATCACTCTAGCCGTCTGTCAGCGAGAAGCCCGGGGTGGTCGCGGGGGCTCGAGCGAGAATATAACCGCGTGACGACCAATTTTTTTTTTTTTTTTTTTTTTTTTTCGTTTTTCTTTTTTCTTCTGTTTTTCACATCTCCCCTCCGCCCCTCGCCGCTCTCCGCGCGTTTAATTTTCGTCACGTTGATTAATACGAGCGTCGATCCAATCAAGCTGCGGGCAACGAGGCGCGGCGCCGCGAAAGAGCGAGCGAGACGAAAAAACGAGGTGAACGGGGCTCTCGAACGCGATGCCAGCTTGCTGCCTTGTAAATCATCCTCTCTTTTCACTCTCCGTCCCCGCGCGTGTGTGCGCCCCCCCCCCTCCCCCCCCCTCCCCTTGTGCACTGCTTTCCCGGCGCGGAAGTTCATTATTTTGCCGCAGCGATATAACGACCACTTCCGGGGGACTCGTGAGAAAAACGAAAAAAAAAAAAAAAAAAAAAAAATTAGAAAAAGAAAATCGGATCCACTGTGTCAACGGGTCAAGTGGCTCTCGGCGTTGGCACTGCCCCCGTCACACACGATGCTAATATTAACACGTGCCTCGTTACACCTGGATAGCGAAGAATAGGTCATTTTCCCTCCTTCGTCCCGGTTACGCTGCTGCCTCCTCCTCCTCTTCCTCCTTGTGGATCGAGAGATGAGCGAGATGAAAAAGGAACGAGCCACAAGACGCGGCGCGGTCCCTCCTTGGCGTTCCTCGGTAATTGCATTATTGCCGAGAGAAGTGAGAGCGGCCTGCACTTGGGCACGACGCGTGCTGGATCTGAACTGCATCCGAAGAGGGCCCTGATGATGCCTCTGGCGCACGGGTAATCGTCCGCACCTCGGTAATTACCGAGGACGATACCGCGCCCCCCCCCCCTCCCTCCCCCTCCCCCGATGTACACTCCGCGTGTCCCCGCGCGACTCGCTCTATGTGATCTTGTTAGGCGAGGCTCCGGGTATGCCAGGTTACATTATTATTGAGGACGTATGACGAAGCGATGAGGTAATAGAAAAAAGAAAAAAAAATACAATGGAAAACGTGATTGTCGGGTTGTTTTTGGGGTAATTGATTGATTTGTAATTTTTTATCTAGTTGCTTCAGTGGATCGTTTTTTGGCAATTTACAAACATTATTTAGTATCATTTTTTGGTAAGCAAATTTATTCATATTTTTTCCAGTACCTACATGCAAATTTATGGCAAGAAATATTGGAAATGTTGGAAAGTGGGGAGTATTAAAAATCCAGGAAAACAGAAGAAAAGAAATGATGATCCACTGAATATATTTCGCAAGACAAATTCCCGCGCAAGGTGGCCTTATTTTTGGAAAATGCTTCTCAGTTTTCGCACGTTTTTCGTAGCTGTTGGCCCACATCTCACGATGGATTATTATTTCTTCGAGTTACAGACAGGGACGAGAGAGCAGACTGCGCCGGGATCATCGAGTGGTACGCTCGCGGACGTCTGGGCGTCCTGCCAATTCGCCGCGTTCCGGTTGGCCACGAGGATCGTCCCGCAATCCACAGTGGGAAAAGAGACTCGGCCGAAGGAGTCGAAAAAGCCGAAGGAGCGCGGAACCGAGGAGAAGAGAAGTGAGTGCCGTGGGCATATATACGAGGGGTGGCTCGCAGGGGTTTACACGCTACGAAGCCGAGACGGGAGGGAGAGGGGAGAGGGAGAGGAGAGCGTGGAGCGTGGAGAGCGAAGAAAACCGAGCGTGCAGAACGCGAACCGGGTAAAGCGCTCGACTGCAATTTTTCTCGCCATATACGTGACGTGAATGGGAATAAAAAAACGTACGCTGCCAAAGGGAGTACCGAGCGGGTTTTGCGCGAGGAGTAGTGGAGAAGCTGGGTGGAGGAAGGGTGGGGGAGGGGCTGCCGGAAGACAGGCTGAGAGGGGGAGGAAAGAAAAAAGGCCTACTGCGAATTTCCTTCGAGCGAATTGAGGAGGGAGAGAGAGAGAGAGAGAGAGAGAGACGGATAGAATGAGTGCTCGACTCTAAGGGCGGCTAAAAGGAAACGTCCGGATCGCTCGCAGGGGACTCTCGACGTAAACCTTCGAGCATTCTCCGAAGTCATCGTTGTCGCGCTTCCCGTCCGCTACTTTCGCCCCGAGTAGTCCTTTGTACCGAGCGATCATTATGCCGCGGTCGTAGGACAGAATTTTTTTTTAATACCTGCAAATGACCAGAAATTTGATTCTGTGAACTGAGAATTGGTCGACCCGGCGATTTTTTAATTTTTCAAGTTTTTTTCGAGACAGACCCTTTTATCTAAGAGTGAAGAAGAATTTCGATTCTTTTTTTTTTCACCATTTGTGCTTCGTACTCGATCCCAGTCGAACGAACGGAGAAATAGATAGAGATTCGAAAAATCGAGCAGATGGGGAAAAACGAGGGAGAATGTAAGAAATATAGAGACGAGAAGTGTGTATACAATATCGGGTTGGCGAAATCAGGCGATATCGGGGCTCCTTCACATTAGATCACTAAGTCTGATTCGCATTGACGCGAATCGTGCCTCTGGGGCGGAAAATATGATTGCTTTGACTGCGTGCGCCGCGCGGCACGTCGCTCGACACGAGGGTGGGATTAATGCTACCCTGGGGGACTCGCGCGGCGATCACCCTCACGCGCCGCGTCTCTCTTCGTCCTGCGCCACTTTCCTCGCTCCTTCGCGCACTTCCTACCTACGCAGCATCCACGATTTATTCCCGCACTCGCGGGACACACGTGCGTCCCACCTTCCGACACCTACGTTTCAACTAGCAATAATATAAATAGCGCCGAAAATAATTGCGACGCAAGCTTTTTCACCCGAGTGGATCAAGCCGATTAGCGTTGCTCACCGAATAGTGCGGTAAAGTCATTTCGATTCATGACAATTTTGGTAAATAAAAAGTTCGGCGATAAAAAAATGTAGTCTGTTATTTAAGGAGAATTGCAAACACTTCTCGATGGTCTGAAAATCTGAGAAAATTTATCCACACTAAAAATACGGAAAAGATTAATTTTGCATAATAATAATTCCAAAATGTTAATAACAAATTGATAAAAAAATTTGTTTAACAAATATTTCGTTGACCCAAGTTTTTTTTTGCATGAAAATGATTCCTTTATTTTTCTGTATACGTATGATTTTTTTCCGATTTTTATCTAATCTTTGAAATTTGTGTTTTTATGTATGGAAAATATGTTCAAATTTCAAAGATTAGATAAAAATCGGAAAAAATTCATACGTATACAGAAAAATAAAGAAATCATTTTCATGCAAAAAAAACTTGGGTCAACGAAATATTTGTTAAACAATTTTTTTATCAATTTTTTTATCAATTTGTTATTAACATTTTGGAATTATTATTATGCAAAATTAATCTTTTCCGTATCTTTAATGTGTTTTTTTCAGATTTTCACACCATCGAGAAGTGTTTGCAATTCTCTCGTAGTTTTCTCGAATTTATGCGAATTGAATACTTCGCGTTCCTACATCCTTAATTGTCGAATGAATTATTTAACGTAATAATAGAGCATTTTTATTGTTCTATAAAAACAATTTTGCAAAATCTTTCCTTACTGTGCCGTAAAAAATCGTGAAACGGTCGAGACTGGACGGACGCGTGACGCGAGTGTGTCTCGCGGGTAGGAAGTGTAATTTATAAAATTCGTTTCGTTACTCGCTCGAGTCGCGATCGTGCGTGTGAGTCCCTCGGACAGGCGTATCGAGGCTTATCCGAATCGATAAAAACTCGAAGTATTGCGCGGGGCTTCGATAGGCACGATGACTGCTGCTGTTGTTGCTGCTGATGCTGCTGCGAGGAGCGAGAGAGCGAGTAGATGGAGCCGGAGGAGAAGGGAAGAGAGTCGGTCGGGCGCGGACGAGGAGAGCCCCGACTGTTTTATTGTGTCACGTGCAAACGCACGGCGAGCGGCCCCATATATCAGTCGCGTCAGAGGGGAGACGTCGATATCCCCCGATCAATCATTAATAAGGCCTGAAACCCCAAATACATAAGGCAGCGGCCCTGACTCCGTCACGTTCACCCTTATAACTCGGTTGCACGCCGACGCGATCCGCCACGACGTAGGAAGGAGGAAGAGGAGGAGAGAAAAAAAAACGTATCGCCGAATAACCAGACCGCGGATTGATGGAATTTTATATTCTTCCGCGCGTGATTTCTTATGCCGTCGTGTTCTCTCCTCTCTCTCTCTTTCTGCCTCTCGGCCTTCCAAGATTACTCAAACTTTTTGGGCAATAACTATATCGTATGAAAAATTCACAAACCACGGGAGGGTTAAAATTTCTCCCGCACTGTTAAAGGTGAGGAACGAAAGTTTAAGGGTGTCTCGTGAAAAGGAAATCAAAGAATATTATTCACTAATGATTTGGTCGTAAAAAAAATTATTTTCAAGTTTTTTTAAATGCACGTCGAGCACTGTAGATGAATTTTGAATTTTTGTGGATACATTTATTGATTTATTTGTTTATTTCTTAAATTGTATTACCAACAAAAAAAGAAAGATTCTAATTCTCTTTGTTTAGTTTTGCGGTGTCCCTTAAGCTATTTTCTTTGGAATGCGTAGGATTTCTGTTATATCGGTTGCCTGCTATTTGAGGATAATAAAGAGACGAGGGAGGAGAGCGCGGAGCCGCGTCGACGCGGTAGACAGGCCGAAAAAGTCTCTTTCCAATTTTCGTCGCTGCGGCGTTGGCAGGCAAAACTCAGCCACCCCCTCGTTTCGGGGAAAAAGATCCCGCGGGACTTGCGAGGCTGTACCCGTGACTGTATATCGGGTGTACGCGTAGACGCGCGGGCGGATTCGCTTCGATCCCGAAACGAGGAGATATCGTTGCGGTTTAAAATGTCGTTCGGTGTGGCCGGCCATTGCCAGGGTTCTCGAACGACCCTCGTGCTCTCTCTCCGTCAGCCCCTGCGAACCCTCCGCGTGGGGATTTCGCGCGGATCAGCGGAAAGTGAAGTCTCTCTCTCCCCCTTTCTTCGGCTTTTTATACATCGGTTTCTAGCCGAGGTCCTACGGTTTGTAGAAAAAGAAAAAAAAAAAAAAAAAAAACCTCATCGACGGAATAACGCAAGAGATTTCGTTACGCGATTTCCTCGACGTCTACGTTTTTCGTACGCATTCGTCGAAAAATTCCTGGACCGAGTCGTGTTAAAAAAAAAAAAGTAACTGAAAAAAAAAATCGAAAGTATCACCAACAAGAATTTAATCATCAGCCTTCGCAAAGCACCGTCCGATTAATTCGAAAATGACAACCGACCGACAGCCGCGCCGCATTTTCACGTCGCACACGACCAACACAGGCATCGATCACGATAGCGATCGCCGTCGAGCTCGATCGGCGAAACCAGAAACGCTGACCTTTATACGCCTCGCAATGATTCGCGCAAGTGAATTAGATCGGTGCGCGCGCAATGAAAAAAATAAAGAAAAGAAAACAAACGCATTATTCGGAATTTCACGGTTGACTCAGTTGTCAGCCATTGGCGCATTAGCCTGAGCCTGCGCTCGGATGTATCGGGCGAGAACCGGCGCGGCGTCGGGGCTGAAGAAGCCGGAGGCACCGGGCGTGTAAGAGGAGGGCGGATAAATCAGGGCGAAAGAGGGACGATATATATAAACGAGTTCGGCCCCGAGAGTGCCCGGAGAGTGGGCCGAAGAAAACAGAGAAAGAGAGAGGAGCGCGGAGCGCGCGAAGTGGGTTTCTCGAGTGACGCGGTGCGCGCTCGCACGCACCCGGGCTTGGCTTTTGCAATGCGAAACCGGCCTCTCTCGCGCTCGTCGGCACCGGCAGCTCGGGCGGCAGCAGCGGCAGCCGCTTCTCTCGCGCGTCTCCCGCGCGCTGTATTTCCTCAGGCGAGATAATCAATCTACAACCGCCTCTTCGGGACCATCTCCTTCCTCCTCTTCTGCGCCTATAGCTCCTCCACCGCTGTCTACCTCATCCTCATGGCGAGCCCGGCGAGTCTCGCGCAGTCCTTACCCCCTTTCTTGATGGCTTCCCGGGTCTCCATCGCCCCGCTCTCTAGCTTCGGGCCTACAGGTACCCCGCACGTCCCACAGGTTACCGCGCGCTCTCCTTCGACGCGAGACCCCGATCGCCAACCGATCGCCGGTTTTCTTCTATTTATCGCTTCACCCGATTTCGCTACATTGGCGTCGACGTCGCGCAGCCTCACTGCCGGCAGGGTTAACAATTATTTCCCGCACTGAGAAAAATTAACAGCTCTGGCAACAAAACAAAGTATTGGTACATCCGTTTTTTTTTTTTTTAATTGTAGCCATGAATATAGTTGCATGAGAAATGTTGGTAGTCGGGTGCAGTGAGAATCCCAGTATAGCTGTGGGAGGATAGAGGATAGAAGTACCATTTGTGGCCACTCTACCGTTTGTGGCCATTTCCACTGTAATTAATTTGAAATATTTGTTTTTCCATATTCGAATGCTGATACCTCAAAAGTAATCGTGCAAATTTGTAAGAACGTCAGACCCATTTTTGTTTTATTTAACAACATAAACAATTAAATCCTCTTGAACTTGATGGCCACAATTGGACCAAAGCTGGCCAAAACGGTACTTCTACCCTGCATGACACGACATCACAGCATTGTTTTCGGAAGTGACATCCTACTACGATTAATAAGCGAATTTTCCGTTAATGGATGAGTGGGTGACGCGTAAACTGCAGGCATGGGGTTTGCAGTACTGGCAAAATAGTTTTTATAAGTCATACATTAATTATAAATTAATTAACTGCGATTGACACTAGTTATCTTTCCTAACCTTAAAATGTTCTCTATCAGTTATACCGATTTGATCCTGCAAGCGGACGACGTAAAGCGGAAGAATTATGCTGTTCGAACTAGAAAGTAACACTGTTGTGCTTGCAGACTCCAATATAGTTCTAGCAGTCAGATATTTGGTTGGCACAGCCGCTCCTTTTTCTCAGTGTACTTATTTTATTTCCATTTTCTGCCAATAAAACGGAAGTTTATTCTTGAACTTCTTTTCGCAAGACGAATTTCGATTTGCAACGACGATCGGTCCGGTTAGGCCATTCCGTTTCACAAATGGACAAGTGGCGGACTCGTGAACTGGCTACTTGATCCGATCCCAGACGTTTCTGCGTCTTATCGGTGTCTTATATGTTCGCCATCGGAGCGCGGTTTGGGTAAAACTTTCAGCGGTTCGCGAGGCGCGGCAACGTACTTACAGACGGACTCGACGGGAATATTCGCGGCTGTAAACCATCCCCTAAGTAAGACAAACGCGAGTTCGATGCCGGGAGATTCCGAGCCCGGGGGCCATTGCATCATTGATGATGGCCTATTCCCCGAACGGTGCTACCCGGGGCTCGTGGTTTATCTGCCCATAACTGTGAAATATCCTCGGCGCTCGCGGGGCCTGATTGGCGCAAAGTATTCCGCCGACGGTAAATCTAACCCCCCGCCGGGTGAGTGTGAGAAAACCTAATATCATCCGGTCTGAATTGTCTCAAGGATTTCGCCCGTTTCTGGCCAGCGAGTCACGCGCTTCAGCATTCTGAACCTGAAAACGTCTGATCGCAATCCACCGAGCACATGCGAAGTGGAGGATCGGAAGGAGCAACTGGGAAATATAGTTGAGGCACGAATATCGTTGAGGCTCGAAAAAGCTACCGACGCATCGGAAGACGGATGAATCGTTCCAGACGTCTTCAGCCCGCGGACCCAGTGAGAGACTCGGAAGCCGACGGCAGAAAGTTGGGCCAGTATTTTTCGATTCAGGCCGGGAATCGAAAAGTCTCTCGATTCTGGGTGGACGATCGAGCCGCGCGCGGGGTTCCGCTCGAGAGAAAGCGAAAGAGAGAGGGAGCGAGGGAGAAAAAAACAACGACGATGGAGGGCACAAACGGTGCGCGGTGGCCGCGGTCCGAGAGAGGAGAGCTGCCCTTCGGCAGTAACAATGCACGCGGCTTCGCTTCCACCGCCCGTTGTCTCGTAAATATAAATGATGCCGCGACTCGGTTATGGCCGCGCAGCTACCGTGCATCCCCTCGCCAAAGCGCAGCGAACGACGCGCGCGTACAACGCGATTCTTTGCCCAAGTTCCGCCCAGCGTGCGCTATCTATTCTCGGGCTTGGTTCCCTGTTGCTTTTTTATTTCCCTTCTCCCCCTCTTGCGTCTTCCGTCCCTTTCTTGGCCTCCTCCGCCAACACCAATAAATCCACTATCTTTTCCCGCGTATCTTCCACATACGAATGTGTTTCGCCGTGATGTGTTATCCATTATATTCCGTATTTTTGCAGATTCGGGCCGACGTCAACGAAAACCCGAAAACGGCGGAGGTGAAAATGTTCACCGTCTATCGAACCAATTGATCCGTCCAGGATCAGGTTTCGGATGTGCGGATCTTGCGGTGGATGGAATACGCCACTTCCGGAGGTTTATCGAAGCATCTGGAATCCGAACGTCTCGCATTAAACGTCGTGGCAAGAGGCTGGTGAAACGGACCTGGCGAGCGTGTCAATGACGGCTGAATCGGGGTATAAAATTGCATTATTTATTTCACGCTACATAATGGTCGATGGTTATCTGTCCGAGGTCATAGCTACGGGTATTCGTTCCTCCGCGATCTCGCGTCGGTCGTTTTGTATCGGGTGGTAAGGGATGAGGCGAACGAGAGCGGAGAGTGGAGGAATCGTGGTAGTGCGGGCGGTGTTGCTGCCGGTGGTTCAGGCGCTCGCGGGATACTGTAACCAAGATCGAAGAAGGTGGCGTGAGGTGGAGCTGTATGCGGACGAGCTGGACGAGACGAAAGAGGAAGAGGAAGGCGGCGGAGGAGGATCGAAGCGAGCGCGCGAGAGAGAAAGAGAGAGAGAGAGAGAGAGAGAGAGAGAGAGAGAGAGAGAGAGAGAGAGAGAGAGGGAGGCCAAGACGCTGGCGAAGGGAAAAGAGGGCGGGACGGTCCATTAGGCGGTATCGGGACCATCGCACGGTAGCACCACGCTCTCTGCATCTCAATGCCCACGGCCACCAAGTCCGGATAGGGCCGAACCCAAGTCTCGCCGTACCCCTCGGGATCGTCGTCGGCGTCGTCCTCGTCGTCGTCGTCGTCGTCTTTAGTCAGAAAACTCCGAATGTCGCTGCCAGAAATCCGCCTCGACACCTATCGGACCCTTCACCATTTTTCGGGTTAATCTTGCACCAGTTTAACGAGACGCAAAGTTGCTTTCGTCTTTTCATTCAAAACGTACGGTTCCTCTGTCAATCCTAGAAAAGCAGTTTGCATTTTAATCCTAGAAGTTGAATTCCTCTTCGAATTCTAAAACCTCAATCCCTCAACGAGTCGAGAATTCCAAACCGATCCCAGCGTCACGTTTGTCGCTCATTGGTCGGATCAAGTGGACTAAGTGAGGCAGCCCCAAGGCGCGAAAGATGCCGAAGGACGATCGGAGAAACGCCGAGACCGCGGCCCTGAAGTCGAACAACACCGGTAGCCCCCGCGGCGTTGTCTTGTGATCCTGGCCGCAGCGACGAAGACGACGACGACGACGACGACGAACGATACAGACTCCCCGGCCGTGAAGCCACATCGGCAGCAGTGAATCCTCCTCTTTCTCGCTCCGTATTCCCGCTTCCTCACTCCGTCTGGAGATTCCTGCCAGGAGGATCCTGCTGCGGCGGAGGCTGCTTTCGCCGTCCTCGTCGAGTTCCCGATAAGCCCCGCGTCTTCGATTTACTGGTACACGCATGCATGCCTGACGCCTGTTTGCCCGGCTGCGCCTCCCGGGGGGATGATTGCCCGAGCTACCGTGGAATGTCGATTGGCGCGCGATTCTAGTCAGCTATTTCCACCCGGCTTGTGCCCCGCGCTCTCGCTCACATTCTAATGGAGTCTTCACCCAAGGATACCCGCCTCGAAAACTATAAATACTGTATCGATAGCGTCCCGCGCGCGCTCTCCACGACGACATTGAGCAGGTTTTGCGTCAGCGCTCGCTATGCAATATCCAAGTCCTCGGCCGCGCTGACTGACGACGCGAGAGTCGCACACTTCGTCAAACGAGTCCGAGGACTCTCGACGCGACGCAGCAGCCGCATTTTCAAGTGTGATCATTCAATTTGTTTCGGGGGAAAAAACGCATCTCGCCGCTGATAAATGTCGGCTGCGCTTCGGCAGGTATCCAGGATCATCATCGACGCGCAACTTGTTTATCAGCTCGTCGTGTAGCCTTTGATGAAATTACGCTTATCGGCGAACGTTCGGCCCAGGTAATTTATGAAAATGTTATAACTTGTATTCCGATAAGTTGACGCGTCTTTCGCTGGTTGACGACCGCCCGCGGGGCAGACGCGCGTTATTTATGTGTTTTCCAGTGTTTCACCGCGATCAGCTTTGTTTATGGGACGGTTCATGTCGTCGTCCAAGTTGTCATTTATAATTTCTTTTTTTTTCAGATTTCCACTACTACAATTGATTCCTACTTACGAGTGATTCTCGACCGCACCTAAGCGGCACACAGACCTGAGTATTGGCTGCGTGGATATCAAAGCGGATATCCGGCAGGAAATCTCGAGGCACGTGGCGAGCCGGGCTCGCCTCCCAAAGACTTGTTTTATCGCATCGCCTCGGAGTGGTACGATGCGCTTCGGATTCGAAAAATCCATTAGCCCCGCTGATCAAGAAGGTGGAGCCGGGGCGGTTTGAGGTGGAGTGTTAGGAACAGCAGGACAGGCGCGGGGTGTGCGCAACACACACGGCAGTCGGCGCGCGGTGGCTTCGCGCGGGAGAAACGAGAGGAGAAAAGAGAGAAAAAGCGATGAAAGACAAAAAAAAGAGGGCGACCGGTAAACGTGGATCGAAGGGAGAGGGCGGAGGGAGCTGCGTTACGGGAACGCGGTTCTGCTAATGGCCGGCTTAACCGGATTATGAGGAATTAAATTAAGGGAATTGTGTTTGTTTCGTGGTCTGGCGATGCTGCTGCTGTTGCTGCTGCTGCTGCTGTCGGTGGTGCCGAACTCCGCAGCGACGCGCGGAGCCCGCGAATGTTCTAACCAACAGCCGCGGGGACGCTAACGTGTCCGCCTAATGAGCTCAAGCGCGCGGGCACGAGACCCGGCGAGCCGTGAGTGGAGGAGAGAAGAGGCGAAGCCGAGCCAGCTGAATCGCTCTGTCGTCCCCACGATGACACCGAACCCTCCGGTAGCTTCATACACGGCTCTTGGCTTTGCCCGCCACTGACCTATACACCTTTGGAATTGTTCGTCAGGCTCTTCGGACGGTACCGCAGCCTCGACAATGACACTTGAATGACCCTAATCAGCCTCGGAATTCCTCGATTCTCTCTTTAACAGCGGAGTCCACCGCTTAGATCATTTTGCGCAGCGCGGCGTTTTGTCTGTCGTTATGCCGTTCAGGTGGAGCTGCGATCGTGTAGTGACTAAATCCAAGTAAATTATAAAATCCAATCAAACAATTTCCATAAAATGTTTTTAAAAATAATCATTCTTACACACAAGTAAAATATTTCAGACCATTCACCCTCAACGCGTACTTTTCTCTCACCTTCTCAGTTGAACGACAATCGTCAGCCACTAAAGCTAGAAGAGAACTCGGGACTCGCCCGTTGCTCCCGTAACTACGCACGCCGGATCCCTCTGTATCGCTCCATCTCTTTTGCTCACGCTCGGCCTGTACGACTCACACGCAGATAAACAGCGCCGGTCGCGATGCAGCGAACGAGGCGCGTTTGCGAACGAGAGCCACGTCGAAGGCCGCCCGACGATGGCGACGACGACGACGACGACGACGGCAACGACGACTACGACGAGAGGTGAGGTAAGCTGAACCACGTCGAACGGCGACTAGATTTTCCTGTCAATAAATCAAGTCGATCCACGCGGGGCGGCCTCGGCATTTCTGCGAGAGCCGCCGCCGTCGTCGTCGCCGTCGCCGTCGTCGTCGTCGTCGTCGTCGTCGTCATTGCAGCAGCAGCAGCAGCTTCAGCCTCCGCCACCGCCGCCACCGCCGCCGCCGCTCCCTGCTTCCTTATTCATACGAGCGAACTAGCGAGCTAAGCTCTCTCGGCAGATCCCAGAAAAAACATCATGCCCGGCTATCTCGGTCTCTCCGCGTCGTATCGTCTCTCCTCCTCCTCCCTCCCGTGTCCTCCCCGCAGCGCTACGTACGCCGCCAACTTTTGTTTATACTCTTGAACGCGTCAATAGGAGTGATCTATGTTTACGTACCTCGGTCGCCGCGGCGATGTACGTGGCTCGTCAAAAGCCTGCCGAACGCGGGCAAACGAAATTTTAATGGCCAAACCTTTTTATTCAATATTATCCTGGCCTTGTCCTGCGATGGGTAATCGAGTCGGAGCGACGGTTTCTTCGACTGCGCAGGAGTTGGGGACGCTGACGGATGCAGAGTGAGTCACCGATAATTGGTCAACTATTATCATCAGACTGATATTAATATTGATGGTTAAACGAGAATTAATATTACGAACTAGGGTAATCACACGCGCTAGGACGTGCCTGAAAAACTTTTCGGCAAAATTGACCTCAGAATTGGTTTTTCAAAATATCAACTTTTAACCTATACCATCGTTCTCAAGTCGTATATTCTACCCCCGAAAACACTGGTTATCAACCTTTTGTAATCTGATTAAACAATCTGCCGCACCCGTCGTCTTATGTCAAATTCGACATCAGACTGATTTTGTTTACAATGGACTTTTCTGGCAACCAGTCACAGCTCGAATAGTTTGTTAACAATGCTTTCCGTTACTCGTGAACTTTTTAAAAGAGGGATTATTGCTATTTATGGGTGAGGGAAAAAAACATTGTGCAGAGAGCTCGAAAAAAAACTTTGACAATTTTATTTCCGTTTCTCCTTTGACAACATTTCACAATTGTTTCGGTGTTGGTACAATTTTGCTTTCCCATGTAAAAATCCGAAATCCCTATATTGATTATCACGATAATAACATTAATCCCGGCAACAGCTCCGTTTCCCCGGCGATATTGTAACTATCCCCACGATGACCTCCCAACTGGTCGAGCAGGGTTGGTCTGCGCCTCGTCTGCCGTGCGCGGGGATTCTCTCGACGAAACCTGAAACAGATATATCCCAGATGTTTATCGCCGTTATCGCGGAATTTCACGCAAATCGCGTCGCTAAGTAGAGCCCCCACTCGTGCTAATTAGAGACCCCCGAACCCTGCGCGGCCCACGACGCTCGCGCTAATCGCGTCCCGCGAGCTCGCGTGGAATTCCGTGAATTTCGCGATTATCGGATCTAAGGCGCCTCGCGTGTCCATAATATCCGCGCGTACTCGCGCGTATGACTCACACATATTTATACAGGCTGATTCAGAATCCCCGCATCAAACGAGTCCCGGAAGTCCGAAATGGTTCGAGGTATGCGTGTGCAAAGTTTGAGATTCTTATTCCCAGTACTTTTTCAATGGGAGCCGATTTATGACAGCCAATCTCAACTTTCTCTTCATTCGCCATCAACTTACTCTCAACTTTCTCTTAATTCGTCCTTAACTTACTCTCAACTTTCTCTTAATTCACCCTCAACTTACTCTCAACTTTCTCTTAATTCACCCTTATAACTTACTCTCAACTTTCTCTTTATTCGCCCTCAACTTACTCTCAACTTTCTCTTAATTCGCACTTAACTTACTCTCTACTTTCTCTTAATTCGTACTCAACTTTAGAGTAAGTTGAGGAAGAACTTACTCCCAACTTACTCTCAACTTGAGTACGAATTAAGAGAAAGTTGAGATTGGTTGTCATAATAAATCGACTCTCATTCAAAAAGTACTGGGAATAAAAATCTCAAATTTTGCACACGCGTTCCTGGGATCATTTCGGACTTCCGCATCTCGGTTGGTCCGGGGATTCTGGATCACCCTGTATATATAAATGACGATAAAGATATAGTGGATTCGCGGTGCGGTGGATTCCGCGCTTCGGTGGGTAAAATCGTCGGCCGCTAGGAGTATAAGACGAAGCAACCTCCGCTCGTGAAACGCTTCGGCTCTCGCTCGCCGCGCAGCCAAAGTGAAATAGCGTCGCCATTTAATTGGGACGCGGCGAGAGCCCGACGCTCGACGCTCGCGCGCGCGCGGGTTTCTGGCATTAAGTATGATGTTGCGTTGAGTTCAATTAAAATGGAAATTGGGGATGGTCTCTGCCCTAGACCGACGTCTCGCTTCACGCTTTGTCTTTCTCTCTCGCTCTCTCTCCCTCTCTATGGCTCACGTTCGTCGTCCCCGCTCTCCGCGTTGCTCTCGGTGCAACTCTCGTCTCCGGTTAGTCTCACCCTCGTCTCCGTCGCACCCGCTCGCGGCGCTCCACTCTGGCCGCTCACTCTCGCGACGAATTAATACGTACAAATTACCGGGACCACGAGGAAATCAACAAACTCTCGTTAACCAAACTCTCCGCGAGTCGAGCGAGAAGCCGCGTCGGGAGTCGAATTTTTTTATGACCCAAGATAAGGGACCGAGTGAGCTGTACACAGAGGAGGATTCTTTTATTTGTGTGTTTTTTTTATGGGGACTCCTTGCGTCCGGTTTTTCCTTGGGACGCCGGCTCGAAGCCCGTGAATCAGTGGCGCCGCGGTTGGGGCATCTCCGGGTAAATGAAAAAATCGAGGAGAAACTCGCGCAGTCGGCTTCGAGTCTCACGGGCGAGGCTAATGAAGCCGAGATTAGAAGAGCCGTGCATGCGCGCTCGGGCGGCCGCGTCCGACGGTCCTCGGCGGCAGATATCGGCTCGTAATTAACACTGAAATATCATCGGCGGGGTGGCCGTTAAGGGACGACGAACCGTGCATCTATTTCGTCGCGGGCTCGAGACCGAACGAGACTGAATTGCACGTTGATGTTTGGTCGAGGAAAAAAGGGAAATTGGGATTAGAGATCGGTTATTCAAGAAATAACTATCACAGTGCCGATTATAATTTGTTTATGCATTCCGGGGAGAGACATGATTTTTTTGCCGTCGAAAATATTTGTTGATTCAACAACAAAAATTGCTAGAATGGCGAATACATTCCTCGTTCCATAAAAAAAATTGGTAACCTAAGAAAAAAAATTAGTAGTGCAGGCAAAAGATTTGCGCAATCGTTTCCCGAGTGCGTCGCAATGGTGTTCAATTAAGAAACATTATAGGCCACAATATAATACTTAACGGCGCATTAAGTGCGTTTTATACGACGCCGCCGTATTCGGACGTGAAAAAAAGGCCTGGTCCATATTAGCGGCCGGAGCCCTGGAAACGACCACAGGGGCGAAACGCTCGCCGACAACGTTCGTGTATTTATCACGACTCCTAATAAATAGCCAAGTTAATCCCGCGCGCGTTCCCGAGGCTCACGGGGGCTGGCGCGCGCGTTTTGAGAGACACGTTGCGTGGTCGCTCTCCGCGCGAGCGCGCGCGGAGAGCTGCAACCAAAGGCGAAAGAGCACACAGCCGGTTCGCCGGGTAATAACGGTCTTCGAGTTGGCCGATTTGCAGTCGTCGACGCTAAAGGACGGCTCTCTCGCTCGCCTAATGACTATCCTCCAAAGCGCGTACTACTAGGGGCAGTTAAATCGGACGAGTCGCTGCCGCTAAATAGCCGGCCTCGACACCACAACAGATTCGAGCTCTTCTCCCGCTTCGCGTCCACCTTCGCCTCATCCTCCTCCACCTCCTCCACCTTCTTCGCCAAGAATCTGGCAATCATTGCCATCTTCGATACAGCTAATTCGCTTTTCTCCGCAGGTCTGGCGATTTTTCCAACATCAGCGATATACGACTGATAAGTCATGACCTAAAAGCCGAATAAATTTATTCCTTCGTCATTCCACGATCTACGCTCGATTCGAGTTGATTTATATTTCCAATAATAAAATTATTGTTTTTTTTTATTGAACATATTCTTTAACTCGCTTAAAAAATAAAATGTACCTGGCGAAAGTCGCTTTCAACTAGTTTGTTTTAGAATATTTTTTTCGCGCTTAGATATGTGTTTAAAAAAATGCCAGAATATTAGACCGAATCTAATTTGCTATACCGACCGTGGCAATCATCGCCAGATCCTTCTCATCGTGTTCTCCTTTTGCTCCTTCTTCCTGTCCTTCTCTATCGCTCGATGGCCCAAAGATCCAACTCGGGTTCTACCGACTGTCCGCGATGCCCCAACATCGATCCTGCCCGAGTGGAGACTTAATAAGACATCGTGACTCGGCGCAACGTCAGATCCTAAGTGATCGGTTAATTGTACATTAAACCGTACATAATAGAATTATCGGTGTGGTAAGAGGGGAACGAGCGAGGGTGTTTTTGCTTCTGCTTCGTTCACCAATACGGGATAGCGAATTCTTGAGTGAGAAATAGTACAACAAAATAAAAAGAAATAAATAAAAAATAAACGGAAACGAGCGAGGTTCGTGCTGCTCACCGTATCGGCCGATCGGGAGTGGAGAACCGGCGCGAAATGTCCGGCTGGCTAGGAGGGAGATCGGCTTCGCGCAAATGTTTCCGTTAGGCTTCGATGCTCGGAGAAAACGATAGAGATATTAGAGGATAATGCAATAATGAAGAGGTCGCGCGCGTTAAGGGCTCGTGATCCCCCGGGCGAATGGATCGAGGACGTGAGGGCCAACGGGGGACAGCTTGCCAGGGGATGCGCCGCGCGTTTTTTCACGAGCTTTGGACTACGAGATGTATGGGCATTCTCTGTCACTATGTACATTTATTTACTACTATACTTGGATTTCGTAGAAATCTCTACACATTTTTTGTTGAAAGAATACATTTTTATACATAAAAAATCTATTAAGGGGGACTTTCACCTTGGAACACAATTCTTCAGGTGCACACTTTTTTGTGGGGAAACGAATAAATGCAGACGACTGCGCTTTTTTCTATTTGTTATTTGCGTGTTAAAGTATACAATGGATTTTTTAAAGTTTAAATTGAAGGGCAAACGGCTACCACTCCTGCTGACACACCGTTGATCTGAAACAAAAATTCAGAGCAGGTTATTAATCAGTGTCACTTTGGTCATGGAATGACGACGGTTTTTTTCGATAACTTAATTTTTCGATTTTTTACTAACGTTTTTATACGAAAAAAATGGGGGGAAAATCGTTTTTTTTTTTGTTCAGATCGCCGCTATTTTTTAAATTTTGCAGTAATCGAAAAAAAAACCTCCGTCATTCCATGACCAAAGTGATTAATACTGATTAACAATCTGCTCCGCATTTTTGTTTTAGATTAACGGTGTGCCAGCAGGCGTGGTATCCGTTTGCCCCTGCCATTGTGGATGACCGTGTCTGAGGAGGACCTGTATACCTTAAAACGCAAATAACAAATAGGACAAAATCACGATTGTCTACATTTATTCATTTCACCACAAAAAAATAAAGTGTGAGCACCTGAAAAATAGTGCTCCAAGGTAGAAGTCCCCTTTAATAGCGCAAACTTACTTACTATTTTAACCCGTACAAAAAAAAAATCTTTTTCAGCAGAAATTGACAAATTAATTTCTTTTCGCCAAGAAAAACACCTTCAAGTTGATTGAAATTTGAATTGAAGTAAGAAATGTTGGAAAAAATAGCTACGCTGACGGAGAATGCCTGATATGTGAGAATTACGGTTCGTAAATATGCACCGAGGTCGCGACACGCTAAGAGACGAAGGGACGCGGTCCGACCACGTATTCGTCGGCTGGGTGATCGGTACGGGGTGATCAAAGCGGATGGGCTGCGCGCGCCGTGAGTCGCAACGCGAGGGAAGTTGCGCGCGGGCTATACGTGGATATTTCACGAGAAATCACGTGCGCGACCGATCGTTTATTAACCGCGGGTTAATTCGCCGTTTAGAGGGAGACGGAAAACCCGGCCACGAGTCGACTCGGCGGATCGGGAGCATTGCGCATTATAAAGCAAAATGATTTCGCGATAGGGATTCATTAACCGTCGTTAATTAAGACATTATCACGTAATAATGATCTCTCGGGTGTGTTTTAATGAATGAATGAAACACGCCTCATAAATAATTAATCCGCGGACGATTAAGCCGTGACCATCGGCCGTGGCCAGCGCTCGCGCGGGGCTAACTTCTCCGGCTCTCTCGACTCGCTCGCGCTCTGCATCCACACGAGAAACGAGCTCGAGTCGACGGATCTACGAAGAACGCGCGGCGCGCTTGTAGCTCCACTCTCACCGTGTGTGCATTGTGCACTCCGACGGCCGCGATCGAGCGAGCCGACGGGCGAGAAATCGGCGTCCGTCGGATATACCGGCCGAAAAAAATACCCTTTTGGAACCGCAATTTTGGGTTAATTATTTTAGGCCTAAAACTCATAAATTTCGTTTTATCTTCCCTAGTAGAAAATCTGTAAGGTTATACATTCGGCCCCGATGACGCGCTGGTCAGACCCTGGCCGAGCCAACATGGACCTGATGAAGGCCTGATCAGGGCCTTAATGTAACACTAAAAATGTTCTATCAGGATTAGGAACAAAATGGACAGGGAAAAATGATAAACAGGACGAAAAAAATGATGAACAGGACGGAAAAAATGATGAACAGAACAAAAAAAAATGATAAACTGGACGGAAAAAATTATGAACAGGACGGAAAAAATTGTGAACAGGACGGAAAAAATGATGAAATAGATAGGTGATAAAAATGTTGAACGTTGAAAACGTTACAATTTTTTTTTTTTTTTTTTTTTCGATTTTGTTATCGGACTTCAGTCAGTGCAATATATCTGAACGCACGTTTGAAGGCAGTTTTTGACAGGTTTCGCTTTGCCCTGGCCTCATCGCCGTCCACGCCAGGAGGATGAACTTTGCGCTTGTGGAGCTTAGCGATTCCGTTCCGTCACCTCGCCGTCCCTGCGCTTATCCGCGTGTGCGTTAGGGGGAACTCTCTTTAAACTCTTTCCAACGCCACATGAAGCTTATCTCGTATTATAATGTCGCATACGCGCTACTCCAATGACACAAATAGTCCACATGTCACATATCCCAGACGGCTGTATGAATAATCCGACGGCTTCAAGAAAAAAAGAAGAGTGCATCGAAAATCTAGATAATCATTATTACGTAACGTGGGGCAAACAGTAAGAAAAGATTTTTGCGAAATTCCGAGCGCCATATTTTTGGTTAAGGATATATATTTATACCTTATAAATATAATGTTTTTATTGTATTAATAATCAAGTAGTGCGACATAAGAAAATTAATCATTTTACGAAGACAGGGAATATTCGCTTTCGGGCCTATGTTTTTAGTGACTGATTCGATATTTTTAATTCGCAGAAAAAATAGCAGGAAAGTGCGCGTAAATTCGAGACGCGTGCGGAAAGTCGTGGAGCGTTTTGTGTGCACGGTGTCGCGGAATTTCCGGAAAATCAGGTACCGCGCGGCGCTATAGCGAGGACACTTCGTGCGACCTTAGAGTTTCTTGAAGAGCGCAATTCTCGCTTACAGAGCGCACACATGTACTTTTATAAGGCATAGCCCGGGCAAGTATATGTAGATTTTTCGGTCGTCTCGCGGCGCGCAGCCTCGACCTTCTACCCGAAGCAAATAAACCAGTTTGACGACGTACTACGAGTCGCGGAGAGGAGTCGAGAGATGAGACGATGGAGAAGGAGAGAGACAGAGAGAGAGAGAGAGAGAGAGAGAGAGAGAGAGAGAGAGAAAAAAAAGAGACGTACGTGCCGTTGGCGTGGCCCAGGTAAATCCCTCTTTCTCTTTTTTTTTTCCCCGTCTCCTTCTTTCTCGCTCTCTTCGCGTCCAGCTCCGCGGCTGCCAAACGGTATCCGAAGCCCCGAGGACATTCACAGATCGTGCCAGCATCCTCCCGAGATCTTCACGATCTTTAGCGGCGAATGTGATTCCACGAAAACACGTTTTCTTCAAAGAAATAGGGCAATCGCGTCTGCGGAGGACCGACGACGAGACCACCCTTGAAATATTCGCGTTCTGCGCGCGCGAAGATTTGCGAAATACGAGCGTCTCGGCCACTGGGGCAGGTGAAAATCGCCAAGTATATGAGAAACGCGAACGACGTGTTTAAATTTCCACCTTTTGCCTCTCGCGAAATCTTAATACTGAAGAAATAAATGTAGGCTAAAAAAATTCACGATTTAAAACATTCAATTTCATCGCGAAATATTTAAGTTTGTTTTGAAATAATGCGACAATAACTTATATCTTCTCACGCAAGAACCACAGGACAGTCATTCAAAAAAAGACGTCATTTAAGCCATTTTTTTGCTTCTCATACTGGACAATTTTTAGCGCGTGATTCCACGAAATCACGGCGAAATATTTCCGGCTGTGCAAATAACGCACCGAGCGTCATTGCATGTTCGCGAATAAGTGTAAATCACTGGGGCAGATGAAAATCGCGAGGGACATGAGAAATGCGAACGACGCGTCTAAATTTCCGCTTTTTGCCTCTCGCGAAATCTTAAAACACGGAAGAAAAAAATCAGACTCAACAAATTTACGATTAAAAAAATCCAATTCCATCGAGAAATATTTAAGGTTGTTTTGAAATAATGCAACAACAACTTATATCTTCTTGCGGAAGAACCACGGGCGAGCCATTGAAAAAAAAAATACGTTATCGATTCAAGCCAATTTTTTTGCTTCTCATACAGTGGACAATTTTTAACACGCGATTCGACGAAATCACGGCGAGACCACCCTACAAATATTTCCGGCTGTGGAAATAACGCACCGAGCGTCATTGCATGCTCGCGAACGAGTGTAAACCACACTGGGGCAGATGAAAATCGCGAAAAATATGTTAAACGACCGATGCATTGAAGCCAAAGTTTCCGCGTGTCGTTCCCCCGCCGCCCCCTCCTACGGCTCCTTCTGCCGGGGTTCCAGGCGGCATAAGCGGCCGTTCTCTCCGCGCGCTCTCGGATCTGGTATCGCGATAATGCCCTGCTCCTTTGGTGTCGTGCGACAACAATGCGACAAACGGTTTGCCACCTATCTTACGTCGTGATTACCATACGATCTGCATATTCCCGTGGCGAAGGCGGCTCTCGGGCTGAGACTCCGCGCGACTGCCGCGCGCCGCGCGGCTCCCGCCTCTCTATCTCTCTCGCTCTCTCTATCTCTCTCGCTCTCACGCCATACCTCGCCGCCTCTGGAAACGAACAAGCGCCGCGCGTCCACCCGCCCGCCAAGAATTTCGCGCCCGCGTTTACCCACAGTCCCGCCGCGTTTTACCCGCTAGATACTCGAATCTTCGAACAATATTCTCGTTTCACACGCGGATAGCCACCTGTAAGTAGGCACGGTTATCGTGTCTCGCGATTAAGACGCCAGTGAATGACACTTGGGCAAACAAAAACGCTTATTTCGTTTAATTGATAGTTCCATATCGTGCTCTCTTGGATATTCCTTTGAGATAATAAGTGGCACGATCGATGTCGAAGCCTCGAGTCGTTATTTCCGCTGAAAAATTATTTTCTGTAACAGTGGGGATATGAGGTTGGAGTGGGTCGGGGATTGTAAAAGCCAAGTGGCGTACTGAGGAATATCAATAAAAAAGTAAGTAAATGAATCAAAATAAATCATAATATTAATAATAATTATAATCGTAATTTTTTCTAACTTATTTTGCTGCATGGCCACGTGGGATCAAGAGACACAATCTCAAGCCCGGTGCCATTCATAGAAAAGGAAGAACAACAATAACTATTCCGTTGCAGTTTTTGGGGAAAAATCGTCAAATTTAGTCGTTTTTTTTTTCACGTTTCATTATAGAATCGTTGAGTTTTCGGCGATAAATCGGTGAAATACAGAATCGGCAGATAATTATTCCAATAACATAGCGTTGCAGAACGTAATAAAAAAAATGTGTGAAAGCTTTTATTCAACTTTTTTCATCGAGTTTGATCGCTACAAAGTTGCTTGACCGTCTTCTTCATAGATCGCTTAATCTAGATGTGCCTAGTCATTGACTTGGTGCGCGATAGCCTGATTGGCTGCCTACAGATACGAATCCTTTCAATTATAAATATCAATTAACGGGAACGGTAGCGCCTGGCGGATGCACACGGCTGTCCGGGCGCTTGGAGTTTCTCGATCGATGAGTGCATCGATACGCGAAGCGAGCGAGCGCCGAGTGACGAGCCGCGGTGGTAGAGCTACATGTAGCGCAGAGATCGTAGCTCGCAGCAGCGGCAGAAGAAGTGAGCGGTATATATGTCTATCACTCGGCTCGTGTGCAGCGTGCGTGATACGTTCAATACAGTCGCCACTCGCGATCGCCGTCTTCGTGTAAGATTGCGTGTATCGCGAGGCGCACCCAAGGCTCACTTTGTCACCGCGAGACCTCGCTGCTCCGCTGCCTCCACATTTATGCGCTATATTATGGACGTGCGTCAAACCATCGGGATTTTATACGTCAAAATAAAATATCATAATTAATTTTTGCCAATTAATTAGCGTTTAATTAGCACTCATTTTCATAGAACATAACGAGGCTTGTTTTTTTACCGCAAGTTCAACGGGTAGAGGAGAGTCAATTAGTTGCATTCCACGTGGCAATTAACGTCAGTGAAATATATGTTTAGAAAAGAAAACACCTCCAACAATTTCAAAATAACATTTAAAAAAAAGTGTTATTCGGGATCTCAGAACTCCGATTGGTAACTATAAAAAAATTGGTGTCACTTTGTAGCTTATACCAACACCACATTTTTGCCCTCGGTGTGCGTTAAATTGCAGAAGATTTACTCATCAAATTATGATTGATGAATAATTGATTGTCCCCGCGAGTGATAAGGTGGAACGCGCAAAAGGTATAGTTAAGCTGTTGGCGTCGGAGGCGAACGTGCACACGACAACGACGACGCGAGGAACTCGCTGCCCCGCTCGACAGCCGCGCGCGGCAGTCAAGGATGGCCGGGTTAGCGAGCGCGCGCGCGCGCGCGCTCGCGAGTTACAGCACATGCACACGCTACTGCGCTCGAGCGCAGTGTCGCAAGCGGCCGCGAGCAGGCGACTTCCATCCGCCGGGACGACGTCATACTCCTCGCGACTCCCGCGAGCCAACACTCGACGTCTTCGCGGACCATAAGAAGCGCCCGCGGCCTATCCTCCATATTCCGGTAACCGCACCGCCACCGCCGCAGCTGCTTCACCTCTTTTCAACCCTTTTTTTTCTTTGCTGTCTCCGTCTCTCGATCAGCCTAATTGAAATGAGAAATTTGTGGACATTAATGTCTCGATGCTCCGTGATAATAAAATACAAATGATAATAAATACAAAAAATAATGAAGACATAATTTAAAAAAAAAAAAATGTTAAGAGGCGATTTCCGCACGCGTGTAATATCGACGCGCACACGCGACTCTCGAAGGTCTCGTGTGTCGCTCGGACCGCGGACCACATAGCCATTAGAACGTACGCGAGAGCGTGGCCATTAGTAATTCATTGGAAAATGATTCAGCGACGCCGCTACCGTAACGATTAAACTCGCGTGCCGTTGCCAATCGCCATCGGACCCGTAAAATCTACTGTTATAATTATTAAAAGGGAAATTACAGACGCGCCGCGCGGTCCGCCGCAGTGAAATTCTTGCGTGACGAGCAACTCGCGATACTCGCGAGCAGCTCGCGCGCCTCGAGCGCATCGAAATCAAAGTGGTCTGGACCATCGAAATTGCGATAATTTCATCACGATCTCGAGATACAGCGATTTTCGTATCTTGATATACATCTTATTACCCTCTTTTCATTGCACGATTTATTCAGCGTTGCAATCATGAGAAATCAATTTACGAAAAATTATAATTGCTCAAAACAGTGAATATTAAAAAGAGTGGTACAGTCCTGCCAAACATGAGTTTCAGACAATATTTTGAACTCTTTTCAATGGAAGAAAAATCTGAAAAAAATCAAGCACTTTGAAGCTACCGAAAAGATTGATTTTGCATAATAATAATAATTCCAATATGTTTTTAACGAGTAAATATAAAAATGAATTGTTCAACAATTTACCCGGTAATCCAACTTCTTTTCTGATAAAAATTATTCATTCATTTTTCTGAATATGTATTAATTTTTTCAGAATTTTGTCTAATTTTTCAAAAATGCGTTTTTTTAAAGAAAAATGAGGCGCGAAAACCGCATTAAAAAAATTCAGACAAAATTCTTATTCAGAAAAATTAATGAATAATTTTCATCAGAAAAAAAAATTGGGTTACCGGGTAAATTGTTAAACAATTCATTTTTCATTAATTTGTTAATAACATTTTGAAATTATTATTATGCAAAATAAATCTTTTCAGCACCTTCAACGTGCTTGATTTTTTTCAAATTTTTATCCCATCGAGAAGTGTTCGAAATGTTCTTTGAAACTCACGTTTCGTGGGACTGTACCGCTTGTACTACCTTAACGTTGGTAACTCAATTGTAACCAAGAGTTCCACGAATATCTCACTAAACAAAAATACAAGGGTTTCGAATTTAAAAAAAACACAAAAATCAAAAAAGAATCTCGCATACATTTGTGTCGATTGGGGCCTCGAATTCTACTTAACCGTCGGGGCACTCGGCTATGCATCAGCAGCCGCAGGAGAGACGCGTTGCGTCAAACGTTGTGTTTGTTTTATTAATGCGTACGCGGCGCAGGATCGTGGCCGGCCTTCGTTCTCTCGCGTACGACACAAGGCATCGTCGTCGAGTGCTTGCGCGCGCGTTCTCTCCCTCTCTCTCTCTCCGTCTCACCCACACACGAGTGCCCTTTCGCTGGAGTATGCGATACGTGTGACGTCAGCGGCCAAGTTAGATCAGTAGTCAGACAATTACCTGACGTCGATGCCTGATTTTTCCTGCACTTCACAATCCAATCGCTTAGCTATTATACGTAACCACTCGCTATTAATAATATAACGAGAGATTGCATGAAGCAAAAAAGAAAAAGTGGTGTAAAAAATGGCGATAGGACTGGACACGAAGGGTACGGTTAGTATGCCTGACGAAGGTCGCCGGGTCTGTCGCTAGTCTTTTGCCTCCTGGCAAGTTAAGTAGAGAAGACCGCGCGCCGCTCCCAAATCTCGAGACCTGCTGCTGCTGCTGCTGCTGCCGCTGCTGCTGGTCGAGACGATTCCCCAAAAGACCCTCGGGACATTCAGTTCTCGTTCCAGCCTCGGACGAGAGCACGGAAACCTCGTGAGAGTTTCGCCACATGAAGCATCGAGCCAACGAGTTTTGCCGCAATCGAATCTGTCTTCCAAACTGTTCACAATTTTCGTCCATTTTGGGAATGTCATTTGGTAGTGCCATTTTTCGTGACGTCACCGGTGACCTCAGGGATGTTGACGCGTCGAGCGGTGACAACATCCTGTTTATCTCGCTGTTTAAAACAAACAGAATCGACGACAAAATCGACGCCTGAGCTATTAAAGCGCCACACGATGTCAATAACCAGATGTTAAACCGGTTTTACCAAAAATTTACATCGTTTGGCGTAAAATAGATTTGTTATTCGCCTCCGATGATGAAATTTCGACGTTTTGTTATGAAGCGCGACGAAAACGCGTCTGTGGAGAGAAAACAAAGAGCATACCCACCGAATACGTGATCAATCTCCTCGGCCTCTTCGGCCGACGATTTCCCCATGTAAATTACCGCGAACCGATCTGCCTGTTTTGAAGGATGATAAACGCTACCGAGTCGAATTAATTATCGTTTGTCATAGGCGAATACGGGAGTGGTGAGGCCAGACCAGTTCCGACTCGTGAACATCCGACACCCTGCGAGATCTTGATATGCAAAATCATTCGCGTATATCGATCGTCGAGTCTTCATTATTTGTCGCTTTTTGATTACCTTGGATGAGATTAGTCGAATTTCTATCGTCTATTAAGCAAACCGAACAAATTGACAGATCATCTGACCAGACATTGTTTCCTTCTCTGCTTTTAGGTCCCGTTACATCGACCCGGCCTCGTCTCGTGGGACACGACTCGATAACGAACGATCACCCGTACTAAAAACCACACGTTTGTGATGCTACCAGAGTGTGATCTGAGATGCCTGTCGACCAAGAACGCTGCCCGGCATCACCATCAACCATCATGTTTCTCCTCGTCTTCGTCTCGCTGGTCCTCAGCGCCAACAGACGAAACGTCTTTACACACGCCGGACAGACCCATGAAGAAGACCCCTTTATCGAGATCTCTCCGACTCGATCCTCCTCTCAGTCCGGCTGTCGCTCCTGGCTACCACTTCTGGATTCCTCGAGACATACCGTTGCCGATGCGACCAGTCGACCAATCCAGGCCCCGAGACTACGCACTCGGCACGACTCCCGTGAAGATCGTTAGAACATTACTGCAACCACTCAAAAGGCCTCTCGACGGCAAGTGCGAGCCGATTTCGTATACCTGCCGGAAGGCCGATCGCGCGGCGATGATAATTCCCTCGTAAAATCCTTGCCGATTCATCGACGGATTGATAAGTGAAAGTGAGCGCCGGGGCTGCTTTCGATCCAGACCACTAAAATGAAAACAGAAGAATCTGACCTGACCATATCGATGTCCGTATAGTCACATGTAACGCCGTGTGGCCATTGCGGCAGCCATAAACGACCTCGAAGTGTGGAAATATGAAGACAGAGGCGCAACATCGATGTCGATACAAGGCGCGCACGAGTTTTATCCAGTAAAACTTCATTTTTATGCCTCGAACGTAGTGATTTGTCAGTGTAAATAATCACAAAAAAATAAGGGAGACTGTAAGAATGACTGGAATCCTTGCCGATTCAACGACAGATCGATATAGGTGAAAGTGAGATTCGGGGCTGCTGTCGATCCCGACCACTGCAGTCGAAATAAAAGAATCCAATCTGCTCATGATGACAACGACTACAATCCACGCAGCGACATGCAACCCAGTCGAAACACCAAAGCGGTCGTAAAACGATCCACAAAAGTCCGCGCATGAAGATAGAGGCGCAATATCGACATCGATCGAAGGCGCGAATATGTTTTATCGGCAATTCTCGGGCTAGGAAATTTCCACGCGCCGCTTGCTGAAAGCAAACCTGGCGGGCTTTTATCGTTCGATGAAATCTCGAAAAATGCCACCATGCGCAACCGCGAGAAAACCGCCGATCGGAAGTATATTACGAGTTAAATGCCACACGAGCCTCGCGCCGCTGCAGTTGTGGTGGTTCGTATGGCTCTCGGCGTTGTGTGCGACGAGTCCGACGACGAGAAAAAAAAAGAAGAAAAAAGGAAAAAAAAGAAACGTAGAAAAAAATCTCACACACGGACGTCTCGGTGTGTAAGTGGTACACAGCGGCAGCAGCGGCGATAGAGGACAAGACGGAGAACGCGTCGACAGCAAAGGAGACGGATAGCCGGATAAAAAAGACGTAAAAAGCGTATAGGACATATAATCTACCTACCTATCGCGTGTATAAATGGACCGGACTGCCGCGATCCCGCTCGCCTTCGTCGCGCGCGGAATTACGCAATCAGTCGCAAGCCGTTCGGCCGGCTCTCGTGGTCGTCGTCGTCGTCGTCGTCGTCGTCGTTGTCGTCGTCGTCGTCGTCGTCGACGTCGCGCGCGCTGCTCTCATGGCGAACCGCGAGAGAAGCAAAGCATAGCCAACTCTCTTTGGACGTCCCCGCCGGCTGCCGGACGCGTTCAGCCGTAACCATCGCGCCGAGCGTGTCCCGGCCTCGCTCGGGGAGGACTATCCGCTCGGGCTCGCGATATCGGCGAGCGAGCGAGCGAGCGAGCGACACACTCGCCGCGCGCGCGGAAAAACCGAGAGGGGGGCGAGAGAGGAGGGCAGAAAAAAAATCCAACTCCGAGTGATCCTTGTTCGACGCGGTTTACAGCCGCACGCGCTGTAAAAGACTTTTAACTGGGGAAAAAACGCCGTCTGAACGGGGACTAACGAGGCACACGCTCCGCGTCTCCGCCCGGGGTTCGCCCGGCGAGACGCGGGCAAGGAAATATTATGTTAAGCGGCTTTATTGCCCGTTTTTTTAACGCGCGCGCGCACTCTCAGCGGTGGAATTCATTTGTCTTGGTTATTGGCGAGGAGATATAGCTTTTTCGAGGCTGGACGCGCCGGAGGTTTTGCGCGACGTTTGGGTGCGGTGAGGAGAGAAATGGTTCGAATCTACGGATGCTCTTTAGCTGGTCTGGCAAACAAATTTCCGAGCCTTGGGAAAAAAATGTGGCTGCCACCGAAAAAATTTCACGGCATCGAAAAAATATTTCGTGCCTCGAGACAAGATATATCGCCGCAGACCAATTTGCTAGATCCAGAGCGACTTTTCCTGCGCACCGCGCGGCGCGCGCGGTCTTATCGGGGGGAAAACGCACGAGAGTGAGACGCGACAGGAGAGTGCAATGGAACGGGATCAACGCGAACTTGAAGCAAGGACAGGCGAATCGCGGTTAACGAGACGACGTAGCGAGCGTTCGCTCGCTGGCGCGCTCGGGCCGCGCGCGCGAGCGTATCGCTTTCGCAAGAGATCTCGCAGTCGTTGGTAGTCGGCGACGACGTCGTAGAGCGCGTAACCTCTATGGAGGAATGCGTTTAACGGCTCGACGCCTACGGGACGCCTCTACACTGGCAGCAGCAGCAGCCCCCGGAACCTTGACGAAGAAGAGCATTGCAACACGATCCTTCGAATCTCGGCTCGCTGCCAAGTTAAAAGCGACGGCGCATGTTATACACCGACATGTGCATGTCGCCTGCCTATAGTGGATTTTGTCCGTATATATGTGTAGACATGCGTACAGTTTTACCACTCAGTTACCTAGATAGCAGGCCTGCCGGACCTGATTCCTATTGCTTTTACGGGCCACAGCCGAATCGTACTACTTTTCACCGAGATTCCGGCTTTCAAACTTGTTACCCGAGTTTGAGCTTCGAGTCTTTAGCCTGTTTGAAGATTTTTTATCCCTCCGTGTGTAAACTGGGTCTTTTAAGAAACAGTCAAAATTTCAAACTGAAATTTCCCTTCAAGGAATGAAGGGAGGGCTTCGACTCCCCCCCCCCCCCCCCCCCCTAAAAATCTATTTAGTAGTGTGGACAAAAGGCTTAAGTGGCGCCCGGGTCTAGCCGATAGCGGGCAAACGCCGATCTGTGCAAGTCGCGACAGTTCGCTTAAAGGGCCAGTGTACAGACGGCCTCGGTATTTTTATAGGTAAGCGGATGCAGTTTTTTGCCTTTTTCATAGTTTTTCGGTCTTTTCACTGTACTTCGAACGAAAATACATGTTTCTTGTAATTTTATGCCGGTTTTACGCCGGTCTGCGAGGAACACCGAACGCACTGTTGCAACAACTGCGCGACCTAAATTCATATTTTTGTCGTGTTATTAATAAAATTATAACATTTGTGTATTTTTTTATAATAAACGTTGATTTTGCATCGGATAATTACCATTCAGTGTACTTATAACATGCCTGACTTCGTAAAATATTCCCCACATTCAGGTACTGAAATAATTAAACTTTTCAAAGCCCATCCCAATGACCCTGTATTCTTTTGAAAGCTCATAGTCTGAACTACAAAACCCTATAACTCCTTTTTTATATTTGTTTATTCCGAAGTTATGAATTTTTAAGGAAAAACCCCTTTTTTTTCATTTTCGACTACAATTCAATTTTTATTAACAATAGTTAGAAACTTTTGACTTCGGGAACTTCTGGGCGGTGTAGTAGACACTTCGAGAAGTATCCCTGCATTTTTTCAGATGTTTTTAAAGCTTGGAACATTTTGAAAACTCGACTGTTCCCTGAAAGACCCAGCGTACAGACCGTGTATAGAAAAATATAGTTTACACACGGAGGGTTAATACATTTAAAACATTTTTTTGTATTCTAATTTTTTATATAGTGCACTGAGAAAAAAAATTGGTTAAGCCAACCAAATGTGCGTTTGCGGGCCGCGAAGTAAATATTTCGTACCGTGAACGAAATAATAGATATTGTGAATTAAGAAAAATTTGAATCAACTAGGCGTTGGTTCGTTCAACCAAATATACAGTCCAATTCACCATATATTTACTTCGCGGCCCGCAAACCCACGTTTAGTTGGCTCAACCAATTTTTTTTTCTCAGTGTGACATTTAGCTATTTTATTTGTTTGAAAATCCGTTGTTAGGTTATTGAATGATATATATTAATTTTTGTTTTGTTTTTTTTTTTTGCTAAGTGATGATGATAGACCACTAGATAAAATTGAGGGAACAGGCTACGCCGATGGTCGCATCTGGCTGACGCGGTAGTCGGACCGTCTTATCTGCGAAGGAGCGAGTGTACCTGTATACAGCGAGAGCAGCCGCTGGTTGGTTGGGTATCCCGTCCACCGCCGGGCCTTAGTTAAGTGTTGGTCGTAGCACTAGATCAACGACAACTTTCGGCTTTTGGCTCTTTCATGTGTCTCTCGGCCGATCCACCGTGGACTTGTCTCTCGTGTCTCGTGTCCCTCCTTTCCACTCTTCCTCTCGCGGCTCCTCTTAATTCTTTTATCCCGCTGTGCGCGGTTCTTGTAACGGATATATCGAAGGCTAGAAGACTTCCCGCGTCCCTTTAGCTGACAGAAAATTCGTGGATTTTCGGTTGGAATTCAGTTTACTCGACGAAAAATCGTACTGATGCTATTTTTTTATTTTTATTTTATGCAATTTTTTATTTAAAAATACCCCGATTTTTCAAGGTATTTTTTTTTTAATTCGTGGCTGACAATTCGTGGCTGGTTGTGTGATTGAAGTTTTGGCGAATTCTAAGGAAGGTAACTAGGCTTGGAGCTCGGGGATCGTCCACCCACCGTTGTCCCCCGTCTCCGCGCGGGTTCCGATGGCCGAGCGGTCCCCGAAGGGCCGCGCGGCACGTACATATATACCCAACTACGCGCCGTAACTCAGACGCGAGACGAGAAAATCGAGCAAAGGCGGGCGGACCCGACGCTCGACGTCGGCAGCAACAGCAGCAGCAGCAGCAGCCTGACCGAGGGTGGTGCTCAAGGAAAAACAAGAGCAAAACCGCCGAGAGAGCAGGGAACGAGGGGAATCGCGAGCGCGGGATTCGCCGCGCAACACCCCCGGAGCAAAAGTGGCCGGCCCAGGAATTTCGCTGAGGGCTGTAAATATTATAAAGTGACTCTACGCAGAACTCGGGAGCTCTGATGCACCGCTCCGCGACTCCGAGCTATCCCGGGTTCTACGGATTCTCCGGCCAGACGGGGATTGAGTCACCGGATGACTCGAAATGTATACCCCGCATCCTTTTAGATCCAAAATAACCTTCAACGCTTATTTACGTATATTAATAATTACTTATTTTTATTTACGTCGGCACAATCAAATCTTACACAAAAATCCCACGCTATGGATTTATCATGACATTGAAGTTTGCATCGTTGCAATGCAACGAAATTGAAAACAATAAAATATTAATGAACCCAAATGACTGTACCGGCTAAAAAAAATGATTATAACGACTAAAAGCATGATAAAACGAAATTATTTCACCCCCTATTACTTTTGTTCCACCTTCGATAAACGGTCTTTACGAACGGTAAGAAAAAAAGAATCACGTCCCGCAAGTTGTCCAAAACTGGCGCCACTCCGACTTAGATTGCGAGGAGTCGATTGGAGAAAGAGAAGACACGCCGCACAGGTTGACTCGAAGTTCACGGCTACGTCTAACGGCGGCAACAAAGTGGCGCCATTATCGAGCAAAATACCAGTCCTCCGCGGCCTGTCCCGTCGTTGTCCCCGTCGTTGTGGGTACGCAAAGGCACTCGCACTTACACGGGCGGGTACAGATAGGTACGAGACCGTCGCGAGTGAGAGCGAAACGCGCGCGCGAGAGACGAGAGCGCGTGTCGCGTATACCTGAGAGATCGCGCGACTGCGAGAGAGCGAGCGAGCTCCATACGTAATGCAACAAGTATTCCGCGTTGCGTGCGATAGCGACATCGGTGAGCGCGAGCCGCCAGGACGACGACGACGACGACGACGACGACGATGATGATGATGATGATGATGATCGTCTTTGTAAGAGCTACCGGTCGAGCGCGAACCGCAAACCACAACAGTTTAAGCCCCGGAGCGCATTACACACGCGGTTGACTCGGTGTATATAAACGAACGGCGACTTAACCTTCGATGATCGCGAACACCGCGAGAGTGGCGCGCGTCGGTCGACGCAGTGGAGACCGTAAGTATTAATAGAAATGATTAGAAACTCGCGCGCATCCCGGACGTAAACCGCGCGAAATTCTCCCAAGGGTATTTAGCCGATTAATTTTGGGAAAATCTTTTTTTGAGCATTTTTTTTTTTTTTTTCCCTGACGAAGCAAATATATATTACCATTTTTCTAACACGACTCGCCCAAGTCAAACCCCAAGATTCATTTGATATATAACGAAAAAAAGAAAATGAAAAAAAATGTCAACACCATAGAAATGATTAGAAACTCGCACGCATCCCGGACGTAAACCGCACGAATTTCTCCCAAGGATTTTTAACCGATTAATTTTGGGAAAAACTTCTTTGTGACATTTCTTTTTCTGAAGAAGCAAATATATATTACTATTTTTCTAACACGACTCGCCCAAGTCAAACCCCAAGTTTGATTTGATATATAACGAAAAAAAGAGAATGAAAAAAAAAATGTTAACACCATAAAAATGATCAGAAACTCGCGCGCATCCCGGACGTAAATCGCATGAAATTCTTCTAAGGATATTTAGCCGATTAATTTTGGGAAAAACCTTTTCTGAACTTTTTTTTTCTGAGGAAGCGAATATATATTACCATTTTTGTAACGCGATACGCCCAAGTCAAACCCCAAGTTTAATCTGATATATAACGAAAAAAAAGAAAATGGAAAAAAAAATGTCAACATCTCTCAACCGAATCGCGTCCACACCTCAGTCGGCGAAACGAGTCCGTCGGGGGCATTAGACACGTGCTGGGCGGCTATACGCGCGAAAGCGTGTCCGTGACACGCCACGGAATCGCCTCGGAAACGTTGTAATTTCGCGTACTACAACCGTCGACTCCGCCCGAGCGGCTGGTTATTTGCGGGCGTTTTTTCGCTCGCGATCATCACGCGAGCCTCGCGCGATTCCGCGTCCATTCCCGCGAACCGCCTAGAGAATCCGCCCGCTCGCCTTCCCAGAAGTCACTTCGAGAGACAGAGAGAGAGAGAGAGAGAGAGAGAGAGAGAGAGAGAACGCGCGGCGACTCCGCTCCTCATGAGCCCCTGCAGCGCTCGTTTTTACCCATCGTTTACACCGCACTTTTGCATTATTATGTATATTCCCGGCGGAGCCGGCGCGAAAACTTCCGAGAAATTAACGCGTTAAAACGTTGGTGTATACAAAGTCGTCGGGGCTCGCGCGCGGGAGAAAAGTGGATCGAAACACAAAAGCCGCGTGTGCGGAGTCAAAGAGCTATGGATACACGCGGAGAGTGGAGGGGGCAGGAAAGAGAGCGACGCGTTTCGGGCGGACGCGGAACGAGGGTTACGGCCGCAGTGGGTTTGGGCCTCTACGAATGGAGAAAGAGAGAGAGAGAGAGAGAGAGAGAGAGAGAGAGAGAGAGAGAGAGGAAAGAAAGAGAGGGCAGTGGATGGGCCTTTAAGGATGGAAAGAGAAAGCGAGAGAGGAAAGAAAGAGAGAGAGAGAGAGGAGAGAGCAGTGGATGGGCCTTTACGGATGGAAAGAGAAAGCGAGAGAAAAAAGAAAGAGAGGGGAGTGGATGGGCCTGTCGGGCCCCGAGGGGCCTCGGGAAGGGCCCGAGAGGCGGAGGGGAGGGAGATGCGCGGTTGGGACAGACTCGCGAGTCGCGCGCGAGGGGAGCGAGGGGAGTGAGGCGAGACAGGTGATGTGGGGCCCCGAGGCACACGAAAGAGGATCGAGAGGAGCGAGAGGATCGAGAGAATCGGGAGGATCGAGAGAATCGAACAGAGCGAGGGGATCGAGAAGAGCGAGAACCGAGGTGCACGTACACAACGCACGTTTACGCGCTCTCTTATAACGTATACGAAGCGCTATAGTCTCGATCGTATAAGAGAGAAGACGAAGAAGACGAAGAAGAAGACGAAGAAGAAGACGAAGACGAAGAAGAAGAAGAAGATGATGAAGAAGAAGAAGAAGAGGAAGAAGAAGAAGAAGAAGCCAGAACGCACACGCACAAAGCATGAGACAGGGACTGGCTGCTGTTGCTGTTGTCGTTGCCGTTGCCGTTGCCGTTGCCGTTGCCGTTGCCGTTGCCGTTGCCGTTGCCGTTGCCGTTGCCGTTGCCGTTGTTGTTGCTGCCGTTGTTGCTGTTGCTGTTGCTGTTGCTGTTGCTGTTGCTGTTGCTGTTGCTGTTGTTGTTGCTGTTGCTGTTGCTGTTGCTGTTGCTGTTGCTGTTGCTGTTGCTGTTGCTGTTGCTGTTGCTGTTGCTGTTGCTGTTGCTGTTGCTGTTGCTGTTGCTGTTGCTGTTGCTGTTGCTGTTGCTGTTGCTGTTGCTGTTGCTGTTGCTGTTGCTGTTGCTGTTGCTGTTGCTGTTGCTGTTGCTGTTGCTGTTGCTGTTGTTGCTGTTGATGTTGCTGTTGTTGCTGTTGCTGTTGATGTTGCTGTTGCTGCTGCTCATACGATTCGTGCCAGAGAGAAAGAGAAGCATCATCGTCGTTGTCGCCGTCGACGACGTCGGCGTAGGCATTTTAACACATGGAATTCCTGTTGTCGAGCAGCAACAGCAGCAGCAGCAGCAGCTTCAGGTTGGTTCAGCTGGCAACGCGGTTGGGCCCGAGCAGTGTGTTAAGCCCGTTCCACAAGCGCCGCGCGCGACCTCGCATGCCCGGCCGCCCGAATCCGATGATGCCTCGTGGCGAAGAAACGATATAGGCGTCACGGAGAGTGAGAAAGAGAGAGCTCTCGACTGCTCGCCGGCCGGATCATCGATCCGCTACCGTGTCACGGGGATCCTTCACATTTCTAACTGACCCCTTCTCCCCCTGCTCCTCCTCCTCCTGCGCCTCGTCCCACTGCTGCTTCTCCGTTCCTCACGAGACTTTTTAATCATCCAGGGCTATCAATCGTTCAGGCCGGTGCTATCACTCTCTCCGGCCGGGCTGGTATTATGGATCTGTCTGTTTACACGGTTGGGTGTATTATAGTAATTATGGTAATAATACGAGAGTAATCGCTGGGCGGACGCGCGGAGACACTCGCGCTCCTCGGGTCGATCGAACAACCTGGCTGCTCGCTCGGCGAGGCGTAAACAGCACCTGAGTTTACGCCGCGTGGGAATGCAAATTGGGTGGACAATTGTTTGATCATTTCATTATTGAGAATCTTATTTTTATTTTTCGCTCTACTTTTTGTCGGAAGAATGATTTGCATGATTTTTTTTTTTTTGCACTCGACACCTCAGCCCGAAATTGCTCGACGGGTTTAGAAAGTGATAAATTAATTAGCGAATAATTTAATAATCCAAGCTTACTTTGCAGGTTGCCATAAATCGTGAATCAAACACGCAATAGCGGTGCGTAGCGAGTGGTGCAGCAGGAGAGGAAGGAGGACGGATTGAGAGCCGAGGAAAAGAGAAACAGGCTCAATTTGGACGAGCAGCTGAGTGCATTTGCATCCGGGGATCCTGGTCACGAAAATATACACGCGCGGCAAGGTGCGCGCTGCGTGTTGTCTTGACCGAGGAGAGAACTCGCTGCGTGGAGAGAACGTGGGCCGCGCGAGGCTGCAGCGCGCGCCCGCTCCCGGTGCCGCTGCTGCTGGTATATCGACAAACACAATACCCATCCATTTACATGTGCATACAAACAGCGAGAATGGAATTATACTCGCGGCGAAGCCCGTGAGACGCCGAGCGCCGCTCGGGTCCGGATAGCAGCGGCACTGAACGATCGCGAGTCCGAGGAAAAGGAGGTGCTGGAATATATATAAGAAGAATGAGGTGCGCGACGTTGCACCGGTGGGTCCCGTCCCGCACTCGCCGGGGCTGACAAATGTCCGGTAATAGTTGCGATATTGTTGCTCGTTTTGACCAATCGATTCGCGTCAATATCGACGGTTGGAGTTGGTGAACGATTGAGTCGAATGTGGATGTCATGGAAAGAAAAATAATTTGAAGTCATTTTTATTTATTTATTTATTTATTTATTTACGGGTCAAGCCCTTTTTACAAAAAGAAAATTCCATACAAGTGTACATAAAGCTTGCTCGTTATGCTTGTGTTGCGATAAACATAGTAACAAGGTAATAAAGTACAGTCGAACATTAAATGCGAATCTAAAGCTTTGGACGCAAAACCAGTGCAGTTCGAAAAACCCCACGGGGCACATCAAATGTCTGGTCAATATCAGAGAATTCATTTACAAGCCTAGTGATTTTTTTAATTTACTTGAAGAAAATGCAAGACGTCTGTTTTGGTCGTTTGATATCAAACGAGATTTGTTGACTTTGAGCAAATTTCAATTTAATTTAATCCAATGATTTCTACAGGCTCGAATCCCGTTTTCTTCAATTCTAATTTTCCATTTATTTGTATCACATTTAAAAAAATTTCTGATCTACAACTTCTCAGGGGGTATCGCAGCGTTCGAACGGGTTCGACGAACAAGTGGCTTACACGATCCAAGTTTCGAAAGACGTTCACCGATCGAGCGCACGAGACGCCAAGATGGAACGCAGAAGCATCGGCCCGACCTCGTCATCACTCGGTCTCTCTCGTACGCTCGGGCTGGAATTCCAAGACTCTGACATGAGAACTCGCGGCCCGAGATTCTAACGTCGAGATGAAGATGCTCCCTATACCGTTCTCCGAGGATCGGCACTGCATACCGTATCGTGTCAACAATACCCACTCGTCGGCCGTGGTGTCGAAGCTACCGCGGGGGGACTAGGATTTCATTCATTGCGTAGTGTGGCGCACGAGCGTAATAAGAAGAAAAAAATCTATAACGAGCAGGTGCGGGGTGCGCGAGCCTCGGGACGGGCATAATCAAATGCAGGTACGCGGGTCCGGCGAAAACCGCAAACCGGCGGGAGAATCGCTTCCTCGTAATGATGGGTTGCTTAATTCAATCCTGCGTCTCGTCGAATCAAAACATTTCACTCAAGTTTCGTTGAATAATGACAAATTGACGTATCCACCACGTGGACCATTTTTTCGCCACATTAAAATTTCATCTTTTTTATTCGTGAAAAAATTAATATTTTCAAGAATTAGTTTATACTCGAATATAAAAAATTGTTTCTGTATTTAAAAAAAGGAAAAAGTCACCAGGACATATTTAAGGTTTTTTTTTACCAAATAGTTATTTTTTTAAAGTTTTTTAAAAAAGTTATTAATTTAAGAATTAAAGTTTACACGACAATTTATTTTCTAGTTACGACTTTATTACGATGACCTGTAGCGATTTTAAAATAATATGTAAACTTTTGAATAGCCGCAAAAAAATAGAATTTTTCATTAAATTTTGGGAGAAATTGTGCGAAAAATGGACAAACACAGACCTCCATTATTTTCGCAATGCATTAACAGAATTTCTCCATTTTTTTCAATAAGATTATCATCAAATTTTTAGGGAAATTAATATTTCTTGCCTCTATTTAAAAGTTTACACATCACATTATAATCATAACAAGTTATTATTATAAAAACATAATTACAAAGCCAATCGTACCATCAATTTTATTTCTATAAAAGTTAGGGATTCGCGACACTGGATAAATCATCATTCTTACTCACATCTTAGTTCCTCTGACAAAACGCGATGACGGCAATTTAAATGTTTCCCTCCGAAAACAAACACGTTAGCTCGACCTGCCGCGACGATAAATTAGAACAATTCGTACGTGGACATATCGACGCGGTGAAATCTACAATGTCAGACGTTCGCTTGTCTCGCGCTGAGGTAACAAGTCGGCAAGTGGCAACGACTTACTCGAAGCCGCGCGGCCGGGCAGGATCAATTGATCCGCAGCCGCGTTGAATAACACGTGGTATCACCTACAATGAATACCACAGCGCTCGGTGCGGTGAGCGCGGCCGCGTCGACGTGGTGTGGGTGTGCATACGATTATTTTCACCGTGTATAGATTATTCGCGCACGTAAGAAGGTAATACACGAGACCGCGCGCGGGTTGTGTATAGTGTACAAACGGCGGCCCGGTCTTTCTCGCCATCCATCCGTCCGTCCCTCCGTCCTTCTCGCTTTCTCACTTTGGCTCCGAGCGTCGCGTTGTTCGGACTCTCGCGAAGCCGGAGAGTCCGACGCGCGGCGACGGCACCGTTTGCGTTACGAACGCCGCGCGCCCGGCGTATAAAGTTGCCGTCGTGCGTTCCGCTCTCGTGTGGCTGTGTGTTCATTCATAGCGAGCCGGTGAATGGCGGCGGCGGCGGCGGCGGCGGTGGTCGCGTTGGATGCGTACAACGCGCGGACGCGACGAGGAGCGAGTAACCGACTCGCAGGCTCGCACGAGGCGCGCGCGGGTATAGCGCGCCTCTCGCGCGGTGGCCCATAATACGGATGTATAACCACACCGCACGATCCCCGCACCGAGCTCCCTCGGCTTCGCTTATTCTCGCGTGTCGGTGGGATGAGAGAACAAAAAAATCCGCTGCGCTATGAAATAAACACCACCGTTCGGGGCGTTTGGTCCATGGAGCTTGCGGAGGAGGAAATTGATATGGGAAGTGAACGAACTAATTATTTGAGACGATGACAAAAATTGGGGTCAAAGAAAAAATAAATGAAAAAAATGTCCAGGTAAAATTCGAAAAAAAAATGTTTATGTAGTAGAAAATCCGAAAAAAAAAATTTCATGTAGTCAAAAATTCGAAAAAAAAAATTTCATGTAATCAAAGATTCGAAAAAAACAAAATTTTATGTAGTCAATAATTCGAAAAAAAAAACAATTTTATGTAGACAAAAATTTGAAAAAAGAAATTATATAATTACACCGGGCGTGAATGTAGCGCTTCTCTCGCACACGAAAAAAGAGTCCAGGTAAAATTCTTTTAAAAAAAATTCTGTGTTGTAAACAAATTTGAAGAAAAAAAAATTATATCCTTAAAATTGAATTGATTATTCTAAACACCTGGATCAGATCGATAATTCTGTCGTCGATAAAAAAAAAGGCAGTGAACTGCATTACCCCCGAGAAATTGGCCCCCCGAGTCGGTCTCGCAAGATTCAAAAACGCAGCATCCTGCCCTACCAACCCAGAAAAAAGGTCCCGTTACACCTAAGCTCCGAGATTTTCCCTTTTCACCCGAGTCGACGGAGCAGCAGCGGCAGCGGCATCGTCTCACTGTTACCCTTGGAGATGATTCTCGAGGGTAAAAAGAAACATCTGCCGATGTCCCCAAAAGGGTTCTCGGACCCTTTGGATCCTAGCGACCCTTCACGATTTCCTCGATATTGGCGCTGACTTTACCGATCTTCGAGCCTGACTCGAGGTCCCCCTGGCGAATTCGTAGATGTCGCTGGAAACGTAAAATAAATCACGAGAAAATAAAAACGCGCCTGAGAAGAGGTGAAACGGAATTCCCCGCGAATATAGAGCAGCTAAGATACGATCTAAGGTCGAGGACACGTGTGGGTCAAGGTCTCGGGTTGTACGGGATAAAACGACCAGGGGTCAAGTGGATCGACAACCCTCGAGGTGCGTCTTCGATCCTCAATCCAGTTCCGAAGGGCGACTACCCAGCTCGATAAATTTCTACGTCTCTGATGCAACCTGATGGCGTGTTGACGAGTTGACCCAGTCTCTCTGTCCTTCTGTTTTCCCGCTGCCTTAACACCCAGCTCGGTCCTGACCTCGCCCTTGCCAACTCGGCAAGCACCGTAATAAAAAGTAAAAAAATAAACCGCCTCGCCATAAGACAGTGGAACCACTGCGCTCAGATTACCCAGATAACTTTAACCGAGTCTCGGGCTGACCGCCCATCATTCATCAAGCCGCGCGCCACCGCTGCTGGCCGCTCGAGCCGCAAACCCCCTCGACGCGAGCGAATCTTCCTCCTTCTACTCTTCTTCCTCGTCTTCCTCCTCCCTTCGACTTGACTCGCCGGTCTGACGGGGTCGACGAGGAGAGAGAGAGAGAGAACGATTTCGCATTTGTACCTGGGTAAACTGGCCACGATTCACGATTCACGATTCACCTTCCCCTCCCCCCCCCCCCCCTCCTCTTCGTACGATAAACCGATAACGCGGGACTTGCGGTCATATGAATGAACCAGCGTTTGAGTATCGTTGGGCTCACGACCGAACCGATCGAAACAATTGGCAAGTTTTTAATTGAAATTTTATCGCATTTTTTGTTGGGTTTGTTTGAGGCGAAAGTGATGAATATACGAACGATTGAAATATGTGTGGTCTGTAGTTTTTTGTACTTCTGGAGGCAAAATGATTTCGGCATTTAAGAATGAGGATTGTAAAAGTACCGTAAAAAATATGCCAATGCCCAATACCCAATTACCCAAAATACCCAAAACACCCAATTTGTGTTGGGTTTGATTCAGGCGAAAATGATGAATGCGAACGCGTGAAATACGTGTGGTCTGTAGTTTTTGTACTTCTGGAGGCAAAATGATTTCGGCATTTAAGAATGAGGATTGTAAAAATACCGTAAAAAATATGCCAATAAATTGGGGTATTGGCTGGAATGGTCCCAACCTGTATGGGCAACCTGTATGCACTAACAACCGGTACTTTTGTCGCGGGAACGTCGCGCGAGTTTCCTGAAGAAAACCAGGAAAGACGCGCGCGCTCGCAACGAAAGCCGCGCGCGAGGCGAGAAGGAAGAAGAAACGAGCGCAATCTCCACGGAGATCCGGCCAATTACCTCCAATATTGTGACGCGGATTAGCGTCACAGCTCAAGCCCGGATTTGCATCGTATTTGCATAATTTTTCGTTGCAACGGGCGGCGCGTTCGGTAATCCTTTTTCGGTAGTTGTGTATATGTGACGTCATCCCCCGGTGCGTTATGTGCCTTTCGGCGTTTGGAACTCGCGTAATATTTTCACCAATAGCGACGCTACGAACGGCTACCATTTTCAATCGATACGTGTCGCATTACCGTGTCATTAATTCAGCAACAACAAAAATACCCAAAAAAAAAAAAACGTGTCGACACCTCGCAAAAAGAATTGTCAAAAACTGCGTCAGTCCCTCAAAAAAAAATCCCCAAAAAACGTATCAATCCCTCTCGACTCTCCACTTCCCACTGCGTCAGAGATATCGCTGCGTGTGTTGCGCGAAGCCGGGTGGAGAAGCTCAAAAATAAATCCCAAAAAAAAAAAGAAAAAAAAAGACACCGTTGGTCGCGACGCACGGACAGAGCCAGTGAACGACCCAATCATACGCGGATGGAGTCGCGGCCGAGTAGTCAGCCAGCATCAGCAACAACAGCAGCAGCAGCAGCAGCAGCAGCGGCAGCAGCAGCGGGAACAGCAGTGATTCTCGACTCGTCTCGCAGGGAGCGGGACGCGCGGGGAAAGAGGGAAAGGAGGAGGAGGAGGAGGAGGCGAAGAAGAAGACGGAGGAACGAGGAAAGAGGGAATTTTTTTCCCTCGTGTACGCTCGCTCTCTCGCAGTCTCTCGTTTCCGAAGCGTCGCTTGGTGCTCTCGCACGAGGAGAGACGCGCGGATGGTATAGAGAGAGCCTAAAGCACAGAGACCCGTGCGGCCCACGCGCGCTTGTAGGACGTGGCCGCGCGGCTCGCTCTCGGCCGGCGGCCACTCGCGGCTCCGCTCGCCTCGCTCGCCTCGCTCGCTCGCTCGCTGGCAACGTGAAGCGAGCCGTCGCTCTCCTCGAGCTCTCTCGCGGGTCGCACAACTGGTTTTTTAAACGCGGCCCCGACGACGATGGCTACACTCCATTCTTCTCGGTCCTTTTTCACTGTTCTTTATAATCGCCAGTCCGTATACTCTCCGGCCGCGGGGACCTCTCTCTCTCTCTCTCTCTCTCTCTCTCTCTCTCGCTCTCTCGATCTCTCGACGCGCTCTCGGACCCCGAGAGCCTCGGCGAGCCAACCGAGAGATCGCTTCGCGACTCTAGCCCCGAGCATTCTGCGCCGGCGCTATTTTCACCGCTTTATATATATGTATACAATATCTGTGTGTGTGTGTGTGTGTGTGTGTAATATAAAAAATATAAATATAAACGTGGTATGGGCTCGAAATTGAACGCGAATCCGGGGTGACGATTAATTCGAATTCACTGTCGACGTTTTTTTTTTTTTTTTTTTTTTAACAGTGGTGAAAATTAAATTGTAATTCTGGGACATCCGATGAAAAATGTAATTAAATTGTTGGTATCGGTTAATATCTGGTTGATTCACTTGGATCGAAATTGTGATTCTGTAATCTTCTATATAATTTCTGCCTTGTTAATTTGTGTGTGTGTGTGTGTTTTTTTTTTTTTTTTTTTTTTTTTTTTTTTCAGAAAGTCGTCAAGATTAATTCGGAAATAATTCGAGAAACGCGGCGTATAAACGTAGATCCGAAAAATGCGTCGCTCTCTCCGGGATCGAGAAGAAATTTCAGCGTCGAAATACTCGAGCACACCTAGAGGAATTCGCGAAACGAGATCCTCTCGCCCGCGTTGCGTCCTCCGAGACGTGGATCTCGCTCGTCGTCGGGACCACGACGAAATTCCGGGTATTCCGCCCCGCGCAACGTGGAGCAGCAGCGGCAGCGAAACAGTGAGCAGACACACGGAGAGCGCGCGCGAGCGCTGCGAGGGATGCGGTGGGCGAGAGAGAGAGAGAGAGAGAGAGCAGGAGAGCGAGCAGCCACTCGAGTCCTTCTTTTGCTCGAGAGGTTTCTCTCCAAGTTAGCCCGGACTCTCGCGAAACACGCCGGACAGACAAATGGCGAATGGATATTTCGAAGAGCGAAGCCGAAAAACCGTTTGGCGTTGCTGTTGCTGCTGCTGCTGTTGCAGCTCAGCTACCACGATCGCAGGTGCCGAGTCGGGCTTTTATTTTTCTGCCTCCGTGGCCAATCGCTGCGATCTCACCCACGCTCCGATTATGTTTTTGTAGATTTTTATACTATTCGATCGTTTTTGCCAGCCATAATCAGTAATAAAAAAATATCCTCAAGTCTAACTCGAATGACTAAAAAAGTAACTCAACTACCCCCCGGAAAAGAATTATACATGAACATTTATCAGAAATATACAACTTTCCGGATGATAATATGAAAAAAATATATATATTTTGGATATGTCTTAGATCTATTTTTTGCTCGCATAGATTTCGTATACATCCTAAAATAGATCCGACATACACAATTTTTCGGAAAAATAGATCTTTTATATTTTAAATAGATATTTATATATCTCGCATATACTTTATTTCCGTATGCGTAATGTATTCATTGGGCCTACCAACTGACCAATCCAACAGATTAATTTACTACCGTCAATTAACCGTCGTAAAAATTAGTCACCCGATTAATTGACTGAACAAAAAAAAAATGAAACAATTTCTCACTGCAAAAATAATCAGGGTGGATGTTAAAGTGTTACAGCGGCGGTTTAACACGCCGGGGCGAGCCAGAGTCCTCGCTGAGGGCGTCGGTGGTTCCGCAAAAGGGGAATTAGCGGTCTATTCAATTATTGTAATTTACTTCTCAAACACAAACACTGGAAGTCTGGGAGTCGCTGAATAGCCTGAGTCGTGGAAGCGGCACACGAGGCGCGTTGCTCAGCCGCCGCCCGCGCAAACTCCCCTCAGAAATTTTGGGTTTGCGATGGGTGGTAATACACCAGTGCGTAGTACGTGTTACGGAACGACGTGGCTTAGCCGCGTGGCCCGCGAGGGGTCGGACCCCGCGCGTGAAAGGAGTACGAGAAGCGGCGGCGGATAACAAGAGCGTGTGGCGCGCGTGCGCGCGCGGAAGTGCGTGTATCGCGAGAGTATAGCAGGGAGCGCGACGGGCGGACACAGAAACTGGCGGATTCGGGATTCCGCGCTGTTTGCACGTGGCACTGCCGAATAAACAGCGATGAATAGCCCCTCGTTGAACCTGATGGTCTACCCCGAGCTACGCGGCGCTCGCTCGCCGCGCCTAACGAGTTTAGCGACGCCGCTGACGCTCGAGATACTACGTGACACGCACTCCACACGCGTGCGCGACGCCGCCGACTCGGCAGGGTCGATGACTTTCGCCGTTTCTGGTAAAAAAAAAGAAAAAAAAAGTATGCTTCGATAAGAGCATCGATGAATTTTAGAGGCTACACGGAAAAAAAAATATCAATGATTCAATAAAACCGTGGATTGCGGGATGCCAAAAACGAATGTAGTCAAATCAATGTCACTTTTGGGTCCTACAATTTCGTACGATATTGAAACGATAACTCCAAAATAGGCAAAAGAGTATTTTTGTGACAACGACAACTGGAGTTAATTTTAAATCATTATTTTTGGCAGCCCGCAATCCACGGTTTTATTGAATCAATGTTTTTTTTTACGTGTAATAATGGCCAAGTGGCAGAAAAAAATGTTCATGACTGGTTCAATAGCTGAAATAATTGAATGATTGGCGGCTAAACAATTTGTTGACATAGCTGATTATCATATTTTGGGACGTGACTGTGATCACTGATCCTGCTTAATTAGCTGTAAATGGATTTCAATCTCGACTCCATATCACATTAAGTCCGCGTGTGTTGCCAAGAAAAAAAAATGCGAAATCAGATCGAGTGATCGAAAAATCTATTTAGCATCTGTTACATATGTTTGCTCGCCTTTTTCCCGTGTGAAAGTAGCCGTCAGTAACGCCACTTATATTCGCAGGGGTCTGCGCGGTGTGCACAGCGGAGCCTCAGCGTTTGTCGGCGCGAGGGAGAAGACCAGAGGTAGAGAGGAGTCGATGTACAGAGCGCCAATAAAATATGCACATCCGATACTCGAGAATCTGCATATCGATCTGACTGGTTGGCTCGGTGACTGCTGGGCTGCTGGGTAAGCGAATCTTTCTCAGTCACAGGCACCTCCATACAGCACGAAATATATGCATGTTATATATATTTTCCGAATTTCCTTTGCCCTTCTCCCACCTCGCAAACCCAAAGCAAAGAGAAGCCAAAGTAAAAAAAACCGTTGGTCCCGAACGCGAAGGACCAGGATCCACGGGGCTCGTAGTGGGGGGGAAAAAGAGAAAAATCTTTTGCATCCTTTGGCACTCGAGACCTTCGGTTCGTTCATTCACGCATTCACGTGTCCATCGACGAGTGATCGATATGCATATGAGCCTCGCGCACACGCGTGCGTGCCACGTACGTTTCTCCTTTTTTTCCTTCTCACTCTTTTTTTTTTTTGTCATTATTATTTCCACCCAGCCGTTGCTTTTTTTCGTCGGTTGGAAGCTCGTTTGAATAACAACTGAGAGTGAAATTATTTGCCTAAACGGTTCCGGGGGCTGGTGCCCCTGCCGCTGCTGTTGCTGCGGGTCAGGTCGCTCAGCGCCCTGCGCTGTTCTGAATATTGCATAATAAAAGAAACGCATTAATTCGGCAGACCCTGCGACACGGTCATGTGTGTATATGTGTATTTTTTTTCTTTTTTTTTTTTCAGGCTCCGTCTGCGAGGATGCTGAGGGTCGACGATGGGCCGGGTCTTGGCCGCGGTCCTAGCGCTACGGGGATGCCAAGTGTGGGTACACAAGGGTGCTGCATGGGACGCAAGAAGTGCAAGAAGGGCGCACCCTGCGCGCCCTCCCTCCAGCCTCGCGCGACGAGCAGCAATTTACCTGACTACCTGCTCTACCTGTTGTATTGGTGTCAGGGACCTCGCGGCTGATGCCGATGCCGCTCGCTACACGAGAGGGTTGGATGCGAGCCTACGAGAAAAGGAAGGAAACATTTTCTCGACCCCATATAGAGATCGAATGGGGGGACCGGGGATGGTTGGTCCGCACACGTATTCGAAAAATGCCTGCGATCCGATCTGGCGCGTCGGGAATCAAGTATCTCCTATTGACTGAATGGGGTATTCTTTTTTTTTTTCGTCTTCTTTTTCTCTTCTTGTTGTGTATGTACCCGAGTTACATGGGAGATGAGACTGTCTCTTGTCGTCTGCAGCACGTAACGCCAGGTGTCACGATGCTGGACGATTTGTTGCAGTTTTATGGTGGATAATTTGATCGAATTTGCATTTGTCGTGATTACGTAAACGAGAGATTTTACACTGTTAGAAATATACGGTGTCAAACGCCGCTGGTGTGGCCTTTTTCCTATTATTACTTATTATAGTGTTAATAGTAACACTTTTTACGGTGTAAAAATAACACCAGCCGCTTCGTTAAATTTATTCCTGTGTAAAGTGACGATACATTATAAGACTTTTCGCTCAACACCGCTCGTTATCACCATGATTGGAGTTGACTTACATAGACACCTTGGTGCAAGTTTTTAACACCACATTTTTGACAGTGTACAAAATTTCAAATTATTATTATTATTTAAATTCAAATTGAACAGATAAATACGAAATTAATTATTTTCGTAGTTCTCAAGCAAATGAACAGCAGCTTCGATCGGCAGTAGTCCCAAATTAAATCTCGATAAAGCAAACTGTAAATCCCCCGACGTGAACGGCGGGTCGAGTTTTCTTTCGAATTATTGCCCGCCTCGACCCACAAATAAAATGACAACTCTCCAACCGATTGCAGTGAACCGTGTCCCGCCTTCCGCCTCAATATCCACTCTGCTCGGTTCTCCGCGCGCACCGTTCAAATTCTAGTATCCTCGTATTTTGTATTTTCGTGAGATTTCAATGGCAATATATCGCGCGAAGGTGGACGACGAAATCGAGAGAGCGAGAGAGAGAGAGGTCGAGAAGTCGAGGAGGCAGAGCTCCTCGAGTCAGCTCCGACGCCGAGTGCGCCGGGAGGATGGGAACGCGAGCCACGCGAGCGCTTCGTCCACATTCCATAGCGCGGTACGAGCGAGAGCGGAGTAGAGTCGTCGCTCTCGCTCAGCGCCTCGCGCGAGACCGGCGGAGGAGGCCTCGAGGGCTCTAACCGTTAACGCACACACGCACTTACGCCCTGCGGACAATTTATTAGATAGCCCGGGATAACCGGCAATGCTAATAACGCGGCCAGCAGCCCGGGCTCCCTGTGTAGCTCCTCGCGCGTCTACGCCGCCGCCGCTGTGGAACAAGGAAGGGAGCAGCCGCGCTCGTCGCGGGGAAGCTGAAAGCCCCCGATAAGCCCGACGCGCGAGTCGACCTCTTTGCGTTTCCGGGTCTCCCTCTCCCCGCGCTGTCTTCGACAATTTAGAAGATATCGGAAGGGAGCTCGCCATGGCTGATCCTATGTACACGAGAGCTGCTGACGATCGACCGCGTGGGATCCCTTCCAAGGCCTTCCCCGTGGGAGTCTTACTTCACACGTGCACATTTTTTTACCTCTTTTCCACCGCGGCTGTGTCGACGGCGACTGTTGAATTATCCGGATTATCGAATTAGATAATTCGGAAATTTAAAATAAAATTAAAAATTCTTATGGATTTTATTTTTAAATGAAAAATAAGATATTCAGTCAATTTCACCATGCAAAACTGGTCAAAACGTTCGACCGTAAAAAAAAAAAAGAAAATCTTGAGAAACCGAAAAAACATGCGTTCTTATACAACATTCGGTGTCGTCCACGAGGCAGCGGATATCTAGGCGCACCGAAGCCACTCTCGGCCCTAGCCAAGCCACGGCTTTACCGTAATTCCGCTAAACCAGACACGCACTCGTGCGTCCGCGCCGCGAGTCAAGAGAGGTCAAGGAACCGCCCGTGTCCGTATATACATTCGTTAAATGTGAAAGTCCGCGTGTGTCGCGTGGTCCACGCAGCCTGATTTATTTACATAACGTTACCGTGACTCCGCTCGCCTCGTGTAGCCCCGAACCACGCACCGAGTGCCAAAATCTCGTGGATATATTATACGGGAGAGAAAATAGTAAAAACGTCTCGAAGAAAAAAAACACAAAAAAAAAAGAAAGAAAAAAAATGGTGATCAAGGGACGTGGTAGATGGTAAATTCCATCAAGAGTCGCGACGCCTAACTCGTTGTTATTACGTAGGCCGAGTGAATCCCTCGCGTCTCTCGCGCTCGGCGTGGAATTTCCAAAGAACGGTAAAATATAGATATACCCGAGGGGTTCAATCGTGTGTGTAGGAGACACATAATGTGTACAGTCTTCGACCTCTCAGTCAAAAAGGTGGGCGCTCCTCTACTCGGCCCGTTCATCCGGTGTTCAATATACACGTAGGCAACGCCGAGGAATAAAGAGCCGCGCGAAGGGTGTAACCGGTGAGTGGGTCAGGAGAGTTTCTCACATTTCAAAAAAGAAAAAAAAAAAGAAAAAAAAACAGAGAAAAGAAAAAAGGTGTCTGTTGCACCTGTGCATCACGGTTTTCGTCGCATGCGATGCATCGTGTGGACTCGGCGCACCGGCCCCTCGAGGATAAATATCCCCGAAGCTGGAAAACCCGAGCGTGGCCGGTGCACGCGCGGCGGCTTCTAGCGATTTTCAGCCGGCCCGCATAGTGGAGAGGCAGAAGGTGCATCCGAGCCCCCTTGGGCCAGTATCTGGTTGCAGCCCGACACTGCCACACTCGGTCGTCTCGTCCAGCCACGAGTAAGCGGTGGGACACCGACCGAGAAATGGTCAATTAGCGCCGATTATTGGTCACTCGTGACCGCATGTTGCCAGTTTCTATACACTGAGAAAAAAAATTGGTAAGACAAAGCGAATGTGCGTTTGCGGACGGCGAAATAAATATTTGGTTAACTGGACGTTATATTTGGTTAAACGAACCAATGAATCAAATCAAATCAAATAAAATCAAATTGAATCAAATTTTATTTAATACACAATAACTGTTATTTCGTTCACGGAACGAAATAACAGTTATTAGCCGATTATTGGTCACTCGGTTGACTGCAGTTTCCGCTCGTGTTGCCAGTTTCTATATATACCATTTTTTTTTCATTATACATTTATGTATGAATTCTGCATAATCGATTCAGATTTGCAACGTTCTATTTTTATTTTCAAGAGTATGAAAAATAAAGAAATAAATAAATATGTACACGTATATTTGCGTGTGTACATTAATTGGCAGGCGATAATCGTCACTGCGAATGCAAATAAATATATTTATCGCCGTGTTGACGGGCAGACGTGGGTCTCACCTTTCGCCCGGTGTCCGGTCATCGCGCGTGACCCGTGGCGTCCTCCGTCAGCGAAAGAAGCCAGAGCGGAGAGGCCTCAGCAGCCACCAGCAGCCGCGCAGCGCACGCGGGTAACAGGTTCACCGTTGTATTAGCATAATCGTCATGAGGCATGCAGCCCCCGATGAATTATTTATCTGTCGGAAGGAGTGCCCGGGTGTAAAAAAAAAGTAATCAAACGAAAAAAAAGTGCGCGCGCGCGGTAAAAAAGCGCAAGTCTTACACGTGAGAAGGGGTCGAGGGGGGGATGAAGAACGGAAGAAAAAAAAATGAGCAGGAGAAACAAACAAGTGTATGGACGAGACTTTACGAACGTTGCGTCCAGTCCTTTTCTTCGACTGCTGCCGCTGCGTGTGTTGCGCTCGTGGCTGGCTGACTGACTGGCTGGCCGGGCGCTGCCTGGTCCGCCGCTGGCCAGCGGGAAAGGAAGATGTGAGGATTCGCTCTCTTACTCGAGAGTCTCGTGTGCGCGCTCCGAACGTGGCGCGCGCCGGCCTTCTGGACATTTGCATATTACGTCTGCTCTGGCCCGAGACTCTCTTTTTCTCTTTCTCCCTCGTCTCTCCCTCTGTCTCTCCTGGCTCTCCGTCTCGCGCACGACGCTAGGCAGAGCAAACCCTCTACCCGCGGTGCATTACATTAATTTTTGATCCTACGCGTCTCCGCGGCGGCGGCGGCTGCGACGGCGGCAGCGGCGACGACTGACCCTAACCATCGCAACTCTTTATAAGGCGCCCGCGAGTGTTTGTGTGTGTGCATAATGGTGGGAAAAATTATGCGAGCAATTATGCCACGCGTGAGACAAGTTGGGGGGGCCACGTGCGCGGCGACCTTGAGCGCCAAGTGTATTCATAAATAAATGTTTAATTTCGAGGAGCCGCGTCGCCGAGTCCCTTTAAATTTTCACTCCGCGAGGTCGTCATTGTTTTTATTTTTATTTATTCTTATTTTTATTTTTATTAAAATTATTACTATTTTGTGTTATAATTGTTCTATTTTTACACGATAAAAATGTTTATTTATTTTGGCAACAATTTTTAAATATCGATAGAAATAAATAAATGGGACAATTGCAATTGTCCCATTTATTTGTCCCATGGGAATCTGCTCCGTAAAAAAAAAATCCGTTGCACACTCCTCTCGCGCGACGGTTGCGAAAAAGCGCCAACCGACGTTTTCCGGCTCCGCTCGTGTGTGAACGACGGAAAAATCTCCCCCGTAAATTTAAATCCCCCACCTGCGACCTGACCAAGTGCGACAACCTCGCGCGGCGTCGCTCTTTAAACTCTCAACCGACTCGGCGAACAAATCCCAGCGCCATTAATAACCGAAGCCGCCGCGATCAGCTGACTGCGTCTCGTCCTCTCCCGAGTCCGTTAAAATCCCAAGCCAAGTTTTCTCGCGCATATCCAACGGTCGCCGCTGCTCTTGATAATCGATGATCCGCGGGCTTTAAAAATCCTTGGGAAGCAACCGGAGGATTTTTTCTAACCGCTACGGAGGGTCCAAAATCACATGCAAACTCACTGCCCATACACCACGCATACCAAACACATATAGACTACACACGTATAAGTCTCGCGTCAAGTTGAACCCGTGTAAAAAGGGTTGGAGGGGAAGGGACAGAGTGATAGGCAAAGCAGCAGCAGCAGCAGCAGCATCGGCCCCGGAACGCGAGGACCAAAAAATGTTTTCCCACAGTCTCTTCGCTGGTGGTGGCGGTGGTGGTGGTTGCAGTCATAGCGCCGAAGAAGAGGAGCCACCTTGCCCTGTCAGTATCACGGTGGCTGGGCAAGCACCATTATTATAAATCTCCGATCATCGAAACAGGGACAACAGGGCTGAGAAGGCAGGCATCTAAAAGGGTGGAGGGGAGATGGATATAAGGCTCGGTATGTTTGAATAGGAAGAGCTCAGGTAATGTGGACCCCATTTGAATATACCTGGTTGCGGCTCGGCCGGTCGTTGCATATATTTAAATTCAAGGGTGGCGCGGGTCCGCAACCCTTTGGCTTCCTTCCTTCCTTCCTCGCGCTGTCCTTTCTCCCCTCTCTTCCTTCCTTCGTGCCCTCTCGCTCGCACCCTCGCGTCACTTCCGATCTGGAACAATAACCCGGGGGGGCTCGAGGGGCTCGAAGGGCCCGAAGGTTCGAGCGAGACCGAAGGAGACCCTACGCCCTAGCGTGGCCGCCGCCGTCCCTTGCCGAGCAGGTAAGGCGCGATTTTGCATAGATCTCCATACGTTATGTACGTATGGACGTGCGAGCCTCGATCCCCCTCCCTCTCCCTCTTCCTTCGGCCCTTTTCTGCCTCGCGCGTCCTCGCGTAGTTTTTCGGTTTTTTTTTACCACGCTAGCGTTTAAAGATCCCAGGTATGGGACCAGACGGTGTCATCCTCATGGGAAAGTGTATGCAAAAGCATTGTGACCCCGCGCGTCGAGAGAGAGAGAGAGAGAGAGAGAGAGAGAGAGAGAGAGAGAGAGAGAGAGGACAGGGGTGGGGGCAGATCACACCCCTGAGATAGATGGTCCTTGGCTCGAGGTATTTTTCAACCCTTGCCCCGGGATAGTTCGAGGCTACGTCAAACCCCCCCTACTACTGAGGACATTGGGCATAGGCTCATCATCGTTCTCCTTCCGCTTCGCTCTTTTGCATCGTGGAAAAAGGAGGAAAAAAAATCTCTCTCTCTCTCTTCGTAAGGCTGGGAGTGAGAAATTTGTGTGTCGGAGCTTCCAGCGATGACTGCGAGGTTTTATGTTCCAGTGCGCCGCGCGATGACGAGCGTAAGAGGATAGCGCGGAGTCTGAGAGACGGGAAAAGAGATGAGGTGGAGGGGGGGGGGGGGGGGGGGGTGAGATGAAGAGCGAGAAGAAATACGGGAGTCTCCGCTATTGTTAGGCAAAATAAGCAACCGCCATCGAAAATTCGACGAGGCAACGGAGCGACGATGTCGGAGGCTTTTTTTTTCAACCGTCGTTTTTTTCTCTCGTGGCGCCTTTTTTGCCGCGCGTTTTTCTCTCGCGACGGAGAGACGGTTTTTTTTTCGGATCTTGACGATCTCGGTGGCGCAAGGCGGAACGTGACACGTATTTTGGCACTTTTTATTTTATTTTATCTCGCATTTTTGATATTATATATTTTTACGCATTTTTATGAATATTAGTTCAATAAAATTATGATAATTTAATATTTTCATATTCTTATTCTGGACAGAATTGCGCAAGCGGAATTTTGTTTACCCGATCTTTCCGCACCGATAAAACGAACAAAAAAACGATCACGGTTTCCCAGAATATCGTGGCACAAAAAAATTCTTTAATAGCTCTAATTCATATTCTTTAATTAATATTCACGTGTCACCGTGAATATAGTTTAATGGCGACGTTTACCTTCGGTGCAGCGATTCCGACACATCGGTTATCTAAGATTCTCCGGCGTGACAATTTTTTTTGTCGTTTTAATTATCCGGTTCGCGTAGGCTGCATAAAATTATATCGGGGAAAAAAAAACTTATTAGCCTCCCCGGTAGTCGGATTGACCTGCATTCGTGTAATTATCACACCGAACGATATCACAACCGCGATACAGTTGCGTGCGTCCTCCTCCTCTTTCATAATTCTCCACTTTGCGTTCCATTATGCGAATTCCTTGAATGAATTCTTAAGGAGGTACTCGGCATAAAAACGCATTACCAAGCCAGTCGAGCGGGCGGGGCGGGAGGGAGGCAGAGTAAGAGAGAGAGAGAGGGATACTATGATCGTGAATGAAATAATGAATGAAGTCAAGCGAAATCACGATGTATGACGTGGCGCGCGTGTCCGCCGCTAATTATCATCCGCAGTCTAACCAGCGTCAGACACGATCCCTCGGCACCTCGTAAAATTTAAATAAACTTACTCTTACCTCGCTCGTATCATCGTCGTATTTATTAGCCCACGTGGCCGGTAGTACGGAGCCGGAAAATCGAGATCAAAGCGAGTGCAAATATATGTAAAAAAAAATAGTTATTTTTTATTTAAAAAAAAATGGTAACAGTACCATATATTTATTATTAATTATATGTGGACCATAAAATGCTTAAAATTTAAATAAATTCGGTCTCACTATATCGTCTCGTCGGTGTCTTTCGACGATCCACGAGGCGGCCCCAAGAAGCGCGAGAACCCGAAGCAAAAGTGATCGCAAATATATGTAAATAATTATTTGAAAGAAAAAAAAGTAATCCGCAGATTATGCACAAAGCTGGCGCGTAACGCGTAACCGGGAGATCAAGCGGAGCAAGTGCCGAGCGCACCACCGGCGAACTAGTCTATATAACGCGTGCGCAGGTGCAACAGGCGAGGCGAGTTAAGGTAGGAGCAGCAGCAGCAGCAGCAGCAGCAGCAGCGCGCAGTCTAGCGCGTCTCTGTGGTACCCGGCGCCTCGGCGAGTCCGTTGCACCTGATGAAATTGAAATAAAAGCAGTCATCTCATTTTCATTCTCATTAGTATACGGAGAACAAGTGGGCCAGTGGCTTCCTACGAGCCGCGTGTAACCAACGGGCTATACGGAGTAGAGGCTCCCTCTCCCTCTCCCTCTCTCTCTCTCTCTCTCTCTCGGGCGCGTCGGAGCAACTCGGGGGAATCCCGCATAACATTAAAACCTTTGAGAGCTGATGCCACGGCTATGCAGCCGAGGTTTCCCGCTCTCCGCGCGCTTTGCTCGCGCGGCGCGTCTCCCGCCACTTCCACCCCGCGCCTCGAGTTTTGCTGCGTTGGGCTCTTTCGAAACTCGCAAGGGGATCGAAGCCCCTTAAGGATCGGGCATACATTCGAAACCAAAAGTTTTTGGCCATTGGCCAACGATGACGCTCCGAAAATTACCAATTGATTTTTCTTAAATGGAAAAATAGACGTTTTCTCAATAACATTTGAGAAGAAATTTTTTGCCGATTAACAACTAAATAAAATCAATCGCGAAGATACAGAAAACAACGGGTTTTTGTTGTAATAATGATACACAAATATCACATTAATTTCGAAAGAAGAAAAAATGAGTTTTCAAAAGTTTCAGAAGGAATTCATTTTTTGACTAATTATGGGAATTATTATTACACTAAATCATCTCGTTAGTGTCTTGAAAATCGTAATTTTTTTTTTTTTTTTTTTTTTCAATTCTAACCGAGCAAAACTTTTGGTTGCGAATGTATGTGGCGTTCTTAACGGGCTCTCGACGCCACGTAATTTTTTGTTACCCCGAAGTGGAGCAAAAAAATATTGCGTGCTCCAAATTCTCGGCCCGATTTTTTTTTCTCGTCTCAGGTTCTTCCGTCTGACTTTTTCCATACCTTGGTCAATGTCTATGTCTCGCTGCGGTGGTGTCGCGTGCCGGCCGAACGAACGAACCTACACCAGACTCCGCGCTCTCATCGTGCGCGCCGCACCGGAGAGCCACGCGCTAACCGCGTACATATTCATGGACACCCGCGGCGCATAATGTGAATTATTCTGCGATTCGTTTCTACATAAGAATTAAGCGCTGCGATCCGGCCGATGATCCCGCGCGGTCGCCGCATCCAGAGCTTCGTGGAACATCGACGACATATCACGCGGGCAAATAATGTCATTGCTTTTACTTCTGCATCACGTCTATATGACGACTTTTTTTTTCTTTTTTCAATTCACTTTAAAAATTTTTTTTTTTTTCTCAAAGAAATAGCAAACACGAACGACGAGTATGTTAATGTGTCATTAATCATTAGACGGACAATCGTAACTCGTTGATTCCAATCATTTGTACTTGCACCTTTATAAATATTAATTAATTGTTGGCTCCGATGAATTGTGGATTTAGCGTCGACGCGTTTTATCAGCAAAAGTGGTCGCATAAACAAGTCAGTTTTATGGCTGATTACTTTAAACATAGATATTGAGCAATTTCAATAATAAACGAAAAAAATGAGGAAAGAATTACTTTGTAAAAATATCATATTTTCAGTCAGCCAAAAATATATACGGGAACCGCTTCTTCAGTTTTTTTTTTTCTTCGTTATCTCGCTGTCTCGCTTCTTCTCTCTTTCGTCTCTCCCTCATTATCCGCGCAGAGTGGGGAGGAGCCGGGAACGGAGAGCGAGCGAAAGCGACGTACGCACCTTGCGTTTATATTCACGGATACGCACATCTGACTGCGGTGAAAAGGCACGTGTGAGAACGTAAAACACAGTGCAAGATGAGCAGATGCGCTCGGATCCCTCGCGAGAGCGCCTCCCAGCATCGCAACGCGTACCGCGAAATTAATTGAAACGATGTTTCCCCCCTGTGGAATTTTTTTGTTTCCTTTCTTTTTTTTTCTCAATGCCCGAATCTTCGCCGGTGCACCGAGTAAAAAGGCAACGTGCAACCGCGTGCCGAGAAGCGAAAGACTCGTGCGCACACCGAGGAGAATTATTTTTATCGATGTTTTGATTGCGCAACCCAAAATCGCGAAAAAAATGTTTATAAAATAATCGTAACGATTTTTGTCTATTCAATAAAAAATAAAAAAAATTAAACTTGCATAATTTTTTACATCAACCATCTTTCGCTGCTATAATGATTTATAATTTGTTCTCCCTCTCCCCAAGACCACCTGAACTGCCGTACGTTGCACTGATTAATTATTATCATTTTCAGAGTCACCGGACACGCGATGATTTTTGTCAAGCCTGAACTCTCAAGTCAGTTGGACGTTTCTAACGACGGCAAAAATATGAAGCGAACGTTTACTGGCTCGAAGTTCGAGGTGCCACGAGTCCGGAGTCTCCGCGGCGCGCAGCCTCCAGCACATTTCGACCGGTTCAACGTCCACCTGTCCTTTTACCGAGCCCGGAGCGAGCCAGCCAGCCTGACCGAAGGATAACGCACGTATAAAAAAATGTATATATCAACGCGTTATAGCGAAACTCTTGCGCGTAGATCGCGCAGCGTCGCGGCGCGATTCCGCTTTTATTTTCACGCTCGGCTCCGCCAGGGGACAGGACGACGGACGAGGCTACAACGCACTCGCTGGCGGCAGCAGCAGTAGCAGCAGCAGCAGCAGCCGAGAAACTCGTCGTTCGCGCAGTCGACGATGCGTGAAACCTTCGCCGCGGTTCTCCGATAGTCCAGAATGGAAAGGACATTCCAGCAGCACGGGATATTTACCCTCGTGTCGTTGTGGTGTTATACACCGGTTCCAATTGCTTATTACCGCTCGATGTACATGCTGATTGATTCTTCGACGTAATTGACGCTTATTCGCACGCAGTTGCGCCGCGCGAGACGCCGAAACGCCGGCTGACGTTGGTGATTATTTAGCGAGAGACAGAAATTAGCTCGGAAACTGCACCTGGACATTTGCGTAAATGTTTGTTTTTTTCCATCTGATTTGTTGCGATTTCTTGGAAATCGGGTTACAAAGTTGCTCTTGTATTTAATGACTTATTTTTATTCCGTAGTAATATCCCGAGACCTTCAAAATGATCGCAATATTTCGCGATTATTTTGTTGCTCAGCAGGAATACTAGAGGGAAATATTGCGATTAATTTTGGAGGTCGAGGGGTATTTGTCGGATTACTTTTCGGGTTTGGTTTTCGGCTAAGCACAGAGCAGTATTCGAGGGAATACGACGTATTGACGGATAAATTATGTCCATAAGAATATTACATTGGTTGAAAACAAGTGAGGAACCACTGTGCAATATCCGGATGCAATTTTCGATCAAATTTTTATCAAACGTACTCTATTACCGAGAATACTGCGCTGTGATTGGTCGAAATCCAGGCCCGAAAAATAATCATTCGTATTTTATTAATATTATCAACATTTATGATTACGGTTTATTATTCCCATTATTATAATAAAAAAAAATTGCCGGGAAGATATTTACGCTATAAAATAAGTATCCACTGGATGGAATCTCGTCTGCCGCGCAAACCGCCGATATTATGCGCCAAGTTTCTCGGGAGAAACGGCGGAGGTTTGGGTATAGACAACGTAAGCCGATTCGCAGTGCACAGCCACGAAGGAGACTCTGTGCCAAGCCGATAACGCGGCTGGGAGCGCGGCTAAAATGTGTAGAATCCATAGCGCGCGGCATCTACGTTCTACGACGACGTCGCCGGAGCGGCACATCCCGTGTTTGCCCAACTATTTTGGGGATCCTCGCGAGACTCGTTGACGTCGTCTCGCGACGCGCGTTCTCCCGCCTTCTGCTTGGCGAAAAAATTACTATTAAATTAACACTTAACAAATTAAACAAACCGCGTGTGACTTCGCCACGCGCGACGCTCTCGCGGCGCTCGCAGCTGCCGTGCAAATATTGCGTCGATAAATATTTCTGCTTCTGAAAGGATCCGCTTGTCTCTCCCGTACTCCCCGACCTTCCAACCGGTAACCAACCGGTGCTCCTTGCTCCACTCCTCAGCCTCCGTTTCGACGTCTCTGCCGCTACTTCTTTTATTTTCTCATTCTCTCGTCTTGGCTCGCCGCGATATCGTCGACTCTCTGTTAGATCGACGCTCGGCGACGATCTAGCCGGGAAAACCTGTCCTCAAGACGCGCAGTTTCGCGGACGGACTCACGCGGGTCTCCGCGAAGTGGGGAAGAAAAAAAAAAAGGAAGAAAAAAAAACCGGTGAAGCCAAGAAATGTTCTCTTGTACGATCGACATGACTCAATTGCTGCGAAAGCCGTCACAGCCGAGACGTCGCGCGCGCACAATAACAGAAAACATCGGCGGGATAACTCGTCGATCGAAAGTGTAAGAAGTCACGTTGTGCTGTTTCTTTTTTTTTTTTTTTTTGCTTCACTTTTTTTTCGGTATTAGTGCGTGTACGTATACGAATCGACGAATGTTTGCACGATTTTATGGGCAGACCGGTTGACATGACGAGAACGCTAAAAATAGTCGCCAAGTGCGGTAGCCAATGCGTGCGAAAAATCTGTCGCTTTTATGTTAATCACACGCGATACGAGTCAGTAGTTTTCCCGGCGGTTTGCAGCGGCGATCACGATTTTAAGATTTTTTTTTATCTGTCGCCTATATTGCATTCTTATCGTAATTTTTTCTGTGAATGTCTCTCGCGCATTGACTTTTTTTTTATTTGCCGAGCTGACGTTATTCGAGAGTGCAAGTCGACCGCTGTTCCATCAAACGTCTTACCGATTTTACAACAAAATGTCCAGCCTTCGATTTCGGAACGTCAACAATTTTTTTCGATTTTCGTAAATCTGACTTTAAAAATCTGTACAAAAATCCAAAATCACGTTACACTCAGAGAAAAATATAGTAGAATAGTTAATCGAACTATACCGATATAATTCTCAGGAGGAACGTTCATATCGATTGGTGCTGCACACTATATATTTGATTAGTCGAGCTATTATTACGTTTGCAGCTATTATTTTTTATCATTGTCGAAGTTATAAAATATAAACGTCTCCCGTGGGAATTATACTGTATACAAAAAATACAGTATTGTTGTTTCAACCATGTGTTTTTCTCTCAGTGTATCGACTTCCACCATATGAGGTGTTCTCTTAGTTAAGGTATTTCCCCTCGATCGCCGAAAGAAAATCCAAGATCAGATCACCGCAAAACAAAACGAAAATCGCACAAACTCGACTGAACCACCGAATTTAAGTTGACATAAAAAAATAAAACAAACCTAATTTAACAATTCCGTGCACTGAGAGAAAAACACACGGTTGAAACAACAATACTGTATTTTTACTACACAGTGTAATTCCCAGGAGGAACTTTTATATTTTATAGTTACGACAATGAGAAAAAAATAATAGCTGCAAACGTAATAATAGCTGAACAATCGATATGATCGTTCCTCCTGCGAATTATATCGGTATAATTCGACCAACGATTTCACGATATTTTTCTCCGAGTGTGATTGTAAATCCAGGACGATGCAGTACGACGTGAATCCACCGCCTGAATACGAATACCAGAGTTCGATGTGTGTGGCCACACGTGGATGCATCGCGGATAGCAAAGGTCGAGCGATACAGCACGATTGGCCCGTCGCTTCCGTGCGAGCTGGTGGGCTGCGGGAATAATATCGCGCGCGCGCTCGGTTGTTGCGCATATCCCGCGCGCTGCGCCGGAGTCTGGGATGCGCAGCAGCGGCGGCGGGAGGATCAGAGCAGTCGGCGAGTCAGCCGCAGCAGCGGCGCAGCAGAGTCGAAGGGAGAAGGGCGACTGCGCCGAGTCGTATGGCTCCCGGGCCTCTCGCCGCGGCCGCAGCGTTCGCCCCCAAATAAGTCAACTCGCTTTTATTCTTGTCTCAGGGATATATTCTTTATAGCGGCGGCCGGTGGTGGTGAGCCCGCTCCTCGCGCGCTGCACGTTCGGGCCTCGTCCACGCGTACACAATATCCACCCGTACGAACGAAACGTATATTTCCCGTTGCTCCAAGCCGCAGCGAGGAGTATAAAAGCCTCGTGCGCCGCTGCCTGTAGCTATGTATATACGTACTAAGTACGATGAGGCCCAGTGGGCCCGACAAGCCGGCCCCGTGTTCGGGGCCTTACTTATTGGACAGTTTACACGCCGAGGGTTTTCACGTGAGTTCGTGGTGTGTGTGCGCGCGCGCGCGCGCCCGGGTGATACTCGCGCGCAGTCGCCGACTCTTTATCTCTTTTCTCTTGGCCATTCAACAATCTCTCTTCGGGTATAAACACCACAAATTTATAGTCGCGCGTCGAAGAATCGCGGTATTGTGAGCCCGTGACGCGAGGATTTGGGCGCGAGGGTGTAGCGGAAATTGGCAGATATATGTAAAACAAAGAAAGACGAAAAAAACTACCGCAAAAATAGAATTGTTGCTTTTTTCTCGCGACACTTTTTTTTACTTCAACGTCGCAAAATCGTTTGGGCGCGTATTGTACACGCGCGCACGGAAAAAAAAGTTTGGTTGTGCCAACTAATCATTCACATTGCTGTACCTCAGTCTTTTCGCGATTAGTTGCAGCAACTTACACATTTATTGCCGAAACCACTTCGAATGGTTGTGGTAACTATTCACGATTTGTTCTACATAACCTAAAAACGATATTATTAAAGTTACGATTGTGCCGCTCAAGGCGCGAGTCGCATCTGTACATAACCTAAAGACAATATTATTAAAGCTTTAATTGTGCCGTTCGTGACGCGATTCGTGTTAATTTGTCATAAGGATAGTACAAATAGTGCAATTCTATTTCGAAAAGCAATGACACGGATGGTATGGACAAGTAACCGGAACTTGTGCTCCTGCCTACTCGAATAGTTGTATCAACCATTCGTTTGGTTGCCGCAACTAACAGGGCATCTACCAACGAAACTTTGTTCGTGCAACCAATTCCTTTTGGTTGTCACAATTAATCCGAGTTGTAAGGGAATTAGAATAATCCATTGGTTGTGCCAACTCATTTCTTGGTTGTGTCAACTAATTATTTTTTTCCGTGCGTACGTGTTGCAAAGAAGGTGCACCCTAGAAAGGAGAGTCTGGCCGATCGATGTAACCGCTGAGGAGACGCGGAAGAGGGAGAGAAAGGCTCGAAGGACGTTTTTTGACAGGGTTCATCCTCCGGGCGAAGGATCGCGAAGAATCGGTAACCCGGGAGAGCAGCGCGCCGAGTCCACCGCGCGCGCACGTTGCACGTTGGGGGATACACAGAACGCCGCTCGCGCGCGCGCGCGCGCGTCTCAGGTAACCGCGCGGCCCATGCGCCGTGGGCCCTCGCGTCGCAGTTTCACACACGAAACGGCGCCTAATAATATGCGCGGAAAGTTTACTTCGAGCGTGAATTCGTACCTCCAGGGCGTCATTGTAACGAGTCACGGGATTCCCGTGCGGCAGCCGCGGAGCAACAGCCACGAGGCGCGTCGCAGACGCCGCGTGACGACGACGACGACGACGACGGCGGCGGTGGCAGCCGTTGCTGGGAGGAGCTGACGACGCTTTTGCATGAAAATGCACCGGGTGATTGGAGGACTTTAGAAAATTTGCCGGGCTATAGATTACCGGGGCGCGCGAGAGTCTCGAGGAAACAACGAACAACTTTCTCCGTCTCTTGCGCGCTCCCTCGGCTCCCTCGTTTACACTTCTCACGACGATATTTCGACACCGCTGTCAACCAGACACCCCGAAATCTTGTTGCAAATTTTTCGCGAGATTTCAATCAGACGCAACTTCAAACCTGCTCCAGTGGTGTGCAAAGTCGTTTAAAAAACCGTCTCAGTGTATTCCGATCGTAAAAAAATCGACGGAAATAAAAAAAATCGGTAAAAATTATTCAGTTCTGATGTAAAAAAAAAAAAAATCAGCAGATCGGTAGAAAAATCGGTTTGGCGAAATTCCTTCGGCCGATGTGCTATTACCATTTGGTTTCTCCTGATGATTTAGAAATGAAAAATCGTCTGTGCTCGTGTATCGAAAAATTGTGGCCTCAAAGTGGAACCTGGAAGGCTCGAAGGATCGTTTCCTCGTTGACTGCGAGCGGGAGGCGCGGCAGAGCCGAGATGATTATCGGTTATATGGGAAATTGAAAGGGTGTCTAAGGAGGTGTCTAGTGCGGGTCGCATACCGGGCGGGGGCGCATTCTCCGCGGGGCGCTCCACCTCGCCGCGCGGAGGCCACTTGACTGCTCCTCGCACTCAATGGACGTTTGGATTTCGGACACCCACACGGTGCGCGGCTGATCGGCGCTTCCCGATAGCCGGGTTGCCCGGAGGCGCGCGGATAATGCTTCGCCCTTGGGCAATCCACCTCCACCGAGCGACCCACTACTCGTACTACATTGCGATGTCTTATCGTATATGCTCTCTGGGATTACCCCACAATCTACTACCACAACTGCAACTATACCCGACCTACGTGTAGAGGAGGTGCGGGCAAAACGAGACACCGTTCGACGCATGTAAGCGGAATATAAATGTTTTTAACTATTTTGAGTGTTTCAAGCGATCTGGCTTTTGAAAAGTCACTGCAAAAAAAAAAATTACAATTTTTTTTTCTTTTTTTTTTCTTCAATATAACTATGAAGGAGTGTCACCGAGTAAAAAAAAACACGAATTTCCGAATTTGGGTGTCTGCCCCATTCTGCCCGCAATTTTATTTTTTTTTTTTGCCGACGCTCAAGATTGATGATTGGAATCGAATTTTTGGATCAAAAGCAATCAAAAAACACTTTCGTTATTCTCATAAAACCATTTTTTTCCCGACTCCGCTAAAATAACCCCATCTCGTGTCCGCAACGCGGGCGTAAAATCGCTCATTTTTGACAAGTGACTTACGCATGCGCAGTCCGATTTCATTACCTCCCTAGGGAGGTAATCAGCTCATTCCTGCCCGCCCGGGAGTAATGGAAACCGTACTACGCAGGCGCGTCGTCATTTGTCAAAAATGACCTTATTTTCCGTCCTCGTTGCACACACGAAAAGTTTTTTTTTTTTAGCGAAATCGGGGAGAAAAGTATAGTACGCTACATGGGAGGAGTGCAACTTTCCTCCTTTGTAACGTAATGTATTATTTTGCGTATGCGTCCCATTTTGCCCGCATCTCCCCCATATAAACCGAGCCCCGCTATATCACAACTGCAGCCACTCGGCATTTTGACTGCAACAATTGTCTGTGTGTAGAAGGCGATGGGGAAGGGAAAATAATTAAGAGAAACCGGTAAGTGCTTATTTGGCTTGAGAAGCGTCCGTTGCAGTCGGACGAGAGCGGATGAAGTTGATTTTCTCTCTCGAGGGGCTCGTGCGGCGCGTGAGGTGCCAGAGCCAGGCTGACCAATACAGAGGAGTTTATATATCCCTCGCGCCAGCATCCAACCTCGGGTCAGGTACGCGGACGCACGAGAGCTGCTGCTGCCGCTGCTGCGATCGCTATCTGCCAAATCACTATCAATCACGCGGCGATGCTGCTGCCTCTGCGCAACCTCCACGGCCGGCACGATACGTCAGGACCTGCACGCTTCTTCTCGCCACCGCCAACCACCTTGCGGATGAGAATCCACCACACGCTTTTTGACCTCGATAAATAAATTACCGGATTTTGATGATGATGCGACTTTTTTGTATTTTTTTGGTCAGGCGGAGATCTTGACCCGTTGAAATATTTGGGAAAGAGTTCATAAATTTTGGGAAGACATTGAGCAGTTTTTTTTTTAATTCGATATTTCGTAAATCTTTCTTTTTATTTAGAAACTCGATGAAATTTAGGCTTTTTATTTTTGACATTTTTTATCATTATATAACAACTGCATTTTTTTTTTTTTTTTTTTTTTTTTTTTTTCAAATTCGATACATTTTGGATTTTTTCATTATATTTTTGTTTTTATTTGTTGTATTATTATTTTTAAATTATTTTATTAGGCACTGACACGGCATAGTATTCTCACTTCACTTCTCTTGCAACAGCGTCTTCATTACGATCCTTAATTTCGAAATAAACGAGGCAGGACAAGATACCGAGGGGATAAATCACGGGAATGGTTTATCGTTTTGTTGGTCCCAGACGCGAACGAGGATAGAGAGGCACAGACGGGATCTAGGATGCCTCGCGTCCAGCGCACGCGGGGCGGCACCGCGAGTGGACTTCGAAGAAGGTTACCCACTTTGGCTTGGAATCAGATTCGAGAGATCGAAAACCTGATTTCCATTCAGGGGGAACGGGAGAGGAACGGGGAGGGGGGGGGGGGCTGCTGTGGCCTAAGAAATATTCGGTTTGAACGAGCGCGGGCCTCGCAGTTACCCCGACGACCGAACGGCGTATCGGTCTATACTCGCAAAGTGAGAGCCGAGCGGTGTCGGAATGCACATAAAATCGTGAATTTAGCCTCCTCCTTCTCCTCAACCTGAAGCCAATATTCGCGCGCCGCTTGGTCCTCTCGCCCTTATCATAAAAAACAAAATTGAGATTTCGTAAAAAAAAAAAACAGTTTACTAAAAAAACAGTAAAAAAATGAAAAACACCCGAAAATAAATTTATTTCTATTTTACAAAAAGCACGTTTTATCTAAATAAATAATTGGAATGTACCAAAAAGGTTTTCCGCATTCCGTGTTTGAGTAAAAAAAAAACGGAGGAGCATAGGCCAAGGATCTCAATATCTACTACAAGTCTTGAAAAAAAAAAGAAAAAATCAAAGTCGATTTGCGAAGATCCCGCGGCGACACCGTTAACCCGAGAATACGTTCGTCTGGCTTAATGGCCGGTCATTCCGAGTGGCGAGATAACGACGGCTCAAAATGATATCCGAGATGCCGGAGAAACCGTCGAGAGCGAGAGAGAGAGAAAAAAAACGTCGGTGCGAAGTCGGGTCGTGTATTTCCTAAATACTATTATATGGATGACTCTGATGTCTCCAGCTTATATCATCGAGTTTCGTCTCTCGTTTCGCTCGTCCTCGTCGCGCACCCGGACGATCCGCGCGGGGCGTATCACGAGTTCGGTTACCAAACTGGACATAAATTAATCCCGTCAAATGTCCTCATTCGTTACAGCGCGCGCGCTGGGGTCCAGGACCCGGGGACAGAACTCACGACCAGGTTACCGTCGCGCCGAACACCGCTACGACCGAGGTTAATCTTAACTTATAGGGAGCTCACGGAAAAAATACCAACGCACGTGTGAAATAAACGCGCGCACCGATCGGCGCGTCGAGTGGACAGTTGCGCAAGACGACTTTTTCTAAACTTCGTTTCTGAGCCCCGAGGACGGTAACAGGTGTCTTTTCGTCGTTCGGTGCACGTCGATTGGAACGAAAATTAATAATCGGGGGGACTGAGTCACGTGAAAAGTTGAATTGGGAAATATTTGTTATCGATGCTATTTAATGTTTTTATTTCATCACAATTGATTTATTTATTTTTACCGTGTTAAACATATATTTTTTTTTTTTCGTTAATTTAGTATTGACATTTTTATTTTTAGTTCCCCTTGTGAAATAGATAAGTTGTTGAATCGAAAGTTTCCATTCGCATAGCCAGAGCCGCCCGTAGCCATCGCGAAGAGTGGATTCCACATTAAACAACCCATCTCCCGATGACGACTATGGTCGCAGTATTTCTCCGTTCCGCGTTCCCCGAAGAGCGCACCGGGAGCGTGCGCGCAGCCCCATATAGAGCGCGGCCGTCTGCCGGGAAGTTATCGTCAGCGGGGCTATAAAACAATATGACTCGGTTACCCCGGAGCCGGAGGGACACGGAGTGAAACATATTGCGGTTATTGTCAAGCTTATACCTAGATACATTACCGCCCCGTGTCTTATTCCTACAGGCTTAGACCGCGGATCGGTTTACATGTCTCTGGTTAATCAACAGTCCAGTCTCAAACCAATTGCTCATTTGTTGTTATTCAAAATATTATTTTTTATTATGTAAAAAAAATTATTATTAAAAATATTATTTTTTATTATTTAAAATATCATTTATTATTATTAAAAATATTGTTTGTTATTATTTAAAATATTATTTGTTATTATTTAAAATATTATTTGTTATTATTTAAAATATTATTTGTTATTATTCAATAATTCGTTGCCTAATTTTGTATGCTCGTTAAGCACAACTTTTTTCTTTAGTGAAAGGTTTTCCCCCTTCCCAAAATCAGCCGGTAAAACATCTCGCATTTTCGATATAAGTATTGTTGTCGGATTATTCGTTCTCTGATTAGCTTGTTAACAAACCTTCAAATCTCGCACGTCTGAGAATAATCTTAAGGTTATTTCAGGAAGGGTGTTCAGGCACGCATATGGGCTAATTATTTGCAGAAAAAACAAATCATTTTTTACGTTTTTTTTTTCGTCCAATTTTCCACGTTTCGAGTAAATAACGGTGCTTTTCGGAATCAGCGGAAAATTTGCCATCGGAATCGGAATTTTTGTCAAACTTTATGAAATCGAACATTTGTTTCCGCAAAAAACGCAAGTGATATATGTATGGAAAAACTTGCGATTTCTGGGGGTTCAATTTTTAATTTCTGTGAAAAATTCCGAAATTAACATACCGCGTTCTGCCTTGCTTTCGGCATTCTCTTCGTTATTCAGTTTTCTCGTGAACGAAGGAAGAAAATCCAGGTTCGATCGAACCAAACAAAAAGTACCAATGATTTTAGTAAAGTGACGAAATTTCTAAAAAATGTGCGACAACACTTTTTTTAACACTTTATTTCGATGCATTTTCGCCCATACACAACGAATTCGCCATTAGTTCTTTTTTTAAACGCCATAATTTTCACGAATTTTTTTTTTTTTCTTTTAACTTAATTATTTTCGATTTTTTATGTTTTGCGTCAACTGGGTATAGTATACGGGCTAGTACAATACAAGAAAAGAAAAAATGTCAGGTCCTCTTTGAAGTCATACGGTGCTCTCGATTCTGACGAAAAAAAATCTACAAGATTTTCGTCGTTTTTTTTTTTCTCTCCTCTCATTTCGGCGAAACATCTCATTCGGTCGAGGATTCCTCGCGCGTTCTATTTTCTTTCCTTTCAGCGAGGCTCGCGAAGCCATTCCGGAATCTCCCCGTTGCGATGGTTTCTGGGTGTAGGCACGACGCGCGCGGGGTGTCTCGCGATTTATGCAAAATGGTACGTAGCTCCCGCGGGAGCCGCTGGCAGCCAGGAGAGCGGGCGAGGGCGAACCCTCCCGGAGCACGTGCGCACGGTGCGCGCGGTGCCGCTGTATACGAACGACCGTGCGGCGGCGGCGGCGGCGGCGGCAGCGGCGGCAACCCCCGTGAGGGGTATACGACTCGCTCGCTCGCTCGCTCGCTACGAGCGAGCTCGGCGCCCGAAGCTCAACTCTGATATACTGCCAACGAGCACTAACTCCGGCGTTCCACGCTCTCTCGCTCTGCCTGCGATTTCGTCCCAGCTGCACGAACCTCACTTTCCCCCCCCCCCCCCCCTCCCCTCCTCCTCACCCGGAATTTTATTTCCACGATTCACGATAACCGCCCCACAATCCACGTGTGCATTATCGTTACCCGCCACCTACATCCACACCGGCGTCGACCTGCGCCTCTGCCTGTATATATATGCGCGGCTATACCTACCCCACACGTGTGCGCATCATTTATGCCGCATCGGCTTATCCCTCGAAGCACGTGTAACGTCCACCCGCGCGACGTATCGAATCGCACGAGCCGAATATTTTTCAGTTTTCATTCCGGATTCTCCGTGTCAATCTCGGACTCGGCGGCCGTTGACGAAGCTTTGCGCGAAACATTTCGGACGTTAGAATTTATTTATTGGATCGACGATCAGTGTAATTTAACATTTAAAGAACAGTCATTTTTTATTTTTTATTTCCACACTGAACTGACAATAAAATTAATTGTCTTATATCACTTAAGGAGGTAGTCTCGGTACAGTCCCGTCACATGTGAGTTTCGAGGGAAATCTCGAACCCTTCTCGATGAGATAGTAATCTGAAAAAAATCAAGCATGTAGAAGGTACTGAAAAGAGGGACTTTGTATAATAATAATTCAAAAATGTTATCAAAAAATTAATGAAATAATGAATCGTTCAACAATTTACCGGGCAAACCAACTTTCTTTTCTGGCGAAAATTATTCATTTGTTTTTCCGAATACGTATGAATCTTTTTAGATTTTTGTCTAGTTTTTTTAAATTACATTTTTTAAAGCAGAATGGGCGGCGAAAAAACTGCTATTTGAAAATATTAAACAAGATTCTGAAAAAATGCATACGTACTCAGAAAAATGAACGAATAATTTTCATCGGAAAAGAAAGTTGGGTTGCCGGGTAAATTGTTGAACAATTCATTTTTTCACTAATTTGTTAATAACATTTTGGAATTATCACTATACAAAATAAATCTCTTCAGTACCCTCTACATGCTTGATTTTTTTCAGATTATTATCTCATCGAGAAGGGTTTAAAATTTCCCTCGAAACTCACATGTGACGGGACTGTACCGAGACTACCTCCTTAAATTGATGGAAAAAGATCTGAACGAAAAAAAAAACACAGCTCGAGGCCACCACCGGCTAATCTGAATACGGACGAAGAGGAAGAGGCAGAAATTAAAGAGCACAGAGTCGGAGACTGCGCGCTACACGCGTCGCGTTATGCGCGCGGCGGCTGCGAGCGCCGGTGACTATGATCGAGGGCCCGTGGATCATTTAATTTAATTACCTCGCGGGGGTTAATAGAAGAGATAAAAGTGGCTGCACTCGGGCCTCTGAATATGATACACGTGGCCGGACCGCGGAGACCTAGAGGCCGCTTCAAAATAAACGCCGCACCCTCGTCCCGAATGTATAAAATCGAGGGTGAAGCCCGTTGAGATAAATTCAACCGAGGGTCTATCTCCCCCTCTCGCACTTTGCTCGACTGGCGATACACGACAATCATATCGACGTCGCAATAATTAATTACGATTGACAGATACGCAAAACGCCACTTAAATTGACAAATTGTGGTTGAATTTTTTTTTTTTTTCTTTTTTTCATCACGATCCACGAAAATATAAATTTTGCATCGCCCTTTAAATTTAAATTCCTCCCCCATGCGAATATCGAGACTCCGAGGTGGAGATTTCGAGGGGACGAGGGGGGAGTTTCGAGGTTCGGGGAGGGAAAGCGCGTGTCGCTCGTTTCGCTCGTCGAGACCGATTTAATTTCATAAACCGCAACTGTTGCCACTATTCAGTTCGAAATGGGCGAGCACTAACAGTTATGATCGGGGCTCGCTCGCCGTGTCTAACCGCATACGCGGTGGCTGTGCACGAACAACTCGCGTCGTGCTGCTCTCTTCTCTCCAAAGCTGCGCAAGCCGGGGTTATTATTGCAGCCCCCCCTCCTCGACGGGCTGAGAGTCGGTCTGGATACAGCCGATTGCCAATCTGTCTAACGAGAACGATCGCTCCTTTCGATCATATTAATTGAGGTTATCCGTGTTGCCCGCTCGATCATAAAGCCAGATGGTTTTCCGCCGTCGCGAATGGACTCGTGCCAATGTAATCAGCGATCCAGCGCAGCCTCCAATGTGACAAATATTGTTTTAAATTGAATCTTTTTGTTTCGTTAACTTGTTGGCGCTTAAGCTTTTTAAGTTAGTCCTTGCGACCAATATTCATTTCGTATAAATTCGAGGAATATGAGAGAGAAATGCAAACTCTTCTCGATGGTATGAAAATCTGAAAAAATGCAAGCACATTAAAGGTACTGAAAAGATGAATTTTGCATAATAATAATTTGAAAATGTTATTAACAAATTGATGAGAAAAAATGGTTTAACAATTACTTCGATGGCCCAAGTTTTTTTTTCATGAAAATGATTCCTTCGTTTTTCTGAATACGTATGAATTTTTTCAGACTTTGGAGTTTACTTTGAATTTTCACATATTTTCCCTATAAAAAATGCATAAAATTCAGAGTGAACTCTAAAATCTGAAAAAAATTATCAGGCTCGAAATTTTCGAAAAATCGAAATTAAGCCACGTGTAGCAAAATTTTGATTGCAGCGTTTGTTATTCGAAAAAAATATTTTTTATTTATTTATTCTCTGCGAAATTGCGAATACCTCAACTATGAAATATTTGTAAATTCATTTTTTCCACCGTGCCTCGTTTGAATCTCATCGTTTCCTCCTATCCGCGTTACCGAATCGGGTCGCCAGGTGGTAGAAAAAAAAGGACAAGAAAAATGGACCGTGATTCTTCGCGCGGCGCGCGCGCGACGTCACGGACGGCGCGCGTCCCCCATCAAGTTCCCCGAGTCCGCGCTCGAGAGGCATTAAAATTTCTCGATGGGACGGCCGTTATAAACGATATTCCGATGATACGGGAGACCGCGACGCGGCGGGACGGACGCGTATTCACGCGTGTCTCCGGCATTGTATGCAGATGAAGAAGGCAGGGCGACAATGACTGGTCCGTCGCGCTGCGGGGCCTCGATATTCTCGAGAAAGCGCGTCGCCGTCGTCGTCGTGGCCCCGATGCCTGACATCCACCTCCTGCTCTCCGCTCTTCGTTCTCGTTGTGTCTACACTGACGCAGGCGAGAAACTTTGTGAAATCGTTGGGCCATACGATTTTCACTACCGACGGCGACCAATTGAAATCAAATTTTCGTCGTGGCCTTGAATTTTCGCAAAAAAAAAAAAAAAATCTTTCTTCCGAAACTTCAAAAAAATTAACAAATTTAATTAAGGGAGACTTCTACCCTAGAGCACCATTTATCATTTTATTTTTTTGTGGGAAAACGAATAAATGTAAACGACAGCGGTTTTTTTTTCTACTTGTTATTTACGTTTTAAAGTATGCAATGAATGTTTTTTTTTGTAAGTAAAAAATTGTCGGCGTCCCAGGTCCTCAAACACGGTCATCCAAAATAAATGGCTGTCACTCTCCTGAACACTTTTATTATGCAATCGGCCTGAAATTGTGCATACATTCTCGGGAAACATGTCTTCATGGAATGACGGAGGTCTTTTTCGATTACTTCAAAATTAAGGAAATGGCGACGTTTAAACGAAAAAGATCGATTTTTCCCCTATGTTTTTCGTATAAAAACATTAACAAAAAACGAAAAATGAAGTTATCGAAAAAAACCTCCGTCATTCCATGAAGACATGTTTTTCGAGTATGTATGCGCAATTTCAAGCCGATCGCATAATTACCGTGGCCAGGAGAGTGGCAGCCATTTATTTTGGATGACCGTGTTTCAGGACCTTGGACGCCGACAATTTTTAACTTAAAAAATTCCATTATATACTATAAAACGTAAATAACAAGTGGAAAGAAACCGCAGTCGTCTACATTTATTCGTTTTCTCACAAAAAAACAAAATGAAAAATGGTGCTCAGAAATCCCCCTTAATAATATTTTTGTTATTTAAAAAAATAAATAAAACAAACAAATCAGCAATTTTTTTAGTCACAGCGACAAAGCGACAGACGCGAATCATTCGCAGCCACTTTCCGCACCCGATGCGTACTCATCCCCCCCCAGCGGCTCTCCAGGGGGAACGGAGAACCGAATATCTCCGAGGAAAAATCATCCAAGATTGGCAATATTCGGTCGATCGCGAGAAGACAAATTCGAAAACGAAATTTCAAATGGCTGCGAGAGCGGCGCGCGTGGAGTGAGAGCTCTGTCTGTCTATCCGACTGTCTGGCTGGCTGGCTGGCTGGCTGGCGTGGTTTGTAGTAGCCGAGAGGTCGATACGAGAGTAGGCGAGTGCCGCGAGGGGTGGTTGTTTGGTGCGCGTGCGGACGTACAGCGTACACAGAGACAGGTAGGGCCACAGCCAGGCGTCCCGGTGCGATACCCCCTTCCTCCCCCCGTTTCTCGTTGTACGTGGATCCACGCGATGCCGTATACGTACCTTACACTTACTACCACGGGAAACCGTGTATAGCGAGTGGCGAGGAACGGTCACGGGATAGATAAGTGTAAGTATATTCCCGGCTCGAAGCTCCCGCGCGCTCGACTCGCCTCGGAGCACGTTGTGCGGGAGCGAAGAGAGCGAGAGAAAGGGAGAAAAGAGAAGAGACGGAGGGACAGAGAGGGAAATATATAAAGAGAGAGAGAGAGAGAGAGAGAGAGGCGAGAGGGACGAGCGCGGCGGCGGCTGCGGGATTGGTAAACCGGTCACGTAGTCCTCGGCGATGAATGGACCCGCCGAGTCGAGCTCCGAGCAGGGAATTGGCTACCGGGCATACCGCGACCACCTACCCCACACTGCGTCAGCTTTAGCCACCCCGAGCCCAGAGCATAGGCAGCCTCGCCAGCGGCGGCGGCAGAGGCAGCGCTAGGGCTACGCGGCATTACCAAGAGGTGCTCAAACTCACCGCGCGCACCCGACGAACCCTCCCCCGACACCCGGAAATTAGCTACTTCCGCGCACTCGTATATTATTATACCTAATCCAAAATCTCTGTGTCGCTATTATGTCGTTTATTCTCGGAGCGCAGAAAAAAATTCATCGACGACGTGCGCGACGGGCGATTTTATGGTCAAAGTGGGTTGGGGTGATTGGGGCTGGGTTGGGTCGCGATCAGGAGTCGATAATTGAATCGTGGTTAGGGATTCAACATAGTTGGCGGGTGTTTTTCGAGAGGTTCGGGGGAACTTGTGAACCCGGCCCTTTTCGATGGGTCCAAGAATTTTTAATGGGATAGAAGTACCATTTGTGGCCACTGTACCGTTTCTGGCCATTCTCACTGTCATTAATTTGAAGTATTTGTTTTTCCATATACGAATGCTGATATTTCGAAATTATTCATACAAATTGATAAGATTGTCAAGTCAATTATTGTTTTATTTAACAACATAAACAATGAAATCCTTTTAAACGTGGTGGCCACAACTGGACCAAAGGTGGCCAAAAACGATACTTCTACCCTACACGCTTTTGGTTTCAGAATTATTGGGATTTTAAATTAGATTTTTGTTTAATAATGATAATTGATTCGACTCGTGAAAAAGAGTTACGAGGCTCGCGAGGAAAACATTGTATTTGTGTTCAATTAACTCCAGGACTAAAAAAATATCGGAAAAAACTGGCGACCGTCAGATTCGTAATTGATGATGGGTCGTGAACAGCGAGGCGATTAATCAATTATTCCGCGCAGAATTCGCAGCTTTGCGTAAAAACGTTTTTACGTTTATCGCGAATCGCCGCAACGATCGATTGCATAATTCTTCCCACCGTCTCCATATTTCAACTCGGCGCAAATGTTTGTTCGCAATTTTTTCTTTCCAATCACGATCGCACGTCGCGATCTCGAAGAGTCGGCGGCGTTAAAAATCATCGTCGCTAATTTAATTTTGTTTTGTTTTTATTTTTATTTTTCTAATTGTGACGAGCATTAAGGGCACAGCCAGGGGTTGTCATTCGGCCGCTCGGTGGCCGAGTGCGAAGCGAGTGAGAGAAAAAAAAAAGTGAAAAAAAATAGACACGTGCACGAGAGCCAGGGCCAACACGATCGTAAAGGTCAGAGCGCGATATCTCGCGCGATCAAAGATAAATCGCGCGACTCGCTCGTAAAACGTAGCGGTACCCACCGGTTTACTGTGGTGTACCGCGGCTACGCACACATTTTAAGCATTAATACGTGAGCGCGCGCGGCCGCTCGGCCGCCGCGTTGCGAATAATCCATTTTGGAATAGTGGACGGCGCGCTGACGCCACCGGCCGCGAGGACGCGTCTTCGTCGCTTGTCTCTTCAGCGATTCTATCGAGATTCTAAATTATGCGAGAAAAAAGAAGAGGAAGAAGAAAAAAAAATGAACGAGCCGAGTTGCGCGCTGCTGCACCTACGATCGATCTTGATTTATCGTTCGGACACGCTCGCAGCGCTATTCGCACCTTCGTCCCACGTCTCTCGATCGAATCCCAACGTCTCCGCATTTTAGAAAATATCGAATTAAAAAAAAAAAAAATACTCGGAAGTTTGAGTAATTAAATTACAATTTCTGTTATGCAAACTGTGGAAAATTGTCGCCCCGTATATTTTCTCACACATTTTTTCCACAGGGATCAAATCCCTCTTCAGTCATCAGCGAGAAAATAAAAAAAGGGACAAAAAATACGAAGTATGAATATGAATCAGACATCGAGCGGATGAAAAATTGCCACCACTTGCTGGCAGTGATTGCGGGGGTTACAACCACGATTTTTTCTTCTCGCTCTCCGCGATCGAATTGTCGATACTGTGGCTCGTTGTCACCCTCACCCTCAGCCGGTCGAAGAGCTCGCAGCGCGACATCGCCACCCCCGCGCGAGTGCGGGATGACAGCCAGTGGCAGGCAGCGAAAAGGGGAAGGAGCCACTGGCAACGAGAGCGAAAGCGGTGTGTACGGACGCTTGTACCGTGTCAGCGTGTGACGCCGCCTCGACTGCCGCTGGCTGGCTGCGACTCGAGCAGGGTGCGCTCCGTACCCCCTTCGCGCGCGCGCGCGCGATCCAAACCTGAGCCGCTGATCTGCCATAAAGTCATTTCATAACCCATCCGGGGGGTTAACTGCCCCGCGAGGCCCAAATCCTGAGTTAACCGGCGACCAGTCCCATCGCTGCGAACTCATATCCCCTTTTCACCCTCTCGCGTTGTGTATGACGATATATCCACGCCGCGGTCGCAGAGGACAGCGCCCGATGTATACGGTCGCTCTGGGTGGCTGTCGGTCCCTCGTCGTCCCGGCGGATCAGCAGATTTTCGCACCCCTTCGAAAATCCGGCCTCGACGAAATTATCTGCGCTTCTGAAAAATCCAACCCCCCCCCCCCCCCCGCCCGCCAGCGGATTTGGGGTCCGAGAACGACCGCAACCAACGTCCACGAATTTTCGTTATCGTTGTCGGCGGCGACTGTATAATAACGGAAATTAAGCGACAGAATAATAACTGTCACTTATTTTCAAATTTAAAAAGGAGTCACAATTTTGTGTATTTGTAATCGTTTACTTTAAGGTGATAATTTTGTGTGTTTCGAGATGCTTCTCGATACTTATTATTTTGTTGTAAAAGTTATTATTTCATTGCTTACTGCAATTTCGAGTGGAAAATTGAATTTTATTCTCATGGTGACCGTTTTTTTTTTCGCCGATAAAAATTCCCTAATTTTTCCCTGACTTTTTCCTGATTTTTCCCTGACAACCACTCCGACGATTTCTGTTTAAAGAATTAATGATGCCAATGAATATGTATCCACATCCAGTGCACATATTCGATAAATTATTTACTTTCCCGATCAACGATGAATCGCATTAAACACTATTATAATAATTCATGTTATATTATACTTATTACAACAATGTGTAATTTTTTAAAAACTTTTTATCTACTTACGGGAGGTTCGGCGCTAATTCATTTTGTCCCTGATCAACTTTGAAATTCCCTGACTTTTCCCTGATACCCTAACCAATATTTTTTCTCCGGACTTTTCCCGGTTTTCCAGGTTTTCCCTGAGTGCGGCCACCATGATTCACCCAACTTTGTCAATATTCAGCTCAGTTCGTTAAGCCGAATTTTTAGGTTTCTCGTGACTCTTTCATTAAATACGTGATTTGGAGAAAAAAAATTGCGTGCATTAAATTGGTGGCACAGATACGCGACGAAAGCTGAGCCCTGAGCCAAAGTAACGACAGTTAATCCTACTTTTCATTACCGGGACGCGCGCGCTGCCCGCTCGGGGGAATTGCGAGAGTCTCGCGCGCGCGCGCGCCACTCGGGACAAAGTTACGCTCACGAGAATCGTTTGAGCGGCTTGCGAGCAGCTCGCGGAGAGTTTCTCGCGCTGCGCGCCAGGCGCGAGCTCGCTGCAATTGCCGTAAAAGAAAAGGTGGTGACACTTGTGCGCCGGGTCTCGGCGCCGTCGCCGCCGTCGTCGTCGTCGTCGTCGTCGTCGTCGTCGTCGGGTATTAAAGAACGCGCGCGCGCGAGAGAGAGAGAAAAAGGGAGAGGCGAAAAAGCGGTGGAAGAGAAAAAAAAGAACAACTTACGGATATAAATCAAAGGCGTTGTCAACGGGTGTGGCCAGAGGCATTTAACTCGGTGTCGCAGCCAGGGAGAGGGAGACGGAGAAGGGAGAAACTACGGAACGGGGAGAGAAAACTAGAGAGAAAAAAAAATACAGCGGCTGGCAAACCCTTTCGTTAATTACAGAATCACAGATGCGAAGTATTGCTCGCCACTTTACGACCGGACGGCCCCGCGGCGGCGGCGGCGGCAGAGTTCGAAGCTTCGGAGCTACCGCGCCCCAACATTTTTCCCGACACGTTTCTTTTGTTTCACGGATAATTTACAACCACCCCCTCGGATTCTCGCTTCAACCCCTGCGTCGGGCTCGAGAGTCCCGGGATGAAGCGAAATGGATTGGAATCGGTGACAGCTACTTTTAGATATAGTTTTTGTATAGCACATGATTACACTTTTAATTAAAAAAAAACGAAGTGAAGTAAAATAGATAAATAAATAAAAAGGCCGAAATTACAAGATACGCTGAAAATTCATGCAAGTTCCACATATAATGTAAATTTGTTTCACCCGAGTAGAAAATCTGTGGCGATACATTTGGCCCTGTTCAGGGCCCTATTAGCCTTTTAAGGGCCTGATCAGGGCCTGACTCGAGCCTGATGTAACGCTGCGAGTTTTCGACTCGGGCAGCTTACGACAAAACAAAATCCACGTTCATCTCACTCCAATTGATAATCCCAGTGAATAATAATAAAATAAAGAATATCCACCAGACAGAGGTCATGCGCATTCGGCAAGAGTTGGAAGTAGTTTCGGTCGTTAGGTAAAATATCGTATTTATTATGATGTCCCATTGTCCTTACAGCGTGTTTATTAAACATCGATATAAGATAGTTGCCTATTTGTAGATGGTACTTGTGTTTACGTATAGGTGAGAGCTTAGTTAATTTAAACGGAGGTTTTTCGGACGTACAGATCGAGGGTTTTTCGCGGGCTGCGGCGATCGAGGGTTTTTCTCTCGGGACGCGCGTAGCGCCGAGACGCGAAGAGAAGCGACCGGAGCGACGCGAATCGCCCGAGACTCCGCGAATTGAGGCGACTCTCGCTGCTGGTTCCCTCGCTGGTTTCCCGTCCCCTCGGCGGTCGATGCGGCTGACGGTGGAAGCTGCTGCTGGTATCGTCCGCGCGTGAGTCCGACTTTGGTCGGTCGGTCGATCCCGCGTGCAACCTGCAACAGGCAACGCGAGAAACACGTCGGTCAGATTAAACGAGACAGACAAAGAAGATTGAGAGAGATTAATCGACCATCGATCTTTCGGCGCGAGTGTACAACACTTTATGCCCGCGTGAATTTAGATGCCCGCGCGAGAGACGCACGCAACGCGAGACCGCTTCGCACTCGCGATTCGCGCGTGCCCTTCCCGCCTCCTCCCGCACCTGTCCCGCTTCCCCAGTCCTTCCTGCCTCGCGGCTTCGGAATCGACTTTTCAATTGAATTATCGTTTCGCAACACGTCGGCAACTGCATCTGGACGCGAGGTGATATGGCAATTCACGCGGATTGAAATGTCAGCTGGACTGGCGCAATAATTGATTTTTTCATGGGTGATTTTGTTAGATATTTTTTGTTCTGTGATTTTAGTAGATTTTAATTTTTTTTTGTGATTTCTGTAGATTTTTATTTTTTTGTGATTTTTGTAGATTTTTTGTTGTGATTTTTGTAGATTTTTTGTTGTGATTTTTGTAGATTTTAATTTTTTTTTTTTTTTTTGTGATTTTAATAGTTTTTTTTTATGACTTTGGTTGATTTTTTTTTTGTGATTCTAGTCCATTTTTTTCATTGCTTTTATTAGTTTTTTTGTGATTTTATGAAATTTTTGCCTGTACCCAATTAATTTTTCTCAACACCTTTCAGAACACTTGAAGAAAATCCTGACGAAAACTCACAAGCAATCAACAGGGAGAAACTCGAAAGTCGAAAGCTCGGAACCCCCCGTGGTGACGTTCCTAGGCTACCGTGTGACGCGGGCAGCGACACAGCGACAACTTTTCCCAGCTTATCCACGGCCCGGGCCGAAGTGAAGAAAGCACGTTGATCGAGCACCGTTCGTTCCCGCGCGCGCGCGCGGGGCTACATTCGCCGCACGTCGCATTACGCTCGCGAGCCGCGCGGTCAGTGCGTACACGCGGGGGGAATATTCCTCGTGATCGCGAGAGGCGCGCGGCGCGGCGCAGCGGTGAGTAATGCGACTCTCCACGCCCGCGGAGCTCTCGGCACTGGGCCTGAGACGCCGGCCGCGCGGCTAGAAGCGGCGCAGCAGCCTTCGTTCGTACAACCAACGGATAATATCTTCGAAGCGATATCTCCCCGAGGCGAATAAGAAGCCGAGGAGAGTTAAAACCGCGAGAGATACACGTGAGAGTGCGAGAGACGGGGAGGGAGACCGAGAAAATCGAGACTCAACGAGATTCAACGAGACTGAGAAAGAGAGAGGGATATTGAGAGAAGCGAGAAAGACAGGAAGAGAACGGGGAGAGATGTTATTAATTGGCTACACGATAAAACAGTGTTAGTCCCCATTCGCTGTCCGTCTCGGACCCCCCTGGGTTTCTCCTTAAGATATGGGGCCACGCGACTTCTCTCCTCTTTCCTCTGGCCTTGCTTTTCTCCTTCTTCTCCGTCCTCTTCGTCCTCCTCCTCCTCCTCCTCATCATCCTCTTCCTCCTCTTCCTCCTCTTCTTCTTCTTCGTATTTCCTTCGTCGTTTCTCGTGGACCAGCACGACACGCACCGAGTGTGCGTGTTAAACGCGCTCGAGTACGTGTAACCGCGAACCGAGTCTCGGGAGGGGCAGTAACACTCGAGAGTGGAGTACACAGAGACGAAGGCGAAGGGCCCGAAAGAGGGAGCGAGAGGGCCGAGGATCGCGGGGGACGCAAGGGGAGAGGGGGGGGGGGGGCAGACGTAACGGCGACAGGGAGAGCGGGATGGGAACGGAAATCCTGCATCCCCACCTTCGTGTAAGTTTCACTTTTTTAACGAAGCTTATTTATCGGCATGGACACACCGCAGTCTCGACGAGAGATGTTCTTAGGTTGCGGCAGCGGCGGCGTACGTACGTTCTATGTCGGGAACGCGCGGCGGAGATGTCGGGGTAGCGCTTGGGGATCGTCAGCTGCGCCAGGCCCGAGCGGACACGGAATATTCTACGGGCTTTTAAGTCCCGACGTCGGACACTCGACACGGCGCTGATTTTCTTGTTGGGCTTGCGTGGAGCTTTCGCGTCTTTTTTTGTCTGTGACGTTTTTGAGCGCTGAAATATTCGTTGGCCAAACATTTCTTTTTACATCGAAAAAATATCACGAATTATTTACCTCAATTTTGCAAGCGATAGATACAAAAATAATTTGAGATAAAGAGGAATAGGGTAGAAGTACCATTTATGGCCACTGTGCCCTTTGTGGCCATTTTCACTGTATTTAATTTGAAAAATTTGTTTTTCCACATTCGAATGCTGATACCTCGAAAGTATTCATACAAATTGATAGGATTGTCAAGCCCATTTTTGTTTTATTCAACACCATAAACAATTTAAATCCTCTTAAACTTGGTGGCCACAATTGGACCAAAGGTGACCAAAAACGGTACTTCTACCCTATTCATCGAATTATCCCAAAGCGAAAAAAAAAAAAAAAAAAAAAAAAAAAAAAAAAAAAAAAAAAAACAATGTCAGTCCCGCTTGTCTCACTCGAGTATCTCGAGTGTATTGGAATAAAGTATGAATGAACATCGGCGCGCGACTGGGTCGGGATTTTATCGGTAAATGAATAATAGGTGGCAGGACTCGAGCGGTGCGGACGGTGCGGAGATTCGCGGAGAGAGCCGCAAGTGCACAGCGAGAAGGGTTACAACGCGTTTGGTATATATGAGGAGGCTTCTTATTACGAGCGATATATAGGTAGAGCGTAGTACGCGGTACTCGATCGCACGAAGATAAGTCCCATCGGTCTGCGCGGGTTTGCCGCGCTTTTTTCCCCCCTCCTCCTCCCCCTCCTCCGAGCTAACCATTAATCTTTTTATTTCGGCGGCGAGCACACGCGTTGTCGATGCGCGCGGGGCGCTTCGTCGCTTCGCCGCTGCTGTACACAGCGCGCGAGCGGCTGTGCTCGGCCGTGTCGATGGAGTATCGTGCGGTGTTTTCTGGCTTTCTTCTTTTTATCCTCGGCGCTGCGGCTGAAACGCGGAGAGCGAGCGAGCGAGCGAGCGAGCGGCCGCTTCGTTGTCTTTCGTTTGCCGGGGCACCAAACGCGCCCGCGAGTGAGTATGAGCAGCCCCCATAGGCCCGTAAGGGCTAACAAGGCGATTACTCATGCGCCTCGCCATAAGAAGAAGAAGTTACAAGCCCCGCGAGTTCGGAAGGTTTATTGCGGCAAATGGCGAAATTTGTACCCTGCTAACGATCGACGCACGATGAATCTCTCTCTCTCTCTCTCTCTCTCTAGCTCTTTTTTTGTTACTTTTCTTTTATTTTCGTCCCTTCGACCCCGTCTCACCTCCCTCCCGCTTCTTATCTCGGCGAATTAAACGCTCGACTAATTCGATAATACATTCATCGTCGGGAGATTAATTTCATTTGATTTTATTTATTTGCATGTCCTTCGGTATTGTGCGAAGACTTGAGGTATAATAATCACTTGCTTTAGCTGCGAATTGACGTTTAAAAAAATTCATAAATTAATTTCTAACTAATGCGCTAATGTTAATCGATTCGTTGTATTATGAAAAAAATGTGTACCCTGCTAACGATCGACGCACGATGAATCTCTCTCTCTCTCTAGCTCTCTTTTTTCTTTTCTTTCATTTTCGTCCCTTCGGCCCCGACTCGCCTCCCGCTGCTTATCTCGGCGAATTAAACGCCCGACTAATTCGATAATACATTAATCGTCGGGAGATTAATTTCATTTGATTTTATTTATTTTCATGCCCTTCGGTATTGTGCGAAGACTTGAGATACAATAACCACTTGCTCTGCCTGCGAATTGACGTGAAAAAATATTCATAAACTAATTTCCAACTAATTCGTTAATATTAATCGATTCGCTGTATTACGAGAAAAAAGAATTGCGAAAAAATGATGATTTATAGCACCCCAATTTCGTATAACCCACAATAATCGTCGCGAAAAATGTCCGCGCTTGACCCGAGCCGAATTTCGCCGATCCGCCGTCGCTCAATTACGTAACCCGGGTCTAACGCGCGATCGACGCTACCTGCGGGACGTACACGCGCTGCGGCCGGGATCGACGAGATATCCCCGCGCGCGCGCGCGCGCGCGAACTCGCGTTGCGGCGGTGAAACTGCAATTTCGCAAAGTGCAGGGCCTTAGGTGCCCCGTTTTTATTTGGCCCTTTTAATACGAGGGTCAAATTTGCGAGGTCCGTGAGGAGCAGCAGCGCTCGGACCCGAACACAACAGCAGCAAGAGTGAAGGGTGGCACGTTACTCGTGGCCGCGGTGCCGGGGCCGGTTGTGGTTGCGCCGCGGGAGGAGAGGAAAGAGAGAACCACTCGAAATTCCGCGAGGCTTCGGGGCCCCAACAACGTCGAGGGGAGAGAAGGTCTAATTAGATTTTAAGTGAGAAATTGAGCCTGCCGGCAATTTTAAGGAAGCCGAACGCGCCGCCCTGATTAATATCATTATACGCTCCGCGGCCTCGCGGTATATTCCGGCCGCGCTGTTTTACGTTCAACGCGCAGCCCGCGAGAGTCTCGACGACGAGGAATTGTTCGGGGCGCGCACACCCCGAGCGCGCGCGCGCGCGCGCGAGCGCTCGCGATCTGCGCTACCCATTCACGCGGATGCAAAAATGAAGAAACCGGCCGCGAATTAACCGCGCGCGTATTCAATTATTTCTCATGTTCCGGAGACCTGACAATTGACGGGGGCCAAAACATGCGGGGTGTACTCGACGTGGCTATCGTAAAGACGATGATTACGGGCATAATCGATGCTGATATGAAAACCTTTTCGTGCGTGAGAAAACAAAAGAAGGAATTTATCATAAATTTCGAGCTTTTTGCGCCGCTTCACACTTTTTTCCTCTCACCTGACACTCAATTTTTGCGCCTTGTGTTGGTATACTTTGGGGACTTTTTTCCGGCACTCGGGATCGCACACTTCCGGGGTAGGTGAACGCATTTTTCGTTACGACACGCAGATCACGCGATGGGGAAAAAATTGTTCCCCCCCACTTTGTGTTTGTTTTTTTTTTTCGCCTGTGAAATTACGGCCGCATACTTGGCAACGGTGGCATTGACCATGCGGTAAACATCAATGAGGCGCTTGGGCGAGGCTCGAAAATGAGCTGCGTTTACTCGGCTCGAGGACACACGACTTGATTCGGGCGTTGGGGAACAATCGGTTCGCCAGTCGTATTGTCGGCGGAAAATTGAGTTATTAGGTGGCATCAGTGTTCATGCAAGACCTGGCATTATCTCACCGATTGACGTTTCTTTCAGGATTCAACAGTAAAGCGAGCTGAAAGACTGAGCAAAAATATCCAACCCTTCAATTTCTTCTTGAACGAAGGTCAAGACCATCGAACAAGGCGATTTATTTCCGTAAATGTTTCTCGCAATGAAATGGAAAGAAATCGGTAAGTTCCGTAGCAACCGGTGTAACCCGATCGACGCGCAATTAAGACCTTTCTTACTCAACCTATGACATCAATCTTGCAGAAGGACCGAACAGAGGAGTGACCGACCCTTCAATCCCAACTTGGACGAGCATCAAGACTATCGTACGAGGCAATTTATTTCCATCAACGAATGTGGAAGTGGACGATGACCGCTAGAACCAAACTCCGGTCACCCTTGTCACCATGATGACGACTATTGTGCCGACGCGAGGCCTGCAAAGTGACGAACCTCGGTAAGGGCCTTGTGAACGGCTAATTAAGGAGAGAAATCAAGTCGAGGTTGCGTCGCAGCATCAGTGGCTGCTGCTGCAACCCTTCCGAGAATCTCCCAGAGGGACCGGGAGAGCAACGGGAGCCGAAGTTCAGGTGTCCCGGGCATAAGGTTCGGTTGCTGGGTAAAACGCACAGACAAAACACTGACCGTTGGCCATGCTATAGTATTTTTTCTTTTTTTTTTCCAGTCGCCGTCCTTCTCACTCAGGCCTCCTCTCCCTTTTCCTTGGGCCTCCTGCTTTTCTGGTGGACCCACATTGACCGTCGCTTCCTCGGCATCTGGGAACTCACCGAGGCAACCGCCAGCTTGGACCGTTTGAGGAGGCTGAGAGCGAGACTCGAGGCAACGAGGACGAGGAACTTGATCTCAAAACTGGATTTCGATCCCGTTTGAACTCCCGTGTCCCCCGGAAGCAGAAGTGAAGTACGCGCAGTACGAGTCGAGCCGCGAGAGAGGCGGCTAGAATATGGATCGATACAACGCGCGCGCGCGCTCCCTTTTATGAAAAAGAACATTGGTCGACGAATCGCATCTCGTATCCTCAGAGAGACGACGAGGCATCGCGCGGCGCGAGCGGTGAAAGGGAAACGCACCTTGAGCCGCGAGTCCATGTCGGACCCGCGGGGAAAAGGGAAATATCGTGTTTCCGGTCTTGCGAGCTGGTACAGATGCCGAAAAATGTGGGCTCGATAATTTTGTGCCGATGGATTTGCGGGGCGAGGAGCGCAAAATGTCCGGTCGCTTTTATCAGAGAGATTGGTCGACACGGATCATCAGAAATTAATCAGAGATCAACTTGCGGGATATTTTAGGAACTAGCTGAGCATTAATTATTCTTCCGATATAAATTGGACCGACAAATCAAACCATGTCCCATGCACAATCCCGTTCTAAATAGACCCCAGTCCTCTGTCGCTGCAATTAAACTATTCTGTTTTTCTTTTAGTTTTTTTACTTTTTTTGGAATGTAAAAGTATAGAACGATGAGACCTTCTCGACTCAGCAGCCTCTCTCGGAAGACTAGAGACTCCTAGGGAATCCGGGCAAAACCGGTCGAGTCGGATCGGATCGGGAGCACCCGCTGACTGGTCTGCTGGCTCGGACTCTCCTCGTTGGATCCTACGCTGTATCCTCGTCCTCTTCTGTCCTATTTCTCTACATACATTTTTCTCTCTCTCTCTCTCTCTCTCTCTCTCTCTCTCTCTCTCTCTCTCTCTCTCTCGCTTTCTCGCTCACTCGACCAACCAGCCTTCGTCTCGTCGCGACTCCGTCCAAAAAAACATTCTCCGCATTCCCTCAAAAAACTTCATCGCGAAAACAAATATTACCCGGCTCGTTTTTGGTCCGCGCTGTAATGAATCGTTCGATGAATGTCGTTTGCGGCGAGCCAAACGCGATTCGTCCAAATGCGTCCGTCAAACGGAAATGCGTTTTGGGTCGGTGGCCGATGACGTATGGCAACTAGATTGACGACCTGGTTCAGCCTCTTTTGAGGTTTTTCATGCCATCAACGGACCCATCGGTTCTGCCAGATTTTCACCTCTGACCTGAACCTCCGTGACTCGGGCACGATCGATCCTCCGCGATCGATCGATCTGTCACCATTAGATCGCTCTCTTATTGTCTAGGCCGGGGAATTCGTACCCCCCTCGATGGTGCGAAAATCTGCTGCGAGGCGTGAGACAGATTCTGTCATTCGATGTATATATCAATCCAATTGCAGCTGTATTTATTTTATTTTTCTTTGTCTATTTTAATTATTAATTTTTTTAAATGAATCATTTGTTCAGTGTTGTAAGTCCCCATTAATTTAAGAATGAATGTTCATATAACAGTTTATTATCCAATTACGATTTTATAACGATGACCTGTAGCGATTATAAAATGATATGTGCACTTTTGAATAGCCGTAAGAAAAACCTAATTTTTAAAATTAAATTCTGGGAGAAATTGTGCGAAAAATGGACAAGCACAGTACACCATTATTTTCGCAATGCGTTAACAGTATTTCTTCATTTTTGCAATATGAAGTTTTATGAGAAATTAATATTTTTTGCTTCTGTTATATAATGTACATATCATATTATAATCATTACGAATTGTTATTATAAAAAAAATAATTACAAAGCCAATCGTACGATCAATTTTATTTTTATAAAAATTAGGGATTTACAACTCTGCATTTGTTTAATAAAACTTGGCTCTAAAGTTTCTTTACAGTTTTGTGCGTTAACCAGTTTCAGGAAGATGAAGACTCTTTCACGCACGAATGGCGGATAAAGAGGAGGAAATGATGGTGAAGTGTCTGAAAATGTGGCTAGACGGACGAAAAGAAAGCTACGCTTGGCACTGGGTGCCCCGTAAAATTCCACGATCGGGTCCAGAGGCATCGCGGGACGAGGAAGGCGCAGCGGCAGCGGACGACGGCGGATGCGACTCGAGATTCACGAGCCCAGCATCCGAGGAGAATCGTGCCGGGCAACGTGCTCGACGGATTACGTATCCCCCTGACCTCACCTGAGTTTTGGCCTCGGTTATTCCCTCCACTCTTTACATTTCGCTCCCGCCATTCGCTCCACACGTCTATTCGCTAGCTCACCTTATCCCGCGGCGTGAGCATACCACCTCAGGTGCTCCTCACATCCGTTCCACGGCCTTTCAGTGCTCTCGCCACATCTTTCGTCTCGAACTCCCTTTACTCTTTTTTCGTCCTTCTTCACTGTTGAGGATTTTTTCACATGATCGGGACTTTGTCGGGAAAGAATCTGTCAAATGGAATTTTATCCACGATTTTTGCACGGAGAAAACGGTTTTGCTATGCCAGCAAATCTTTCGCTAAAATAGTGACAACATTGCGTATTCCGCTAACCTAGCAAACAATTTTGTTGTACTAGCAAAAAAATTTGTTTGTCTGTCAAAAAAATATGGTAGTCAAGCAAAAAAGATAGTTAGACTAGCGGATAACGCAATGTTGTCACTATTTTAACAAAAGATTCGCTGGCATAGCAAAACCGTTTTCTTCGTGCGAATACCGAAAAAAAAATGAAACTCTCATTTACTCCTAAAATCGGTATGAACTTCTACCCTACAGAATAGGCCCAAAAAGTGCATTCTAAAAATGCCGTACAAAATATTTCACAACAAGTTCCTCAATGAAGTTCCGCGCTACCGCGACAACCGATACGATCCGGCCGATCACGCAATCGTGTCTACCGATCTACAAAATACTGTAATCACGACTGAACAAAAAATCGAGCTGCGGCAATCGGCGCGTGATTCCATAATTGCCCCAACGGGATGTAACTAAGTGCGAGTCGTGTCTTTCTCTCTCTCTCTCTCTCTCATCAGTCTCCAGATGATGATGACGAGGAATACAAACATCCGACAGTCGATGAAAATGGCGATAAAAAGCAGTACGACAATTACGAAATCGGTATATAATCCATCGCGATGTGACGCAATCGGCAGCGGATAAACGCCGATTGTCGAGCGTCGAACGTGTGTTCCGGTTTCGTGACACGAGGGATCCCGAGCCGACTCGGGCGTCCGTGCGTAATTATATACACGGGGAAAGGTGCGCGCGAGATGAGGAAGGTTAGGTACCGAGTCGCGGATGCCGCGAGTCTTCGGGCAACCGAGTCGCATGTACTAACGCGATAATTGCCACCATTAGATACGTCCGCGAACGTCGTATTTAACGTCTAAACGACATTCGCCTGCTAATCGCGGGAGTCGCGACGCGCTGCGTTTCCATCCGCAGCAGCGGCGAGCAAAGTGGATGGAACTAACGAGCGCCGGGGATCGCGATTGAATGTCGAACGCCGGGTTCAGGGCGATCGGTATTGCATTCTAAAAAATCTTCGCCGATCAATCGGCACGTGCAGCACCTACATGAGGATCCCGTGGCTTTCCCGTGCGATCGTCATCTTCCCGCGACGAGCCTCGCCGTAATCACACAATCCCATTGGTCCGGGGCAAAAAGAAAACTCGCGTCGCTTGCCGCATTCCTACACGAGATAACGCGCATCGCGCTCGGAACGATCGTCACGACGATTGTCATTTCATTCGAGGCGATGATCAGTGGCGTGCGTGAGCAATGCGATGATCTGGTTTTGCGATCGATTAGCGATCGGTTGTGATGGCTCGTGAGGCTCGCTAATTTTTTTTTCCGCTCGAAAATTTGTCTTTAATTTCTGAAAGGTTTAAAAAAAAATTAAACACAAATTATTAGTTAAGGATGCAGGAGCGCAAAATATTCAATTCGCATAAATTCCAGAAAAGTGCGAAAGAATTGCAAACACTTCTCGTTGGTCTGAAAATCTGAAAAAAATCATGCACACTAAAGGTACTGAAAAGATTCATTTTGCATAATAATAATTCCAAGATGTTATCAACAAATTGATAAAAAAAAATAGTTTAACAAAGATTTCGGTGACCCAAGTTTTTTTTTGCATGAAAATGATTCCTTCATTTTTGCGTATACGTAAGATTTTTTTCAAATTTTTATCTAATTTTTGAAATTTGAGTTTTTTAAATGGAAAATATCTACAAATTTCAAAGATTAAATAAAAATCTGAAAAAATGCATACGTGTACACAAAAATGAAGGAATCAATTTCATGCAAAAAAAAACTTGGGTCACCAAAATATTTGTTTGTAACAATTTTTTAAATGAATTTGTTAATAAAAATGTTTAATTATTGTTATGCAAAATTAATCTTTTCAGTACCTTTAGTACGCATGAATTTTTTCAGATTTTCAGAAAATCAAAAATTGTTTGCAATTCGCACGTGTTTTCTTTCGCACTTTTCTGGAATTTATGCGAATTGAATACTTTGCGCTCCCACATCCTCAAGGTGTTACTATGAAGGCCCGCTAAGCGGGTGTGAGAGGGGCAGATATTAATTGTTTTTCGCGCAAAACAGTAAATCAACGCATTGGTGCGAGAGTGCGCGACAATCAACTTTGAATTTGAACACAAGTTTGCGAAGAAAATTCTCTTTTCGACACAATTTTTTATTTATTTTTTTCCATTTCATCATCCGTTCTTTGACATTGAAGATTTCCGAAGTACAGTAGACAATCAAATTTATATTCGGCAGAAAATTTTGAAAATTGTTGGCGAACATTCTATAAAAACTTGCGAACGGTGAGATTTGAAGAGCGTCGTCCATGGGAACACCTTAACAAAATCTGACGTATTCAGTTCACAAACTTTATTTATAGCGGGTAAACATTATTTAGTAAAATTACTTGTGAGCTTCGCCGATATTCACGGGATATCGGGAAGGGCACTGCAGACGCATCGAGGCTCGACGAAAGTGGAGCAGCTCGACGGTGGAGCTGCCGGCGTCTCATGCCTCGAATGCACTCGAATATATACCTGATGCGCGCGGAGCTCCCGGGCGTAATCCTCTGAGCGCCCCTTATTACGCTCCGCAGGTTCCATTGTCGGACGATCTTAACTTCTACGGATTATAAACTGTTTCTTATTTGCCATAGTGGCCCACGTGCTGGCACAGACTCTCCCGGCACTCTCCGTGCGCGCTCTTTACCCTCACGACAGAATAGCGAGTACACAGGCGCTCATGCCGCGCTCCATGAGCGTCGGAATTCCCGCTGGGAGATCCATCTTCGGCCTCGTTCGACCGTGATTTTAGCGCTCGTTGCGTCGGTTCGACGATCCCCCAACGTTCTCATCATCGTTGGATTAAATTTGAGAAAAAAAAAGTTACGAAAAAAATTCAATAGAAATAAAAAAAAGGATTTAGCGTGATAAGAAAAAAGGGAGAATTTTTCCTGACAAACTTCTACTTAGTCAAAAAAGTAACCACCACGATTTTTCCGAGTGAAAATTCTGCAAAGATTCGAAAAAAAAAAATTGTATCGGACAGACGTCGCGTGCCCTTTTATTTCACAGCGAAAAATCATAAACGAGAACTCGAATGTCCCCTCCGCTGTTGCTCCGGGGCTTTGCGCGGTGTACGCATGAATCCGAGTCGGTGACACGCTCGTGGCCAGCTGGCGTTTCTCGGACCCCATCCCACCCCACGTTACAATGTGCGATCCCGCCTGCAATCTCTGTCGTATATACCCGCACCAACGGACCCCACCAGAGCGACTCGTCTCGGGGCCTGTTGTGTATATCGGTCGGTATTAGTAACTGTAAATAGTAGGTTCGAAAATTCTCAACTACGATATAATTGTTATTATTATGATTATTAATATTATTATCAGTGTCAATGATAATTATTATTCTTGGCCAGTTTTTGCAATTATTATTATTTCGTAGTTGTCCACTTTTGAACTTACTATTTACAACTGTAAATAACTCGAAGGAATCCTCCTAGTCGTGGTGAATTTAAGTCACTATTAACAATTGGTTCATGCTATTTTTTTAGTTGGCTACTTTTTACAACTGTACAGTAAGATTATTATTATTATTATTATTATTATTATTATTAAACTAATAATAATAATATAGTAAATAATAATAATAATGTTACTGTAAAATTGTAAAAAGTTGCTAACTAACAAAAATCGCATGAACCAACTATTAACAACGACTTATATTCGTCGCGACTGAGAGGATTCCTCTGAGTTGTTGTATTATTATTATTATTATTATTAGTTAATAATAATAATAACAATAATAATAATAGTAATAATAATAATATTAATAGTAATAATGTTACTATAAAAATCGAAAAAGTTGCTAACTAAAAAAAATGGCATGAACCAACTATCAATAGTGACTTATATTCGCGGCGACTGGGAGGATTCCTCCGAGTCTATGCGTACTACACGTGGTACAGAGCTCAGCGGTGGAAGGCCCACGCACGCACGCACGTTTGCCCCGACGATCCGGTCGAGCCCCCCGCACAAAGCCCCCCCCCCGAGCATCGGGCGGCTCACCGAGGTGTCGTACGTGCGCGCGCCTCGACTCGCCGCTGCCTAGACTAGCCGCTCGCCACGACTAGGGCTGCTCGGCGGCCGGAATCGCGAGCGAGAGCCCGAACAAAACGCGTTGTCGCTCTCGCGGCGCGCGACAAGTCCTACGCCGCACACGTGCACAATGCCACATTGTGACGAATCTCGACAAAAGGCCCGACGCGACGTGCGCGCCACCATAGCCGCTCCGCTCTCGCCTCGAGGCAGCTCGAGAACCCGCCAGGGGGGTGTTGCACCGCTAACAGACTCGTGTTTGCCGCGCGACGATGAAAAATATCCACTCGATCATCGTGGGCATCGATCGGGGGAGGAGTCGCCGACGCGACGACGACTCTGCCCGGTCCATTCCGCCTCTCCACCTCACTCTGCTATCTCATCCTCCGCGTAGCAGCCACAGTCGTCCGCACGTGCGGCTCGTCTGAATATTTAGTTTGCAGCGTAAAAATGTTTACAGACGGCGGACAATATATTTAAATAGAAATGCAAAATATCTTCGGGTAAATCAATTTTTAATTGTTCTGTCGATGACTATTTTTTTACGCTTAATTTATTTCACGCCTAATTTATTTCTGAACAGTGAAATATTGCGACTGCTGTGCAACGTGTCGCATTTTCTTGCGAGCATACTTTAGCCTCGGGGGGGGGGGGGGGGGGGCAAAGATTATTCAGCCATGCCAATTATTTTTTTGTTTCTATTTTGTTCCGAATGCTTTTTTTTCTGTTTACAAATTAAATTAGATTTTGAAAACCTTGAATATACAACCCTAGAACTCATTACTGGGGTCTGTGCAGACCCCAGGCGACCCGTAATTTACGAACATTGTAAAAATATCCGAGTAGATAATCTGCAGCGTTACATCCGGCTCAAATCACGCCCTGACCAGGCCCTGATCAGGCCCTGACAAGGCTAATAGGGCCTGATCGGGCCCAGATGTAACGCTACAGATTTTCTACTCGAGTAAGTCATGAGATGTAGGGATAACTCCAAGCACAATTTTTGAAACTAAACTGTGCCATATTGCCCCACTCTCCACAACTGACATACTTTCTCATATGTAATCTCTAAAAAAAAAAAAAAAAACCCACGAAAAACCACGATAAACCAAAGCTCCACAAAATACACCCATAAATTGATACCCCGAGATAAAAGCCCTCGATATTTGAGGTCGCGTTACCGTTTCCTTTTTTTCCCCCTGACTCATTCGCCCCCCGCGCGCAGCGCATAGATTCGCAGAAGGTGAGCCAACACGCAGTCGCGGATGGCGTGAAACATCGTGAAACGGGAAAGCGCTCGATCATCCGTTGGCCGGTGTGTGTGTGTGTGTGTGTGTGTGATGATCCACGCGCGCAGCACGCACCCCGCTAAGTACAAACAAAAAAGCAAAAAATCCCGAGCTGGGCTGGGGTAGAAATTCGCTCGTTCCTTCTCGCTTTGACCCGCGCGGATCCTCGCTCGGTCTCTCTCGCTCTCGCTCCGCACGCTTCAGCGCGCCAGTTGCAGCGGCCTCGCTAATGCTTTTCAGCAACAATGCAGCCGCGTCCACATTGCACGCGTCCTACCGCTAATTCTTCACATTTTTTTTTTTTTTCTTTTCCTCCCCTCGTGACAAAATCCCGCTGACGTTCTCGCCCGGCGTCCCCGCGTGGATCGCGCGCGCGCGCGCGTCGTACCACGGAATTGGATTTCAGGAAGCCCCCGCGGGCTCACGGTTTTTGCAACGCAACCCACCGTCCGCTTTCCGCACCCCGCCGACTTTTCTTCTCGCGCCTCGCGCTCCGTGTGTGTTTTCGAGTGAATTTCCGTGGTGGCGATTTCACCGGTATTTCCGCGCGCGCCTTAGCCTTGAGAGCGATGGAAAAGCCATAAAACGAAACGACCGCTATATACGCCTCGCACCGCAGCGTTTCGCGGTGTGAAATTGCGCTCGAGATTTTTCGCACACGATAATGCCAAGGCGGTCGTTAAACTGATCTATTTACGGCCTCAAAATACCGTTTAATACGGGTAATTAATAGTTGGCGCACATTTTATAAGCGCCCGGATAACGAAACTAGCGGCTATTTGTATTTCAACCGGTTATTAACGCAGTTACAGATTTTTTTACGGTGATTTCTTGCTAACAGTATCAATTAAATTAAACAAATAAAATTTAATATAAAATCTGCTAAAGCCAATTTCGACGTTAAAAAAAAAGAAAGAGTTCAGAGACTCCAATATGAGTGAAGGGTCAGGGTCAAGCTCGGCAGCGTTCACAGTGAAAATTGGACATTATTTTTAACCCAGTCGTGTGCGAGACCAACGGGGACGCACGGCGTGTAAGTGCCAACAATACACATCAATCTCGCGTTCTTCACTACGTAGCTGCATGGTGGATGCGTGCTGAGGTCCGATTATCGCGTCCACTTGATGCTCAAGTGCGACGATTCGGTTGCGAGAGGAGTGCAGAGGGGAGAGAGGGAGGGGGGGGGGGGGAGGGGGGAGGAAGAGGTCGACGCGACTCGACCTCGCGACCTTGGCTGAGGTCATCCGCGAGGGTTTCCGACCTCGCGCGCAGTCGCTCGCTGCGCTCGGGCTAGTTACGCGTGAGCCACGCGACCTGTGACCCCCGACGGCTCGAGAACGTCCCATCATCCACAGTTTAGTGACTTAAGGCCCGACCTTGACACACATCGCGTCCCAAGAGCCGCGCCAGCGGCAGTAAAGACCGGCAGTCGCACTCAGCCTGACTCGTGAGACTTTGCATTTTTTTTTTTTTTTTTTTTTTTTTTTTTTTTCAATTTTATTATTGACATAGCTGATGAACGGATAATCTTACTTATTTTTTTTTATCATCTGCTCCTGTGCCCGTCTTTGGCATTCCTCGAGCGTCAATGTTGCGCCCGATTCCCAGCGCGTATAACGTCGGGTTAAATTCATGTGTACAGATATGTATATAGATATATATATATAGACGTATACGGCTTGCGGGCGGTATATGTAAATATCGTTCTCTCCACATCTGTCCGGTAGCCCAGTACCTGTCAGACGTTACGAGCGGCGATAACGATCGATAGAGCGTACTTATAACGCCGCTGCAGCAGGTTATAAACTCGCGTAGCGCGTCGTACGGCGTTTTGTGTTTGGACAAGCTGAGCCCGCAGACCCGAGTTTTAAATTTACTTTGGGTGGTTTATGGTTCAACGGTCTCTGACTCCGCCGTCGCCGCTGCTTTTTGCTACTGTTTTTTTTTTTTTTTTAATTCTTTTTTTGCTTTTTTTTGGTACTCGAGTCCGTCGAGTTACGCCGCTAATCTCGCGCGGGTTCGAGCCGGTACAAATTACGTCCGCACCTCTACGGCCACTTATGTATCGGTCGCGGCGGTTTATGAACTTTTGTCCGGGGGCGAATCTGTGCGCCCCGAACGCGGGTGATTTGATCAGCCAATTCTCGTGGCACGAAGTGCCGAGCACACGGTTATGTAAATCGCGTTTTACCCGGTTATCGCTGTTGGATAGTTGGGTGATTTATCCCGATTCAATGGCGAGTTCGATAGCGCTGCTCGCGCGGGGGCGACTTTGGTTGGAGCGACTGGTTTTATTTTTACGAATTTACTAAAGTGCACGGGACTTTTTTTAACAATCCGATTCAGGATTTTCTTCATTCGTCATAGAAAGAAAATATTCTTTTTTCTTTTCTTTTTTTTACTTCGAATCGAAAAGATTGCCGCGTCATGGAACCCGAAACCATGAATTCGGATTTTTTTCGCAGATTTTTAAAGTTGTTCGCCCGAAAAATAAAAAGGTGACTTTTTTCCCACCAGAAAAAAATCATTCCAGAGTAATTTAAAAATCCTAGATAGAAGTACCGTTTATGGCCACCTTTGGTCCAATTGCGGCTACCAATTTTAAAAGGACTTAATTGCTTGTCTTGTTAAATAAGAAAAAAAATTGGCTCGATAGTCTTGTCAATTTGTATGAATACTTTCGAAGTATCAGCCATTGGAATATGTCAAAACAATTATTTGAAATGAACTACAGTGAAAATGGCCAAAAATGGTATTATTATTGGGGCCGATATTTCGGTACTCCTGCGCTATACACCGAAACAGAAATATCGGTAGCCTTATCATCGGAACATTTTCCAGAACGTCGGTGCAGTCTCGGCGTGCACTATAAACTCACTGAAGAATTTCCACGAGATCCGTGTAGGTCCCGAGTGGTCCGGACTGGTTCGCGGCGCGATTTGCGGGTCCCGGGGACCGGAGACAACTGCGTCGCGCCGGCACGAATTGTGGGGCGCATTTGTGCGTGAAGAGGGAAAAATTGGCGAGTAAACGAGCGCCATGTACGGGGCGATACTCGGGGGATACAGTATATAAACGTGCTCCTAATCTCGAGCCAAGCGACAATCCAATTAGGCGCACTGGCGTTCCCGTTCACCTTAACGCCGGGCAATTAACTGGGAGTTGCCGCAAGCCACGCGGCTACGCTCTTAGCTACAAATATATCCTGCATACATACACATATACATACACGTCTCACGACTTATACTTATATACAGCGCAGAGATACGAGAACCGGAGTCCACGACTTTAAGATAAAGCGAGAATCTGATAGAAAAAAATCCCGAATATCGTTGTATATATAGATACCAATATTATTGGGGCCGATATTTCGTCCCCCGCGAGGGAGCTCGAAACGGGTATTCGAAATACGTTTCGTCGGTATCACACACCGCATCCTTCGCGCCCGATTGATAACGAGCCATGAACTTGAGGATAAAAAATTTAAAAAAAAAAACGAAAAATAAAAAACGGGGGTAAGATTGAGATGATAATTAGCCAAATTGCCGGTTCCACGCGCGACTGAAATGCTGCTTTGCGTACAGCGCGGCTCTCGAGTGGCAGCGCGAGTCGATCGTCGAATCGATAAAATTGAGAATGCATGGGTTTCCCTCACTCTCTGCACCGGCTCCCTTCTCTCGCTCTCCTCGGGGACCGTTTAATGAATGAACGCGCGCGCGCGCGCGGTCTCGCGTGAACGTGGAAAGGTGGCGGTCCGATTGTACCGCAGCGCGTGGAAGGCCGAGAGACTGGACACCCGGACGACGGGCGAAGGGTGAGGCAAATGTGTTTTGCGTGTACGGAGCGTAAAGAGCGCGGTTCGCGCTAATCAACGTATCGCCACCAGTCCGCAGGATTTATCATTGCTAATTAATTGAAATTTTACGCGTCAAAAAATGATTTGAAAAATGACATTTTCGTGTAAGAATAATTTCGTCGAGTGAATTAAATTATTACTCGTTAAGGGATTATCACAATGTGACATATACAAAAAAACGTTTTTTTTTTTTTTTTGCGTTTTCGGATAGTATACACTGTTACAAACATTCTCTCAAATTTTTTAATCGAAATTCGAATTATTTCGGATGGATCTGGCATCGCCGATTGATCGTAAGTAAACGATTTGTATGAAAAGTTCTCACTTCAAACGCGTCTATCCATTTCAAATTTGGACAGAACATTCTTCTTGTGATCTATCGTCCTATGGAAGCTTTTTTTTAATCTTCCTATTTTTTTACGAAAAACTTACGAATAAATGAACAAAAAATAAATCAACTTACAAAAATAATTTTGCACTCTGCATTAGTGCCTCCATTTGTACAAAAAAAAAGTACCAGACCGATTAGTTTATCCTAACCATAAAACAAAATCGCGAAAATCAGTGATTTTTCGACGGGTCACACTGTGATGATCCCTTAAATAATTGAATTGATCGTTCAAAGTGTCAATATAGCAGCGAATAAAAAAGATCACACGTGATCGGATTGTCATCTGACGCCGCGGAGAAGCGATGCACGTTGTCAAGAATCGAGATAACCGACTGCTGCAGCCCGAACACACCTCACACACCGCCCGTCCGTACTGGCGAATAAACGAATGGGACTTTCGCACTAGAGTCACGATGACTGCCTGCAGTGTATACGAATTTACACCACGGGTGCAGCGCACTCACACAGTAGTAAAAAAAAAAAACCCCCACCTGTATCCACGTGTACGTAAATACAGACGAGCGAGGGAAAAAAAAGCGCGTACAGATGCAGCAGGTTAGGATGAGTAGCGAGGTAGCCGCGCCGGTTAGCAGTTAGCGCGGGATATAATGGTGTGCGCGGTGTGTGTGTGTGTATATACATTCACAAAGTGGATATATAGGAAGACAGAGGGCCGCGCGTAGCCGGTGGAGATCTACATAATGTTTATTATGCTAACCTAGGCCAACGCGCTTGCATCAACAAGTGTTATATTATCATTCAAATAAAATGTTTTAATCTGCATACGTTTTATCGCCCTCTCGCGGCATGCGGAATGTGCATGCGGCACGAGACACGTTACAGACGCGCGCGCGCTGCCGCTGCCGCTGCCGCTGCTAGACGGGCAGCGTATCCGTCTATCTCTCTGTCCCCCTCTCGCTCGCTCGCCCCGGCCGGCTATCTCGCCTCTCCGTGTGTGCGTCCACAATAAGCGGCAACCCACTGGTGCCTAGCTCGGCGCGCTCTCTCGCATACTCTCTCGCGCCCCGGCACGGCGATGTGTCGCGGCGCTTATACTCTATTATACACACCGGGCTATGCGTGCAGTGCACACTCGCGAAGCCACTTTGCGACACGCATGCCAAAGCCACCACGGAGCGACCGCGCGCGGCACGTGCTATCGGCCGAACGACCCGCGATACCCTTAAGACTCTACGATTTTTTTGCGTTTTCGTTTTGCGGTTGTTTTTTTATATCGTCGTTCGAGAGAGACTCGCGGTGTTGATTGGTGCGGGCCAGTCGGTGTTTTGATTTATTTTTTCCGGTTGGTTGTTTGAGAAAAACACGATTTTTCTGTGATACGATGATAGGGGAATAAAATAGCTTTCTTTTATTTTGTTAAGTCGATGAGTAACGCGGTATTGTTGTCGAGTTATTCGGCCCCTGGTTGGTAGAGGGTTAAACGGGACAACCAGCAGTTCCGTTGTTTAGTATCGCGAGATTTGACAGTTTGTCGCAATTTGCTACGAGCGCTGGAGTAACCTCTGTCCGTGTTACGAAAAATAAAAAAATCGAGGTTTTTTAACAAAAAATAAAAAATCCGAGGTGTTTTAAAAAATAAAAAAATAAAAATCGAGGTATTTTAACGAAAAATATGAAAAATGTTGATAATTTTTTGTTTAAACTCACTTTTGACGAAAATGCGGGAAGAAAGATTTGTCGGAAGTTATACGTATTGCCTGCGAATCCGTGTAATTCGCACTCGGCAAACGCAATCAGATTATTCCCGGCTTATTACCATAATTAAATTCAATATTCGTGGCTTGTCACGGGGCAACTATAAATTATCGGGGAGGAAGACTGATCTATTCGTCAATTTGTCAGTCGACACTGCGAAGGGAGAGGAAGAGCGAGGCTTGTGTGGCATAGGCAGAGCGGCAGCGCGCTGCCGCGAGTCTATACGACGAGAGCGGCGGGGAGAGAAGGAAAGAGCGATGGACGATGATGGTGAAAATACGGGCTGTTAGCGTAGGATGTACGCGCCGTGTTGTATATCACGCTCACACCACGTCCGACAACACTCCGGCGGGACTCTCTTCCTTCACTCATTAGTCCCACCGTCATGAGTCCGCAGCCACGGTTTACCTGCACGCAGCTTTTCAACAACACGTACCAGGCATATATTTACTCGGCCGCGCGGTCGAGTGAAACACCAGCCAGCCAAAAGAAAGTACGGATAAGCCATATTTATCATTAAGGGTCCCCGCGTAACGTGTGGCAAAAAGGGGCAGGTTTTTCGTTTTTTTATACGCATCGTTTCAACGGCAAAAACAAAATTAACACTATTTGCAACGATAACGAAATTGAATAATTATGTTAAATTGGGTTGAACCGTTTTTAACGATTAAAAAAGATTAAGACCTTTTTTAACGATTAAAAAAGATTAAGTCCTTTTTTAACGATTAAAAAAATTATGTCGTTTTTTTAACGATTACAAAAATTAAGTCGTTTATACTCGGCCGCGCGGTCGAGTGAAACACCAGCCAGCCGAAAGAAAGTACGAAATGGCCATATTTATCATTAACGGGTCCCGCGTTACATGCGGTAAAAAGCGCAGATTTTACAGTTTTTCTATACGAATCATTTCAACGGTAGAAACAAAATAAAGACTTTTTGTAACGACAACTAAATTGATTAATTAAGTTAAATTGATTTAAATCGTTTTTTTTCTGATTGTAAGATGTTTTTATGGATAAAAAATACTCGTTTTTTAACGATTAAAAAACTTGCGACGTTTTTTTTTTCTGATGAATTCTTCGAGATCGAGCATAAATATGTCACGAAGTTGGTTCGATTTCCCCGGTATCGATTTCTCACTCGCCGCAAAGTAAACTCCAAATGATTGCAATCACCGACAAACGGTCTCCGATACAATCCACTACTTTGTCGATTGTGGTGCCCGGGATATGCGCATTTTTAATTTCAATTTGCAACTACGATTTACCGGCACGCAGCCCGGGAACGCGACACATGCAGGTGTTTTATTGGACTCACTCGCGAGACGTGGCGTCACGTTTCTCGAATCGCGAATAACTATACGTTTGCCCGTCAGCCGAGCGAAACACCGTATAAATAAAAGTGGGATAAGCAGCGGCGGTGATTGACGGTCCGCCCGAAACGTGCATCAACGAGAAAAAAAAGATTAAAGAAAAAAAAAACCCAACATGAAAGGAAAAAATTGCGCGACGTAAGAGAAAAAAAAATGGAAGACCATCTGGAAATAAAGTATATGACAGATATATAAAAGATGTATTTTTTCCGAAAACTTCTATATGTCGGATTTATTTTAGGATATATACGAAATATACGCGAGCGAAAAATATATCCAAGATATATCCAAAATATATTCAAAATGTATTTTTATTGTATTATCGTCCGAAAAGTTCATACGTCAGATATATTTTCGTGTACATTTCTTTTCCATGGGGAGCACGATGCGCAAATAGGAAAAATGCAAATTGAATAAACCTGTGGAATTGGGCGCGAACGACGAGCGCGCGGATGACCGGAGAGGCGAGCATGTTTTTGGATTAGGCAGTAGCACACGCGGTGGACGTTTGCCCTCAATTAACTTTATAAGTGAGTAAGGAGGCGTGCGCGCCCGTACGTCTTTAAGGTCCGTCCGCGCGCGTCTACGCGCGTAATGGCTCATTGCCTGCTCCGCGCGGAGCCCGCGCGCCTGACCGGCAAGTGCCAAATCTCGCTTGCGACTCCGGTCTGACTTCTTCGCTCCTTCACTACTGCGACGTCTGCTGCTGCTGCCGCTGCCACTGCGACGACCGCACTGGACTCTGACGTTTGCCGAATGTTTACGTCTCTAATGCGGGGCCCCGGAACCCACCGACCGTGCAGCCAGAGTCGGTCGAGGCTGCCACGCTATGCGTAAACGAAACAGGTTGCACCTGCGCGCCCGACACCCGCAGCCACACACGATTTTTTCGAGGGAGGCCCCGGCGCGAGATTCGGCGAAAAAGATACGACGCACGCGTGTTCCGGCTCTTTGCCGCGAAAACAAAAAACCGCTTAGGTCGCAGGCAACCGATTTAGTCGTATCGCCAGGTCGATCGGGGCGATTCGCGCTGGATGATTGGATCTGTTTGTTTTACTTTACGGCAAATTAACGGCCGAGGGCAAAAAATTTCGTACGTTCAGAAAATTGCAGTAGGTCAACAATTTGGGTGTCAATATTTACTTTGGGTGTCACAAGCCAATCGGTATCGACAGTCACGATCACAGTTGTAAATTCCTCATTTTTATAGAAATAAAATTGATGGTACGATTGGCTTTGTAATTATGTGTTTGCAATAATAACTCGTAATTATTATAATATGATGTGTAAACTTGTAAACAGAGGCAAGAAATATTCATCGCCCCCATAAAAATTGATGGCAATCTTATTAAAAAAAAAAAATGGAGAAATACTGTTAATATATTGCGGAAATAATGGAGGACTGTGCTTGTTCATTCTTCTCACAGTTTCTCCCGAAATTTATTTAAAAATTCGGTTTTTCTTACGGCTGTTCAAAAGTTCACGTGTAACTTTATAATTGTTACTGATCATCGTTGTAAAATCGTAACTAGAAAATAAACTGTTGTGTAAACTTTATAAACCTTAACAAAGAAATCGAATTGACTCAGCCTTTTAATTCCCCACTAATCGCGCAATTATCCTTCACAACCAGAGTCCGACAAAATCTCACCTGAAAAAAATCTGGCGCCACGGTAAAAAAAAATTGTGATACATCGATAATAGTGTCAGTCAATGTTTACTATCCCCAACCAATCGACGCAAACAGTCACGGCCATTTCCATAACTATTGCAAAAAGAGCGACAGTTTGCAATAAACATACGTTTATCCAACCAAATCGAATTGACTCGGAGTGTCATTATATTTTTTTCTCCCTATTAATCACGCAATTATCCTTCGCGTATCCAACGTCCGACGAAATCTCTCACGTTCTTCCTCGTACGTGAAATACACGCGCGTGCATTACAAACATATTATGTCTTTGCCGGTCTGTCGCCGTGGTGGATACGTATGGACAGAAGGCGTGCGCGACGAGGTATCGCAATGTTTCGCATTTAACTGGTTAACCGCAGCTGATCCCTCGGTACGCGGACTAAAGATAGAAGCGGCAGCCGCGTCTCGCGCTGCGTACGTTTACGTAAGTCAACGTTCGATCGTCGGTTGGATTGCAGTGAGCTGCCTGGGCGGAACGATCGGGTATTACCGCGGGAGCGCGATCGCCCGGCGTCTATATACCGGGCAGACGTCTTACGCGCGCGGATAAATCTATCGGCTCCGATAGTTCACACGTATCTCGTGCCGCGCGCGGACATGGAAATTAAACGCGCGGGTATGTTCAACCTATGCCGCCGCATATACCAATGCAGATGCCCGCGCGATACGCTCGACCTTCGACGAGGCTCCCGCTCGTGTTTCACGCTGTTTACGTTACGAATATATAAAACTACCGCATTATCGGCGCGGCTGAGTTATCGCGATTCTCGGTGAATGACAATTTACAAGCTGCTAATTATTCGCTGATTGACAGAATAAAATCGTGCGAGTTTTTTCGCGGAATCTGACGACGGGGAACTTTAAACTTAAATTCTTACATTTTAATCTTTGTTAAAGAGAAATACAAAAAAATAAAGTAGAACCTTGCAAATTGGTTTCTCGGTATTTTACACTTTTGACGAAGGTGCCTCTATAAGGAAGTATGTTGATCAACCGTTTCCATAAGTTGATCAAACAATTTATATCGTCGATAAAATATTTAATTATTCAGAATTTTATTGTTCAGCCAACTAATCTGAAGGCAACGCAATATATTCGCTTAGTTTGACCATTTACTTTTCTTCTTCAGTGTATTCAAATAAAACTTCGTTAAATTCGTAGAGGAAAATAAAAAAATGTGTCCCGTTCCCTCATCCACTTGACCAATCGTGACAAATCAGTGACCATTGTAATTGAGGTATCACGACCGACGTCGATTGAGACGCGCCGCGGGTTTGCGACGTGTCGTGTCTCGCGCACCGGCCGCGCGAGTGGAGTGCAAAGGTGCGTAAAGCCTGGACAGCCATGAATATACAAACCAACGTGAATATACACTCGGCGCCGCTATTCGCGCGTGGTACATCCCGGAGCGAATAAAAGCGATGTCTCTTTTTTGTCTCTCTCCCTTCTCGGTGAAGCAAACGATATAGGGAGAGCCAAACGTCTCGCTCGTTTGCTCATTTGCTCAACGAACGTGTGCGACCGCTATAGTTGCGTTGTTTATCTGTCTTTTTCCTGCGGTCCGAGAGCCGCGCCGCGCTAAGCGAAAAGTTCAGCGCGCATCACACGCGTTTTCTAGATATCCACGTAACGCACCACGAGGACTCGACGAGAGAGCCTCGCGCGACTCCTACGTTTAGAGAAGGATCTGCTAATGAATACCACGTTTAGTATAGTAAATTTGGTTTATCCTATCCATTATATGACGATAAAAACAAATAAAGATTAAAAAAGGTAGAAAATAGTACTTTACGACACTAGTGCGATAGAACTTTTTCTGACGAGTGTGAGTTTGCAGCACTTGCCGAAGTTAGTAAGTTAGTTAGTAGTAAATTAGCAGTTACTTAGTAGTAAATTTGGTTTATCCTACCATTATATGACGATAAAAACAAATAAAGATTAAAAAAGGTAGAAAATAGTACTTTACGACACTAGTGCGATACAACTTTTTCTGACGAGTGTCAGTTTGCAGCACGTGCCGGAGGCGAGTTTTGCAATCGCACGAGTTTAGATAACGTTTATCGCACGAGTATCGTATCCAATTTTATTTCACAAGGTGTGAAAACGAGGCTTCACGCAAGCGAAGCGTGCGTAAAACCGCGTTTTTCGCACTGAGTGAAATAAATAAATCAAAACTAATTGAAAACTGACAGAATAATAATATGTCGTATCAGTTGCCACTTGGCCGGATTTCTCTGCAATTATTGGAAGAATCACCAGACCGGCAAAATAAACCGAGTTTGCTGTACCGAATATGTGGCAATATCGTCGCTAGAAAATTTTCTCCGCGTAGACCGACGGAAACGCGTGGGGTCCCCACGCGAGAATTCTCGCTTCAAGGTCCACCTGGTTATACGGTTGGCCAGCGCGATTTGCCGACTGCGCAACGCGAGGTGCAAAGTGATGGAAAACAAAAAGAATAAATAATAAAAATAAAGGAACGAGAAAATGTCCGGGGAACGATGCGAGAAAAATATATACGCCCCGCTGTGTGTGTGTGTTGGCTTCCACTTATGGTACAACAACGGGCATGTCTGTAGCATATGGTCTGTCGATGTGTGTGAATGCACCTCGATGCACGTTACGCCGCTATATATCCGTGACGAATACCGCGCTTTTCTTTCCTCGTCACGAACCGCGAGCCACAGACCGGACTGCGTGCGGCGACCTTGCCGAGATTTGTCCCGACGATTTTCTAGCCTCGGTCTCGCGCACCGAGGTAAATCTCGTCGTTGTGAGATTCGTCGTAAGTTGGGATCAACTTTTTTCTTTCGGTAATGGTAAAATATCAATAAAATTCCATACTTTATCCTTCAACGTTGATTTTTTTTTTTTCACCCCTGAATCTGAACTTAATCACAAACCTTGCCGGAACAATTCCCAACTTCTCTCCGCCCTCTTTGCAAACAAAAGAAGAAACCCGCGATGGATTGAAAATTCTCCCAATTCTTGAAAAAAAAAAAAAAAAGTGCCGAATCGACTTGGAAATTTTTGCACCGAACAACCGTCGCGAGGCATCGCCGAGATACAACCGCGCCGCGGTCACTCCGGGCGCGCACATCACAGTCCACACTCTCTGCGCACTGCGGATCGTACGAGTGACGTCAGCCTCCACCGGAAATGGAATGTAGGTAGCAGCGCTTATTAAGCTTCGGGCCACAGAGAGAGAGAGAGAGAGAGTGAGAGAGAGATAGAGAGAGCGAGAGCGACGAGTAACGAAGGTGGCGAGGGGCAGCCGGAGCGAGGGAGACGGAGACAGAAAAGAGCGCGAACCACCGGCGGCAGAAGGAGGATGGCGTTCAATTGTTTCCTCCGCACACGCGTGCCACAAGTGCCACGCACGTACGTACGTACATACGTGCTGGACTTACCTACGTCCGTTTGGCATTTCGCCGTCTGTGTGCGCGTCCGTGATTGTAACTCGGCGCTGCCGCTGCCGCTGCCGCCGCTCGCAACGTTTGTGTCTTCGTGTATATGGCGTATATAATGTATATATAACGTGTACGTGCGGCTGTAGTGGTCGAGAAGCAGCGACAGCAGCAGCAGCAGCCGCCGAGCTGGGCACTGCTGCTACTGGCGGTGCGGCTACCGGGCCACGCACCAAGTGTGGGCATCGACTATTAAATCAATGCGCCGCTGTCGGGATCTGTTCGCGCCTCGCTAATACGCGCTCTGCCCCCTCCCCCTTCCTCGGCGCATTTCAAGCTTCCACGCTGCTGCTGCTGCTGCTGCTACTCGCTGGTATCAACGGAAAGGACCGAACTCGCGCGATACCGGAAACCCCGCGCGACACAACCATGGAAACGGGGAATTTCTCACAGCGATGGCTGACAGACGCCCCCGCGGATCTCGCGCCGGTTATTTCGTGGAAATTAATCGTTCTTTGGTGGCAATTTTTCTTTCACGAAAATGTCGGGCGATGACACCAATGTTGTGGAAATAATTGGTAGAAAAAAATGTGTTAACTGTATTATCCTTGTTATTATTATTATTATTATTATCGTCGTTATTATCATTATTATCATTATCATTATCACTAGCAACAACGGGTTCGCTTCCCCGAGTAGAAAATCTGCAGCGTTACATCCGGCCCAGACCAGGTTCCGTTAACCCTATTAGCCTTGTCAGGGCCTGATCAGGGCCTGACGCGAGCCTGATGTAACGCTGCTGATTTTCTACTCGGCGATCACTCGCACTCCCTTCTTCTCATTTGTCTTCTCTTGTGGCTAAATAAGATATTTGCATGTGTACACAATTTCATATGACTTCGCGCTCTTTTTTAGGTTAGATGTGTTAATCTGCATGAATTGCATGACTCTATTTCTACTTTAGTGTTTCGATATAATCGACTTTCGATCTACCATGTCTTTAGAGTATTCTATTCCACGACTGCGGCAAATACAGCCGTTTAAAACACGCGCCGTACGTGACTTTGCAACGGTCACAAATCTGAAGTTGGCTCTGCGACATAGACATCGCCGACGAATCACGGCACGAGTTATCTGTATTTCGATATATTCGATTTTCGATGCGCCATGTCCTTTTTAAGAGAGGATTGTCATTATCATCATCATCATCATCATCATCATCATCATCATTATTATTATTGTTGTTGTTGTTGTTGTTGTTGTTGTTGCTGTTGGTATTATTATTCGTATTATTATTAATATTATTATTATGTTGCTTCGCACGTCATCCAATGTCAGCACCTACCCTGATTGTAAAATAGCATCGGTCGTACCGTCGAGCGAAATCCGCGCCTCGTCTCGCGGCGACCCCGCGGTGCGTGGTGAGAGTTATATTTATCGAAAAAAGTGCGACGCGTACAAGACGCCTCTATCGAGTCAATCACGCTTCTCTCGCGCGGGTCGCGATCCAAAGGCAACAATTTACGTTGTTACGTTACACGCTGGGCGTTAAGCGAAAATTTATCGTGACTGAAAGACGAGCAGCGTGTGTCGTGCGTCGTGCGTGTCGTGTGCGTGCGAGAGCTCGGTCGGAGCGCGCAACGGACACCGTGATTGTGCATGTAGCGCGGCTCTTGCGCGCCGCGCGCTCGCGGAGATAGTTGGAAACGATCGGACGCGATAAATACCTGCCTACGTAACCCACTCCCGTGGCTGTGTCGCATAAAGAGCCTGCGTGGCACGGGGGACCGAGCGCGACGGTCCTAGCGTGCGTGTACGCAGGCGTCACGACGCCTATAACAATAATTTCGGTAGGTGTGAACCGAAGCCTTGAAATCGGGCGGGAGCGCGCGCGAGAGAGAGAGAGAGAGAGGGAGAAGCAGCGCGAGCGAGTTCCCGGCCGAACAAAGACACGCGAGGAAAACAAGGAAGGTTGTCCGCAGCGAGTGGCGCGCATGTCCCGGGAGAGCTATGGGGTTGATCGGCGGCGCAAGCGCCGATTCACTTTTACTCCGCCGCTTCTCACCCTCCTGCCTCTCTTTCTCTCTCTCTCTCTCTCTCTCTCGCTCGTCGCGTCCCACCCACCCGATACGCTCACGCGCGATCGACTCCTCCGTCTCGCTCGCAGGCCGCAACTCCCCACTCGAACTTTCCCTCTGTCTCTCTTTTTGTTTTTCTCTGCCTTTTTTCCTCTCTATATTATTTTGGCCTTTTTCGTTTTCTCTTTTTTTGTTATCTTCCCCTTTTTTGTCTTCTTTCCTTTATTATTTTCTCTTTTTTGTCTTTTTTCTTCATTTTTTATCTTCTCTTTTTTGTCTTTTTTCTTCATTTTTTATCTTCTCTTTTTTGTCTTTTTTTTCATTTTTTATTTTCGCTTTTTAGGCCTTTTTCATTTTTTTATTTTCTCTTTTTATGCCTTTTTTCATTTTTTTATTTTCCCTTTTTCATGCCTTTTTTTCATTTTTTTTCTTCTCCTTCTCCCAGTCCAGCTGGAAAGCTGGACGACTTGTTTTTTCGTCACCGCCCGTTTTACATGCCGCTCGAATAATTTCTACGAAAAGCTTGCGGCCCGCACGGGCGCTACAACGCGGTATTGCCTCATTTCGCGTGGTCGTGTACCTACGCGGGGCCCGCCGCGGATTGGATTGTCGAACGCGGAGAATTTCATCATTCGCCGCTCGACGTGTGTCTGTGTCGGCTCGCTCGTCGCCCTCGCGCCCAAAATGTAGTTACGTCCCCCGTGTGCGCGCGTCACCCCCTTCGCGTCGCCACGCCGCACGCGGTTATGGATTGCACGGGTCTCATTGTTCGTACGCGTGTCACGCACCGTCGAGGGAAACAATCCAACGATTTCCTCGTGGCACCTGGCTCGACGGGCGTTGTTGTTTTTTTTTTTTCCTCCCGTTCCTGCGCGATGCGACTCCCGCCCCGATTCGCAGCATCGTTATTACAGACCACGAGACTCTCGTCCTTTTTTTCCCCCCCGTCAACGGATTCGCGGCGCGAAAAAAAATACAGCGGGATTTGTTGGTCAACGGGTCAACACACGGGCCGAGAGTTATTCACCGTGGGGGAAAAGGTCTGTTATTATGTCGCTCTTGCCTCGAGAATATCGACAACGAGTACTACCTGTGCATCGTATGTAGATATAGTGATTGGGGGTTGTCAGTCGGAAATCAGCCGCGTGGCGCAAAAGTGTATCCAGGAGTTTGAGCTTCGCATTCGTCACACGCGGCGCCGAGTGTTTGCAGTCGTAATGCGAAAATTGTCAACGACGCAGAAGGCGGAAAAGGAGAAGTACACACAGAGAAATCGTTTTGATGGGATCTATTCGAAACGAATAAAATTTATTTCAATAAAATTAACATTTATTTCAATGAAATAAATTTTATTTGATTCAAATAAATCCTGGCAGACCGGCCATTGAGTCAATAATTTATTTAATGACCGGCATACCGGGATTTATTTGGATCAAATAAAATGTATTTAATTTAAATTTAAATTAAATTTTGGTTATCAATTAATTAATTTTTAAATAATTAAAATAAAATGTATTTATTAAAAATTATTTATTTATTTAAATTAAAATTTATTTCAATGAAATGAATTTTATTTATTTAAATTAAAATTTATTTGTGTGAAATGAATTTTAATTTCATTCAAATAAATTGTATTTGCTTCGAATAGATCCCATCGGAACGATTTCTCCGGGTGTAATGTGCTGTTATTTTTTTGCCGTCTCCGCGTCGCGGGGCCCGAGACCGAAATTCTCGGGTCTGCGACGTGTCCGAGTGGCCGGACGGCATAGAGACGTTACGGGGAAGCGCGCATATGCAAGGACTCTTGCCCGAGTACGCTCGCGGAGGTATAGCGGAGGCAGCGTGGAGGCGCACACGGTATAAAAGATCGGCTCGAGGGGCCGAGCCGGAAGCGCACGCGCCGCGACTAAGCTCGCGCGGCTCGATCGCATGTGCGGTGCTCCTCGACGGGGCTCACGGAATCGGAGATGACCGGTGCTCGCAGGTATGCGAGTCGCACTAACCGCGCGACTGGTTTGTTCCTTCGTGCGTTCCTTGGCTTTGACTCGCCGTCGGCGCGAGCGCGAAGCGCGCAAGGCTATCGATACACCGTCTATCGTTATTCATTGCCACGAGGCTCCCTGCCCGAGTGCAGCGGGCAACCGATTTTCGCCGCGACTCTCATCGACCGCGGGATGAAACTGCTAATTATCCAATATAGGAAAAAAAAATTATCTAATTTTTTAATACGGTAGTTTTTTTCTACATTTTTTTCTTTAATTCTCGACTCTTAGGCGTTAATTTTTCTTGTAGACAGCAAAAAAACATTATTTGTTTATTTGGTGCGGTCGTTTTTTTCTCATTTTTTTTTAACTCTCGACTCTGAAGCGTTAATTTTTCTTGCAGACTGCAAACAAAAAAATTATTTGATGTTTTGTGCGTTAGTTTTTTCTAATTTTCTTTTTTTTAATTCTCGACTCTTAAGCGTTAATTTTTCTTGCAGACTGCAGTCAAGCTTTCACCGGAAGAAGCATGCGCTGCACAAAAGACGACGGCGTCGAGGGTTCTGAGAGGGAAAAATACGAAGTAGCTAGTGCCATAATAGAGCCCGGTTGAGATTTACGTGACAAACTCTCGTGTGCCGCGCGCGAGCTGTGCGAGCTTCGCGTGCGAACCGTGACGAACGTCGCGCGCACGCAGAGACGGTCCCGGGTGCGCGAGGGAGAGGGGAGCTGTTGCGAATTTACCGGTTAATTGTGTCGGTCACTATTCGGGCAGACGGTAAAGTTACACCCCGCTCGACGAACCTCGCGAGAAATGTCGCGGGGGTGAATCACGAACTCGTGTTTCGGTGTTTGAGCGGAATCAGAGTGAATAAGTGTTTTTTTTTTTTAATGAAAAATATATTTATATCGGTGAAATTCATTATTCATTTTTTTTTCTCCTCTCGAGCTGATTTAACATCGACGATTCACTCAAAAATATTGCAATAGTCGCGTGATTATTTAACTGCACAAACATCGATGAGTCCCGCGCGTCGATAATTTGAATGATATATCTCGCGATCGAGTCAGCCGAGCGTTAAGAGTCCAAATCGGGGAGCGAGTTTCGTGCGATAATTGGCGAAGGACGCGCTTGTCTTGTCACCAACTCGGTCGAGGCTGGGGAGCCACGACGATTGAGCGATTTACGAATACCGCAAATTTAGTCGCAGGTGAACCGAGTTTGCCCGACGAGGTGGAAGGAAAAATCGTAGCCGCGCAGAGACGGCGCCGAATGCCCGTGGAATCTCGATCACGAATTCGCCAGATATGCCGGCTACGATACCGAGATGTATATTAGGAAATTAGTACATGATGGACGGTATTTTTGGAGCGTATCGAGAAAGGAGATTATTGGATATTATTCGATCGTGTGTGTCGCTAAAGAAATGTAGCCGAGGCCAGATGGATTATTTTTTGTATACTTTCATCTCGTTTATTAATTAAAATTCCGTAGTAATTTAGTTTCTTGCCATTCTAACAAAACGTCTTTTTACCACTCGCCGGATGTCGATTTTTTGTATTATTTTATTTTGTTTTGTATTTTACGTTTAATAATAATTAATATTTATAATATAGTAATATACAGTGTGGGGAAATATCGGAGGTGTCGTTTCTCGTTTTTCAGCAGGTTTTTCGTGTGCATGACTCTCTCTCTCTCTCTCTCGCTCTCGCACATTCGCATTCTAACGATCGCACATTTTTCTCACTCGCACACGCAACTTTCATTCATCGACCTGTTATTTGTTTCGTGGTTTTATTTTTCTCTCTCGCGTCGACTAGTGTTTTGTCGAGGACTTTGAGGAAATTGAAGAGCCTCGTTGTGAGTCCGAATGCCAAAAATATTATACCGATTTTCGTTAGCAGAATTTAATATAATCAACGATCTCAAATTGTCTTCTTGAAGTTTTAGCTGACGCGGATATGATTTTTTTCTAGGCTTGGCACTCTTCGTCGAGAACGAGTCGATCCTTCAAATTCCACCAACACAATCCACGGTCATTCCTCTCTCTCTCTCTCTCTCTCTCTCTCTCTCCCCCTCTCATTCGTCGTCCCGACGTCCTTTTTATTTATCGCAAAAAAGGCTTTCGGGCAAGTTATGTACAAACAAAAATAGGTACGAAACCCTATTGACTAATCGCGATCGCACTAGTTATATTCCCTTTTTTTAGACTCTTTTTACCCCACTTTTTCAAAGATAAAGAACAAAAAAAAATAGAACGAAAATACGCAAAATAAAGTAACGAACATCCGAGCGGACGGATTTATTCTCGCCGAGTTTCGAATCCTCAAAATTCTGCCGACGGACGTGCAACCGGTTTCTTTCGACTCTGTTATCTTTTTTTGCCCCTGCTCGGTCACCATACGCGGTAATTCAATTTTTTCCCGTCTGAGACAATATTTGTCGTGAATTTTTGTTTAAATCGAGAACGCGTATGGAATTAAATAGCGAGCGGGGCAGCTGCCGTAACGTTAACGATAATGATTTGTGTCAACAGAGCTGATATATCAAGAATCGAGAGAGCATCGAGCCAATTTGACTCGGGAAAAATTATGTTAGCATTTCGATTAATCGTCGGACGCAGAAGCAAAAGTGGATGTTTGAGGTGCGAGAAAGCCAGTCGACAGTCGCGCGGCGGAGGTGAAATTCGCGACGAAGAAGAGAACGAAAGCGGTGAGAATAAATCCGCGAGGTCGCGTCGAAAGAACAGACGAGCAAACAAAAATTCAAATCTACGCACTTTTTGCATTTATCTACGAACAAAACAAAACAAAAAAAAAACATTTTCTCCTAAACATTCCACCGCGTCAACGCGAATTTCGCAAGAAAATCCCTCCCTGAACCACACAAAAATGTTCCACCGAAACGACAGTTAAGATTCCAAGTATATTTACAAGAAGAAATAAAAAGAAGAATCTCGGGGTCAGACGCAGCGCGACCGAAACCCAAGAACGAACAACGAGCGAGTAATACTAGTATTACACAGATATAATATGAATTACACGCATGCACCGCGGGCCAGTTGCAGATCGAGAGCACGTCCCGTGTATATCGAGTCCGAGCGACGTGTAAACCAGAACGCGAGGAAAACGTTATTCAGCCGCGGAATAAAATTACTACCGGAGATTCATTTCCAGAATCGTACGCGAGCGATCGGTTTTTTTGTATATAATATATGGTGGATCGTAATGGGGATTGTTTGCGCGTCGACAGTGAAAAGAAATAACAAGTACACAATATATCGAGTAAAAATAGAATTCAATTTATTTCGAATTGCGAATGGTAGTGGTAGTTTTATATATTTTTTGTCATCGTAACGACAGGCGTGTAACGCCACCTCCGAACTGCGCGGAGGAACGAGACATATACGAGGCGCGTTCGTTGTGCACCTGGCCACGAGCAATACAATAATAATAATAATAATAATAATAATAATAATAATAATGATAATAATAATAATAATATTAATAATAATAAAGATAGACAATAATAAATCGTAATAATAGGTGACAACAGCATCGAAGTTTATCGTCGCATACTACAATAAAATTCGGGGTTTTCAATGTTATGTTATTTTTTTTCGTGGGGAGGGCGGGGCTCTCTCCCTTCGGGGGAGTGAGGTGGGGGGTTTGGGGGCTGGGGGGAGGAAAGTAATATTCATATGCGATAGTAAAAATAATAAAATCGGTGTTTACAATTAATAGACAGACAATGCGATATTATCTAGAAATCTTTGACCGGGCGTTCGACAGCTCGTGTTATCAATGTTATTTTCATCTTTTCGTGTTTTTTTTTTTTCTTCTCTTTCTGTAATCGTGGGGATTCGCTATTTTATAATTCATTTTCATTCGGTGTTATCGGTCGATTTTTTCTCATAAACTTGCAACATATAATTTCTCTCTCTCTATCTCTCACTCACGTATGCATCATACTTACTCTTTATACAGGTCGGGGCATTATTATTTGCGAGGGAGCTGCGTGTGAGGATTCGCTCGCCGTATCCTCTCTCGTCTTCCTGCGTTCTCGTTCTCGTCCCCCCGAGTGGCCCGGTTGACCGGTGGACGCGAGCGCGCGCGCGCGCGGCTTATTTTTCGACTCTCTCGCGTTTATCTTCTTGCACCCTTTCTCGTTTCGTCTCGTGTTTTTCCTTTCTTTTCTCTTCGCTTTCGTGTCTCTCGTTATTTATTTATTTTTTCTTTTTTTTCGTTACTTAATATTTATTCTCTCTATATTTTTGTTGCGCCGCCGAACGGGCATTACGGTAGATGTACACTCGGTGCGACGCGCGAACGTGACATGCTCACTTAACTTACTAGCTCTTTATCTGGTACATTATTTACAGTCCATATTTACTTATGTTACATCATTTCGCGGCGGCCGTTTGCGCGAGGCAAATTCCGCCCGAGCAACACTCCCCGCTCTCATCTCCCTCTACGTACTTGAATTTGCCTTGTGAGCGCGCGCTTTCGTCTCTCTTCTCCCGTTTTCTCCCGCTACACGATTTCTTTACTCTTCTCCTTCGTCGCACGCATTTTCACTCTCACTCTCTCGCTCGCTCTCTCGCTCTCTCGCTCTCTCTCTCTCTCCCGCTCTCTCGCTCTCACCGTGTGTGCGTGTGTTACAATGTGTCTAAGTATATATTTATATACTATCTACATAAATTTGCGTGTGTGAGCCTCAATCTTCGCTCTCGTTCCTTCGGTGAATGTGGCGCGCGTCGCGCATTTTCGCCTCCACCGCTGCCCACACCTCGATGACTTCGGTGACCACCGATTTTCCGCGACGGCAATTTTCCCGGCTGGTACTTGAGATCCGTCCTCCCGGCACGTCGCGAGGTGCGCGAGGTGCGCCTTTCCATTACTCGTTAGTCGTTGGCAGTGTCCTTCGGCGTTACGACTCGGCTGCTCGTCGCACGACTCGACAGTCGTGAGTCTGGTCGCGTTGAGTCGTATCCCGAAAAGAGCCAAGGAGGCCCCCGCACACCCGGACCACCTCTGTCTTTGCCGTCCCTTCCAGCCATTCCCGAATTGGAGAAAGACACACGAGTAGCGGCTCGAGTCCGTCCGGTCGGACACCGATAGTCGTCCGACGGGCGACGAGAAGCGGAGAGAGAGAGAGTCGAAGAGCCCCGCGGGAGGGCGATTCGTATATATTTCTTTCCTTTCCTTTCCATTCCTTTGCAATCGCGACGAAGAACAACACTCGGGAAACGCGCGTAGGAAGCGACGCGCGGTTGTCGCGGGTTGCTCGTCGCTCCTCGCCGAGAGCCCGCATTATCGTATTCGATATACGGGAGAAGCGCGCGCGGCTCGACGCGCCCGGTTAGTCCTGCAACCGGTCCCGCTCGACGCTCGTTCGCGATACCGCGCAGATCGCATAATAATCACTTCACCGAGCAAGAGACGACGCACGTCACAAACAACAAACAAACAACAATTAACAATAACGTTCGGATCGATCGCTGAGAAACCGATAAAACATCCATCACAGATCTTCGACTATGACGAATCCCGGGCACGACGGCGACGAGTCGCGGTCGGCGTCTCCCGTCGCACGGTAATCCTGGGGCTGTCCTCCTCCCGGCTCCTCTCGTTCCTCAGCGACGCGTCCTCCGCGTCTTCAAGCAGCCGGGTCCCCCCGGGTTCCTCCTCCGGAGTCTCTCCCGGCGTCTGGTATCACGAGGAACCCGAACGAGAGACCCGCCCGTCTTGGGTGTATTTCTTTTTTTTCTTTTTCGCTAGATCGCGGCTCAATTCTCATCGAGCCGGACATACGGCTGTCGGCCTCCCCGGTTTAGCTCCGGCTCGGTCTCGTATCTCCTCGCACTAAAAGTCTCATCCCCCCTGGCAACTCCGTGGATTATTCGCTGGTGCTGAATCGCGGCGCGCTGATGATGCTGCTGCTGCTGCTGATGGTGGTGCTGCTGGTGCATCATGCTGGCCGCCTCGTCGCGGAGTTGCTCCTCCAGATCATCGCTGTGCCACAGCTGCTGACAGCCCGCCACCCCGTTCGTTAAATGAGGGTGCTGGTTCAGCTGCAACTGTAGCTGTTGCTGCTGCTGCTGCTGCTGCTGTTGCTGTTGCTGCTGCTGTTGCTGCTGCTGCTGCTGCTGCTGCGACGTTTGCTGATGATGATGGTGCATCAGTAGCTACGAGGTGCCGTAACTGCTGGTGCGAGCCTGGAGATAGTGGTGATAGAATGGTGGCAAGCCCTCGGGGCTTGCCCCAGAGACGTTCGATTGCGAGGTGATTGCGAGCCCGAGCGGGGGAGGCCCCGGCGAACGCTAGTGAGCCGCAAGCGAGTGGGCCGTGATACTCTGAGGACTTAGCATAGGTGGACTGTGGCTGTGGCCCATCGGCGAGCCGTGCAGATGATCCTGCGGATGGTATCCCTGATGAAGGCCACCCTGTCCCTGGTGTCCCGGCGGCATGCCCTCCATCATCCCGTCGCCGAGGGTGTTCGGCGGCGTCATCCTCTTCTCCTTCTGTCGCCGATTGCAGAACCATACCCTCACGACCTCCTTCTCCAGTTGCAGGCTGTCCGCGAGCGAGGTGATCTCCTGCGCCGAGGGCTTCGGCTGCTTGTGAAAGTGCTGCTCGAGCGCGCCCTTCACCGACACCTCGATCGACGTGCGCTTTTTTCTCTTTCTACCCTGCGCCGCGATCTTGTCGATACTCGTCGGCGAGCCCGTCGTCGAGTCCGCCTCCTCGAGCCACTTTTGCAGCAGCGGCTTGAGCTTGCACATGTTCTTGAAGCTGAGCTGCAGCGCCTCGAACCTGCATATCGTCGTTTGCGAGAAGACATTGCCGTAGAGGGTGCCGAGGGCGAGGCCCACGTCGGCCTGGGTGAAGCCGAGCTTGATGCGCCGCTGCTTGAACTGCTTGGCGAACGCCTCGAGATCGTCGGACGTCGGTGTGTCCTCCTCGCCGGCGCTGTGATCCCTGTCGAGCGGGTGGCCCGGGTGAAGCGGGTGACCCGCCGGTGGACTGTGATTGTGCGCGTCCCTCAGGTGATGCGGCAGCCCCGTCTGATGATTGTGCAACTGGTGGGGATGCTGATGCGGATGCTGATGAAGCATCCCGTTCATCGCCGCGTGGTACTGCTGGAGGGTCGTGGGCGACGCCGCGCCGCCGGACGGGTTGTAGTGGGCCGACGGGACGACGGGCGCGTGCCACGAGTGCGGCGAGCCCATCCCCGGCGATTGGTGAGGTCCCCGATGATGCATACCCTGGACCGAGTCCGTCGCCGTCGCGGCCGCCGCGAGCGGCTTCACGTCCAGGCTCGAGTTGCCCTGGGCGTGGGGATGATGATGGGGATGGTGACTCGTGTGATGCATCCCCATGCTCGCCGCCCAGGGATCGCTTCCCGGCTGAAGGCTCACCCACGGATTCGCCGACGACAGCGAGGCCGGATGGGACAGCCCGTTCGGCGACGGTGACGACGACACCTGATGGTGATGATGATGGTGATGATGGTGCTGGGGCGCCGGCATGTACTTCATCTCACCGGCGTCCGCGGCGCTCCGCGGCGAACCCGACGAATAACCACCCACCGCGATGTTCATACCGATAGCTGCGCCCGAACCACCGTCCAGGTCGGCCGATACTGCGCTACTAACCGGCATGTACGTCGTAGCGGCCATCTACTGACCCTGTCCACCCTGTGTGTGTGTCTATCCGCGTCTCCTCTCTCTCTCTTTCTCTCTGTCGCTCTTTCTTTATCTCTTGACACTCCGGGCAAACCCGAGCCGCGACGGATCCACCGTCGCCCTCGACACTCGCCTCCTTTCGTCCCGCACTATGCGACTCGGGATGTTAGCCACACGCGCGCGATCCTCAACCACCACCTCGTCGGCCACTCGTTTTCCCAGGTGGTGCGCTACGCGCCGCTCCACCGACACCACCCGCGTGACCCACTCGCGCTGCACCTCCGACGACGGTTCTCCGCTTTTTTTTCCACCTTCCAACACATTCAATTTGCGCGCTGTGTTTCTTCTACTCTATATTGGCAAGCGTGACTAGAGAGAGAGATTTCGCTCGATGTGTCCTCCGTTCTCCCGACTGGGCCTGAACTCTCCGGCTGGAGGAGCTTCGACGTCCCCGCTCGTTTCGAGTGCGGCGAACGACTCTCCGGTGCGGCCGAAAGAAAGCAAGAAAAAGCGGCCCCAACGTGGAGTCCTTCCTCTCAGTCACTGTCTATGTTGGGCGGTAGATTCCACGATGTCACGCTTATCACTACATCTCTGTTCGTGTTTTCTCGCATTGTTGCGCGTGTGGTACGCCAAAGACACTCGGGGGCCGTGTCCGCTCCTGTCCCCCGGCGGCGAGTGACGCGATCCCACCGCGTGGTGCGCGGGGCGCTCCCGGCGACGCTCCCGGTGAACTCTTCCCCGGGAACTCAAGCGATCCGAGCACCGCTCCGTCTATCCCTCACTCGCGGATGGAAAAAAATCCTCTCGCGCACTCGGCGACGGCGAAACAACGCGCGACGCGCGACACCCACGGCGCTTCACGTCCGCTCGGCGCGGCACTCAGCACGGATTCCGGGCACTGCCGAACAACACTCGACGCACAACCCGTAGTACAAACAACTCCTCGTTCCGCACTGCCCGCGTATGCACGTACATATATATTTATATGTATATATATGCGTGTATGTGTGTGTATATAATATATATATATGTATATATTATATATATATTATGTTTATTCGCCTCTCGTGTGCGCGAAATTCGAGGCCTCTCCCGGCGATTCGTGCCGATATCGCGGTCGACAAAAAAAAAAATCAGCACGAGACGAGCACGCGTCAGGTGCGTCAGCGAGTCGGTGCTGCTCTCTCGTTGATGCGCGCCGGGTTTTACACGACGACGAGGACGACTCGATGCGGATGCGACTCGAGCGACTCGCGGAGTCCACTAAACACGACGGGCACGACGGTCGGACTTGGAGGTTCGAGAACGCGGGGCCGACAGCGACGACTCTCGACGACGACGGTTTAACCGGGCGGGCGGGCGGGCGGTCGCGCGCGATATCCTCTCGTGATCCGTGGCCCGCGCTCTGTGCGGTGTGTAACGTGCCGCGCGCGCGATACCAGAGAGACGAGGAGCGGCGGCGGCGGCGTCGCGCACTGTGCGAGCCGTACGGGCGACCACAGTGTCGTCGCGGGAGCGAGCGAGAGAGAGAGAGAGAGACGGAGAGAAACAACGTAAACGGGGAGTGAGAGAAAGATCTGGCTGGCTCTCATGCGTTATGCATGTCGTAGCTGAGAGCGACTGACTGGCTTGCCTCGCGGCTCGCCCGAGCTTCCCGAGGTTCCAGCTCGGCCGAGGCTCCCTCGTCATGCGCGCGACCCTCGAGCCCCGGACCCCCACCAACGGCCCCACCACCGGGCCCCATTGGCCCGAGCGGCAAGGTGGCCGTCGGCGCTACGTCACCGAATAGGTGGGACTCGGCGCCGGCGACGCCCATCCCGCTCGCCGCCGCCGCCGACGACGACGGCGCGCGCGCGCGCCTTTCACCCCTCTCGCGCTCTCTCCTCGACGTGTTCCCCCCCCTCGACCTCTGGTTTTCTCCTTCGCGGGAGACGCGAAACGCACGACCGCGACGACGAGACGTTCCTCTCCTCGTGCTCCGCCGCCGCCGCCGCCGCCGATAGACGCTGCCCGAGAGAGCCCACGAGCGGGAGACACCGCCGTGGGTCGGACGCGCGCGTGCGGCGCGAGACTGCCGAGGGAGCACCTCGGATATACCCGCGCGCGCGCCTCGCGGTGGGTATTGGCTTTTGCATCGGTGCGTTTCTATAGCTTCCGGCGGTTATTCCGGGTTTTCGTTTTTTTTTTAGACAGACACTTTTTTCGTTTGTGACTGAAGAATTCGTACGGGTTACACTGATAAGACGGAATATTCCGGGTTTTTTTTTTTTTTTTTTTTTTTTTTTTTTTTTGAGCTAGACTGTTTTTCGTTTGTGACTGAAGAATTCGTACGGTTTACACTGATAAGACGGAATATTCCGTGTTTACTGTTTTGTTCGTTGTTTATGGTGGTATGTTGAGAAGACCTTCGTTAATCTTTGAAGTGTTTTTTTTTTTTTGTTGTTTTTGTTGTTTTTTGTTTTTTGTAAACAAGCCACTGCGGTAACTTTTGACCTATGGTGAATCGTGAACGAAGATTTCGCACCGTAACTGCGCCACTTGCAGCCAATGCGGATTCCGATTCTCTCTCGCACATCGCACCAACCGTCGTCTCTTTCTTTTTCTCCTCTCTCTCGATTTTCTGCTTTATGTTTGCGGCGTGTTATGATTTTTTATTTCTGTGTACTACTACTTTTATTTTTCTGTACTATTTTTATTTTTTATTTCTTTGTACTATACTTATTTGTATTTCTTCGTACGATGTTGAGTTTTTTATTTTTAGTTTTTATTGTATGTGACTTTTCTCTTTTTATTTCTGGATTATGTTTATTTTGTTACCGCTTACGACCTTTGTTTCATTTTATTATTACATTGATTGATTTTTGTATTTTTGTAAGTTTAAGGCCTCTTTTGTTAAGATTTTGGTTTTTTTTTTTTGTTTATTTTGCGCTCTTAGGGGACGCAGTCCCAGGGTACGAAACAAATCCAACTCTCTATCACTCTCTCTCTCTCTCTTTCTCTCTATCTTCCGTTTCCTTCGTCCCTTCGACAGGTCACAGTGGTCGGGCTGTTTCTTTCGTTTTTTCTTCCTTCGCTTCGCACAACCGTGGTACACGCAACAGGTACTAATTTCGACGACTAATTACCGAAGTACAGAGCGCGCGCGGGGTATGGCCGTGCAGCCGCGGAGCAGGGCGCGGACAAGCCACAGGTAGCGCGGGGCGGGGGAAGGGTGGGAGGGGGGGGGGGTGGTGGTGGTAGTAGCCTCCGTCGTTGCGAGTCTTCTCGAAGGGGTGGAAGGGGGGCGGGGGGGGGGGGGGAGCGAAGGAGACAAAGAGCGCGTTGGAGGTTAAGAGCGACGTTGCTATCTGCATCGGTGCCAGAAGCTGCCGGGCGCGAACTATTTTACCGCGCGCTGCGTGTGTTCTCGCGCTCGATCGCAATCTCCGACTGTGTCTCGTTTGCGCCGCAACCTCCCGACTTTGCCGTCGATCGCGCGGCGACGGCGGCGTCGCGTATTAGAAAGAATTTTAATAATTTATTGTAACGGATTTTCATGACGATACAATGCAAATATGTCGGCACCCGCGACGGCGAGAGCCAACGCCGGACGGTGACGGCACAATCACCCGGGCGTTTGCGCGTCTCCGCGATGATGCTCTCGATGCGTGTATGAAAAATGCAGAACCATAAGCCGCTTCGCATTATGCGACGCGCGCACGCTCGATTCGAGCTTTACATATTCTAATGGCTGCGGCGTCGATTCCCCACAGGCGAGCAATGTTTACGAACTCTCGGCCGCGTGTTTATTTACACGCCGCGTGCCCGACTGATAATCGCACTTGTTTTTCGCGTGGTTTGTTTGCGCGAACTTCGCGGGGGGGGAAAAAAATAGAATCGGCGTCTACGAGTTTTCGGTTCGCATTGCCGATAATTATCGCTGTTTACAACCGTCGCTGTTCTTTTTTTTTTTTTTTTTTTTTTTGTGGAAAACGGTTTGTTCGGGAATTATTCAGCGAATGCCGTAAGAACGAACGGAAAACGTTTGTGTTTTAGGTTGTGTTTTCACGTCCAGTAATAACCGGATTCGGTTGTTTCGCTTAGCTTCGGATAAGGCGACAAAAAATAAGGCTTTTCCCCGCGCGGTTGCAGGTATCACGCAACAGGTACAAACTGCTGATTTTCGAGTGATTAATTATCGCCGCGACAAGTTCACCGGCGTTGATACCTGGTATCAACGCCGGTGATACCAGGTGCAGTATAGGGTAGGCAGGTGTACATATCGGAGATGTAGAAGAAAACTTCTACATCTCCGATATGTTTTAGGATATACACGAAATATACGCGAACGAAAAATATATCTAAAATATATTCAAAATATATATTTATTGTGTTATCGTCAGCAGAGTTCACAATATATCAGATATTTTTTCGTGTATATTTCTTTTCCGCGGGGGATACCATAAACCGATCTAATGATCCCTGCGGCAAGTTCGCCGGCGTCGATACCCGCTAACCGCATCGGTGATAACAAAAATTAGCGGAAAAAAAAGCGTGCACGGAGAGTGAGAGAGCGAAGCGAAGGAAGTGCGGGGCTGTTTGCCGGCGGGTGCGGGACTGAAAAGGTTCGGTATACATTTGAATGAGAGCCACAGGTAGCAGCGGCGGCAGCAGCAGCAGCAGCGGAGAGCGGAGCATTATGCGGTACGTGCCAGCAGCGAGTGAGCCGCCTTGCGCGGCCGTAGCCAACACCGCTGCGGGTCTTTGGGGTGAGGTTAGATAATCGCGAGCGGCGCGGCAGCTCGCGCACCGGCACTCAGCGCGCCGCTTTATTATTCGACTCGTTCCGCGCGTTCGATCGTTCCTCAAAAACTTCTCGGCCCAAACTCGCATCCATTTCACGGCGGCGACGGCGCGCGCGCCGCGCGCTCATTGTGATTTATAATGTAGCCACGGTGTGTAATCTTGGCAGCGACGATAATGTCCCTTTCACGACCTTTCCGACGCGCCGCGCCCCGCGCACTCTGTTATTTTTCCCGCGAGCACCGCGCGATTCGCTCGTCGTAAATTTCGTCGGAAAAAATGTATATATATATATATTCGAAGGAAGCGGCGCGATATAAGTGTGGCCGATGTGACGAAGCTGCCAGCGGGGATGCCACTCGACAAGCTGTGCGCGGAGAAAGATGCGTGTTTGTATATGGCTATGTGCATTTAATGTACACCGCGCAGGATTGTGGCTGACTGCCCGGCAGCGCCACCCGCGGATGTGTCTCGAAGTAATGGGAATTAATCGGCACGCGATTCGTCACAGCGAGACGCTTATTAACCTCGTCAACTTTGAGGGTTGGCTATTTATTATATTGTGGTTGAACGATCGTCTTGTTGCGATCACGAAGGTTGAAGATCGGTTACCGCGCGCTCACTGATCGCGAAAATAAACACAAGTCCGACAAGAAAGCAGAGTTGTACATCGGAAGTTATGGAAAAATTAATATTCGTAATCTGAATTTTTGTGCCATGTTAAGTGTGCGAGAGATTCCTTAGACATTTTTCATCGGGTGTAACGCCAGAAATGTTGGCAATTATCGAACAATTTCGAGAGTAATTGGCAATGAAGATAAGTTATCGCCGTCCGACTGTCACACAATTAAAATTTATCAAACAATAATAAGTCGAATCAGCAATCATAAGTTTCTATTGCTGATAAAATTGATCTTCTGCAGTGATGTGACATACTCGGTAATACGTATTTATTCTCGTGGTGATTAATTGAATATGCAGCTTTTGTTGTTTTAAATTCACGATTTAGAAAAATTTTCGGCCAGTTCGTCAGTTGACGAGTACAATGGAAATAAAGTGTATGCAAGATATATGAAAGATGTATTTTAGATATACAAGATATGTCAGAAGTTATGCTGTGTCAGATATATTTTCAGTAGTAATATCCCGAGACCTCTAAAATTATCGGAATATTTTCCGATTGTTTTGTCGCTGAGCAACGAGAGGGATTTTTCTGCGAAATTTATCCCGATCGTTGCTCAGCAGGGAAACTAGAGGGAAATATCGCGATTAATTTTTGGAGGTCGAGGGGTATTTGTCGCATTATTTTTCGGATTTGGATTTCGGCTAAGCGCAGAGGAAACAGGACATACTGACAAAAAAGACAGAAAAAAACAGAATTCGAGGAAACAGGACATATTGACAGAAAACAAGTGAAGAGCTACTGAGCAATATCCGAATGCAATTTCCGATGAAATTTTTAACAAACGAACTTTATTACCGAGAATACTGCACTGTGATTGGTCGAAATCCAGTCCCGAAAGATAATCCTGTATATTTCTTTTCCGTGAGGGGGAGGGGGGGGGGAGGGGGCGCAAGGACTACCTTAATCCGCGGATTGCGAAATATTATGTCGCTCTGGTTGAAGAGAGCATAAGTCGCGTGTGGATTGTCCCGGACTTGTTGTCCACACGGCGAGTAGTGTCTACACCGAGAGCGGCATCGAAATTGGTGCTACGACTGCAGCGCCCGGGAATGAGGATCGATCGATCGCTCGCGCGTTATACACCGGCGGCATCGGCCTCGCGCCGCCTCTGCCTCTCGTTCGTACGTAATGCGGCGTTAATTCGATTTTGCCTTCCCCATTGTGTCAAATTGGATTGAACAGGCTGTGAAATATTTGCTTAGGGCCGACAGTTCAGGTAACCGGGCTTCGGCGCTAGCCAATCGCGCCTCTCCCTCTTGTACATTATAGAGAGCGAGAGAGGCGACGCAGACTCTCGGCCTTTTGCCGGTGTTATTGGTCGGTGGATCGTGACGCCTCGGCCCATCCGACTACCGGACACTTATAAATATTTATTGTTGCTTTGTTTTTTTCCCCGCGTCTCCTGTGCCACTGGCTAATATTTTTCTAGCCTCAGCCGGCGTCACAATTAATTGTTGTTTTTTTGTTTCGTTACGCCGCAGCGACTTATTTATTGCCTCACAGTTTTTGCGCTTCTGGGGGTTAAGCAAAAAAGTTTGTAGGACGCTATTGAATTGCAATTGACATCGGACATCGACGAGTTTTTGCGGTTTGAATTAGAAATCAATTTTTTGCCGATTCGCGCGAGGTGAAAACCGATATCGCGAGATCGATTTTATATCGGCGGCTTGGACGGAGTTTTTTTTTCGATAATATTTACCGCCCGATCTCGCGACGTACGAATTGATTTTTGCGTAACGATAAAACAAGTTTAAACGACTCCCGCCGTGAATTTAAATTGAATAAAATTAAAAATATATCACGCGTTGACGATGTCGCGGACTTATCAAAGGTCACATCGCGCGGCGCGAACTCCGAAGTACGAGAATCGCATCTCGCGCGAATTTCGAAACGTCGCATTGCAACGCCCGGTGACATTCGTCGGCTCGCCGAAATCCGTATCGAAATCATCGTCACATTTGCGCGAATTTTGCAATCGCATATCGCGGTGTTTTCACTGGTTATGGAGATACACAGGCAGAAATATCGGGAGACGCGACCGCACCGAGAACCGATCACCGCGCGCGCTCCTCGACGCGATCCCACGCTCGTAAAACGTCCACGCGTCACGCGTCGCGTCGTTACGAAATTCGTGTCGTCCAGAAATTTACCTCAAAAAACTCCCGACCGACGAATCTTCCGATAACTCGTCGCGTTGCGCTACGCCGTCCTTGCCTTTCACGCGACCTTTCGAAATTTCGGCGTCGATGGGCGATCAACATTTGCGCAACGAAAAGTATAGGAAAAAGCTGCGCGAGGTGAACTTTGGCTCCTATACCAAAACGTCCTCGTCTCGCGGGCCAAACAGTAGCTCCCCGCAAAACTAAAAAATGAAGACACTGGAAACCACCGAGTAAAAAAAAAACATCCGATGTCAGTATATTACAGAGCTGGGCAGTACTTAAAGTACACAGTACTTATTTGGTACTTGAAGTACGGTACTGGAAGTACAGATGTACTTGAAGTACAGATGTACTTGAAGTACCGTGTATTACTGGAAGTACATCTGTACTTTCAGTACATGTAGTCCCTCATGTACTTAGAGTACTTAAGTACTTGAAGTACGAGTAATTGAAGTACATCTGTACTTGAAGTACTAGTACTTTTACCGGACTTGAAGTACTCAGTACTTCAAGTATCCTTCGCTTAATTGTACTTGAAGTACTCGGTACTGTAAGTACTTTGCCCAGCTCTGATTCCATAAGCTAAAATTCCGGCCCCGGGGAATTTTAGCTCATGGAATGACTTAAAAAAAAAAAAAAATTTCGGAAAAAAGTCATTCCATGAGCTAAAATTTCCCGGGGCCGGATTTTTAGCTCATGGAATGACTTTTTTCCGAATTTTTTTTTTATTTTTTTTCAAGTCATTCCATGAGCTAAAAATCCGGCTCCGGGGAATTTTAGCTCATGGAATGACTTTTTTCCGAAAAATAATTTTTTTTTTTTTTAAAGTCATTCCATGAGCTAAAATTCCCCGGGGCCGGATTTTTAGCTCATGGAATGACTTTTTTCCGAAAAATAATTTTTTTTTTTTTTTAAAGTCATTCCATGAGCTAAAATTTCCCGGGGCCGGAATTTTAGCTCATGGAATGACTTTTTCCGAAAAATAATTTTTTTTTTTTTTAAGTCATTCCATGAGCTAAAATTTCCCGGGGCCGGAATTTTAGCTCATGGAATGACTTTAAAAAAAAAAAAAAAATTATTTTTCGGAAAAAAGTCATTCCATGAGCTAAAAATCTGGGCCCGGGGAATTTTAGCTCATGGAATGACTTTTTTCCGAAAAATAATTTTTTTTTTTTTTTAAGTCATTCCATGAGCTAAAATTCCCCGGGCCCAGATTTTTAGCTCATGGAATGACTTTTTTCCGAAAAATAATTTTTTTTTTTTTTTTTAAAGTCATTCCATGAGCTAAAATTCCCCGGGGCCGGAATTTTAGCTCATGGAATGACTTAAAAAAAAAAAAAAATTATTTTTCGGAAAAAAGTCATTCCATGAGCTAAAATTTCCCGGGGCCGGAATTTTAGCTCATGGAATGACTTTAAAAAAAAAAAAATTATTTTTCGGAAAAAAGTCATTCCATGAGCTAAAATTCCGGCCCCGGGAAATTTTAGCTCATGGAATGACTTTTTCCGAAAAATAATTTTTTTTTTTTTTTAAGTCATTCCATGAGCTAAAATTTCCCGGGGCCGGAATTTTAGCTCATGGAATGACTTAAAAAAAAAAAAAAAATTATTTTTCGGAAAAAAGTCATTCCATGAGCTAAAAATCTGGGCCCGGGGAATTTTAGCTCATGGAATGACTTTTTTCCGAAAAATAATTTTTTTTTTTTTTTTAAAGTCATTCCATGAGCTAAAATTCCCCGGGGCCGGAATTTTAGCTCATGGAATGACTTAAAAAAAAAAAAATTATTTTTCGAAAAAAAGTCATTCCATGAGCTAAAATTCCGGCCCCGGGGAATTTTAGCTCATGGAATGACTTTAAAAAAAAAAAAAAATTATTTTTCGGAAAAAAGTCATTCCATGAGCTAAAATTTCCCGGGGCCAGAATTTTAGCTCATGGAATGACTTTAAAAAAAATAAAAAAAAAATTCGGAAAAAAGTCATTCCATGAGCTAAAAATCCGGCCCCGGGAAATTTTAGCTCATGGAATGACTTTAAAAAAAAAAAAAAAATATTTTTCGGAAAAAAGTCATTCCATGAGCTAAAATTCCCCGGGACGGATTTTTAGCTCATGGAATGACTTTTTTCCGAAAAATAATTTTTTTTTTTTTTAAAGTCATTCCATGAGCTAAAATTTCCCGGGGCCGGATTTTTAGCTCATGGAATGACTTTTTTCCGAAAAATAATTTTTTTTTTTTTTAAGTCATTCCATGAGCTAAAATTCCCCGGGCCCAGATTTTTAGCTCATGGAATGACTTTTTTCCGAAAAATAATTTTTTTTTTTTTTTTTAAAGTCATTCCATGAGCTAAAATTCCCCGGGGCCGGAATTTTAGCTCATGGAATGACTTAAAAAAAAAAAAAAATTATTTTTCGGAAAAAAGTCATTCCATGAGCTAAAATTTCCCGGGGCCGGAATTTTAGCTCATGGAATGACTTTAAAAAAAAAAAATTATTTTTCGGAAAAAAGTCATTCCATGAGCTAAAATTTCCCGGGGCCGGAATTTTAGCTCATGGAATGACTTTTTCCGAAAAATAATTTTTTTTTTTTTTTAAGTCATTCCATGAGCTAAAATTTCCCGGGGCCGGAATTTTAGCTCATGGAATGACTTTAAAAAAAAAAAAAAAATTATTTTTCGGAAAAAAGTCATTCCATGAGCTAAAAATCTGGGCCCGGGGAATTTTAGCTCATGGAATGACTTTTTTCCGAAAAATAATTTTTTTTTTTTTTTTTAAGTCATTCCATGAGCTAAAATTCCCCGGGGCCGGAATTTTAGCTCATGGAATGACTTAAAAAAAAAAAAAATTATTTTTCGGAAAAAAGTCATTCCATGAGCTAAAATTCCGGCCCCGGGGAATTTTAGCTCATGGAATGACTTTAAAAAAAAAAAAAAATTATTTTTCGGAAAAAAGTCATTCCATGAGCTAAAATTTCCCGGGGCCAGAATTTTAGCTCATGGAATGACTTTAAAAAAAATAAAAAAAAAATTCGGAAAAAAGTCATTCCATGAGCTAAAAATCCGGCCCCGGGAAATTTTAGCTCATGGAATGACTTTAAAAAAAAAAAAATTATTTTTCGGAAAAAAGTCATTCCATGAGCTAAAAATCCGGCCCGGGGAATTTTAGCTCATGGAATGACTTTTTTCCGAAAAATATATATATATATTTTTTTAAAGTCATTCCATGAGCTAAAATTCTGGAACCGGGAAATTTTAGCTCATGGAATGACTTTTTTCCGAAAAATAATTTTTTTTTTTTTTTAAAGTCATTCCATGAGCTAAAATTCCCCGGGGCCGGAATTTTAGCTCATGGAATGACTTTTTTCCGAAAAATAATTTTTTTTTTTTTTTAAGTCATTCCATGAGCTAAAATTCCGGCCCCGGGGAATTTTAGCTCATGGAATGACTTAAAAAAAAAAAAAAAAAATTATTTTTCGGAAAAAAGTCATTCCATGAGCTAAAAATCTGGGCCCGGGGAATTTTAGCTCATGGAATGACTTTTTTCCGAAAAATAATTTTTTTTTTTTTTAAAGTCATTCCATGAGCTAAAATTCCGGCCCCGGGAAATTTTAGCTCATGGAATGACTTTTTTCCGAAAAATAATTTTTTTTTTTTTTTAAGTCATTCCATGAGCTAAAATTCCGGCCCCGGGGAATTTTAGCTCATGGAATGACTTTAAAAAAAAAAAAAAAAAATTATTTTTCGGAAAAAAGTCATTCCATGAGCTAAAAATCTGGGCCCGGGGAATTTTAGCTCATGGAATGACTTTTATCCGAAAAATATATATATTTTTTTTTTAAGTCATTCCATGAGCTAAAATTCCCCGGGCCCAGATTTTTAGCTCATGGAATGACTTTTTTCCGAAAAATAATTTTTTTTTTTTTAAAGTCATTCCATGAGCTAAAATTCCCCGGGCCCAGATTTTTAGCTCATGGAATGACTTTTTTCCGAAAAATAATTTTTTTTTTTTTTTTTAAAGTCATTCCATGAGCTAAAATTCCCCGGGGCCGGAATTTTAGCTCATGGAATGACTTAAAAAAAAAAAAAATTATTTTTCGGAAAAAAGTCATTCCATGAGCTAAAATTTCCCGGGGCCGGAATTTTAGCTCATGGAATGACTTTTTCCGAAAAATAATTTTTTTTTTTTTTAAGTCATTCCATGAGCTAAAATTTCCCGGGGCCGGAATTTTAGCTCATGGAATGACTTTAAAAAAAAAAAAAAAATTATTTTTCGGAAAAAAGTCATTCCATGAGCTAAAAATCTGGGCCCGGGGAATTTTAGCTCATGGAATGACTTTAAAAAAAAAAAAAAATTATTTTTCGGAAAAAAGTCATTCCATGAGCTAAAAATCTGGGCCCGGGGAATTTTAGCTCATGGAATGACTTAAAAAAAAAAAAAAATTATTTTTCGGATAAAAGTCATTCCATGAGCTAAAATTCCCCGGGCCCAGATTTTTAGCTCATGGAATGACTTTTTTCCGAAAAATAATTTTTTTTTTTTTTTTTAAAGTCATTCCATGAGCTAAAATTCTGGCCCCGGGAAATTTTAGCTCATGGAATGACTTTTTTCCGAAAAATAATTTTTTTTTTTTTTTAAAGTCATTCCATGAGCTAAAATTCCCCGGGGCCGGAATTTTAGCTCATGGAATGACTTTTTTCCGAAAAATAATTTTTTTTTTTTTTTTAAGTCATTCCATGAGCTAAAAATCTGGGCCCGGGGAATTTTAGCTCATGGAATGACTTTTATCCGAAAAATAATTTTTTTTTTTTTTTAAGTCATTCCATGAGCTAAAATTCCCCGGGCCCAGATTTTTAGCTCATGGAATGACTTTTTTCCGAAAAATAATTTTTTTTTTTTTTAAAGTCATTCCATGAGCTAAAATTCCCCGGGCCCAGATTTTTAGCTCATGGAATGACTTTTTTCCGAAAAATAATTTTTTTTTTTTTTTTAAAGTCATTCCATGAGCTAAAATTCCCCGGGGCCGGAATTTTAGCTCATGGAATGACTTAAAAAAAAAAAAAATTATTTTTCGGAAAAAAGTCATTCCATGAGCTAAAATTTCCCGGGGCCGGAATTTTAGCTCATGGAATGACTTTTTCCGAAAAATAATTTTTTTTTTTTTTAAGTCATTCCATGAGCTAAAATTTCCCGGGGCCGGAATTTTAGCTCATGGAATGACTTTAAAAAAAAAAAAAAAAATTATTTTTCGGAAAAAAGTCATTCCATGAGCTAAAAATCTGGGCCCGGGGAATTTTAGCTCATGGAATGACTTTTTTCCGAAAAATAATTTTTTTTTTTTTTTTTTTAAGTCATTCCATGAGCTAAAATTCCCCGGGCCGGATTTTTAGCTCATGAAATGACTTTTTTCCGAAAAATAATTTTTTTTTTTTTTAAAGTCATTCCATGAGCTAAAATTCCCCGGGGCCGGATTTTTAGCTCATGGAATGACTTTTTTCCGAATTTTTTTTTTTTTTTTTTTAAGTCATTCCATGAGCTAAAATTTCCCGGGGCCGGATTTTTAGCTCATGGAATGACTTTTTTCCGAAAAATAATTTTTTTTTTTTTTAAGTCATTCCATGAGCTAAAATTCCCCGGGGCCGGATTTTTAGCTCATGGAATGACTTTTTTCCGAATTTTTTTTTTTTTTTTTTTAAGTCATTCCATGAGCTAAAATTTCCCGGGGCCGGATTTTTAGCTCATGGAATGACTTTTTTCCGAAAAATAATTTTTTTTTTTTTTAAGTCATTCCATGAGCTAAAATTTCCCGGGGCCGGATTTTTAGCTCATGGAATGACTTTTTTCCGAATTTTTTTTTTATTTTTTTTAAAGTCATTCCATGAGCTAAAAATCCGGCTCCGGGGAATTTTAGCTCATGGAATGACTTTTTTCCGAAAAATAATTTTTTTTTTTTAAAGTCATTCCATGAGCTAAAATTCCCCGGGGCCGGATCTTTAGCTCATGGAATGACTTTTTTCCGAAAAATATTTTTTTTTTTTTTAAAGTCATTCTATGAGCTAACATTCCCCGGGGCCGGATTTTTAGCTCATGGAATGACTTAAAAAAAATATATATTTTTCGGAAAAAAGTCATTCCATGAGCTAAAAATCCGGCCCCGGGAAATTTTAGCTCATGGAATGACTTTTTTCCGAAAAATATATATATTTTTTTTAAGTCATTCCATGCAGAGCAGGGCAGTACTTAAAGTACACAGTACTTATTTGGTACTTAAAGTGCGGTACTTGAAGTACCGTGTACTGGAAGTACATCTGTACTTGAAGTACTAGTACTTTAAGTACCCTTCGCTTAATTGTACTTGAAGTACTCGGTACTGTAAGTACTTTGCCCAGCTCTGGTATATTATGCTAACTCGAGAAAAGTCGTCCGAAAAGTTGGTGGCCACGGAAGTCTGTTATTTAGAACGTGTCGTAGGTCGGAAAACGAGGGGGGCTCCCCGAATACTAAAAAAAAAAAAAAAAAAAAAAATGAAAAAAAGGCGCCAGAAGAGACGAGAACGGGCTCCGCTATGTACAAGCACAAATATAGCACAGCCCATAGTATACGCTAGAACGTACGTGAATGGGGAGTTAACCGTCGTAATTTGACCGCCTTTATGCCGCGAATGAATATTTTAATATTTTAATACGAAATACGCTATGAGGGATTTTACGGTGGTCTCTCGCCTATAGCTCCTCTTTTCTCTATTGTAGGTGTATCTTTCCTCCCGTCCCTCTCTCTCTCTCTCTCTCTTCCGCTTTCCCTCTCGTTTCTCTCTCGCCTCGCGGTGTATCGAGGAGCGGCGTCGGCGGCGGCGGGAGAGGGGGGGCGCCTCGTGCTATCGGCTCGCGGCGCGAGAGGTCGGACGGCGAGCGCGGCGGGCAATACGTACAACCCGGGCGATTCTTCGATGCGCGAGTGGACGTCCGAGCGCGACGAACGTGACGCTCGTCATGCGGCCGAGCGGTGGGGGGCGAGCGAGCGTGGTGGCTGCGACGGCGGTGGTGGGGGGAGCGCTGCGAGTCGCCGGCGGCGCGCGGAGTGGGGAGGGGGGGGGACGATGGAGAGGAGTGGAGCGTGGTGGAGTGGGGGCGGACGAGGAGTGGTGGTTCGCTTGGGTAGCGCGACGCTAGGGGGCAGCAGCGCGCGGCTCGCCCGGCGCGAGTCGCCGCGCCACGTTCGAACGCGCGGAACTTTCGCGGCCCGAAGCCGCGAGACGATCCGTGCGGCCGGGAAACTATTGACCCTGCGGCGCCGCGAGAGCCCGGGAGGACCGGTGCTGCTATCTCCCAGGATCCTCGCGAAATATCACCGCGCGCGAGCATCTCTCCGCGATTTCCGTGGTAATGATAAATTGGTGGAAATTGCATTTCCGGGCTTATCGATTCCCTCAACGAGATACGTACGGGACGAAATTGAATTATATCGTCCCGCGCGCCCACTGACTTACTGAGCGCATTTTCATATACTCGCTCGGAGGAAGCGCACGCGAGCGCCGAGCTTGCGTTCGCCGGGATCGCGCGAGCGCGATCTTGAACTTTTTTTTTTGGGGCCCAGGAATTGCGCCGAAATAAATATCCTTCGGTGCTGATAGTTTGCAAGAATTTAGCGGCTGTTCGAGTAGCGTGAAATGGTCGTTGGGAAGAACAGGGGAATCACGGTCATCGAAAAATGCCGGTCACCTTAATTCTGCATAAACTAATGATTGTATTCAACTTTTTTTTGCTCTGTCAGCTTACGTACATGATGATCAACTAATTTAACACTCCGTACCGATTAAACCAAGATAAATGAAAAAATATATTGATTTTTTAGATTATATCTTTTTGCTTATGAGAAAAGCCGTAATTTAAATAAGGTTTTTAGAAAGCTATAGTCGTTAAAATCACATCAACCCGTTATTCATGTCTGTTTCGGTCCTTTAGTTTCAATTTCGCCAAGTTAAAATGTTGACACCCTAAATAAATATATTGATATTTAATATAAGAAATCTTCGCGGATATCGGGGTAACGATGATCACGAGCGTGGGGCTCGTCGCATGCAGTCGCATTTACAATACGTATTCAGTTGAATTAATGACTTAGAAATTACTTAGAATGGAATAGTAATTGATGTATAGAAAGATATACATAGAAACTATGTTCAACTTGATGGAGATTTCGATGTTGGCATGAAGCTAGAATTTCCAATTTTTCTATAAACCATAGATTGAAATTTGTAGGTGCAATTACAGATGCTTCGCTGATAGTATAAAATTGCGCTGTTGAGAGGGAATTAATTTTATGCTTCGTCGTACATTTGTAAATTAATACGTTATTGACCGCAGTAGTAAAACATGCGACCGTAATTACCCGAATCGTGGAACAATGGCGGTCAATGCATTGGTTTTTATAATTCATGAAAAACCCAATTCTGTAATTGTTTTTGCGATTTTCATGCTGTTACTTTTCAGTAATAGTTGATAAAGTATCCAATAACCATTCGTTTTTGACGGAACAGACACTTTATTTACAGAAAATAGCAAGTAATTTTAAGTGATTGTGATTCTCCCGTTCTCCCCTACCTACCACATTAATCGTCTATGCAGAGCGAAACGCGCGTCGCGCGACTCGTTCGCGCTTGTAAATCCACTGCACCCTCGGTCTATCGCTTCCACACGCGAGATTAGGTGAATTACGAGACCGTGGACGCGTTGGAATGATTGACTAATTATCGGCACTCGTTTTGCCGCTACTGCGTATATCGTATTCATTTTCCGTGTGGCTATTCCGACGCTTCCGTTTGCTCGCGACCTTCTGCAATTATCTCTTGACCGTCGGGACTTCAGGGACAAATTGGCAAAAAATCGTTTCGGTATAGAGTAGAGGCACCAGTAAATGAACAGTTAAGCAGAACGATTTGTTTATCATGAGTTTCTATGAAATTTATAACAGTTTAAGATTGTTTGCGAAAATTTTAGCGATTGACCAGAATGTTGAATTACGTGTTGCAGCTGAAAAAGTTTCGCATTTCTATCGCGAAGTGTATAAAAATAAATACTAAAAGGCAATAATACAAAAACACCAGTAAATGAGCGGGCCATTCTAACCTACACTTTTAGTCGAAAATAGGCTTCTGCGACAAAATAATCGCAGCAGGTAGAAGAAAATAGACAAATTAAGAAACTAATGTTCGTCCAAGTCGTTGTAATTTTTCGTGAACTCTCAAAAAGCTGTTATTCATTCACTGGTGACTGTTCATTTACTGGTGCATTCACCCTATCTGCATTGAGAGAAAAACACATCGTTGAAACAACAATAGGTATATTTTTACTATTCAATATAATTCCCAGGGGGAACGTTTATATTTTATAGTTACGACGATGAGAAAAAATAATAGATGCAAACGTAATAATAGCTGAACTAATCACATACATAGTATCCAGTACCAATCGATATGGTCGTTCCTCCTGCGAATTATATCGGTATAGTTCGACCAACTATTCTACTATATTTTTTTCTGAGTGTGTGCGAAAAATACCGTAAACCCAGTTAGTTCGGTTGGTCGAATTTGGCGTAACCTTAATTGGCACTTTCTTCGATGCAACGACATACAAAGTGTAACCAAACTGACAATACAGCAAACTCTCTTGCGTCACGCGCGCGTCCCGAGGACAGTTTCCTAACCTCATGATAGGCTAATCCTTAGAAAATCCACAACACCCTCGGCCTATCGTTTCCACACGAGATATTAGGTAAATTACGGGGCCTTGGACGCGCTTGAATGATTGACTAATTATCGGTACTCGTTTCGCCGCCTGCGCATGCATCGTAATTATTTTCAACGTCGCGATTCCAACGCTTCCGTTTGCTCGCGACCTTTTGCAATTACCTACCTCTTGACCGTCGGAACTGCAGGAAAAACGTCGGTAAAAAATCGTTTCGTAACCCACATGGAAAAATAGTATATTCCAGATATACGAAAAAATATATTCAAAATATATAAAATGTATTTTGTCCGAAAAATTCGATGTCGTATATATTTTCGGATATAAATGAAATATACGGGAGCGAAAAATATATTTAAGATATAACGAAAATATATTCGAAATGTGTTTTTATTGTATTATCGTCCGAAAAGTTGGATATGTCAAATGTATTTTCGTATATATTTCTGTTCCGTATAAAAAATACGGTAAACTCAATTGGTTCGTTTGGTCGAATTTGGCGTAACCGTAATAAGAGGCAGTGACACTTCGCTCGGAACTTTGTCGCTTTTGTTGGCTTATCTGCCGAGTATTTTGGTAGAAAATAACTTTCAAAATTTCGAAGTGAGTATCATTGTCTCTTGAGAGGAGAGTTTTTGTTTTTCGATTCTTCTGAACAAACGGCTACGAGGATCGAGGAGCCAGAAGCTTAGCCCAATTCTGCGATACTTTCACACTTTCTCTCAAAATCTGATCTCTATCTGCCGAGTCCCAAGTAAAAAAATTATATGAGGTTTATATGAAAGGCTTTATATACAAGCTATATGCGAAAGTGGTCATACAGAATTTTCATATATTTAGTATAATCTATATGAAATTATAGAATCAATTTCGATATATAGAACTATAGAAACAAACATATTGTATATATTTTGTATATGCTATCAAGAAATTCTGCAAAATTATAGGCAGCATGTAACCATATAATATCGATATATTACATATAAATTATAGAAAATATATGAAAATTCTATATGTCCGCTTTCGCATATAGCTTGTACATAAAGCCTTTCATAGAAGCCTCATATAAGTTTTTACTTGGGAATATTTTGGGAGAAAATTGGTTTTGAATTTTTTTTTTTTTTTTTTGCGGTTGGAGGGGAGTGCCACTGCCTCTTAAACCCTTCAGCGGCATTCACGCAATAATGCGCACATTTCTGTGGTTTTCGGCGCACATCGAAATTTCTCTTCCCGCTGAAGGGGTTAATTGACACTTTCTTCGATACAACGACATGCAAAGTGTAACCAAACTACCAACACAGCAAACTCCCTTGTGTCACGCGTCCCGAGGACAGTTTCGTAACCTCATTAGGCTAATCCTTAGGAAATAGTCGAAACTCTTAGTTCCGAGTATTAGACATGTAGCGACGGTCGCGAGGGTTCGACTGATCTCCATCAGACACATACCTATCACTGTATATAGCGCGACTATATACCGGCGGCTGCACCGCGAGACGGGTCGGGAGAATTAGGGTGATCGACGGAGCGAACGGACTGGATGTTCGACTGCGAATTGGCGCATTATAGCCCCACGCGCGCGGCCGATCGAATCGACGCCTCTACGCCTAACTTTGCGAACCGCAATCGCGGCCAAAGACGAACTCGGCGATGGAAACTCAGTCCAAAGTGAGAAGCCACCAACATATATACGTATATATATATACACATATATACACGTATATACACGTATATACATGTAACAAGTGACGTACATTGTCTCTTACACGTCGCCCCGGTGGTAATTTGCGTTTGAAATCGCTCACGTCTCGTTCTCACCGCCGTCTCTCGTGGTTAACGCGGCGCCGTCGTCGCTCCTCCCGGCGAGCGAGACCCGGCGAGTGGGACGCGAGGGCGACGAAGGGAGAGAGGGAGAAAGTCGAAGTGGAAACTATGTAACCCTCGCGCAGCTTCAACCCTGTCCCTCGTAACTTTGTCCACGTTGCTACTAATTCGCTTAGCGGGCTGTAGACGTCAGCAGTAATGTATCTTTCTCTCCTGCCAGAGCGGCGCGCACGATGTTGGTATATATAACGTAGCAACGAGGCGGTACAGTAACCCACCGCCACTCGTTATAGGAATTTGTGGAGTAAGGGCGAAGGTTCTAGAGCGAGGAATATAAGCCGAAGGATAGGCAGGTAGATAGGGGGAGGATGGGGGGTAGCGATGAGAGACGAATCTTCTTCCCAGCAGCAGCCTCGGGCTTTTTCACTGTTACCTTATAGCAAACGCGGTGGTTGCGGTAGTGGTGGTGGTGGTAGATGATGTGCTCAGCCCAATGTGTGCTCACTTGTACGTATAAGATACATGAGGGGGGGGGGGGGGGGGGATGGTAGAAGGGGGACGGGGGACTCGAAACTTTCGGCGAAGATAACGATCGATCCCCGCGAAATGTGCAACCACGCCAATTTGCCGATCAAAATTATTATTAAGAGGTAGGTAGAGAGCGCGAGAGCGTCAGGTACGTAGTAGCCGTGCGCGCGAGCTGCCTCGGGAGCCGAGCGCGAAATTCCCCTCGCGCGATTCTAAACCCCTTTTTCGTATTTTTGCGCGCTACCAATCGCGGCGCACCGACGCGGCCGCGTCCGTCGGCTACGTAATGTCGGGCGCGCGAAAATTGGGGAGGGTTTTTTTTTTTTTTTTTGGAGCGAGGAAAAAATGTTTCGCGAATTCTTTGGTTTATTGATTTTTATCCAAGAAGAGTGTATATGCGGGACATGATTTTTCGGTGGGGTCTGCGAGACCCCAGAATTATTTAAGCCGAGGGCGCTGGAGAGTACTGTTAAATGAATGGAAACTGATAGACAAATACAAAAATCGTGAAGATTATTGTAAAGGAAAACATGACGATACACACACGGTAAAAATTGGGGAGGGTTTTTTTTTTTTTTCGTCGCGAGGAAAAAATATTTCGCGAATTCTTTGGTTTATTGATTTTTACCCGAGAAGAATATATTGCGGGACATGATTTTTTGGTGGGGTCTGCGAGACCCCAGAATTATTTAAGCCGAGGACGCTGGAGAGTTCTGTTAAATAAAAGGAAACTAATAACAAATACAGAAATCGTGGTGATTATTGTAAAGGAAAACACAACGATACATACAAGGCGAAAATTGGGGAGGGTATTTTTTTTTTTTTTTTCGTCGCGAGGAAAAAATGTTTCGCGAATTTTTTGGTTTATTGATTTTTACCCGAGAAGAATATATTGCGGGACATGATTTTTTGGTGGGGTCTGCGAGACCCCAGAATTATTTAAGCCGGGGGCGCAGAAGAGTCCTGTTAAATAAATGGAAACTAATAGACAAATACAAAAATCGTGGAGATTATTGTAAAGAAAAACACGACGATACGTCGGGTGAATTTCACGAGGAGGGCAAAATGCATGGAAGCATATCTATAGCTCTGTAATATCAGCAGAGTAGGGGACGATCTATACCGCTTATGAAATATATCGTAAAGAGCGAGAGCGAGAGAGGGAGCGGGATAAAAAGGGATGTGGAGGGCGAGGGCGAGGGGGTGAGGGGTGGGAGGGAGGGGGGTGGGGGGAGGGAATACGGGAGAGACTCTCGAGGGCTAAGCCTGTAATCACGAGATTGCCAGGAGCTACTGCAGCCTGATTGTTATCTTGTATCTACACCCACCACTTTATCGCTGGCCATCTTATTACTCCCGACATATTGACGTCACGCACGTACACGAGTTTGCGGCTCTCTTGCGCGCCCGGCACCGGGGGGATACCTGAGCCCCCCCCCCGTGTGTCTCGCTCTTATCCTTTCTTTCGCCTCGCCTGTCGACCTCATCGCTTCTTATTCCTGATTTTCTTTTTGGCCCTCGCCGCGCTCGCCGCTCGCTGCGCGCGATGCTCCTTGCCCTCGGCACTCATCTTCCTCGAAAATCCCAACGTTCCTACCCTAAAAATCTCATATCTTTCGCTACCTCTTCCCTCTCATTCAATCTCAATTGTATTAGACGTTTTCTTTTTTTGTTATTAAAAAATAAAATGACACGTAAAAATGATTTTTACAACAATATTATTCACGATCTCTCGTTATTTTTGGGATCTCGCAAAGTCATCGATGTGTGGAAATATTTTTCGCGGACTTGGATTGTTATTTTTATATTTTAAATATTTTTACAACAATATTATCCACGTTCTCTCGTTATTTTTGGGATCTCGCAAAGTCATCGATGTGAGGAAATATTTTTCGCCCACTTGGATTGTTATTTTTTGTTTTTTTGTTTGTCATTTTTACAACAATATTATCCACGCTCTCTCGTTATTTTTCCGATCTCGCAAAGTCATCGATGTGAGGAAATATTTTTCACCGTCTTGGATTGTTATTCATACGAGAAAAAAAAAAAAAGAAACGAGCAAAGTTGATAAAAAAAAAACGTGCAAAAAATTGCAAACCGCGGAAAGCGAAGCCGGTGTTTACGCTTCAGAGTTTGTTGCGCCTTTTGAAGCGGCGCGCGAGAGATGAGAAACGCGCGGAGGCCGCGCAACACGACGAAGTGGAGACTGGGTGCGAATCGCGGAGAAAACGTGAAGCGGGAGACCGCGAAGAGGGGTAGAAGGGTAGGAGAGGATGCACAGAAACGTATAGCGGTGCGGCTGCCGCTCGGTCGCGCACGCGCGCACGCGCGCGGCATGAAGGAAAGAAGCAGGAATTCACGAACTGCAAAATGCAATTATCGGCATTAGTCCGCGGGGTATCACGATCCGCTTGGGTCTGGTCCTGTCGAGAGTCGAATGGGTGGTGCGACGGTACCGGGTGGACCCCGCGGTGCCCTCGGCCGGCTTCTTCGTCGCGTTCCCAGTGTCTCGACTCTCGCCGCGCCGATCCAAATCGATCGACCGATTTTCGTAATTCCGTACAGCGATCAGAGAAAAAAAAAGGAAAATTTATCGCACAATTTAAAAAATCTATACAAAAAATGAAGAATCATCGTAGAGCAATGAATCCAAATCCGCTTTGAAACCTCGTCGGTTCCCAATAAAATGAGCGCCGGAATTACTCGCAACGCGTACCGAAGGCGGCGTTACATCATTTTTTGCAAATCACTAAACTACCGGTATTTTACGATGTAGAAGTTTGCATTCTTGGAATCCAACGAAATTCAGAAAACAAATTGTAATTAACCCAAATGATGAAGGGAACGAAAAAAATATTTTTTCGTGCTGCTAGTTGCTGTGGTGACGTTTTGTGCCTATTGTCATCATTTGGGTTAATTACAATTAATTTCTTTTTCTGAATTTCGTTCGTTTCCAACGATGCAAACTTCAACATGACGGTATTTTATTTCGTCTCCAGAGACCCCAGATTTCTACACAAACATATTTTTCCCCCGTATTAATTCGACGTGTGACAATTGTTGTCGCAATTTTCTTGGTTTCAAAAAAGTGTCCGAGTCTTGGTTTAAAAAAAAATATGTTCGCGGTTGAAATTCGTGCGGGTACACCCAGTATGTAAAGAGCAGCTTAGGACGGTTCGAAGCCCGGTAGCCCAGGGCCATAAGGTCGGGCCCTCCTCCTCCTCCACCCTCACCTACACACCGCGCGGGAGAGCAAAATAAAAATATATAAAGCCGAAGCATCAGGAGCAAAAGGCGGAGAGCCGGAGTGGAGTCAGCTCGCTCGTGAGAGAAAGAAAGAGACAGGACAAAAAAAGAAGAAAAAAAAAAGACGAAGATATATATATATATATATATAGTATATATAGAAAAGAGGAGAAGGAGTACGAGGAATAAGAGAGAAAAATCGTGATAGAGAGGGAGAGAGGGAGAGAAAGAGTAGAGGAAGGTCCACGTACGAAGGCGACTTGCGCTTATGCCCCGACCTATACTTTGCGCGTCCTGCTGGTATCTGTATCTCAATCCTGACGCCGCGCGCGGCCGCTCGGTACACGGGACGAATACGCGCGGAGGCGAACGAGCGAGAGAGGAATCAAAGTACGGTGGAAGAAAAAGAAACGAAGCCGCCCGTAGGAGGTGCAGAAGGAGGAGGAGGAAGAGCACAAAGTTTCCTCCGCGTCTCTCTCGCCGCGTTGCGTCGGGACGTGACTCCGTAATTTTCTAATTATATACTCGAAAATAATTGGTTATTATGTCCCTCTCCCCGCTTCTTTCGGCAGGACCAACCAACGTGAGAGACGTGTGTGTGCGCGCGCGCGCGCGCGCGCTGTGTGCTGTGTGCTGCCCTCTGCGTGCGCGCACAGCGAGCGCCCCTCGCGGCTGGACCTCGCGCGGTACGACGCCGTACTATACCGCCGGTAGCGCCCAGAGGGACTCACGAGCGCGTCACGAGGACGCCCCGATCGACCGGCGGCTATGCGTACGCGCGCAACCGAGAACCGAAAAACGATTTCGCCGAAAGACCGAACATGCGAAACTTTGTTTGCACGGACGGGGCTTGGGGGGGCCTCCCGATCCACGTTTCAATGTCATTCCGGGCGCGGAGGATTCGCCTTTTTTCACCAACTGCCGGACGGGATGCGTCTGATCGTTGCACCTGCTTTCGCGTCGCGACTGGTGTTTTTTTTTCTTTTTTTCTTCGCTTCGCGCGTGATTATTCATGAGGCAAAATATATCGTTGAAATTATAGCGTTGCCGGAGTAGCGGATTGCCGGAATTGTTGGGAAAATTATTTTAAAAAATATCTTCAATTTTTTTCGTTTTTAAATGTGTTATAGGGGAAGCCGGGGTAAAACGGGCCTCTGAGGTAAAACGAGCCCCCCTTTTTTTATCATCGATAAAAACAAAATTAGGGTAAAATGGACTCCCGTCTCCGTCGTAAATTTTGATGCTTCTTTCTTCGTCAAAACTTTTTTTCCCGCCGTTCTTCGTGATTTTTTTTATATTCGCGGGCTTCTCTGGCAACAGTTTCTTTTTCTCCATCAATTCTTGCCTGTATAGGGCGAATCCGTCACGACTGAAATGTGCTTTTGTGTCACGTTTTAGTAAAAGACCCAAATAATCAACACTCATGCCGATCGGTAGCGTTTTGTGTACTAACTCATATTTGTGCCGAATTCTGAGGGGGGCCCGTTTTATCCCGGAATTTTTTTTCTGGCCGACGCTCAAAGTTGATGATTGATATCGAATTTTTGAGTGAAAAGCAACAAAAAAAAAACTTTGGGTTTTGTCATAGAGCCATTTTTTGCTTAGGGGGCCCGTTTTACCCCGGCCTCACCTATATTTTTTTTTAATCTTCCCAATGTATCTACCACTGATTGTACTTGGAATAATTATCACGTCCTAGGGAAGCGAAACACTTGACTCCATGTCCGACGATGGTTAAGCATGTTGGACAGGAGCGGCGAGCGTCGTACTTAACATGGCGGTCCGGAGTTATCGAGTCTCGATCGAGTCGAATCGTTCGAGAGATTCGATCTCGAAAACGCTACCTGGTAAAGAGGCCTCGACCGGCTTACCGATCGGGTTCTCGAAAAACACTGAGGAGCGACGGGACGAGCGCGGCCGTCAAGCGCGCACGGGACGCGATCCATTAGCGGACATCAGTTGACCGTCAAAGCGGAGCGAGTTCATCCATTTCCATCGACCGGAGGACCCCCAAATCGAAGATGATATCGCCGAGCTCGTAAAATGTGTCTTTCGTTATGTGACTCGGCGTGTCTGACATATAGTTCGACGGCCCGGCAAATTATTCTCCCGCGCCCGATCCTCGATACGCGCGTCCCTTATTTCGATTTTACACTTTCCTCAACTCGGTTGGCGCCTCGCTCAACCCACCCGGTAGTAACATTTTTTTTTCTCTGCCCTTAAATTTTACAAAATTACGTCTTTTTTTCTCTACCCTTAAATTTTACAAAATTACGTTTATGTACCGAGAAAAAGTTTCCTTGATTCAATGAAATTTCCTTGGATTCTCACCCTACGAATCATTTCTCTGACGTCAATGAAATAATATCATTAAGTTAATATTATAGTTTCTTTGAATGATCTCATCAACTAAATTACAGGTTATGTCGATCAAGTTTTTGGTTACGTACCATAGTACTTAGATATGTTAACCAATAACTTGGATGGTTTAACCAATGATTATCCGATTATCTTCTTGATTTGACTTGACTTGACGATAACATAACAGACCAGCTCGCACGAGAAACTCCAATACGACTTGCCGCGAATGCGTCAAACGTTGGCGGACCGGGTGCCATCAAGTGTATCATTTCTTTGAATCAATGAGGTTGTGTCTTTGAAATTCAATGAAACATTTCATTGAAATCAATGAAAAAAAATGCAATATACCGATTTCTTTGGCATCAAAGAAACTTGATCTCTCGGTGCGTTCTCGAGTTCTTGGAAAGTTAAAGTCGCGTAAGAAACGCAGCAAAAGCATCGGAGTCAGTTATGAGAAGCAACTTCCTCTCGGTCTTCGATCTCACTGATCGAAGGGAGCCGAACAGAGAGAGAGGCCAACGTCGTGAAGATCGATCCCCACCGCCCGTGGCCCTTTTATGCTAATACAGTGTTTATGCGTTGACAGTTCATGGCGCTTCCGACGCGAGCGCGTAAGGCAGGCTGTGCGGCACCGCGAGCGACCCCATCAGCCTCGACGCTCCGTGGGATAGAAGAAAAAAATGCAAATTTTCCGAAAAGTCAAAGATTAAATTTATATCGTGCGTGTGTATCGCGTCGTCCGGCAGCGATGGAATTCGTCGTCGGAGATTTTTCGTTTTTTTTTTTTTTTTCGCCCGCTCGAACTCGACGACTCACGGTGAAACCGATAACCTTTCGGCACTATAAGCGCGGCTGCTGCTGTAACTGCTGGATTTTTCGTGACGCCGCGAGACGAAGACACGCGTGACACTCGGCTCGGTACCGCCGCCGCCTCGTTCTCCGCTTCCTCTTTTAATATGCAACGAGTTCGCCGGGCCGGAGGAACTCTTGACTCTGCCCGCGGCGACACAACGCTGACGGTCGCATACCGAGCCCCGTGACTCCCGAGATCTCCTGACCTCCGGGGCAAACGCCACAGGAAGGAACAACGCGCGGGCTTTGGTGAATCGCGCTTTGTCGTTCGCGCGACGCTCGCTGACTTCCGGTTGAAGAAGTCACGAAAAATCGGCAAGACGACTGGAACATTTTCGCGGCTGCGAAAAATTTTCTTAGCGCGTACCGACAATTGATATTCGTCGCGGCTACCGATAGCTCGACGATTTTTCGAAGCTCTCCGCCCGGGGAATTCGACAAATCGGACAATCACGACAAATGTAAATTCTCGTTTACTATTCGTCTAGACGATCGGCAGCGTCGATCTCGATGTCGATCTCGTTTCCACGGATGCTGCCGCTGTGTTTAACAGCGCGTCGAACGAAGCTGAGAAACGTGAAAAACGCGTGTCAATAAAAGGCCGAATGTTCACTAATGAGAAACAATACGGAGCAGTGGAACTAATGACGCGCGGCGTTCGAGGATCGATGGCGACTCGACGAGCGCTCGGATTTTCCGTGAGATCGCATATTGGAGCCAGAAAGGTGCCGATCGCCGAGGATCGGTAGGTTTGTCAAAGGCCAAAGGGTCATCAATACCTTCGAGAGCAAAACTCGGAGGCGCCTCTACCCGGAGGTTGACGTTCGGCTGTCGTCTCGTCCGCTCGTCAGGCATCTTACAACCCTAGATATCGGAGATTACGCTTTACCGGTCAAGCGCCGCTCGGCCGGTGGCTGAAACGTGAAAATATTGACTGTACCACGGTGGCGCGTCCCTGTCCTCAAAGGGATCGCGCGGGTGAGCCAAAAAGGTACGGAATTTTCCGGGTGGCACGGCTCGTCCACGTAACTGCTACCGATTTGTCACAGTTTTTATTAATACCCAAACAGACCGCGCGGGAATCGGCAGCGGCGACCGAAGTGACGACGGCCGGGAGACCGAAAATCCCCGGCAGCTCTCAACGCTCCGACAATCCACCTAGATATCTCGTGAATTATTCCTTCGGATTCTTGCCGCGCGCGGCTCCCTCTGCGGCGATCGGTATCGTGTACGTCGGCGCTACCGATCGCTACCGCACCGAATATCCCCGAGAGATCCCGCGAGTGCGACGCATTGAAAATTCGAGGACGGGGAAAGCGTAACGAAATCGGCAGCGATCGGTATGCATAATTCGAACCGATTTTCCAACCGATTTTTCCCCAATTTTTATTAATATGGCCGTTGCACAGGATTCTCGGTCCCGGGCGATATTCTCATCGTACGGGCGACGAAGCTGCGGGACGAAACGATCGTTATCGGCAAGACTACCGAATGCTACCGATTATATTCGACTACGTAAACGGGGCACGGGCATTTGAATTCGGTCCTACGGCTTTAAAGCGTCGAAACGACTCTCGGCGATCGGATATCTCGGGCGGAGCGATCGATCGAGCTAAACGGGCGCAAAAGTCCGACACGATTTGCATTGTGTCACATCGCGGCCCACGGCGCGAGTTCAAAATGACGATTTACATTTCCGGGGTCACGGGTAGCGTGGGTATATACGTACAGCGTATATATATACTCGGATGCAGACATGCGTAATTCCCTCTAAGATCCTCGAGTCATCGCTGTCGTGACACGAGACCGTCGGCAGACAAAGAAAGTATATCACGCAGACCTCATCAATTTTCTTTTTTAAATCCTCTTTAGCATCTCTCTCTTCATTTGTCTCCTACTAAAACAACATCCACATTAATCCAGCAAAATAAAAAAATAAAAATTCGAAAAATTAATTCGCCCCAGCGAATAAAATCTCCATGTCAAAATTTCGTGCCCATTCCCAGCGAAATTCTCACTAGCAAAAAAAAAAAACTTGGAGCGCTGTATCAGATGGTCGCCGTAGTGGCCGGTTGCGGGTTAGCTAGTAGGATGCAAAGGGTGAAATAGGAGAGAGAGCAAATGGAGGGGGGAGGGGGCGAAGCGCCGAGGGAAAAGTTATTACGAAGAACGAGGGGGGAGACTAGCGTGGTGTATAGATCGCATGCTGCAGGACGAGCCGCAGAGTCGGATGATGAAGTGGCCCTCTTGTTATCCCTAAATACCATACGCGCGGTGGTTCGCTCGCCGCCGCCGCCGCCGCCGCCGACGCCGACGCTGCCGTCGCCGACGCCGCGGCGAGTCGTGGCTCATGAGCAAACACATATGAGCGCGTCGCTTAACACCGTTGCGGTTCGGGGGCCCGACGCACGGCCCCCTCGGCCCCCGCTGCGCCGCAGGGGGCCTCGAGCCCCCCACTGGCTTCTAGCACCCTTGTTCGGCCCATTATAAACAAGGCTCGTTCAGAATCCAATGCATTATATCCGCCCGGGCGTTTCGTATTAGCCTTTCGTTGCGTTTCTCTGTATCTTTTCCCCGCATGACGTTTTGTCAATTCGGCAATTCTTTTTTTGCTGGTTTTTTCAAAATATTTCTCACAATTTGACACATTTTACGAGATCCGTTTATTGGCATTTTTTTTTTTTTTTTTTTTTTTTTTTTTCGTTTCATAAAAAATGAATTGGGAATGTTATAGAAAATTATTTCTCTCTTTTTTTATCTGCTGATGATTTGAGCTGGAGCGAGGGATCAGAAAAAAATGGACTTCTATCTTCGTGCGAGAAGATAGACGAGAGGATTGTTGATTAAATACCGTACTAATTGTGTAATTTATTATAGGGAAGTAAAAGAGTAAAAGGAAATAAAGCCCGGGCATCTTCGTGGCGGGTGGTACTTTTTGTCGACCCCGCGCGCCGCCTGGTCAAATACCATTCTGTATTTTGACGAAGCGAGAGTCGTAGATCACGGTCGGGCCTCACGATTGCCTAACTAGACGGATATTAACCGGGCGGCCGGGAGTGAAAAAATACTTAATCGTCGTCAGCGTATCATTACTTTTGTCTGTCGAATAGACGAGTTTGTCGTAATGAAGCTTCTAGGCTCATCAGTCAATACACAATCGGATGCTCGAACGTTGAAAAAAAAAAATGTAAAAATAAGAAAAATAAAAACACTTATCGCGTGCATGAGAAATGAAATGCGTGGTCGACGAGTTGACAAGCAGATGCATGGGCGATGCATCTGTGGCCTCGAGCAAATATCCCATTGTGCAATCCGCAATAATGGAGACCAAGAGACTCGGATATAAATGAGTCGTCCCCCGAGAGCCGGGGCCAGTGACAGTTTAGACAAACGTTCGGCTTCGAAGGATCTCGGATGATCCTCGTATATCCCGCTCGGATGTCCTTTTCCCAGTTGACACGAGAGGAGCAGGTACGAAGGTTTCGCTCGGAGGCCCGAAACGACTACGCTGACGTTTCAGCGCTGAAACGAGGTTCCAATATATCGCCTGGAGCGTTGTAACCGATCCGAACCACTGGTTACCCTTCCAATAATTATTGTGGAGCGAAGATATTGGAAAACAAAATTGAGCAAAAATGATTATCCGAAATATATTTATCGCGAGGACAAGAGACGCCGCAGCGTCTCGGCGTCAAGTATTAAAAAGTTGCAAAGTAGAACTTTGCACACTGCTTCCTCATTAATTCCCCTTTTTCACAAAGCCACCTCTATGAAGAAGCTTATTTATTCTCTTTGGCTTCCTCATAGAGGAAGCTTTGTGAAAAAGGGGAATTAATGAGGAAGCAGTGTGCAAAGTTCTACTTTGCAACTTTTTTTGAATTTGAACAAAAGAAAACTCCGTTCCAAACACCGTTACATCTAATTTTGATTAGATACAAAGTTTTGACTTACTTTAATAACTTATCCATAAGTTACAGCGAAAATCTTAATTTTTTCAAAAATTCATAACAGCGTAAAATCCGAACGACTTTACCGATCGTCACCAAATTTTATACGTGGCAGCGTTGTATGTTATTTTTTTACTGTTGAATATTTTGGTTCATTTGATGAGATTCGACGTGATTTAGAGCAAAATTTATTTTTTTCGAAAAATTCAAAATTCTATAAAACCGAAACGGCTTTACCGATTTCGCTGAAATTCAATACCAAACAACATTGAACGTGTCTTTATTTATGATGAAGTATATAGCTGAATCGTCGAACTTTTACGAAAGTTAGAGCGATCACGCCATTTTTTTGAAAAATTTAAAATTCGATAAAATTTGTATACATGGATATATCTAATTTTTAAAATATGTGAATTACAGAGGATTTAATACTCCACTTGCGTGCCAATTTTTAGCTCGATCCATCATGCCATTCCTGAGTTATGAACAATTGAATGTTCGGTGCCTGGACCATACATACATACACACACACACACACACACACACACACACACACACGCACACACACACACACATACACACATACAGACATATTTTCTAGACCACTTTTCTCGACGTTTTAGGTGATTCTGAGTATGTTAACATGAAAATCTCGAAAAAAAAAAATTTCACGAAAACAAAGCTTCCTCTATGAGGAAGCAAAAAGAAATCTATATGCCGCCTCACGAGACTCCTCACGACCGACACGCTAGCGCTACTCTTACTTCATAGCACATTCGTTCTTTTTCGGCCGCTACGAAATTTTAACTAGAATTATCTCAGTCAACACGTCGCGGATGCTAAATGTGTCAGATTCAATATTTTTTATATTGTTTGCACCAAGAGTAAAGACTTTCTTGATTCCAATGAAATGAGCAGATGGAATTCTTTTCATTGACATATTTCTTTGAATTTCAAAGACACGGTCCCCTTGATTCAAAGACACGATATACTTGACAGCACCCAATCTGCCAACGGTTGGCGCGTTCGCGTTGGTCTGTTGTGTTATCGTCAAGTCAAGTCAAATCAACAAGATATTCATTGGTTAAATCTTCCAAGTTATTGGTTAACATATCAAAGAACTATAGCACGTAATGAAGAACTGGGTCCACATAACCTATAATTTGTTTGATGCGATAATTCAAAGGAAATATAATATTATCTTAAGGATATTATTTCATTGACATCAAATAAACGTTTCATAGATTGAAATTTCAAGGAAATTTCATTGAATCAAGGAAGCTTTTTCACTCGGTGTGTACAATACCATATGACCCCGCGATCTTGTAGGTAAGGTGTGTTAATTTGGCTAACGAACATAAAAAATATACACAAATCGAAATATACACAAATCAAATAAATGTTGCAATGGAACGAAACACATATATATTTTCCAGAATGAATTTTTTCCAACGTAAAGAAAATTAAATAAACCAATTTATTTGATTTAACTTGAACTTTTTCTTGGTATTCCTGCTTCAGTGTGTCGATATAATCAACTTTCGATGTGGCATATTTTTTTGAAGGGAAGATCAAATAAATTATTTTTTTATTTTTTTATTAATCTATAAGGGTCGTATCCCATTTGTTGCTTCGTTGCACCCTCAAATACCAGCCAGAAGAGATTGATGCGAGATGGTGGTACTCGTCGTAATTTTATACGAGTGACAAAACCATTTTGATCGACACACGCATGATGGTGGGCGGGGGTCAAAATCGCTAATGACCAAAGTAGCGAATGGCTAAAATAGCAAATTTCAAAATAATGAACGGTCTGAATGTAGAATAGCCATCATTGTGAAATTCGCTATGTCACCCATTTGCTACTTTGACCATTCACTATTTTGACCTACGTCTTTCGTAAAATGGAATCAAAATAGCGAATTGTCAAAATTGCAAATGACTGAAATTGCGAGTTTCATAGTAATGACTATTCTAGATTCAGACCGTTCATTATTTTGAAATTTGCTACTTTAGCCATTCGCTATTTTGCTAATTAGCTATTTTGACCCCCACCCCGTGTACGAACGCTTGCGTTTATGAGACTTGCGTGCACGGAGAAAACAACAGAGTTGGGAGGACTCCAAAAATGGTTGCACGCACTCACTATTCGTCAGTCCATATAACCACTCGTTTGCGAGTTAAGAGAACCACTTATTAGTTGTCTCAATAACTCACAAAATGGTTATACGCTTGAAGTGCATCGTTCTAGCAACTCATTTTTAGCCAACTCATAAAAGGGGAGTTGTCCCAATTAACTTTTTTTTTTCTCCGTGTGGACTCAGGTGGCCAACCACATGCCCATCAGGAGACGAATAGCATGGATCAACGATTGTTTCGAACTTCGACTTCGATTGTCCATGTCGTCTTTTTTAAGAGAGAATCGCGACATTTATTTTTTACCCGGCGAATAAAGAGTCACGCGGAAGTGATAATCCCAAGCCGAGGCCGGAGAGTGAGAGAGGAACTCGGGTGAATTCTGGGGGGAGGTGGAGTGCAAGGCTGCGTCATGCGACGGACGATAAATTAGGGGGAGTACGTACCGCGGGTCCCGTATAACGTTCGCCAACTGAGATTGAATCGTTTCCGGTTGACGCGTGTTTCCCTCGGCGTATTACCGAGCCATTACCCTCTCCCCCCTCTCGTCGCTCGTCGCTCTCGGTTATACGAGGATCAACCCCCAGGAGCGAGTCACGACGCTCGCGTCGCCTCGCGTCCCTCGCATCTCCACGAGTTACACATAATACACTTGGCTCGTACTTTCGCCTCCGGACGGATTTCGCCACGCGAGGATCGTCATCGAGGGAGGGAGAGAGAGAGAGAGAGAGAGAGAGAGAGAGAGAGAGATTCGCGGCGCGCAGGAAGCGCAGTACGAAAATTCGGGGGAGCGCGCGGGAGTCACCCTCGGACACCGGATCAGAACGAATCATTAGAGCGAGCGTAGCTCTTGCTCCGAGCACAATGGGACCGAGAATACGCGCGACGAGCGCGCGACCCACCCCAGGAAGTTTACCGAGGAAACGATTTTTTTTTTTTCGTCGCTACTTCCGTGCGAGACATCCGTGATGTCTAAATCCATCGAGGATTGTGCACGGCTATGGGCTATCATTTTATCGAGACCCCCCCCCCTCAACCCCCCACTCACCAGTTCTTTCGTGACCCTGTGACGATATTCGAAACCCCTCGGATGCGGAGAAAATGATTTATCGCTGGGTTATCCGTGTATCCCTGGGCTCTGTATGAGCGGCGCATTTTTATTGTTGACACATGATGACGTTGTCGGCTAATTTCGAGCAATTGAGATTGAAGCAGAATTGATTATTTTTTGGGATTGAGGCATTTAATTCTTTTTTAATAAATATTTAAGGAGGACGACCAGCTGCATCGTAGTCAAATGACGGTTCAAAAATCTTTCTAGAAAAAAAAAATGAAATAGCAGATATGTAAATATTTCCTGTTTAGACTATTGATGAAAGAGTAATTTGCTGATTTGATCCGATGTTGCCAAGTTTAGCCGAGTGTGACGGATCCGCTTGGCCGACTTATATGGCCGATTTCGGCTGCTGCTTGCACTTTAACTCAAGATATCTGTCTGGAATGTCCGGCAAGCTCCGTTTTTCACGATCGCGTTGGAATCGTTAGAATTTGATGAACAGATAGCGTCTTTGTTATCCGTGTCATCCAATCGTCAAAGGTTTTAATTATATGATTGAAGTGACGAGAAAGCACTATTTCCATAAGGCCCCATGTTAAATGCACGATTTTTGTGTGGAGATTTCTTGGAAAAAACATGTGTTAAATCGTGCTCAGATTTTACAGTAGCAAAGTTTTATATTAAATTTATCCCATATAAAAAATTTGAGATTTTATTTAATAAGGGGTGCAGCTGGTCGCCCTCTTTAATACTTTTGGGATTGAGGCAATTTCGAATGGGGCATTTAATTTTTTTTTATATTTTTTTATTGACATTTAATATTTTCTTCGCCTACAGTTAGGTATTTACCTTTGACGTATTCCGAAAACAAATTTGCATAAACGTGTGGTGAATAAAATTTCACGGAGAAATCTTGTGTACACAATTTTCCTGCCATAAATACCGAAGAGTCAAGCGCAAAACAAACAGTGCATAATTTTGTATTGACATTTTCCGCGTCACCGAGAGTCAAGTGCAAAACAAACTTTGCATAATTCCGTTGTATCTTCGTAGGGCCCCTATTCATCCTTTATAGTCGGGTGAATTGGTTCGAACGAAACTTTCTAAAATCAACCTGCCTCGTTTCGCCGGCTATTCAAATATTTCCACGCGTCCTTCAGAAGCTACAAAACGCTCCACGGCGAATAAACGCTGGACTTTTTTTATTCGAATAATTTTCCAACGCGATGTCAAAAAATGCCCGATAATTCGCGAACAAATGGTTACTCCGGTCACCTGAGAATTTCAGCGCCAATTTCGGCCCTTTCGGTGTTACGAGAACCCAAAACAGCTCACATTTTCCTGGACATTTCGCCCGAAGGTATCACGCAACTCCTTTGAATATCCCGTTGCGCAGTGTTGCACAAAACTGTCACGAACAACAATGATCCCCACGTCGAGGATCGTGGCTTCTATGGTCCCGAAACCGATACCCTCGGCCTCGGCCGTCCATAGAAAATCTTGGCAAACACGAAGGAGCCGCGCGCGGGGTGATGGGCCCGAAATTCTCGCAGCTCGAATTCACCAAAGGGAAATATCGTGGAGCCCGCACGCAGAGGTGGATGGTGGATTTTCACCCCCTAAACACGCAAATAAAGGCTAAAGGGGAGCATCGGCGTTTCCGTGGCGTTCGCGTTTACGTGTAGCCCACGCAGTCCACAAGCAAATTAACCGAGTGAAAGCGGCATAAATCAAAATATTAGAAAATTTTGTGGTGGCGGAGGCAGCCGAGTTTGAAGGATTTATGGGCTCGGCTCGTCCCGGTCTGCGTTAAAGAGGGCGGGTCAACCACCAACGCCAACAACATTCACCATTCTCCCGCGATCCCCCCGGCTTTTCTGACCGGGCATTCTGCTTCTCGCGTGGATATTTTTCTCCCCGTTGGTCGCTGCCGCCGCCGCCGCTGCTCTCGGCCGCGGCAGGATCACTGCCCTCCATATAGCCCCGGACTTTTGTTTAAAACATGATCTATCGCTTAAATACCCCAAACTCGACAATTTATGGCCTCGCGTTCGGAATCTCTCTTTTCTTTTCACATTTATCTGTATCCCTTTTTCGCTCGTGGCGTTTCTATGTCGCTTTGAAATTTTTCTCTTTCCCTTTTTTTCCTTTTTTTTTTCTTTTTTTATATCGGCTCGCACAACTTTATACACGTATCAGCGGCTTTCAGACTTCTCTCGCTTTCGATTCCTTTCCTCTCGGCTCTGCGGGCTTTTCTCTTCCCTCTCGACTCTGCGGTGGAAAAGTTGACACGTATCCCCGAGGGATCGACGCATTGTGTAACGCGCGGGGGCTAACGATTCTTTTATCATTTCGACACACTTTCCCGAGTGGGTGACGCGCCGCGGCTCGACCGGCTTCGCTGGCTCGTCGAGTCTCCGTGCGAGTTCCTCGGATTTCTAGGGGCGAAACGTCTGCGAGGTGGTGTAAATCATATCTGTTGTGGGGGATGGTGCGTAAACAGCGAGCGATGTGTGGACTATGGTGAAGAGCGTGGAGTATTGTGGGAGACTTTTCGGAGTCTCACACACATTTAGCTCATTTTTTCGTTCGAGACTGGTTGAAATTTCAGGTTGAATTATTTACAAAATAATTCCAATCATTTGAAAAATAATTCCAATAATTTGAAAAATAATTCCAATCATTTGAAAAATAATTCCAATCATTTGAAAAATAATTCCAATCATTTAAAAAATAATTCCAATCATTTGAAAAATAATTCCAATCATTTGAAAAATAATTCCATTTATTTGAAAAATAAATGACAGGTGACAAATTTCAGGTGGAATTATTTGAAAAATATTTTCAGGCTATCGAAAAAAATGGTCTCCCTGACGACAAATATTTTTCAGCTATGCCCAAATATATTTGTTATCCCAGCGAAAAATATTTCTGCTAATACATGTTAGCCTAGAGAACAAATTTTATTAGCCCAGCGAAAAATATTTGTTAACCTAGCGAAAAATATTTGTCAGCCTATATGAAAAATATTTACGTTCTCACAATACAAACGAACGATCTATCCCTCCCACCTGAACCACCTAAACCATTTTCCGCCGCGTTACCCTCAGGTGCACTGGTGGTGGCTTTACACAGGTCGAACAAGAGTCCAAGGGTGTCGCGCTGCAAGCGACCCTTCTCGTTAGGGTCCCCCCCAGCCCGTCCCGAGAGTATCCACAAGACGCTGTACCCCGCGCACGCACTCGAGATCCTCCCGTCGATAGATCCGCGTCACGGATTCGAAAAAACAAAAGCTCGACGTGGATGCGGCGCAGATCGCGCTCGAGATTCTGTCCAAATACCACGGAAGTCATGTAGTTGATGAGTTTTCGTCGGATACCTCGCCAAGATCCTCATTTTTTTTTCTTCCTCCTCCCGTGCCTCGTTTTTTTTTTCCTGCTCGATTTTTACCAGGAACAATTTCAGTCGATGCTATCTCCGGGCTAAATCTGAGCTCGTGCGCGCGCAGCCTTCGAGCCACCGAGCGATGTAGTACGAGCAAAAATGTATTAGCATTTCCTCAAAGTCAGCGCTTATCCATCTTTATTGACGACCCGAGTCTTATCGAAGGCCGCACATTTGTGTTCGGTGACGAGCAACTTGGAAAAAAAAAAAAAAAAAAGACAGCAATAAGAAAGAGAAAAAACGAGTGCATACTACGTGACAAATCCCTGCTGGGTTAGAAGTAAAAGAGAACGAAGGAAAAAAAAGAAAAAAAAACAGCGCATACTGCATGACAAACCCCAGCTGGGTTAGAAATAAAGGGGAACGACAAAAAAGAAAAAAGAAAAGAGAAAAAGAAACCAGAAGCAGAGATAAATATACGCGCGACGTCCACTTTGACTCGCCGTCCAATCGTGTGTGACGCGTATATAACGACGACGACGACTCACGGGTGACTTACGTAAAAGTGCGAGACGTGATACGGTTCGTCGATAACGCGACGTGTCGCATGTAACGTCGCGAATAATGCCCCGATTCGCTCGTGAATAATGCATGCATTTCGGGTGGCCTATCGGGGAACAAAAAAAAAAAGGAAACAAGAGAGAAGGCGCAAAAGACGACCGGGATCGTCGAGCTAACGCGGTCAGTAGAGATCAACGCCGAGACTCGTGAGTCCGCGTTGATTCGACTCGTGGGAGACGATCGGGAGGATTTTACGCACATGATAATACCTATCGTGGAAAACCGTGCGCAGACGCTCTGAGAATGCGAATTGGCACGAGGGTTTTCTTTTTCCTAATTTTTTTCGCTGCCTGTTTCTCAGATTCGCAATATCTAAAAAATTAAGGGATGCTTTGAGCTCTTTTTTCGCGGGAAAAAAATCTTTGATTTGATAAAACCTTCGTTTTCGGGCTGCCAAAAACAATATTTTTAGGTTAACTCTAGTTACTGTCGTCACAATTTGATTTAACATTGAAACAATCAAATATTCTTTTGCCTATTTTATAGTTACCCCCTTGGAAAAAATATATATACTAAAAAGTATATTTGTCGATGTCTCGAAAAATATATAAATACTAGACTTGGTATTTTCCTTATATTTTTTTCATATACTTTTTACATAGTGTATCCGGCGAATATACGAGAAGTACATTTTTATATATTCGTAAGTATACGTAAAGTATATTTTTTCTATATTAATTCGTATAAGTGGTTTCATACGAATATTATAAAATGTACTCATTAAAAGTATATATATATAATTAATATAAACTTTTAGATCATGGTTTATACGTAATACGACATTTTCATTGGACTTTTTTGTACATTAACTTGTAAGTGTACTAATAGTTATATCCAACATCCAATTTTTTTGTCCAAAGTGTAAAAAATCAACTTTTCAATATTTTCCAAGTATACTTTTTTCCATGGGGGTACAATTTCAATATCAGACGAAATTGTAAGAATACGAGGTAAAATTAAATTGACAACATGCGTTTTTGGCAGCCCGCAAGCGAAGGTTTTGTCGAATCAATGATATATTTTTCCGTGTATGGTCAACATTTTGTATGGAATAAATAAGAGGGAAGAGACGACAGGCGACTGTCACATTTTGTTATATAGGCAACGGACCGCTGACTGGGCGAACGAGAGGCAGGAAAGGTTCATAAGCATGGATTTATGTATCGGAATGATCGAGACCGCGGAGAGCGTCGCGACTCTCGCGATCGTTTCGGAAAATCCGAGTCGCGTTGCGATTTGTTCTGCCCCGCGGTGCGTGCGCGCGTACGCACTCGACCCCTTTCGGCCCGATGTAGCGACCACAAAAGCAGCGGCAGCAACAGCAGCAGCACCAGCGCTGAGAGCATTGCGCTCATGACCTGAAGATAGTCATCACTGGGCGGCTGCTGCTTGGTTACGCACGGTATTCGAAATAGGAATACGCGTGCGTGTATCTCAAACACGAATCTTCCCGTGCGTCAAGACGATCGATCGACGAATCCATCGGACGCAACGTTCAGTCGGTTTTTTTTTAAGTATCCATCCTCGGACCCAAATGAAATTCATGACTGACAAAATATTCATTTATCGCTATGTATTTTATATTCTACCCGGGTAAATTCGTCTCGTCGGAAAAAACGTGGAAATCAATGTAATTTTTTTGTTGGCAAATTATTTTTTCGCGGGGCGACATTTTTCTACTGAATAAAGTAAATGTTTTAAAATATGAATAGGGGAGAGTGGGGCACAATGTGACACGGGGCACAGTGTGACACGGCCAATATTAAATAGATTTGCGGTCCGTAAGTTTCTAGTTTTTCTGCTGAGCAATAAAACAATTGGGAAATATTCCGATAACTTTGGAGGTCCCGGGATATTACTATTGAAGAATATTAATATTTTCAACCCTTTTCAACTACCGATTGCAGCTTCTTTGCATATCCAAAGGTTTAGAGATGTCAATTACGATTGGAATACATTCGTAACACTATTCTAATTAATTTAAAAAATTATTTTAAAAAAGTGTCACACTGCGCCCCGCTCTCCCCTACCTAATAACAATTACAGTTCCTGGATCGTTGGAAGAAAAATTCGAGAAGCAGAAACAAGCTGGCCAGAGTTCAGCCAGCGAAAGTTCATTTGTCAAGCGGGTCGAGAGACACCGTAGGGGTTGAGGTTCCGTTTACCTGGGACGTCGAGAACGGTGCGCGCGGGCAACGCCAGAGAGAGAGAGAGAGCGAGGGAGGGAGACGAGCTCGTCAGAAAACGTGCGTTACGCGCGGGTAGCAAGTGCAACGGTGCTGTCAGCGATGCAACGGAACCAGCAGCCCGCAGCAAACGGGAACTCGGATCCACATGCAGCGTGGACGACGCCGGTCAGCGCGGACGAATTATCTGATCCTCGGACTCATCGCCCGGTGCGAGGGTAAAAGGCGCGAGAGACAAGTGCGTCCGACCTGCGCGCAGTTTGCGTAGCCCGGCCGCTTCGCCCGCGCTCGCACTCCGCAAGCGCACTCTATCCGGTCACGATCGCGATCGCGCTACACGATCTGCATCCTACCGACTCTCGCTCTCTTATCCCGACACTCATCGGGGATACTTATTGCCGTTCACGGAACCATCGCCACCAGCCGAAAAATCGTGCTACTGTCGCACTTCAGATCCGGGGATTGAATAAACGTCGTCGTGTAGTCATGAACCGTTGTTTTTGCTTCCTCTTAGAGGAAGCTGTGTTTTCATGACATTTTTTTTTTTTTTTTCGAGATTTTCATGTCGGGACACTCAGAATGGTTCACAACGTCGAGAAAACTGATTTGTACGAAATGTCTGTATGTATGTGTGTATGTTGTGCAGATTTCCTTGTAAACACGATAATTATGCCGTAATTTTCGATGCATCTTCTTCAAATTTAGCACGCATGTGGCCTGTTATACAACAACGTTTGAGATTGTAGTTAACGCAAATCGGTCGGAAAATTCAAACTTCACAGCATTTTGAACATTTTGAAAAAATTGTTTTCACGCGGTAACTTTCGCAAATTCAGAGACATCGGGCTGAAATTTTCGATATGATTTCCGATGATTGATTATTAATGTTGATTTTGCTGCCCAAAAAATGCCGTAAAGAAGAAAAAATTGTATTTTTTACAGATTTATCTCGAATTATGTTCACATGTGGACTATCGCAAAAAAAATATTTCAGTACAAATTTGACGTAAATCGGTCAAGCGGTAAAAATGTTCTGGCGTTTCGAATTTTTTTAAAAATCTCGTTCTCGCACTGGGTTCTAATTTGATCGACATATGGACTATCATGGAGCAAAGTTTGAGTACAAATTTGACGCAATTCGGTGAAGTGGTTTAAATTTAATGATAACTTGAATTTTTTTGAAAAATATCTTTCGAGCACAAACAAGCCTGCAATGTAGAACCTTACAAATTGTTTCCCCTACAAAGCTTCGTCTATCAGGAAGCCAAAATAGATAATCGCATACTTCCTCATAGAGGTAGCCTTGTAGGGAAAACAGTTTGTACAATTTTACTTTGAGGAAGCAATTTGCAGGGTTCTACTTTGCAGGTTTTTTTTCCCCGTTATTATTGGACAATGTTTCTCGAGATTTTCGGAATTAAACGTGAACAGCGATAAAATAGTATCAAGCTAAAAAAAAAATGATAAAACTACAAAGATCGAACGTTTATTTTTTTAATGTGAGTAATGCAAATAAATGACTGATTATTGAAAGAGAGAACAAATTTGCAAATAAATGCAAATAAATGACTGATTATTGAAAGAGAGAACAAATTTTGAAGAATAAAAATCGGTGTTGGAACTAAAAAATGGTGGATGGGCCAGTGAACTTTCTTCGGGAGGATTAAAGCCTTGTCACGGCGTATCACTTAGCACCCTCGGTGAAGTTTCAGGCTCGAAAGCGTTTAGCACCCCACCGAGAGAAAAACGATCGTGGAGGCGCGACAAGTTGCGTCGAAAAATCGTTTCTATCGTGCGGCGCGCGCGCGCGAGACACTCTCGAATGCGGCACTTTTTACATAACGCTGTTCACGCCCAACGGATTTCCATACGTGGCTGGTAATATACGTTTCTTTCCGTAAACCACAAGCGAGACAAATAGTCGACTAGAGTTGATGTTGTCGAGGCTCTTTACCGATATCCGGCAATATACATATGTTTTTTTTTTTTTTTTTTTCACACACAAAAAGTGATATCATTTTTATAGAATTTTTTCACGCGAATGAAACACTCATCAAGATTTTATTGTCGAAAGAACAAAAAATAAAACATCCTTCTTGGCCTGAAATCGGTAGGGCGCCCTTTGAGACTTATGAATTGACGTGTTGCTCGGTACGTTTATCCCGGGGCCACGAAGTTTGCGTAAGATTCGCTTGGGTTGATCGTTGCAAGGTAGAGAAGCAAGCAGGCCGTGAGAAGATTCAGAAGGATCGCGCGCGCGGCACCGAATTAAAGTCGAATGCGGGGAACGATCGTGCTCTCATCTCCCCCTCTCCCCCTCTCTCTCTTTCTTTCGAATTCCACGAGACACTGAACATTTTCGAGGAGAATACGAATCACGCTTTACTTCCCTCGAAGCGATCTCGACTACATCTATGGCCAGCTCTTCGTTATATTTATACCGTGCCAGCTCGACAGAGCGAAAAATCGTCGTTACCGATATTCGATTTCACACAAAATAGGCTGCACTATGTTTTCACAATATTTTCCAGCGAGTCAAAGTAATGTAGGTACACAAATTCCGAAAATCCACATTTGCCTAAACAAGACTTCGTCATTATCCCCGCTAATATTGTGGCCAGCTAATTATCCACGCTCGGATCCCGCGCAAATTTTCCAGCCGCAAAGATGCGTAAAATGTTCGCTTATTATCCCGGGAAAAATCATCTCGGAATTTGGCGCTGGCCCCAAGTGTGGAAAATCGGGAGTTTAAAATATTTGAGGATCGTGACTGTCGAACCGAGCGCGGCGGCTGGTGCGGTTGCTCGGATCCCGGCTGAGCCCCGAGAGGAGGCGCTTATGCCGAAAGATCTGTGACTAAAATTTCGAAAAACAATCGACGTCCCACGAGCGCGCTGACCCATAGAGCCTGCGCACCACGTAGGGACCTCTCGCCCGGCGTCGTCGTCGTCGTCTCTCACTTTCTCCTTCTCCAAAACGATATTTCACCTGTAGAGCTGACACCTCGCTTCGCTGGGGGGTTTCTCGCTCCTTCGTGAAAGGATCTTCGTGAGTGACCCAACGAGCGAAAAACAAAAAGAGGCCAGAAGATCGGGGAGCCTAAGACAAACCCAAAAGTTGTACCTATAACGAACGTGCTTACAGCTATTTCGAGATGGGAAGGAAAGAGAGAGAGCGAGAGAAAAGTGGGAAATAAAAAAGATAGAAAGCTGACTCTGCTCTTTACTTTCCTCTCTTCTTCACCTTCTTCTTCTTCTTCTTCTTCTTCTTCGTCTTCTTCTTCTTTTGTTTCATCCTCATCTCTCGACTTCTCCCCAGTTGGAAAAAGGGCATCAGGTCCCAGGTAGATGCTAATGGGCTCTATTGTTTTTTTTTTTTTTTTTTTTTTCGTCTCTCCATTTTGCCCCACGAGAGCAGCCTCGGTGTACCCACGGCTATTGTTTTCCTCGAGCTGGCGCGTCTCAAGCGTCAACCCCTGGTGCATTGTCCCTTCCTCGCCCCCCCGCGAGCCACATCTCGGCCCTCGAGTGTTGGGCAACCTGGCGGGAACGCTCGAGAGCCGAGCAACGTTTAACCCCCGGTTCGTTGCTGGTGTCCCTCTCGCTATCTCCCGTCGAACCAAGTATTTGCGGATACGGAACACGCGAAGGAAAAAGGAAACAATGCGGAGAGGAAGACGACCGGCCGATTTCGGGTCGCTGATACACGCGGAAACACGTGTAACGGATTTTAGGGACTGACGCGAGGCGCCGCAGACCGGGAAAGCCAAAAACGCGACACTGTCGGTTCGGGACACGTGTTTTGCGATTGGTCATTCGAAATTTTTATGCGCCGCGCAGACGTTCTAGCGACCGCCCGGATGGTTTTACTGGTACACGCAATTATGTTTTTCCTCGTGATGCACTTGATGCGATTTACTGCGATTTGGATTGAACCAGCTTGGATTCAGGGCGCAAAACTTGGCGCTACAGAGCTAGAATAATTTTGTGTTTCCACATAGAAGGACCTTTGTTTTCATGATTTTTTTTTTTCGATATTTTCATGTCAATATACTCAGAATCACCTAAAATGTCGAGAAAAATGGTCTACCAAAAATCCGCGCGTGTGCGTGTCGTCCATAACTCACGAATGGCAACGATGAATCGAACTCAAGTTTGGCATGCAACTAAAGTAGTAACTTCTCTGAAATTGGTCTGATTTTTAACAAAATGTATATACATGTTTACAGATTATATAAAAAAATATATTTTTCGACAAAATTTCGTATACTGTATAACTTTTGTAAAGCTTCGACGATTTAGCTAAATAGTTCTTCATAACTAAAGACACGTTCAATGCTATTTGCTATCGAATTTCGAAGAAATCGGTAAAGCGGTTCGGATTTGATAGAAAATTCAATTAAACAAAAAACAAAAAAAATCTGTAAATCCCGTCGAATCTTTACAAATCAACTGAAATGTTCTACAGACGAAAAATAACATACAGTCCTGATACATACCAAATTTGGTGATGATCGGTAAAGTCGTTGGGATTTTATGCCATTTTGACTTTTTTTTTGTAAATATAGATTTACGCCCTAACTACCGCAAAAGTTAAGAACGTAAGAAAAAAGTTTATACCTACTCAAAATGAAATATAACGGTGTTTGTTGCAGTGTTTTTGTGTTGTAACATGTTCTTCGTAAGATTAATCTAAATAAAGTTGCACTGCAGAACTTTGCTCATTGCTTCCTCATTAATTTTCATTTTTTACAAAAAAAGCTTTCTCTATGAGGAAGTCAAAATTGACAAACAAGCTTCTTCATATTTGAGGGTGCAACGAAGCAAAAAATAGGATACGGCTCGTATATAAGGAATAAAACAAAACAAAAGAAAAATTAAAGTGGAAGCAATGTGCAAAGTTCTACTCTGTAACTTTTTTTAGAAATGATAGAAAATTGATATCAATGAATAAAAACCGATGGAAAAAAGTAAGAAAAATGAGGCCCCGACCAACTTAGATCCAAGGGTCTCGGGCAGGTACGGCAGGTATTATCATACAGTGGAATGCGTGGCGGAATTTGTTGCAATGGCATTCAACTGAATTTAGATATTGGAAACACCGATTATTAATGAGTAGGAAGTGCTTGGGAGGGGGTGGGGGGGGGGGGGGCGGCGATAGAGCTGCCCGCGCAGGCAGCTCGCGCGTAGCCCCTCTCGATCCGCTCAGACCTCGCGCGTTGCGCTGCGCTACGCGCGCGTTTATTCCCTCGACGTGTCCGAGGGATCCGAGGGCCCGACACGCATTTCCCCCTCCCCGCGCGTCACTCGCGGGGGCTCCACGGGCCCCCGCGCGGATACTTGTCTCTAACCGCGGGGCTCTAGCTGGGTGATAAATTACGCTTGAGATATCGGCACCTCCTCCTGTCCGGTCGCCAGCGCCAGCTTAACCCTGCGCTCGAGTCATTTCCTCCTACAACCCGCGCGCGGGACTCCTCGCCCTCCTCCGCTTCGTCGTCGTTGCAAACGCGTCTCTTCCTCAAATTACCTTATGTTTCTCGTGTTCTCCTGTGTTTCATGAAAAATTATGACAAAGTAATGTGTTTAGTGAAAAATTATGACAAAGTAATGTGTTTAATGGAAATTTATGGACAAATTAATGTGTTTAATGAAAAATGATGCCAAAGTAATAACAAATAAATGCGAGTCGTTTATTTTTTTCACTGCTACACGATTTTGGCAGTGGCATAAAAATCGCTTCCGAGTTGGGAATACAAATTTTTATCATCTAGTTTCTTAAGGGAGACTTCTGCCCCTGGAGCAACATTTATGCGCACATTGAATTTTTGTGGAAAACGAATAAATGTAGACGACTCCGATTTTTTTCTATTTGTTATTTACGTTTTAAAGTAAGGTAAACGTCCCAGTAATCGTCAGTGTACCAGTAATCGACCGTTGTATGCTTTGAATATAGATTTTGCTATAGTCAAAGCACATATTGTCGATTACTGGTACACTGTCGATTACTGGGACGTTTACCTTATATAATGGACATTTTTTAAAGTGAAAAATCGTCGGCGTCCTAGATCCACAAACACGGTCATCCAAAATGGGATGGGAAAACGGCTGCCACTCTTGCTAGCACACCGTTGATCTGAAACGAAAATTCAGAGTAGATTATTAATCAGTATCACTTTGATCATGGTATGACGGAGGTTTTTTTCGGTAACGTAATTTTTCGATTTTTTATTCACGTTTTTATACTAAAAAATTGGGTAAAAATTGATTTTTTCTTTTTCAAATCGCCGTCATTTTCTTAATTTTGCAGTAATCGAAAAAAAAAAATCCGTCATTCCATGAACAAAGTGATACTGATTAATAATCTGCTGTGAATTTTCGTTTCAGGAGCGGTAGCCGTTTTCCCATCCCATTTTGGATGACCACGTTTGTGGACCTGGGACGCCGACGATTTTCAACTTATAAAAAATTCTATTGTATACTTTAAAACGTAAATAACAAATAGAAAAAACACCGGAGTCGTCTACATTCATTCGTTTCCCCACAAAAAAATTAATTGAAAAAATGGTGCTCCAGGGTAGAAATCCCCCTTAAATTTTATCATTTCCTTTTTTTTTACGATGTCCTGAAATTTGTCCAGTTTCCAGTGACACCAGAAAACGTAAAATAAATAAACATTCGGTAGTGATTTGGCAGGTGTGAAGCTCGGAACGTCGTTGATTGTCGGCCGCGAGGACGTTTGAGCTCCGAGAAGGTCAGGCACGCCCGGCGTGACTCTCGCATGCAGGTTAAAACATCGATATAGGCTGTTACCAGGGCCGGGTTCCCGAGTCTGTAAATAATTAGAGGTCGAGGAAAAACAAATATATCGTTTCGCGCAGTGTGATAGATGACGTCGCTCGTTGAGTGGGTCGAGCACGGCGAGGACGCGCGCGCGGGGGCGGAGAGAGAGGATCCGTCTCTCCCGAAGTGTCCCGAAGGATGAGAGGGAGGAGGAGAAGGAGGAGGAGGAGGAGGAGGAGAGGTGAGTGCGCTCCTCGGAGCAACCGAGATTCGGGACGATGAGCGCTAGACGCTACCCTCGAGGGTTCAAGGGCAAACTGCGCGCTGCTCTCGGCTCGCGCACGCGGCCGAGAGCAACGAGAGAGCCGAGGCAATTAGGCGGCTCAGCGGGGTGCCAAAATCTCGGCCCTTTCTACGCCTCTTTCTTCCACTGGCGCTCGGATCCTCGGATCCCCGAGGATCCGAGCGCCGAGCGCGCACCGATCTTACGACCTCTTTGCCAGCTCCTTCTCGTTCCCCCCTCTCGGCTTCGATTTCTTAAACGCCGCGCACTATTTATTTTTCACTCTTGTATTGTCTTCCCGCGTTGCGAGCTGCGCTCGATGCTCCGGATCGTATTTATACCCTGGGGTTCGGGGAGACTTCGAACGATTGAGACAGACGTTGCGAGTGTGGGATTATTTTTATTTTTGTTTTATACGTTTTTTAATACTTTTATTTTTTATGTTTTTATTCTTATTTTTATGTCCTTTTTTGTGGCATTTTTTATCGATTGTTTTTGGAAAAATTGTTTATCGGTTAAGTAAACTAATCGAGTGAGTGGGGAGATGAAAAAAGGGATGGTGGTTGTTCTGCTTTGGGGCTCTGAACAATTAGTGTATTGACGAGAGACGTATTACTCCTCTCGGCTTCGATTTCTTAAACGCCGCGCACTATTTATTTTTCACTCTTGTATTGTCTTCTCGCGTTGCGAGCTGCGCTCGATGCTCCGGATCGTATTTATACCCTGGGGTTCGGGGAGACTTCGAACGATTGGGACAGACGTTGCGAGTGTGGGATTATTTTTATTTTTGTTTTATACGTTTTTTAATACTTTTATTATTATTTTATTTTTAATTTTTTTTATATTCTTTTTTGTGGCATTTTTTATCGATTGTTTTGGAAAAATTGTTTAGTGGTTAAATAAACTAATTGATTGATTGGAGACATGAAAAAAGGGATGGTGGTTGATCTGCTTTAGGGCTCTGAAGAATTAGTGTATTGACGAGAGGCAAACGTATTGACGCAAATAGGGTTTTTTTTTGTGCACCGCCCGAATCGCTGGAGACTTTTGAAATAGGATACCAAAGCTCTCGGGAGGATTGCAAATAGAATCGGGGAAAAAAGCCAATTGGGCGAGGTCAGCAGGCTAGTGAAAAATCGTTTTTTTTTTTTTCGAGTGCTCGGTGGCTGAATATATCAGTAAATGACCTATAAACAGAGGATGAACAACGTTTAATGCAAAAAAAATGGTGGCCCAAAGCCACGATATGTATATCTATATTCTTTTCTATCCTACGACAAATATTTGAAACTTGGGATTGTCCCGAACGCTCTCCTCATTCTTCATCCGTAGGACAAGCCCCACCCACAAATATTTTTGGTTCGGTGTATTAGACGGAAACCCGATATTTTCGGTGATTTTTGGGAGGCATATCCTTCCAGCGGTATAACGAACCTGCTACGCCCCTTGGGTGTCCACACCCTCGCATTAATTCCTGTCTATTGACGGATCTATACCTGAGAAACTGTCGAGTCGTTTATTTAGGACGCTGCTGAGGTGGTGATTGCACATAAATACTTGAAACCCGTATAAACTGTCCTAATAGCATTCATCATCGATTCTCCATGTCATTATTTCTTCTACCTGCCACTTTATTAACTTTTATGATTATAGCAGAAAGTGACAAGACAATGTAATATGGTATCATCGATGGTGAGGAAAAAATATAAAAATTCGAATATTCTTAAGAATAAAATTTCATTTTTAGCCATATATTTTTTTACTTTATTTAATTAGTGAAGGGACTTTTTATTACATGGAAATAAATCCCCAAGTACCTTAATTAATCGTTAAGTAGAGGTTTCAGGTATTTCCACCTGTCTCCATCTACAAACTTCGTCGAGAACTTTCGATCACGACTGCAGTCGGTAATATGACCGACAGTGGAACATGAAGTTTTTCTACAGACTGCACTTCGATAAAGTAAGAAATGTCACATCCCAAATATGATAAGAACACGTGATTAATATCTCGTTTGATTAGACGTCGTAATTGTAGTCTTTCTGCATTGCCTGTCAGGATAAACTTGGAACGACGCCGTTGGGGTCCACGTAGAAGTCTGCGGCAGTGTCGAGTCTCATGTCGTCGCGCAAAGCAGGATTTGGAGTAAAAATGTCATCCTTAATACCCTCGTTGTGTCTCGTTATTCTAGCTTCTCTAGTGATTGTGCAGGAATGCGAGGGACTCAACAAATATTCCGCGGCCGCCAATAAACCACCGATCAAAAAAGTCAAAACTGAGCCAATCGGAATGGTGCCATCCTCGCTGCGAGAATTGGACAGGCCCTACCGAATGGCCAAGCTGAATCTTCTCTGGACTAAAGCGAAACACGTGAGTTGTAATTGCGATTTTGTTTTTTTTTTTTTTTTTTCAGTGCGTTTTTTAGTTCACTAGCTCATATGCGCGCTTCGTCGACTTATTCAGTTGAGGTAAACAAATATTTAACAAATCGAAAATAATCAAGTTAAAAAAAATGCGTGAAAACTACTTATTGTGTTTAGAAAAAAACTAATGGCGAATTCGTTGTGTACGGGCAAAAATACATCGAAGTAATGTGTAAAAAAAAATTAACGAAATGAAAAGTGTTTTCGCACTTTTTCCGAAATGTTATCACTTCACTAAAATGAATAATATTGTCCCATACGCGCAAACTTCGCACGTCCGAGAACTGCCAAAATTTAAAAAACGCGACTGAGACACGACTGCTCGACAGCGAATTGCAGATAAGACGACAGCCAATCAGGGAACGAATAAACCGACCACAAATACTTATATCGAAAATGCGAGATATTTTACCCACTGATTTTTTAAAGAAGGACTACTATTTATTGTCTTTCGAATTGTAGCGCCTGACGGAACCGAAGCTTCAGTCGTTGTTCAGTGATTTGAAGATTCATGACAAGGAAGAACTCAATTACAAACACACGAAAGCCGATGGACAGGATCCCGAAGGTTTGAAGGAAGCCGATCTTCGAAAAAAGTTGTTGGGTATGACATTTTTTATGACATTTTTTTACATTTTCTTAAGTAAAAAGAAATTGAATTGCAATTTATTTATTATGTTCACCACCAGGTATTATGAGTACTTATGGCCTTTTGGAGCACTTTGCTGAAACCGACGATCCGGAACTGTTGAAGAGGCACAAAGCACTCAACGACGGAGCCAACTACGTTTCCAACAACGTTTTCGATGACCAGAGACTCAACAAGCTGTGGGCCAAGGCTGAAAGAGCTGGATTCACACGTTGGTCTTCATCATTTTCTTACCCAAAAATTATCAATATTTATAACCATGAAAAAAATTAATTGTGCACAGACGAAGAACTGGAAGCTCTCAAACAGGAATTCACTCATCATCAGGACAAAGTAGACGAGTACAAAAGTTTGCTGAAAGACGTCGAAGCTGGAGACCCTGATAGACATAAAAGTTTGTAAAATATTTACAAATTAATTTCACATTTTTCGTTTAAACGCGATGGCTTTATTTTTTCTTTTTTTTTTAACAATGATCGTAATTTTTTCACAGACAGCTTGGACGAAGAGCACGACAGCTGGAACGAGATAGAATCAGCTGAGGAGAATGAGAATGAAATTCCTGGAAAAAAGAAGAAGGTTGATTTCATAGCAAAGGCCAACTTGCTGAGGTAAATTGAGAAAATAATTTCATTTAATTCAATAATAAAACATCATTTTTTGATGTACTCGTTTTGCAGAGAAAAACATTTGGAGATTAAGACTGGATACGACAAACTCGAGGGCCAAACTGCTCAGGGACCAGAACACAAGGAATTCGTGGAGCCAAAAGTTCAGGGTCTATGGAGAATCGCACAGAAAGCTAAATTTTCGCCCGAAGAGCTGGCTTCTCTCAAGGTAAAAACATTCAGAAAGCGACGCTACTGATAAATATGTTTTTTATTAATCAGTCCACTTAATTGATCATTTTTTAGGAGGAACTTCACCACTACGAAACTCGTTTGCTGAAGCTTCGTCATCTTCACACCGAAGCTGCCCTCGAGGCCGCGAGAAAAGGAAAACCCTACGACTCGGAAAACGTCACCGAGGGACAACACATAAAAAAACACGCCCGAACAGTGGAAAAACTGCACATGGATATTGAGGCCAGAATTCTGCAGAAACACACGGAATTTTGAGGCTGCAAAAAAACTGAAACGATCAAAGTCCCATGACACCGTCTTGTGTGATTCTATGATTAAGCAAATAATGTATTGTAATTAATGTTGCTATTACCTCGTAAGCGTTATTTTTCTAACATTTTACTATCAGAAGCTAAATAAATTGTGATAACACCAACTCGGGATTTATTTTGAAGCTTTGACACTGGTCGTCCCTTCTCGAATACTCGACATTTGTTATATCGATGTCTCCATAGCGATGGGTGAACGAATTTCAAGCTGTTCTGGAAAATAAGCAAGGTTGGATGGTTCTTCGCGAAGACGTCAGCAGATTTTGGACGGGAATAGTCGTGTTTTGACTGATTTTTCTTGAATTCCCGTCTTCAGTTCTAAAAAATAATAAAAATGGCTACAGCAGTTCAAGAGAGAACAATTCCTTCTATGAATACTCTTGTTAAATATGACAATCCAGTGTTGGTGGCGAAACATCGTGAGAAGGTAATTTTTGACACTTAAATTGATGTATGTATGAAAAAAGTGTCTAAATTAATTTGAATTATCAACAGCCAGCGAAGGATCCTCCTTCAGCCAAAGTTGGAAGCACAGCCTGCAAAATTCAGACATCTCCCCCGACCGCGGACGTCAGACGCGAGACGGTCGAAATTTTGAATGGAATTTTGCCACCCAAGGAGTGGGAAGAGGACGGTCAAATTTGGACCCAGCAAGTCTCGAGCACACCGGCCACCAGACTGGACGTTATAAATTTGCAGGAGCAACTGGACATGAGATTGCAGCAGAGACAGGCGAGAGAGACTGGAATATGTCCGGTTCGACGGCAACTCTACACTCAATGCTTTGGTGATTAATTATTTTCGCAGCTGGGAATTTCGCGTCTGGAGAGCTAATTGACACTTCGCGCTTGCAGACGAAATAATAAGACAGGTCACGGTAAATTGCGGGGAGCGGGGGCTTCTTCTTTTGCGCGTCAGAGACGAGATCACGATGACGATGGCTGCTTACCAGACGCTATATCAGAGCAGCATTGCCTTTGGAATGCGCAAAGCGCTGCAGGTACATTTTTCGAAGCCAATTTTAATAAATGATTGCCCTGAAGATTTAAGGAGGTATCAGCCATACAGTCATATCAATCACGAACTAAAATTTGAAAAATTGTTTGAACATACATTTCAAGGGTAACTAGTGGCAATGAAGACGGAACTAAATTAATCTGATCCTGCTTAATGTAGAAAAAAATGGATAGCAAAAAATTCACAGAAAAATAACTCAGTTTATGCTAATAACTAATGGGATGTATTAAACGCAGTCATTCAGAAGTCAAATCTGTGATTTTAGTTCGTTTTTGTCGAGCGATGGCTCATTTTGTTTCTTGATCGACAATGTATAAATTTACCGATGAACATTTGCGATGACATTCGTAGCTTACAAATAACACCTTTTTGTTTATGAGAGAAAAACACAAAGTGACGAATTGAAGAAATTTATTTCCGAATTGATGAATAAACTGAAGAAAATAACTCGGTGAATTCGTCGAACGTTAATCAACGAACGAAACGAGCCATCGCTCGTCAAAAAGGAAATAAAATTACGAATTTCACTTCCAAAAAACCGCGCATTATATATCCTATTGTTTATTTTCATACAATTTTTTCTACATTCGGCAGGATCTCTTTAATTCAGATCTACCTTTATTAACATTAGAGTCCCTTTGAAAGCATGTACAAATCATTTTTTTAATCTTAGACGTAAAGGAATTGACTATACCGTCGATGCCTTCTTAAGACATTTTGCCACAGGCCGAGCAAGGAAAAGAGGATCTAATAGCAAATGCCGAGGAGTTAAAAGTCCAGAAAGCCGAATTGGAACGGACGGTGGCGGATTTGAGACAGAAGGCTGAGCAAGCCGAGAGGAGAGCGGCCGAATTGCGCGAAGCCGAGGAGAAGAAACACACGGAGGAAATACAATTTTTGAAAAAAACGAATCAGCAATTGAAGGTCAATGTTTTTGACAGAAGCAAAATGACTATTTTGCCGCTGACTACGATAATTAATTACTTAAATCTAATGATTTTGCAGACTCAACTGGAGGGAATAATAGCGCCCAAAAAATGAGTGTTGAGGCTACGGCAGTTGAGACTCAGCAGCGCAAAAGATATCGGGATCGACGTCGAATCAACAAACTTCATTTTTCTTTTCTTTTTAATGAATGTATGTTTTATCAGTGTGACATTTTGCTTACAAATACACGTATATAGCATTATAAAACGTATAAATATTGCTTATCATAGAATTCAGCGAATCGGTAATAAATATATATACTTTCGATCTAAAACATAAAATACTTTACCTCACCGTTTCATATTTCTTTCAGCTTTATTATTTTCCATTTTCTCTTTTTTTTTATTCATCGCTCTCCACTGTAAAAGCGACTCTTGTCCTCACAGTCAACGCCGAGTCGGCTACTTAGGCGATCAAGTATCGATGGAAAGTTTGTTTTTTTAATCAAAGAAACTACTATCTAACAATCATTTTCCTCGCAACGGGGTCGCATTCGACGTCTGCCTCGCAGGTTCCTCGTCGTTTCTTGTCTTCGCTCGGAAAAAGCCGTAACGCGTGTCCAGTTGGCACTTAGAATGCCTCGCGTCGCATCGAATATCGCGCATTGAATAAAAATAATAGCATAAAACGTATCCCTGCGTATTTTCTCTATCGAAATAAAACGTGTCTCGCGCTAGTGGAAACGAGGGAGATTACCGCAACCGACAGGCATACTGATTAAAGGCGCGATTTTCTCGCGAATTAGGCTCTTGGTCCCTCGCGCTTAAACTTCGCTTCACCGAACAGCGGTTAAAATTCTCGTGTTTACTTCATTATTCCTCTTTCTTTTTTTTCTTCTTCGTCACAATTGACAAGCACATTCGCATATTTGTATGCACATTATAGTACTGTGTCACTATTACGATATAAATGTATCAACAATATGCGTCGCTACATACGAAAATATTGTATACGTTCGTTATAAAATAATACTCTTATCGATTTTAAGGCAAAGACACTCGCGTTGACACGCATTCCGGATGACGGGGGCCGAGTCGCCTGAAAAAGTGTGAGAGCTCAAACTCGAGTCCACGATTGTTCGAGGCGCGGGCGTCACATCCGCGACCACTCTGAGCGTCCGCGGATAATAACTCTTAAACTCGACTAAAGTACTTCGGAGCTCTGGTACTTTGCACCCATCGTTATCACGGAGTTTTTTTTTGCAACTTGCCCTCGACGTTTGGTTCCGCGCCCCCGAATCATCCGGAGAAACTCAATGTACTCCAAAAGGTAGATTTTTAAGCCTTCGAATTCTCAACGCAATGGTCTACCTAACATTAAATAGGAATAAATTAAGTGTTTTGTTTTTTTCTTCTTTTCTTTACACATCGCACGTAATCGTAACAATCGTAATTTCGCGTCGATTGAGGCCTACGAAATTGCAGCCAATTGTGTTGAAAAGGGTCTCGCGGAAATCCTGCGTGGATTTTTTGTAAATTCAATTTGCGATGTTGCTCGGTCGGAAGTACAGAAGAGCCTGGAAGATTTTTGTGAATTTTTGTTCAGGATATCGATTCAACAATTCGATTCTGATCAATTAAACCTGAGCTTAATTTCTCCTATTCAGGGTTTTCGATTGACAGTGTAACCAGTGATTTGTTTTTTCCAAGGAATGTGCAGTAATTCAGACAGACGCAAATTAACGGTAAAGTCGTCGGTATTTGCGACTGGGCTGTATGAAATTTCTGTGCTTGTTAACAAAAAAAAAGTCGAACTGCAACGCAAAAATGCATCGTCTGTTTGGACCGAATGGCAGGATAATTTCATCGAGAAAATCCTTCTCTCGTTACACGAATCCAATGTGACGCTAAATTCTTTGGCCGTCTAAATTTTCGTAACGGCCGCGTTCTTACACTTTGCAGTTAATAAATTCGTGAATGTATGAAATATTTAATACGTTATAATTGCAGTCGCTGCAATATTGTCCACCGCGACTTGCCCCGCGCGGTAACGAACAACGCAATACGCGTAGAACAATTGTCTTCCAATGCACAGGATTTTCATAGCATCCGTTGCTACCTAAATCTAACTATTCTTATCGTTGCTTACATTTAAATGTTTTCATCTTTTTTCTTTCTATACACAACTGCGCACCAATCGCCTCGTCAGCCGAGGAAGTTCACGACTTTATTTGTCCCGTCAATTGCGTCCTTTCTTCGAGCGTTTTCGCTTCTTCTTCTTCGTCGCCGTCGCCGAGGAATTCGCGGCTGTTTTGGCAGGAACTGGAGCGCTCTGACTCGGACTCGTGCAAATGAGGGAATCCGAACTCTCGATGGTGACGTTGATCGACGAGTCCTGTCCCGTGACCTCCTCGCTCTCGCTCTCGGCGTCGCTCGCGCCGGTCTCGATCTTAACGCTATCCACCTCCTCCTCCGCGTTACTCAACTCGAGAGAAATGATTTTCTCACGCAGAGTCTCGACCTGGTGTTCACAGACACGTTTTTGTTTTTTTTTAACGAGAAATGGCACAAATCCAGTTTAAGCGAAATACACAGCAGGTACAATCGGATTACCGATTTTTTTTTTTTTTCTAGAATCTTAAATAATGCGACTATGGTTATTATTATTCTACAAGAGATCTTGGCCACCTTGTTTATCCCGCGGTTAGTGAGTCCCAGTTGACAGTTAGTAGAGTTTTTAACGAGAAACCGAAGGATTAAACACGCACAATATAAAAAAGTGCGTGTCCTTTCTTAAGGGGGTCCTGTCGTATAGAGTTCGTTTCGCATAAATTCGAGAAAAATGAGAGAGAATTGCAAACACCTCTCGATGGTGTACAAATCTGAAAAAATACATGCACATTAAAAGTACTGAACAGTTTAATTTGACATTATAATAATTCCAAAATGTTATTAACAAATTGGCGGAAAAAAATTGTTTAACAAATATCTCGGTGACCCACTTTTTTTAAATGAAAATGATTCGTTCGTTTTCCTGAATATTTATGAATTTTTTCAGATTTTTAAGATAACTTTGAAATTTGTGTTTTTTCATCCTATAAAAAACACAAATTTCAAAGTTAACTTGAAAATCTGAAAAAATTCATACGACATGTGCTTGCAATTCTCTCTCATTTTTCTCGAATTTATGCGAAATGAAGACTATACGACAGGACCTCCGTAAAATTGCGCGTTGGAGAAAAACAAGGCACCAAAAGAAAAAAAAAGAAATAAATAATAGTACAGACCTATGACCATCTACAGAAGAAAAATTTGCAAATTCGTACCCGTTGTTAGAAGAGAAGTTTTGACAGTAAACAGTGGATATGATACAGTGAGGCTCAAAGCAGTGTGGGTTGCATTCCGGGCATGAGTGTCGGGATCTTGTAAACAATACAATCCATCGTTAAACAAAACCACACTTAACGTACATAAGATTAAATGTTAATATAGTCTACATGCTACGTGCTGGAAGCCAAAGTGCACTAAACAGAGAACATGCATCGATATTAATTCGCGGAGGAACCGGCCGAATTTTCGTTGACTCGCAAATGCATTAAAAAAAAGAAACAAAAATGTTTAATCGATCGCGACTCAGTGAACTTTCAGAAATTCGTGTGAATTAATTTTCAGCCGCATTCGCTCGTGAAAAACGCGCCCGTGTGTGATGCGATCGGGAGTTTACTTCTTTCAGTTACTGTTTGGTGCACGACACCGATTTTTATGTACGAGAGTGGTGCGCATTATTCTTTGGCTGTTCAACTGTGAATGGGATGGGACTGTGTACTACCTCGCGCTCAATGAGCTTCTCGACGTATTCGACCGTTCGGACGCGACGCTCCCCGGTCGCCTCGTCGACATATTCCTCAGTGCGGCGAGTTACCTTCTCGTCCACTATTTTTTCAGATTCGCGCACCGCTTTCGAGGGACCCAGCTTGCTGCGGACCGCGAGTTTAGGAAAATCCGCGCTAGACGGCCGTAACGCAGTGAACTATATTGGTGGCAGGACAGACAAACGACAGGCGTTTTTGTTTTTACACGAAGTTTTTCTAAAACCGTTCTGTCGATTCTTTTTTCCGTTGCTTTCTTCTTCTTTTCTTTTTTTTTGTGACTTTGAGCTCAGGTGAAGACGGATTCGCGAGGGGTTTTGAAAATACAAGTCAGAGAGCCTCATTACGAACAAAAACGAGCAATTAGTAACAATCGGGTTAACGGTAAGATATCGATATGACAAATTCTGGGTTAATCAATTATTGAATAAAAAAAATAATGTAAAAACGTTATTAAAATCTGTTACGAGTTACGATTGACCCTAGAAATACGGACTAATCACCTCGTTTGTTTTCTCGTGATCCGACGAACGGTCGAGTTCTATCGCTTCCTGAACGACCTCCGACTTGTTCGACGTGTCCATCATCTCGCTCATCTTTTTTATAACTATCTGCGCCTGCAATGCGTCCTGTGGTATGCAAGGAAAATGCTGAGTAGTCAAATTGCGGAGACCAATTTTGAACCCTCCGTGTGTAAACTGGGTCTTTTAAGGAACAATCGAAATTTCAAACTGAAATTTCTCTCGAACTCATAAAGTGTGAGCTTCGACCCCCCCCCCCCCCCCCCCCCCCTCGTCGCGACCGTTCTCTCAAAGGGTCAGTGTACAGACGGCGTCGGTGTTTTGATAGGTAAGCGGACGCAGTTTCCTGTTTTTTTTGCTTCTATCATAGGTTTTCGGTCTTTTCACTGTATTTCGGACTAAAATACATGTTTCTTGTAATTTTATGCTTTTCTGGCGTTGATTTTGAGCCGGATAATTACCGTTCAGTGTACTTATAACATGTCGGACGTCGTAAAATATTACCCACATTCGGGTTCTGAAATAATTCAACTTCTCAAAGCCAACCCCAATGATCCTATATTCTTTTGAAAGCTCATGGTCTAAGCTACAAAACCCTATAACCGATATAAAAATATTTGTTTATTGCGAAATTATGAATTTTTTAAGAAAAACCCGTATTCTCCCCATTTTTTACTACAATTAAATTTTTATTAACAATAGTTATAAACTTTTGACTTCGGGAACTTCTGAGCCGTGTCTGAATCTCTGAATTTGTTCAGATTTGTTTGAAAGCTTAGAACATTTTGAAAACTCGACTGTTCCCTGAAAAACGCAGTGTACGGACCGTGTATAGAAAAATATAGTTTACACACGGAGGGTTAATAAACAAAAGACGTAGTACGCGAATTATTACCTGCTCGAGAGATTTCAATCGTGCCTGTCTCCACGCAGCTCGTTTTTCCGCCCTTAGAGCTCTTTGCTCCGCTGGACTAAGATGACTCTCTTCGTCGTCGTCCGAGATCAAACCCTAACGAGACAAAAATTCGGGTTTACGATTTTTTACTTCATATTTAGTAGGAGCAAAAAAATGGTCGTTACCTCCTGGATCATTTTCTCCTTGAGTCGTCGTTCCGCTTTAGCCGTCCTGACGATGCTCGGGACGCCCTGCAGAGAGGGTAGCGAACTTCGCGAGCTCAACCGGCTACTGTAAGGCAACGAGTCATGCATACTGACCGGTCGAGATTCAACGTTTCGATCGATACGTGTAAATTCGTGTGTTGTTTTATTTTTCAGTTATAAAAAAGTACAAAAGCGACGAATTGTACAGAGGCCAGAGAGCGAGAGAGACGGTAACCGCGCGCACAAAATTCACGTCCGTTTAAATACTGCGTTACAAGAATAAGAAAGTAGAGTATAGGCTACGTGTTAATGAAGTAAAAAAAAAAAACAAAAAAAAATACGAAAACAAATTTGCAACGTTTACTACACCACAGCGCAATCGCCGTTTTGCCACCTACGAAACCGCGCGACGATCGCGCGTACCACCTGTGCGTTTCACGAGTGAAAATAGAGCCTCGTGACGCGTTTTCTTATAACTTATATCCGCCGATATGGAGGATCCCACTGTCAAAAAATATAGATCTCTTTGTATCTCACCACCGTAATCCACTTTTTAATAATACAATGTGCGACTATATGTCTTGCGTCAAAGCGTAAGCGTAGCAGGTGTCTCTGTAAGCGTGTGAAGTGACCTGCTTAAAAAGCGTAATAATAACTATTGTCTCGATGAAGGAAGGCACGCGGGGCTTCGAGGTGATGAACGAAAAAAAGAACAAAAAAAAAACAAAAAGAACAAAACGAAAAACCACTTCCAAGCGAGAGAAGCATTCGCATCGGTAAAATCATATGATATGTATAAAAGTATTTACATAGTACAAATCAGTGATATTCAGAGCTTAATCGGTTTATACTGTCCGAATGTGGGTCTTATCGTCGACTTTCTTTTTTGCTGCGTTAAGTCACGACTATGAAACTAAATACGGGAGACATGCGGTTCGAACGTCTTTTCTCATCGCGAGTGTGTAAGATTTAAATATTTACGACGAACATGTGTAAAATTACGCGGACGAATAGTCGATTTGTTGGGTGACGACAGATTATTTTTTAGAACTTTAAATTCGTGTCACATTTAGCTGCCTGTGCGGATAATCGATCGCGCACGAGAGTGTAATCCGTTTCACCCTGCTTTTTTGCTACATCGAAGTGACGACAACGAAATTAAATACGAGACATGCGGTTCGAACGTGTTTTCCTCGTTGCGAGTGTGTAAGATTTAAATATCTACTACGAACATTTATAAACTGGCGCGAATGAATAGTATAAAATCGTATACAGTGACGAAAGATTATTTTTCAAGAACTTGAGACTCTTGTCGCATTTAGCTGCCTGTGCGAGTAGTCGAGCGCGTACGAGAGTACAATCCTTTCGTTCCTTCCTAACTAATACTCGGGTTAAAAAGTCGAAAAATCTGTATATACTAGATACATAGATACATATGTACATAGAAGGAACGGAGAAAGAGAGGTAGACAAGTCACGTTTGAATCACGTGTGGACTCGAGAAAATAAACCGATAAAACCAATAAAAAAAACCGATCGGAGTTTCGTTCCGTTTGCGTCAGTCTCTTTTTCGTCGGTTTTCGATTGTGTCGAAAAATTGTGCAGAGAAAAATATATGTATAAAAAAGGAGGAGGCCTGAAAAAAATCGCCGGGGACGTTTTCGCTTGCCTGGGGTGTACAGAAAAATTCGTCTGTCTGGCTTACTTAGGTCTTCTATTATCCTGATCTTCCAACGCGTCCTCGGACTCTTCGAGACCCTCCATCTCGTCGATTTGCGCCCACGACTTGAGCTCGTCTCGAGTTAGCGTCGCAATTTTTTTCTCTGTAATGAAAAACGATGTGAAATGAAGCAATTATTCGTCATTAAAAATGCGATCGGCAGCCTGCAAAATTCTCACCTTCTTCCTGCTTCATCTTTTCGACTTCGTCTTGGCTCAGGAAGCTGAATACTTTGTCTGAAATATCGAGATTCGTCAGATTTTGCGCTCGTCCGAAAAGACTCAAATTCGAGTCTCGAAACTTTTGCTCGTAAAACTCGGTCTCTTTACCTGGTTTTGGCGATGGCCTCACGTGTTCCTCAACCGCGTTTTCGAAGAGCCTTTTTCTGTCACTAACCGTCATCTTGGCGGGCGCCGGTGTTGGTGACGGAGTCGGCGAAGGCTGAATACGTATTGTTTGCAAATTAACTTTCATATCTTGCACACTACGAGATATATTAATACATATCTCGATACCCGACGATAGTCAAAGATAAAAATGGATATTTTATTTTTGTTTAGTATTAGCCGAACATGCCGATGTCACCCACCTCAACCATAAACTTCCCATCGACAGAGCGTGCAATCTGTCGTTTGTTAAAGGAAGCCGAGGTACCAAGTTGTTCTCCCGTGCACTCAGGGCTCGTCAGAGGTGTCGGGGGGAGGCGGAAACGTGGATTTGTAGTTTTCTCGGGTCTCGGGATGGAATTCACTTCGGGCAGATACGAGGACGAGTGGTAATTGGATTTCTCGTGCAGGGAAACGGGACGATCTTTCATTATGGAACGAAATTCGGTCGGACGGTATTTAGAAGTCGGCGAGGCGATCGCCTCGGTGGATGTGGATCTGTAGGGAGTTGGCAGTGTCGCAAATGTGATGCTGCGTCTTGGCGCGTCGGAGGATTTTTTTCTTGGAGACGGGAGGGTTTGGGAAAGCGGCGGGATATCGAGGTTCGTCGTCGTCGCGTTAGAATGAGAGTGAGAAGAGGTCGGAGTGATCGGTGAAGAAGAGGGAAAATCCACGGATGTCCCAGTATCCTCTCTGCCTATTGGCTGGGTAAACCAAATTGGAAAAAGAAACTAGAGGTTAGTCAGAGTTTGCGATGAGTTACGAGTGATACAGAGAAACCGAGGATTCCGATCTCTTACGCTAATTATTCTCGCAATGCTATCGCTCGTGTCTTCCTTTCTCTGCGCTTCGCCGCGTAAATCGCCGCTCGGGGGATAAATAAGCTAGAATTTCAATATTTTCGTAATATTCTTTTTAAAGATGCGGTCGGTTTTGTCAAGAGAAATCTTTGCGCGCGACGATAGTGATTTTTCGTACACACGAATGAAGTCCAAAGACTCTCAACGTCAACATCCTTTTTTATTTTGCAGTTAGATAAATATTATCCTTATCCTCGTATTTTGTAATAATATATAAACATCTGGTCCAGTAGAGTTATATCAACATATAACATGTATAGAAAATTTATAGTTACAGTACATTGATTTTTATACCTCGTTAGTGATATGGGTTTAACAGTGAACATTACAGATTCCCCGTTTCCTTTTCTCCATTTTTTTTTTTTTTCAATCGAAAAATTACGTTTGAATGTAACATGGTTTTTTTTCTGTCTCGAGTGCGATCCGAACGAAAAAATATACACCGATGATCGATGATTCAATGGAGATGAAGCGACGTTTTGCACCGACCAATCTGAACCGCGACGACAAGCTCGCAGTTTTGTCCTCGCAGATAACGAAACACCGCAACTAATTATCAATAAGTTCATGCACTTTTATACAGCACTAAATTATCTTTCTTTCTTTTTTTTTTACAATGTCCGCTTGTCCCCTATGCTCCGCACAAAAAGCCGCGAAAATATTTCACCGATTATTCTTGCAGTCATCGTCGAGAGTCAAAGAGTCTCGCGACGCATGTAAATTCAGGAACATTTTTTCCCCACGAAAGGCGCGTCAAACTGTTCGGCAAGAAAATTCAAATCGTCAAGGACGCCCTCGAATTCCGTCGCTCGAACAAATCGGCACGGCGAAGCTTTCACGTTAAACTCAGCCCCTCGAGGGAAGATACATTTTTTCGACTTATGTGTCCACTCTCGATACTTTGTCTCGCGAACGTAAAAAATCAACCGACAAAAAATCAGCGGAAAAATATAATTTCCAATTATATTTATACATTTACGTGTGTGTATGTTTTCTTTTTCTGAAGTTGACTTCAACCCCCCAACTACCTATCACAGAAACATGTCCCATTCATCGGCCAACAATTATTTTGCGGACGAAGGGTGCAACGAAAAGAATTATTTACAGATAGTCTTTCGATCGATAGAAATGTCGGTTAGACGCTTTTGTGTTTTTTCTTCTTTCGGTTCTTCACCTCTTTATCCTCGACAATGGAATTCAACTTGACGATTATTGTCACTGATCATCGAGTTGACGAGTGGCCGACGGAGTTGACGATATTTTTCTTTTTTTTTCCCTTTTCTTTTCACTTAACGCTTATTAATGGCAGTAACGGTAATAAATAGAGCAACAATATGATTAACTGCGTAACAATTATACGTTTGTTTTTGTCTTTTTTTGTTTTGTTTCGAGGGGGGCGGGGGAGGGGAGGAGCACAGTAATTAATAGTGAAACGTCGATAGACATTGTGACGGTTCCTTAGTTCAACTAGCCGTGAGGTCGCGCGGTCCTGGCCAGACGCGCGCCCACACACGGGGATAAATGAGAGGAGGTACGAGCGACTCACTCCTGTCAGAGGGCGGCCAGACTCGAGCTATCACCGTCCATTGTCTGCGAACACGTGAAACATGTCTCTTTTGCGGGCTCTTTAACGAGAGAGCATGCGTCACTACAAACACCGAGACAAGTACATGTTTCATGCGCCATTTAGAGAAAGAGAGATAGAGAGAAAGATCGAATCAAACGAATTCGGGGGGGGACGTCATTGCGGACATGTCGAAAAAATATACAATTTTGTTGTTCTTTTGATAATTAATCAATTACTGTACATTTCGAGATTAAAAAAAAATCGTTCGTTTACTACGGCCCGAGTTGCGGTGCTTTCTGCGCGCGATTTAGTATTTTTCGCACTAGTTTCGTCTAACTTTTGTAGGGACAACCTACGTGCAACATCTAAGAACTTTCAACATTTCCCTTGACAAACACGACATGAATCCTTAAATTCTCATGACTGTGTTTTTTATTGTTGTTGTTGTTGTTTTTTAAGGAACTTTTGGCACGTGTATCATACAATTTGGATTGCCGAGGATGGAGTGAAGGATTTTGTGAGTTATACGGCAAATGAGAATCAAGTTGCCGGTGCATAATGGGTAACTTATTTGTAACATGCCGGGAAATTGCTTAGTGCGAGGGAAATTAATTTTCTAAGGGCCAATTGGCCAGCGGTTTCAATTGCAACTCCGTCCGGTAGCTAAATAGATTTTCTGTTTTCATTATTTTTTCTGGTTTAGTATTTCGCATGCTCCGAATATTCGTTTATTTTGTTAGTCCAAAATCGATCGTATCGATGAACGATTGTTCATGCATCGCGAGTCGTGCGAATTATTATTATTTTTTTCTAAATAATCTCAAAGATACCGCTAAACGCTGAACTAACTAACGAGGCATTCCCGGTACACGTGAGGAAGAAAAATAAATACTTACAGTGGGGTTTTGCGGTGCCAAAGTGTGTTTGCTCATGACGATCGTCGTGGTTTTGGGCTTCGTGCCGCCGGGTGATTTTGGTGGCGCGAGCATGTCGACCGGGCTACTCGGTTTATTCACTAGCGACTCCGCGGCTCGCACTACGTCCAACACCTACGCAGGCAACGTTACTCGAGTTAAGCGGTTTTCTAGCGCTAATTGATCGCGTAAAGATCGACGATATTCGAATATCGCTCGCTGTTTGCTAAAGTCACAGCGAAGGTTGTAAAATACTATTTCTATTCTACGGATACGATTTAATCGAGCATTTATTCGATGTTTTTTTAGTGAAAGTTCTACCTTCTCGCGTTGCTCGACGAGTGCCCGTTCGCGTTCCTCCTCCTCCCACGCGACGAGCTCGGCTTTCATCTCCTGCTCCTGTCGCAGTGTCGCCGCGTCCTCGTCGTCGCGATCCAGGCTCGATATGCTCTGCGACAGAGACTTCAATCCGTCCGTGGGCGAATCTTTGCGCTCCTGCGACGTCTTCGAGTCCTTGGAATCCCTTCCACCGGACAGCGTCAAAATGTGTTCCACTTCGTTCTTGTCGTAGCCCTTGCAGACCACGAGGGTTATCGTGTTACCCGAACACCTCAGTATGTTCACCGCTTCCTGATGCGTCGCGCCCAGTAGCGAAGTCCCGTTGACTTCGAGCAATCTCATTCCCACCTGAAGAAAACGAGTTCTTTAGTAACCGAACGCCTTTTGGGAACTTTTTTTCTAAGGGCATTATGTACATGGTGGCCGTTTTTCCGCCGAAAAAAAAAAAAAATCCCTGACTTTTCTCTGATTTTTCCCTTACCAGGCTTCTGATGATTAGTATTTTTTAAATTGTGGGACACATACTGTGGGACAGTGGGACACATACGTCCCATCTGTCCTTGTAACTTGGCTGTAAAGGGTTAAATACTATTATATGATGTACTTTTTATCTACTTATGGGAAGTTCGGCGCCAATTCATTTTTTTCCCTGACCAATTTTGAAATTCCCTGACTTTTTCCTGATCCCCTGACGAATTTCTTTTTCCCCTGACTTTTCTCGGTTTCCCGGTTTTCCCTGACCGTGGCCACCATGTATCAGATGAGAAAGTGTTGCCAAAAATATTAAAAAAAAACGTACCTTCAATCTTCCATCTCGCCTCGCGGCGCCGCCGGAATTAATTTTCGAAATAAATACGCCCTCGTCCATGTGATCGAGAGGATTTCCCCGCTGTCCTCTCAAGCCGCCTTTGATGTGCATTCCCAGCTTCTCGCCGGGTTCCTTGACGATCACTAACTCCTAAAATAGAGAAGCAATGACTCTGCGTGAATTCTCGGTGAAAAATCGTCGACCGGCGGTGCTACAAAGCTTCCAATTGCCTCTTGAACTCGTGAGACGTGATACGGCTAAAAGTACGCTAGAGTTTTGCAGTGTTCGATCCGCAAGATTGTGTCCATCATACTGTGAAGATATTTCGTTGGTTTTTTTTCGTCTAAGGCGGATTGCTAAACGGGCATTGAGCTCCATCTATCAGCGTCAAGCACACAAAGCACTTGAAAGTAAGAAAATAGTTGAGTCTCTAGGGATACCAAACGATCGGCTAAGCCTCGACGAAAGCGCTTTATACTCAGAGCTAGTTTTTTGTACAGTGGTGATTTCTTCTTTGCACGTGAGATATACGTAATGATAATGAACGAAAAATCGGTCGATAAAACGTTTAATAAATCGTCGGCATTTTGATACTTACTGTCACCGGGATGTACTCTATTTCGACCAGCTTGTTGGGCAATTTTACAACAAATCGTGTTAGGTTATAAGAACCAAGAAGATTAGTTAAAATCAGGAATGAATTTGAAAAGGAAAATCGATGATAAATCGTCGATCTTGACAAAATTGGTCAAACGATGAGTCGACATGGAACATGCAAAATTCGATGTCATAGAACGTAGACGCTCGAGCGTCAAGCAAAGGGAATTTCACGGTACCGACGATTGTATCGGACAGTACGGAAAATAAATGAATAAAGGTAAATACAGGCTGAAAACATTATAGTGATTTTTGCTCTCGTGCGTTGTGTGGCATTACGGCAAAGCAACTAATCGTATCACACGGAAGCGAAATATGTGGATTACGTACGATGCTTCGTGACAGTGAGAGAGAGTGAAGCGAGTGAGAATTCGTAGTCTATACCTGGTAACTCTCGGGCAGCGGATCGTGCTGGACGGTGAGGACGATGGAGTCTCCCGGTCTCAGCAATTCCATCACCGCCTCCTGGTGCGTCGCTTTTGTCACGTCGGTTCCGTTTACTTTCAATATTCTGTCGCCCATTCGAAGCTTTCCGGACTTTGCCGCTATCCCACCGGGTACAACCTGAGGCATATTTTTAGTTAAAAATGTGTACAAAAGAAAAAAGATAAAAGTGAAAGTTACGAAGTCTCGTGTTAAGGATGTAGGAGCTTCGCACTCCTACATCCTTAATATTGTGGCAATCGTATACGAACGTGGGATATGAAGATTCCGGGCTCTTTCGCGCCGAACGGCGTGCAGGAATGATCGGTTCCACCGATGATACTGAAGCCCAAAGAGCCTTCCTTCATCAGCACGACATCCTGGTGAATAAAAAGAAAACATATGAATAGGGTTCGTGTTTCTTTCTTCACCTCGTGCGTTGGTAATTTTGCGTTCTACGGTTTTGTCTAATAATTGTGGCCAGTTTGGGATAAGACAGGAGCGAAAAGGCGGGTTCGGTACTCAGCTGAAGTGTAGATTCATGAAATTGCGTGAACGGGCGATTGAGGGAGGTGCGCATACGACTTAATCGGTGCGACAATCGATGGCCGAGCTCAGTCACAGCTCGCGCACATAAAAGACGCGAATAATAGCAGTAGAAGAGACGAGCTTGGATTCTGCGATTGAACTCCGCGATTCAATTGCCCGAGTGATGAGATAAGCAGCGTTCGAATAATCATAAAGTGCCGAATAACCATCGAGGCGAAATCCTTGCGATCCTTCGTGGCGTTAGAGAAACTTGGTGTGAATTAAATACGATTAACGTTATCCACTTACCTATTTCCATGCCAGAGGATAAGCACTCGATATCGCATTAGACTGAACGTCAAGGACAATTGAAACAATCGAATTACCGTCGAATATATCAACAGTGTAATCGGAGAATCGTGAGACACGAATTACGAATACTTTCCGGGTTAAAGTTCTTTCGAACACGAACAGTTTTAACGAACATGCGCAAGCCCATCGAAATTAATCGACAATGTCATATGTTCCAAACGACTGACCGTTCTCGTGTTTATCTTCGTCACATGGAAATAAGCGAAACGACAATTGAATATGTACAACAGCCGTGAAACACGTGTGGTGCGATCGACGGCGATAGCTCGAGTGAGTGGAAAAAACGTGAGGTTTTGGCTGGTACTATTATTAAAAAAAATTAATAATAGTACTAATAAAAATGGTATCATTATTATTATAATAATACAAAAATTTGGTATCATTACAATAATAATAATAATAATAATATTGGTATTATTATTATTATTACAATAATACCAATCGGTGATAATACCAATAAAAGCCGCGATATCTACATGACGAGGGGGGTGAAGGGTAGAACAGAAAGGTTGCCTAAATTCAAGCCCAAAGCGCTGAGATTTCGCGTGTTCCCACTTCCCACTTCCCACTTTCCTGATTGTCTACGTGTTCTCTAAGTTCTCGTGTCTTTTTGCTTTATTTTCGTTGGGAAAAAATCTACGTGGGGCCCACGTACCTCGATTATGACCGGCTCCACGAGATGATTATTGGTGACACGAGTGACAACGGTCTCCGTGAGGGTGCTCTTTGTGATGGTCTCGGTGACTTTACCGAGCGCGGTGGGAGCCGGGGGAAAGCTAACGTCCCCGGGCAAACTCTCGGGCTGCCTGATAGTTACCGTGACGACTGGGCCCTGCTGGGAGTTTGGCGAGGGCGAGGAGGTCGGAGATCGCAGGAAGTGAGCGGGAATCATGGCCTGAAATTCCTCGTTCGTTATTGGCTTCGGTACCTGAATGTCCTCCTGCGGCGAGCCCGGCCGCCTCTCGTCCGCCGCCGCTGCCGCCTCGGGGCTTCCGCCGGTGGCGAAATTCCCGCTCGCCGTCGTCGCCGATTGCGCCACCGACAGTCTCGGCGCTGGCTGCGGATGCGGCGCGTTCGACGCGGGATTCACCGGACTCGTCGCGGCGGCTCTCGCCGAGCCTACATTCTCCGTCAGTCCGTTCATCTTCGCGACTCCGTTGAGCGTCTCGGGTTTCGCGGCCGGTTGCGATGAGAGCGGCGCGGAAGAAGGCGGCGGCGGCGGCGGCGGCGTGCCCGACGTCGGACTCGGCGAGAGCGTCTTGTCGGCGTCCATCGAGCGGCGATAACTCGCCAAGCCCGGACGATTGGCCATGTAACTGTTGGCGCTGTAGAGACCGGTGTAAGGACGCGGCGCGCCGCCTATAAGGCGCGGCGATTTTTCCGACGGCGTCACCGTCGTCGCGGGATTTGCCTGCGAAAGTGGAATATCGCGCTCGACCACCAGTCGAACGAACCTTTCGAGACCGGTCAGCATGCCGACCGCCTGCTCGTGCTTCGCGCCCGTCATCTCGACGCCGTTTATCTGCGGAAAATAATGTTGAAATGAGGAATTACAGAAGAAAGAAAAAAATGGTAACAGAGACTTGCGATCAAGTCTGAAGGGATATTTCGGAATTTCTCACCGAAATGACTTTGTCGCCAATCAACAGTTTGCCGTCCTTCTGTGCAACTCCACCGTCCGTTATTCTCGAGATGAATATCGCCTGTTTGGAAACACGAAGTTAGAAATACAGTAGAGACTGGGTTGGAGATCGAGGATGTGAAGGAGGATCTTTGCTCACGTCTGTGTTGTCTTTGAAGGGCGAGGAGCCTTTTCCGCCTGCTATGCTGAATCCCAAGCCGTTTTGGTCGCGGATGAGCGTCGTGTGAACGAGAACCGGAACGAGAGGCTCGTCGCTCGTTCTCGTCACGGGCAACGGTTCGGGAATTTTCTTCGTCTGAAGATAAGAAAAAAACGTTAGTGTCGTGAATTTCGCGACGAGATCGCTTTGTTAAGAGGGACTTCTACCGTGGAGCACCGTTTCTCATTTTACTTTTTTGTGGGAAAATTAATAAGTGTAGACGAATGCGGTTTTTTTCTACTTGTTATTTACGTTTTAAAGTATAAAAAGGATTTTTTGTTTTAAGTTAAAAATTGTCGGCGTCCCAGGTCCTCAAACACGGTCATCCAAAATAAATGGCTACCACTCTCCTGACCACTCAAATCATGTGATCGGCCTGAAATAGTGCGTACATACTCGAGAAACATGTCTTCGTGGAATGACGGAGGATTTTTTTTCTATTACTACAAAATTAAGAAAATGGCGGCGGTTAAACAAAAAATAGATTTTCCCCTATATTTTTCGTATAAAACAGTAATAAAAAAACGAAAAATTAAGTTATCGAAAAAAACCTTCGTCATTCCATGAAGACATGTTTCTCGAGTATGTATGCACAATTTCAGGTCGATCGCATAAGTACAGTGGTCAGGAGAGTGACAGCCATTTATTTTAGATAACCGTGTTTGAGAACCTTGGACGCCGACAATTTTAACTTAAAAAGTTCCATTGTATACTATAAAACGTAAATAACAAGTTGAAAAAAAAACCGCAGTCGTCTACTATTATTCGTTTACCCGCAAAAAATAAAATGAAAAATGGTTCCAAGGTACCCCCCTTAATGTCGCTCTTTTCTAGAATAAAACGTACTTTGACGATTTCCTGAGGTAAACTGCTGTCGCCGTTTTCGAGATTGTGCGACATCGTCGTGGAGGAGACGTAGGAAGTGGCGCTCGGGGCGCGACTCGTGCTCATACTCGAGCACACGGAGTCCTTTCTCGTGGATAACTGAAATTAATTATGAAACGGCCAATCAATCGATTTTCCTGCGATGCACGAGGCGCGGTATTGCATCGTCGCTTCGAGTTACGGGCGTCGGAGGGTGGGGAGGGTGGGCTGCTCACCTGTTCGCCGGGCGGAACTATTCTCGTAACTTCCCTGACGATTACGAGTATAAGGACGCGCCCACACGCTTTGAGAACTTCGACAGCGTCATAGTGATCCACGTAGACGACCGAGACACCGTTTACCGAGATGACTTTATCGCCTACCCTCAGACCCGCCAAATCGGCTGGTCCGCCTGCAAAATGAATCAATCGTTGACGATACACGGTCGCGGCTCTGATAGCTTTAGTTGATATTTCGGCGACATGACAAAACACCCCAGCGACAAAATATCCCGACGACAAAATATCCCGCGACAAAATATCCCACTTCAAATTTCTATTTTATGCACCAAGAAATCGAGATTTTTTGCCGACCCTACAGAGCCAAAAAAATACCTTCGGTAACCCTGGAAATGAAGATCCCTTCATCGGAGCCTTTGAAGGGCGTCGAGCCGATGCCACCGGCTATCGAGAGGCCGAGGCCACCGGTCGTTCTCTCTATGTGTATCTCGTACTGCTCCTCTCGCACCTCCAACGAGGGCTCCGCGTCGGACGTAGCACCTAAACAGTAAACGACAGAATCCAGGTAAATTCCATCGTGACAAAAACAATTGAAAGGCCTTTAAATTTACCTTTTCGCTTCTTATTTCTAACGAAGACGCGAAAGCGTTTTGGCATTTTCGCCGAGCAAGGTGAAAACAGCGCGGGTTGATAGACGAGCGAGGATTCTTTTTGGGGATTTTTTTCGCTGGAAAATTCTGCACCACTTCTGCGTTCCAATCGACGCAATGTGATACTATAGCGACACGCACCATTTTGTGGGAGATAATGCGCGAGAGATAAGACGTGAGTAATGCAATCGTATCTTATCGCTCGGCCCAACGTTTTACGGAGGGTCGGAATACGCGCGCAGTTTCATCAGATCGTCGACGCACGACGACGAATGATAACAGAATTTTCCGTGGTTTCACGGACTCACCTGTGACACTGCTATTTTAATGGGGTTAACACGTTTTTTTTATCTTTTTTTTTCGAGCGTACCTTGGCTGTTCAGATCACAGTGTTCCACGGATTCCGTCGGTGGAGCGAAAGACACTGGTGGTTCGTCGGTTTTCTTCATCAGCGCCTGGAGAACAAATTCGCGGTAAATGAATTAAAACCGTCCGTTCTGCAAAAAATTAATTTGGCGAAAACAAAAACGGCAACAACACGTCCGACAATTGTCGTCTATCGATATAACAAATTAGCCAAAAAATTACGTCAATCATATCCACCGGATATTCGTACGAAATAACGTGTTTCGCAAGCCTTTCCTATTGTCACTACCAAAACGACTGTCACAGCTGCCAAATAAAAACAAACAGAAGAACGAGAATCATATCGATTAGAAGAGTAAGCTTGAACGGAAAAAATACAAATTACACCTTGAAAAATTAAGGATTAAGAATCATCCGAAATGCACAGTCGATTTCCCGCTCAAAGTAGCTTGTACTCTCATGTACGTTTCGCTCGATGGCAAAGAAACGCAAAGGAACTGTCAACACACGAAGAACGAAAGCCGCAAACACGACAGACGAGACTTTTGGACAATCTGAAAAACAGTAGTCTCCAGACAATCGAGGAAAAAACAGAACAAACGTACGACGCGATCAGTTCGTCGCATCGTCCGGCATATGCGAGGACGATCGAAACGAGGAGAGAGAAACTTTTCACTCCAGAATGACAGAAAGTTAAAGTAACAAACGAAATGCAAAGCGTCGAAAAAAATAGACACCACGGAAAGAGTGTAGAGTAGAGAAAGAGAAAGAGAGAGAGAGAGACAACTACAACGGTGAAACAACGATCGACCGAAGTGATCCAAAGAACACGTACTACGAAACATTCACAATAAAAATTTAAAAAATAAAATAAAAGAAATAAATAAGTAACTCGTCACTGCGCTAACAAATACCTAATAAGCGTTTCAGTCAAAGTTAGTACAAGAAGAGAAAGATATAAAGTAGTAGTAGTGCCGTTAATTAGACTCGTGAGCATCACGAGGGCGCAGGCAGCTGTGGTGCAAAAGGATTCGTCACGTTCGCATTGACACAACGTGGTTTTTCTTTTTATTCGTTTTGATTTTTTTGTAAATCTTTCTTTTTTTTTGGTTTGTTTGATTTTTGTTCTTTGTATCAAATTGCTGACCTGTGCGATGATCGAGGCAACTTTATCCTTGTCAATCGAGGTATGAATTCGCTTGTTTTTCAGATGGTGCGGGGTGTCCCGGCGGTGAAGCCTGTTCGGCTTGCCGGAGTCACCCCCACCCTCGTAATCCGTGTCTTCCAATATCGTAAATTCCACATGCCTCTGCATGTCCTCAGACTCAGACTCATCGTCATCCCTACCCCTCGATTCTGACACCGAACCCTCGACCTCGGCATCCTGCAACAGGATCCTTCCTCACACCGGGACACACGGCAAAACAACATCCCCCAGCCCACAAGAAAACGAAAAAACCATTTTCGCGCTCTCGTTCCTCGGCCGCTACCTCGAAACTAACGTTATCGTCTTACGTTAAAGGGATGACACCACAGTGAACGAAACATCGATTTTTTTCTTAAGGATCTAGGAGCGCGAAGTGTTCAATTCGCATAAATTCGAGAAAAGTGCGAGAGAATTGCAAACACTTCTCGATGGTCTGAAAATTTGAAAAATACATGCACACTAAAGATACTGAAAATATTAATTTTGCATAATAATAATTCCAAAATGGTAATAATAAATAGAAAAAAAATGGTTTAACAAATATTTCGTTGACTCAAATTTTTTTTTTTGCATGAAAATGATTCCTTTATTTTTCTGTATACGTATGAATTTTTCCAGATTTTTATCTAATCTTTGAAATTTGTACATATTTTCCATACAAAAAACACAAATTTCAAGATTAGATAAAAATCGGGAAAAATTCATACTTATACAGAAAAATAAAGGAATCATTTTCATGCAAAAAAAAACTTGGGTCAACGAAATATTTGTTAAACTATTTTTTTTTATCAATTTGTTATTAACATTTTGGAATTATTATTATGCAAAATTAATCTTTTCAGTACCTTTAGTGTGCATACATTTTTTCAGATTTTCAGACCATCGAGAAGTGTTTGCAATTTTCTCGTACTTTTCTCGAATTTATGCGAATTGAACACTTCGCGCTGCAACATCCTTAAACGACTTATCTTGATGTAAATTATCTTGCACAGTCAACAATATTTGGTAATTGGGAATGCAATCGGAGACAACCGGTCGAAATGAATTTCGCTTAGTTTCGAGACAGCGCACGTTCCACTTTTCAGTTCCACGTGAAGCAAATGTGAATCAAGTCGTCGAGTTCCGAGCGGTTAGTTTCCGACGAGTGTAGTGCAAAAGCGTGTTAGGTATATCGTCGTCCTCACCGTGGTTGTCGAGTTAGCGCCGGACTGTTGCCCCGTCGGGCCGTCGATGTCACCCGGCGCCGGCGGAGGCCCCGAAGTTTCGATCGTTCCCTCGGTAAGCGAAACTTTGGCAACGTCTCCCGCGGTCTCGTCGTTGTTATACGCGGCAACTTCCTCGGGCTCCGAGACGTCCTGCTGCTGCGCGACGCCGGTCGTTCTCGTTTCGGGCTCGGTTTTATCGAGGCCGAACGTTTGCGAGACGTCCTGGGAAAAATAGCAGGATGAAATAGTCTCGCAGAATATTCTTTTTTTAATACTTTTTCACTGAATCAAAAACACGCTTGATACCTGCTCGTCTGTGGATCCCGATCGGCTGTCGTTCTTCCCTTTGCTGAACAATTTGTGAGCCTTTGCTTTGAGCTCTTTCGGGTGCGGCGTGTTCTGCCTGACGAACGGAGTCTGAGGAAGAACAACGAAGCAAAACGATGAAAATAAACGACGTCGTCGTCTCAGTGAGAGAAAAAAGGAAAAAACGAGCGAACCATAACCGGATCTCCGTATAATTATAATGTCACACATGTACTTACTTAAAATCGACGGCATGCATGTCACCCGACCAGGGAGTGTGATATTAGTAAAAGTAGGGGGTTTACCAATAAAATGCAGACTTTGATCTAAGGCGAATATTTTAATATTACGCAGAACGTGTAGTAGCCGGATTAGTAGAGGATCGTTTGTCAAATGTTATCTTCGTGTAAAGTGCACATGGTTTAAGCTCTAGTGAATTAAAAAAACAAAATAATAATAGTAATAATAGTAGCATTATTAATAATTAAAACCTTTTATCGTGCAGAATCAGCGCGCACAGACCGAAGTCGAAGCATTTTTTCACACAATCGCGCAATAAATTAATTTAAAAATAAAAAAAATGAAAGTTTAACCAAAATGTTTCTCCTATCGCTGAGAATTATGTACAAGATTACAATCGTAAAATCGTGCATTAGCTACGAACGAGCGAGCTTAATATACGGATTCGTAGGAGTGAGCGCGGCTCATGCAGAAGACGCATCTGAGTAATTGCGCGAAAATGGACGTGTAAAGGGTGGAAGAAGAAGAAGAAGAACTCGTCAGTAGGAGCCGCGCGCTCACCTCCTTATCGGCTTCCGGCGCGTCGTCCGTGAATTTCACGGAATGCGTGCGGGACGCCTCTTTCTCCTGCCATCCCTCGTCGTCGCTGCTCGCCAGCTCGCGCATCTCGTTCGCCTGTGCGGCGCTTCGTATTTCCGCGCGACATCCCGACAGACCGCGACCTGCCGAGTGAGAAACAAGAGAAAAACGTTAGCGCGTCTTTTCGAGCGTCCAATTTTGTTTACGCTTTGCGCGTCGTCGCGCGGCGAGGATTTACCGTTCTGGTTGGCAACGTGGTATTCAAGCTGAGGAAGGAGGAAACACGTGAGCACCTCCTGGCCAGTTTCCTCGTCGACGTCCGTCTGAAAGGTCAGCATTGGCTGCGCCTGATTCTCGCTCAGCCAAACCGCCTTCAGATTCAGATTTATCAACGAGTACGGCAAGAACTGCAATCTTTGACGAAGAAGAGGAATAAAACGAATTAATTGGATCTTTTTTTTTTCAACTAAAAAATTCGAAAAAAAATTGCAAAGTATAACTTTGCACATTGCTTCCATTAATTTCCCTTTTTCACAAAGCCACCTCTATGAAGAAGCTTATTTATTCACTTTGGCTTCCTCATAGAGGAAGCTTTGTGAAAAATGGAAATTAATGCGGAAGCGAAGTGCAAAGCTCTACTTTGCAACTTTTTAAAAATCTGAACAAAAGAAAACTCCGTCACAAACACCGTTACACCTAATTTTGATTAGATACAAAGTTTTGTCTTACTTTCATAACTTTTTCGGAAATTATAGCAAAAATCTGTATTTTCTAAAAAATTCAAAATTCTGTAGAATCCGAACCGCTTTACCGATTTCGTTGAAATTCGATACCAAACAACATTGAATGTGTCTTTATTTATGAAGAACTATTGAGCTAATCTAAAAAAAAAACATTTCACGAAAACAAAGCTTCCTCTCTGAGGACGGCAAAAACACTACGCATGTAGACCGTAAGGTGATTTAGTGGTCCCGATTCCTCACCTGTTGCCAGACACATCCAACACGTGAAGGGCAGTGCATTGGCCTACCTCGGTCGGTAAAAATTGCAATTTGTTATCCCTAAGCGATAACACACCCAGACCCTTCAGGTTACCTGTTGATAAGAACGATAATTTAACATTTCATTCCAGCGCCTGAGGATAATTAGAAGAAAAAAAATAAGAAGGAGGCCAGTAAAGTCTCACCAATTTCGGTAGGAAGGGATTGCAGGCTGTTTCTATCGACGTTCAAGTTATTCAAGTTAAGAAGATTTCCGACTGAGACCGGCAGCTCGAACAGAAAGTTTTCCGTAAGAATGAGCTCCTGAAGATTCTCGCACTTGCCGATGTTCGCGTTGAGCACTGACAGTCGGTTCTGATCGACTTTCAGGATAGTTAATTTTCTAAGCTCGCCCAGACCGTCGGGCAACTTTTCGATGACGTTCTGCGAGAGATGCAGATCGGTGAGAGACTCGAGACCGCCGATCTCGTCCGGCAGATCCTCCAGTCGATTCTCCGAAACGTCCAGACACGCCAGTGTCTTGAGCTCGCCGATTTCGGGCGGCAAGTGCTGCAGCTGATTGTGATCGAGCCACAATTCCTGAAGCGCAGGTAATTTTCCTATGTGCGTCGGCTGTCGAGGGGAAACAAGTGAGTCTCGTTTATCGATATAAATAGATAAATAAATAAATAAATAATGTTCCGGTCCGCTCACCAATTCCTCGATCTCATTGTCGCCGAGATCTAGTCTCTCGAGTTTCGAAAGCTGGGACAGCGATTCGGGCAAGGATTTGAGCAAATTTTCCCTCAGCTCTAACGATTGCAGCGCTTCCAAACTGAAAGTAAACATTAATTTACAAAAAATCAATCTAACAAATTGAAACAAAAATGGTTATCGATCCTCGCCGAGATAAAACAAAATTGTGATTCTGTTGAGGAAGCTTACCGGCCAAAGTCAGCTGGCAAATTCGTGAGGGACATATCATTAAGGCCGAGCACAGTTAGGTTTCTGAGTTGCACGAAACCAGCTGGAAGTCTGAAACAGATTTTGAAAATAAAATCGTCAATTAAGGTAGTCCTTTTGTGGTACAGTAGAAACCTGCGTGAATTCAGTCAACATTTTGAGTATCCTGATAGAAAAAAAATCTGAAACAATCGAGCATATAAAAGGTGGTTCAAAGATTGATTCTGCATAATAAAAATTACAAAACGTTACAAACTAATTAAAGAACAAATATATTGTTGAACAAATTACCCGGTAACGTAACTTTCTTTCTTCATGAAAATAATTTATATATTTTTCTGAATACGTATGATTTTTTTCAGATTGTTATGTAAATTAAAAAAAAATTGATTTCTTAAATTTGTTCACTTTGAAATATATGTTAAAATTCACGAATTTTGTATACGTGTTTGGCATGAAGCCAGCCATTACACTCAAGAAGTTTCCGGATGATTGATCGAGGAAATTCACAAATACAGCTCAAACATTTTTAACAAACTAATTTTTTTGAAATACATAAAATTATGAAAAAATAATACGAGTTCAGAAAAATCAATAAATTGTTTTCATGAAGAAAAAAGTTACGTTACCGGGTAATTTGTTGAACAACATATTTTTTCATTAATTTGTTTATAACATGTTGTAATTATTATTATGCAGGATTAATCTTTGAAGCTCCTTTCATATACTCGATTTTTATCAGATTGAATATCTTGATGGAAGAATCATTGAGTATTGAGTATCTTGATTCTTCCATCAAGATACTCAACATTTTGACTGAATTTCACGCTGGTTTCTACTGTACGACGAAAGGACTCAATCAATTCAAGATGGAGAATCAATTCGTAGATGGAGAATCGACGAAAATAGCGATGTCGATTGAAAAGACTCGTTTATGCTTATCGTGCGCTAACCTTGGTATCGGATTGCTACTGAAGTCCGCCACCTGCAGCGAGATCAAGTTCCTGATGTTCTCGGGAATGTCCGGTATGTCTGTAACGAGAGAAGCGCAAATGAAGGTCGTGCGGGTAACAATTACGATTGCAGTTATGTAATTTTGCCTATTTGACGAGTCGACGAAACACAAAGCGAACCACCTGGTTTCGCCTGGGCAAAATTGCGCAACGCATCGCGCCCGCGACGTGTAAACACTTTTGTTGCCTCGTCTGGCAAGTGTTGGCATCGCGTTCAAGCGCGACGTCTTACGGAATATTTTAGGAGTGTGTAACATAACTTGACGCCGTCAACGTCGTGGAATTAACGAAGGACACAGTCCGCGCGCGCGAAACGAGTGTTCGACTTGGTTGACGCGCGGCGTTGTTGCGATTACTGTTGACGGAACTCGACGGTGTAATCTCGATAACAGCGCGGGAAGAAAATTTATAGCGTTCCGCCTGACTCCACGGAAATCGAAGTCAACGTTACAAAACGAGTCTTGCCGAGCTTCTCGCTGCTGCGTTGTGAGAACGGAAAACTTTCGTTGAGGATTCGCCGTATATACTGAATCTTCAACGAAGAAAATAAAATTGACAAAATTGAGTCACCACTAAAATCGACGTAATATATTGTTTCTTTTCCTTTTTTTTTCATAAGCAGCGACTTCGAACTGGTTGACGACGAGTGTTGCGTTCGCATTGTTGCCGGAACTTGGCGGAGTATCCACGATAACAGTGAGAAGAAAATTTATAGCCATCGATCGAAGACTCCGCTGAAATCGAACGCAACGTTACAAAATCGTCGTGTCGAGTTTCTCACTGCCGTTTGGCCTTATAAGAGCGACGCAAAACTTTCGTCGAAGACTCGATGCTCTTTGGCTCGAGATTCTCCGTGCTCCCCTCGTGACTCCGATGCACCTCGACGCCCGGTGCAACAGACTGCGAATGATCGCAACCCGTGCGATTCCCATCAGGACCTTTTCAACGCTCGGCGAACACAGCCGCAAATATCAGCACTTGTAGCCGGCTCTTCGATTCTCTCTCGCTCTGGCAACATCCAGAAATAGTAATATTAATCGTCGTGGGCCCGTAACCATCGTCGGTTCCAACGTCGGTCGAACTCTATAGATATATGTGGAAGGATTCGAGCGGCGGAGGAACAGTTAGACCATGATCGAAGCGGACTTTACGAGTTGTGCTCGGTGCTTGAGAAAAACCACGAAAGACGTTGGCTTTCCGATGGTTCTCAACTTGCAGCTTTTTACGGCCTCTTCGTTTTTCATTATTATTATTATTATTTTTTTTTTTATTAAATCGTCTCTTGCCCGAAATATTGCTGAACAACTGCAAGTTTCGCTCCAGAAATTACAGATCCTTGACATCCTTCGGGAGTTATAAATCTTTTCCACCGAATTTCTCGTCAAGCACCGATTTTTATTTATAAGTCTCAACTGCAGCCAGAAATTGGCGAGACGAATCGACGAGACTTTGCTCCGAAAATCCGCGGGGTCCTTGACCCCCTTTCGGAGCCAACGACCTTTGCCTTGAATTCCTGTTTCTTTCCCCAAGTTCGCGAGGTTACCGAGAAAACACCCACAGGAACGGAGCGCGTCGCGACGACACGGAGCGCGCGCGGACCTTCTCATCCAAAAATAAAGCAGGATTTGCCGGGCGGAAAAACGCGAGAACGTGCCCACGTATCCGTCGAGCGAAAGTCTCTGCGGTTCACATCAATTTGCACGGCTCTCGGGGGGGCTCCGGGGTATTGAAGTAAAAAATAAAATAGAAAAAAGTAAGGGACACAGCACGTGTGGGTGAATGCATAGCGCGAGCGTGACCGCACGCGTGAGTGCACGGACGAGCGTGAGCCTCAGTCCTGAGTCAGCCAAGATAGTCCTCTTCTAACGTGCTTAATATACATATAGCTGTACATATACAATATACAATATATTCGCTGGAGCCCCAACTGTGCATGAATTTAGCATACGCGAACGTCCATCTATTTTACTCTATACTCGCTCGTACGTTTCCTTATTTATTTCTTAATTCAAGGCATTTTTTCATTGTTATTTTCATATGAAATTAGAAGAACGGTTATAAAACAAATGAGCCGTCGAAATGTTTTTATTAACCCTAGAACTCATGGCTGGGGTCCGGCGGGACCCCACGCGACCTGTAACTTACATACGGGGCATTCCACCCCGTTTCGACCTGGATTTGACCTCGACCTCTCCGATTTGGAACATTATTTTTTATACGCTTCACCCTCAATTGCACAACATTTTTTGTTTGTTTTGTTATTGCTATTTTTTGTTTGTTTAATAAATGTGTAAAGTGACATATAAACCCCATAATTTAAAAATCTGGTAAAAGTCTGAAAAATACTTTGTTTAATAACAAAATTATCTAGTTTATAGCCAAAGTGGGGAAGATCATTATTCTCATCGTTTTTAAGATATTATTCATTAAAAATGATTTAAAAAATGGAAAAAATATCAATTTTCTGTAAAACTATTAAAAAAAAGTCATCCCCACTTTGGCTATATGCTAGGTAATTTTGTTATTGAACAGAGTATTTTTCGGAATTTTATCAGATTTTTAAACTATGGCGTTTTATATGTTACTTTAAAAATGTATTAAGCAAACAAATATGACAATAAAAAAACAAATTTTTTTGTGCAGTTGAGGGTCCAACTAATTCTACAAAATAATGAGCCAAATCAGGGAGATCGAAGTCAAATCCAGGTCGAAACGGGGTGGAATGCCCCATACATTGTAAAAATAAGTAATGAGTTCTAGGGTCAATATCCCGTTACTACAGCCCATTAGGCTTATCCTCCAAGTTACGCCCTTTTAGAATTTAAAAGCCATAAGGGTGTATCTGTATGCAACTCCATGTAAAATTAAAAAATTAAGATAAAGGCACAAGGGCGTATTTTCTGTACATACGCCCTATGGCTTTTAGGTCTTTTTTCTGGTCCATACGCTATGTCTTACACATACGACTTTATGCCACTATGTGCCACTATAATCGGCTTTTTGGCGGATAAGCCCAATGGCCTTTATAGTAACGCGATATATATCGAAGGCTCGAGAATATCAATTAATAGTTTTTAAAGTCCAGTTTTTTAGACGTCATTCAGTTATTTTCGTTTCTCTTCACAAGTTTCATGTATCCGCACGCGCCTTGTTCGTGCATCTGTACATCCATTTACCGCGTACACAGAAAAGTGTCTTTCTCTCTCTCTCTCTCTCACACACTCACGTTGCACACTCGTTCTCGTTACATCGTAGAGAGTGCGCGACTTCCAAAAATACAACTGGCAAAAGAGTCACGTTTCGTCGGTGAAAGAGACACGAGAGCTCTTACGGAGCTCGGCGACTCGAGGACACCGCGACGACGTGCGTTCTCTCTTTTTCTCCCGGCGCGTCGTTAGTTTTCACAGAAACGGATGCAACGGGCAAACGGACTCTCGTTTTTCTTCGCTGAGGCACAGTTTCAAAGGCTCATTTCCATTTTGTTCCAGCGCAAATAGACCGTTTTGTGTGTCACACACAGGAGGGAATAAATTATCGTCGCTGTCGCGGGACACGTCCAGCGTGGCGAACGCTGCGGAATTCACGAATTCCGCATGAGGAGACAGGTGCTGCTGCTGCTGCTGCTGCCGCTGCTGCCGCTCTATCCTCGCCGATACGAATCCTCGAGCACCTAACCACACGTGGTGCTCGCGTGACGGAAGCACCGGTGACGTTACTATACAGGTACCACCGACACCGGGGCGCTCGGTGCACGTATACACACCACGTACTCGTAATATCTCGTCGGTGCACACGAGGACAGACGTGTGTAACGAGGACGATGACCATAGTGACCATAAAGGTATAGCTGCTGGTCACTGCGAACCGTGATTCCGTCGTAACATCTTCCGATGGCTGCACTGAGAAAACCATATTTTGTCGGGTCGCGACAGCAAATGTAACGTAAAATGCCTGGTCGTTAGGACGGACAAATGATTTACGAGTGTAAATCTATTTTTTTTCATGGTTTTTCCAATTGTTCCGAATGTGCGCTTGAAAATGTGCTTCACTAGAATTGAAGTATCTCTTTCTCAGGACGGCTCATGGAAATCGCCCTTTGCGCACGTATTCCAAACTCGCGAACGAAGAGAACACATTTCGAAATCTACCGATATCACGATTTTCTACCGATTTTTAAAGCTGAACCACCTAGCATTTTTTTTCTTCTTTTTTTCATTTGACGGAAGTTGAACTTTAAAAATATGTTAAAAATGAAAAAAATCGACTCATCCAGCTGTACCTTGTGGCGTTCTCTTTCTTCTGATGTTTCCTTTCGAACACACAAAAATGATCCAGAATCGGATGACCAAAAGAAAGCTACATAAATTTTAGCGAACGCATCAAATTGTTCGATCACACAGGATCTTAAGGGCTTACATCTATTTCGCAGCTAAAAAAAGGTGTTTTCGTGGATATATATATTTTTTGTTGCGAAGATGGTTGCATGTTTTTTACTTTTTTTTCGCAGTAAAAAGTATGATTTGAAGTATGTTCCAACATTTTTTTAGTAAAAAATTTTCGTAAGTGTAAGAGATAAGATAAATAAATAAGATAAATTTCTCAAAATGGTTTTTCAGAATCGGTGACCACAATATCTCAAAAACGACAAGACGGATTTTCTTAAAATTCTGCATACATTTTTTGTATATGAAAAGGCAATCCTTAATCAAAGGATTTTTTATGCATACTTTTTTATATCAAGAAAAATGTAGTGTTTTTTGCATCGAAATTTTGACGGTCACTTTCGAACGGTGATCATTGTTTCAAAAATAGTTATTTTATTGAATCCTTCGATTAAAGACTAGATAATACGGTAGAAAAACTAAATCTATTTGGTTTTACGATTTCGTTTCTAATTCTACTAATTCGTTTCCGAACAGCAATGGTCTCCGCGGAGGACCTTTTTTAAACCGTGGTCTGCGAAATTTTTTGTATCTCTTACATTTACGAATATTTTTTAATAAAAAAAAAAATGCAAAACATATTTCAAATCATATCATAAATCTATTTGGTTTTACGATTTCGTTTCTAATTCTACTAATTCGTTTCCGAACAGCAATGGTCTCCGCGGAGGACCTTTTTTAAACCGTGGTCTGCGAAATTTTTTGTATCTCTTACATTTACGAATATTTTTTAATAAAAAAAAAATGCAAAACATATTTCAAATCATACCATTTACTGTGAAAAAAAAGTTGAAAACTTGCAACCATTTTCTTTAAAAAAAAGCCGAAAACACCCTTTATTGGCTGCGAAATAGATGTAAGCCCATATAAATCCTCATTGAAGCCAGAGAAAAACCTGAGTTTCGGTCCAGTGCGTCCATTGATCCTGCAAAGTGCGGCGGCGTCTGTATGACACCGACTGGTTACAAGGTGTACAGTCCAGTCGAGCCGCGAAAGGCACAAGTGCTGGATGAGAGGAGCGATATTGTCTATTTATAGGACCACCACAGTCCTGGTTGATGCGGGCGCAGCTCTTTCTCTCTCGCTCCTTAGCTCTTCCTCTCCGTTCTCCGTTCTCTCTTTGTCCGTCTCTTTCTCTCTCCCTCTCGCTGCACCTTGGTACGTATATACGTTTCATCAATCGCTCGGTTTTAATTAAGGGTTGCCGTCGTTACCGATAGCCACGGAATAGGCACGTTGATGATGCCTCTGCGACGTGTTCCAACCCCGCCTCGAACACTCGCTTATTGGATGGGATATCGAGCGTGCTTCCGGCTCCCTGGAGTCACCAGTGGAAATTACTCGGAAATTCGTATGGCCAAAATCTCGTTACACTCAAGGTTAAGCCCGAGAGTGGTGGACGCAGTTATTGACAAATCAGCCGGTGAGAATCCCGCGTCATAAAATTCTGCCTCGTAGCGAGCGCCGCGTGTCAACTGAATGTTGACACGCGGCTCTCGCTACGTGTCAATCATCAAAGTGGACAGGGACCACTTGAACCCGGTTTTTTTTTTAGGAACTCCGGGAGTGATTTTTTTTCTGAGGACATCCTGCGTGAATATCACAGAGGGTCTGGTGCTTCCAAAATATTGGCAGAGGTCTGCGTATGATATAAGTTAGGGAAGTTTTGTCACCCGGGAATCATGAATTATTAACGGCACAGACTTTCCTCGCACCCATTTTTTTACGGACGAAAAAGAAGTGAGCCGCACGTGAGTTACGAATCTTCGAAAAATTTCCTGAAGTTCCGAATTAAGGGGAACTTCTACCTTGGAGCACCATTTTTCAATTTATTTTTTTGTGGGAAAGCGAATAATAAAATAGACGATTTTTTTCTACTTGTTATTTACGTTTTATGGTATACAATGGAATTTTTAAAGTTAAAAATTGTCGGCGTCGGCCTGAAATTGTGCATACAGACTCGGGAAATATGTCTTCGTGGAATAATGAAGGTTTTTTTCGATAACTTAATTTTTCGATTTTTTATTAATGTTTTTATACGAAAAACATAAGGGAAAAATCAATTTTCTTTTGTTTAAACGCCGCCATTTTCGTAATTTTGCAGTAACCGAAAAAAACCTCCGTCATTCCATGAAGACATGTTTTTCGAGTATGTATGCACAATTTCAGGCCTATCGCATAATTACAGTGGTCAGGAGAGTGGAAGCCATTTATTTTGGATGACCGTGTTTGAGGACCTGGGACGCCGACAATTTTTAACTAAAAAAAAATCCATAGTATACTTAAAAATGTAAACAACAAGGAGAAAAAAACCGCAGTCGTCTACATTTATTCGTTTCCCCACAAAAAAATAAAATGAAAAACGGTGCTCCAGGGTAGAAGTTCCCATTAAAAAAGAAAAAAATTAGACGAGCTTAGCTCCGTCTCTCGTGCTCTCGCGACTTTTTATCGACAACGGTCGGTCGGTAATTAGCCTCGACGCGAATCGCGTAAAGCCGTAATATCGAGAAAAAAAACCTGCATACGAGAAACGATTCGCCGCCGGGGTGAAAAACCGCTTCCCGAAGAAATTACGCACGGGAAGAGGTGTGGAATTAAATCAGCGCCTCGCGCTCACGTGACTCATTACCGACCTCGCTCGATAGGTAATACAGCCTCGACGCGAAAAAGAAAATGGCATAAAATGGGTAATAGCGGGAAAACGCACGAGAGGGGATTCCCGTCGAGGGTGGGAAAACCGGGTTGCGGAGGGAAATTTCGTAAAAATAGAAGATCTCGGATAAACAAGTCGGAATGAAATGAAAACAGGAGCGTGGAATTAAATCAGCGTCTCGGACGCCCCGAGGGGGACTCGTCGCTCCTCGATCGAAGCCGGGTGTAGTAACCCGCGCGCGTACTACATCCACAAACCCGACGCGCGCGGCCGGATGCATCCGGGGAGTATCTTTATCTTTGATACTTTAATGGGAGCACGGAATACGAGCGTGGCACCTGTTCTCTCAGTGTCGAGAAGCGCGCTCGCGCGTGGGTCGTTACAGAGTGCGTGGTATTTTTACCGTGCGAGTAGTGCGGAGTCTCGTTTACAGTGCGCCGTACCACACGTTGCGGCTATACGCTGCTCCGGAGGGTCGCAAAAAAAAAAAAGAAGAAAAAATCGGGAAGAAAAAAAGTGGAAAAAAGAGGCGCACGTACACCGAGCTGTGCGGGTTAATCGCGAGGGACGAGTTTTCACGGGGGACGAAAACCTGTTGCAACTTCGCACTGACCGTAACCGCGCGAGCTTATCGTTTCAAAGCAAAACGACGACGAGGGAGGGAAAGAGTGAGAGGGAGAGAGATGGAGCACCGAGCGACACACGATGCGAAACAAAAGGAAGAGTGGAAGGGCGAGTCAGTCGCTAGGAAGAGGCGCGCGATGAGCGAGGAAAAGAAAAGTCGCGCGACGAGTTTCGCGGCGAGATTGCCTCGATGATGCTTCAAGAGAGAGGGAGAGAGAGAGAGAGAGAGAGAGAGAGAGAGAGAGAGAGAGAGAGAGAGAGAGAGAGAGAGAGAGAGAGAGAGAGAGAGAGAGAGAATTTTCACGAATGCGGGGGTAATGCGGGTCAGGGAAAAATTGCACTGTGAGAATAATTAATACAGGCTAGAAACTATAAAGCGATGCTTTTTTGTAGTTGCGGTATTTGTTTTTTTTTTTTTTACGACAACTGTTTAAAAAAATGATTATAATTGTGAAGGTTGTCGACTATTATCTGCCATTACCTTTTTTTTTAAATTTATCTCTAAAACATCGCGTGACCATTAATTATACAACACGTATTGTTATTTATGAGGAAATAAAGCGAGTCTTAATGCACTTATATAAGTTTAAGATGCCGAAAGGAAAAAAAGGGATTTGTTATTGGCCGTTACCACATCTTCCTTGCCTCCTTCGTCGGCCGTTCACAGCCAGCGATATCGACCAAGTCCAACGTGCACGTGCGACGCCCCGGCACCGGCGTCCGCGGGGCGATCGTAACTTACAATCTCACGCACACGTCCGGAAAGTTCCGCGGGTCGTCGAAAGCGATAGCCACGGTTTCCACCGTGTAAAAGTTGTTCTCAATAAAAGTCACAATCGTCCTCGCACGGCACTTTTCTCTCGGACGATCGCCGGCTCTACGACCCGACGGAATTTTACGTCGCTTTGTGCTTTAAGGTAGCACTCCCCGTACAGTCCCGTCAGATGTGCGTTTCGGGGAAAATTTCGAACACTTCTCGATGAGATAATAATGCGAAAAAACATCAAGCATGTAGAAGGTGCTGAGAAGATTGATTTTGCATTATAATAATTCCAAAATGTTGTTAAGAAATTAATGAAAAAATTAAATGTTCAACAATTTACCCGGCAACTCAACTTTTTTTGTGATGAAAAATATTCATTCATTTTTCTGAATACGTATGCATTTCTTCAGAATTTTGTCTAATTTTTTTAAATCGCGGTTTTCGCCACTCATTATCCTAAAAAGACGCAATTTTAAAAAATTAGACAAATTTCTGAAAAAATTCATACATATTCTCATTCATACAGAAAAATGAATGAATCATTTTCGTCACAAAAAAAAGTTGGATTGCCGGGTAAATTGTTGAACATTACATTTTTTCCTTAATTTGTTAATAACATTTTGGAATTATTATAATGCAAAATCAATCTTCTCAGCACCTTCTACATGCTTGATTTTTTTTCAGATTATTATCGCATCGAGAAGTGTTCGAAATTTTCCCCGAAACTCACACTTGACGGGACTGTACTGGGAGAATTACCTGAAGGCTTCGCTGTTTCTTCGCCGCGCCACTAAACGTTCATCGTATTACTTGTTTATAAGAATCTTTGTTTTTAAACAATTATATCTGCAACTTTTATAAAAAATCAAATAAAATTTCCTTTAACGATACAATTATTATGAAATAAATTGTACAATAAAATTGTATATTTTCTGACGTTATGGGATGTTGCAAATTTGGCAGGGAAACAGCGAAACTCGAATATTGGCTTGTATTTGTGGCAATGTTCGCGTCCGGTATTCTCGTCCATCGCGCGTGGCGTATATCAGCGGCGAAACTCTAGGACATTGTGCAATCTGATTCATAGCTCTCGCGGACTCGCGCGAGAGCGGGCGTGGATTTCTGTTGCGTTCTATTATTTCCGTGCTTCGCTGCAGAATCGATGAGCTGTACGTATTCGCAGTAACAGTTTCGAAATTGCGGCTCGAAGGTCCTCAAGCTTTTTTTCATCGTCCGCTTCCTTTTTTTTTTCCCTCTCAGCTGGGTGCAACGTGGGTGCGGTTTTGCGCATAGCTCTTTGCATGCGCACTTTATCGTATATACGCTTCTCGCAATTCAAATTACAGGCGCACCTGCGGCCGTCGCTCTCACCGATCGAGCCAAGCATACGAAAAGTTCGTTCGTATTTAAGAACACTTACTTGAGAATATTTATTATTATCATTATCACAATTATTATTACTATTATTACCATCGCTATTATTACAATTATTATTATTATTATTATTGTTGTTGTTGTTGTTGTTGTTATTATTAGTATTATCCCTAGAACTCATGACTGGAATCAGCATGCACAGACCCCACGCAACCTGTAACTTACGTATAAATTGTGCAAAATAAGTCATGAGTTCTCGGGTTTATATTATATTAAAAATGTCATTGATCTAATTATTATGGCTGGTATCGGAAAATGGAAAACCGTTTTTCAAATATTTCGTGCTTATTTTATCAGACCGCAGCATCCGAACTATACGTTGCTTATCAGAATTCCGATAAAACGTTGGCCTTCCACGTCGATGCCTCGCGGTCGGCGCTCGGTGAAATGAGTCATCGACGGGTATTAAGTCACGAATAAGTAGTGTCGGTGCGGGAGTGCGTGTACTACGTGGAAAATACAGACAGGCATTTCACACGAGTTCACACCGGGATTCTTCAATGCCGCGCGTGTATAGAGTAGTTCCCGAGTTGGGCGGCGGAACGTTAGGGACGAATTTAATCGGCATTCCAGACGCGGTCTACGTGCTGCGTTACGATCGGTGCAGCGGTTCCGCTCCTGGCTACGGACTGGAATTTTTATTGATAAATACGAATTTCGCGGATAACAATTTTCACGAGATGATAATCGGGGGGAGGCGGAAATATTTGTTCCCGGGGGGGAGGGGGGGGGGAGGCAATTTCCGGCAGGTTTCCATACGCCCTTCGGCATAGCCTAATAAGCCGCGCGCGGCGTTTGCGCCTCGCACATGCAGGCATAATATATGCATATGTATGTCGTACGCAGCGAACGCGCGCGCTCTCGCTGTGTGACCAATGTAATCGCATTTCAGCCGGGCGCGCGCGCGTTGTGTACGTGTGTCACGATCGGCATTCCACGTGGCTGGTTCTACGCGGTAAATTGAGCTGTCGCATATGTGTGTCAGGGATGGGCGATATTCGAGTAACATTTTTTTTGGTTCGAATCACTACGAGGAATTATTCGAGCGCGATACAGTAATTTTATTAATTTTTTGTTCTTCCAATTTTGTATATCATTTATGGAAATGTGAGAAATATGACGAGAAGTAAATATCACACGGGTCAGAATTTTTTTACGGATGAAAACGAGTTCATCGGATTTTCTTTTTCTGCCGGTTAATTCGACTGACTAATGATTGCCGCGGAAAATGTTGTCCAGTGGCCACGAGATAATCGCCATGCGTTTTCTCACGACGCTGCGCGCTAAACGCGAACGGCTGCCCCCCCCAGGAGCCTAAAACCAATAGCTTCGCCTTGTGCAGCGGTGCCGTTCGTTTGGTATGCAGAACGTGCGTAAATGTTTACTGTTAAACCCGCGTTGAGCTGACGCGGCCGCGCGGGGGACGCGGGGGACGAATTCCCGGCGGAGTTTCCGGGCCTCTTCCCGTTCTGGCCTTCCCGGAAGTCGTCGCGGCTTAAGGGGGGGAAAATTGAATAATTCTCTTATTTCCAGTTTGATTATGGTGTCGACTTTCATGCCAAACACCGTAAATCGGATTTAAAGCGATTCTCTCGACGGATTTATTTTTATCGATTCGCCGGTAGCCGTGATATAATTACAGCCGGGATAATAATAATAATGGTAAGAAATCTCGGGGAACGCGCGGACGTAACTGGAGAATAATAACGTCTAATCGAATCCGGGAGAGACGGACCCGGAGCGAACGTTTCAATCGTCGTGAGCGGTAATAGCCTGTAATGCAGCGATTTTAGAGGCATCCGCGAGCTGCCGCTGGACGACAGAAATGTCGAGAGCGCTACTACGAGTCATTAAATTCCACGACTACGCGTCTACAGCACTCACGGCACTCGCGATTATGTCGCTCGAGGCGTTGACTACGCTTCGCACTGACCGGTGCCAAATTTTTCCAAATAAAATTACGGGAAAGGAGATACATTTTTGCTACTAAAGAAAAAATTCTACTTTTGTAACATTTTGGGTGAAAAAAGGTTCATTTTTGCTTCCTGATAAAGGAAGCTTTGTTTTCGTGAATTTTTTTTTCGAGATTTTCATGTCAGCAGTACACTCAGAATGGTCTAAAATGTCGAGAAAAGTGGCGAAATGTCTGTGTCTGCGTGTGTGCAGATTATGTTAGGTACACAATTACTGTGGCAATTTTCGATGGATGTTCTTCAAATTTGGCACGCAAGTGGGTTATCGTAGAACTACGTTTGGGTTTTTAGTTGACGCGAATCGGTTGGGAAATTCAGATTTTACAGCATTGTGAACATTTTGAAAAATTGTTTTCACGCTATAACTTCCGCAAATTCAGAGATATCGGGCTGCAATTTTGCACGCAGATGGACTAACATCAAGTCATTATCAAATTGGGCGAGAAACGGTAAAGTGGTTCTAATTTTATTGCAAGTTCATTTTTTTTTCTTCTAATATCTGTAAGTACTTCAACTCCTCTAAATTCTGAGCCATCCGACTGCAATTTTCAACACCTTTAAGATTATTGATTATCAATGATGAATTTCGTCAAAGAAACGATAATCATGTTGGTAAATTTCGATTTTACTGCATGAAAAAGAAAAAATGCCATCACGACAAAAAAAATTGAATTTTTTTGCAGAATTTGCTTAAATTTGGTTCAGATATGGACAACCATGGACCAAGGTTTGAGTAAAAATTTGACGCGGATCTGTGCAGCTTCAGCTTTTATGGCATTTTAAATATATTGAAGAATCTCATTCTTGCGCTGGCTCGTGCAAATTACGAGATACAGCATTCTAATATAACCCCCACATCGACTGCTATGAAACAAATCTTGAGTATAAATTTGAGGCTATTCGGTGGAGTGGTTAAAATGTTACTATAATTTGATTTATTTTAGAAAAACAGCCCACAAAACCTGCAAAGTAGAACCTTGCAAATAGCTTCCTTAGTATTTTACACTCTTGACGAAACTTCCTCTATGAGGAAGCCAAAATTGGTCAACATACTTCATCATAGAGGTAGCATCGCCGAAAGTGTAAAATACCAACGAAGCTATTTGCAAGGTTCTACTTTGCTGGTTTTTTTAAATTAACGAAAAGTTTCCGTGGACGTTTGCGGAGGAAAAATGGTTAAAAGTACAAATCTCCCTACCATTGTTCTGTTAACGCGTTAAACTTTGGACAAGCTTATTTCTTCTTTTTTTTAATTACAAACATTGAAAACTCTTTCGAGCGCACAGTCGGAAAAGTTTAAGCCGGCAGAAAGCGACGCCGGCGGCTCGGATCGTCCGCCGCGCCAACTCCGTCCACCAGTTTCGTAGCGTCATCTTGCAGCTCCCGGGAGTGAAAATGGCCTTCGCTTCGCGGAAAGCCCGCCACGAACTAATCTCCGCTCCGCGCTTATATTTTCAATAGCTCTCCCGCGGCAGCCCAGTTTCGCGGCTCGATACTCCACCGACTCGCGTACATATTGTACTATATCCAACATGTGCTCCGCAGCTCTATGGTCTCCATATATGCATGTAACTCTCACGTCACTGCGTCTCGCCGATAACGGATATATATTTTTCTCGCCGATTAAAAAAAAAAAAATGAAACATCCTACCCCCACCACCGGAGTCCGGGCTCGTCCCTTTATTAATTGTCCGATCGAGCGTGATCCCCGGATTAATGGAGAATCTTTGATGGATGAATGGCACAGCGCAGGCCACACGACAGACAACTTCGACTCTAGCAGGAAACAGTCGTGACAAAAAGTCAATTCTTTCTCGTTAAAACTGAGCTTTAAGTTACACATTTTTTTATATATTTTTTTATTTAGTTATTAACTCTACAACTCATGGCTTGTTTTCACAATGAATGTACGTAAAGTTACGGGTCGCGTGGGGTCCAGCCGCAGCCAATATTGCAGCCGTTTCGAACGGCTGCAATATTGAGAACTACTGGGTTGTAGTCGCCTCCCTGACTCGAATTTTTAAAAAATCCCTTATTACTTTGGTTTCGGCCACAATAACCGCTAGTATCATAATATTCGTAATAATATTACAATGCAATCATACTATTATTACAAATAATATACAGTTATGTTATATTTCTCAAAACTGGGTCAATCCCTGTATCGCACATTGCGCATTAATTTTCATGCATCCAACACGTGCTCGTAATTACAATTATTACGTGTTACTTTATGGTCCGTGGAATAAAATAACTCTGGAATGGGTGGGGCGGGGAGAGGAGGGATGTGGTGGCCATTGAGAAGAAAATGCTCGGTTCGAAGCTTCTCTGAAGGAGGAAAAGTAGAATTCGCCGCCGCCGGCGCTGCTGGTTCGCGTCCTCGCATTGAAATCAGCGATGCGTATACGATTTCCGTCGTCCGGAAGGGTCGAGGAGGCCCGGAGCGAGCGAGTGGCATCCACCAGCGCCGCAACTCGTGTACAATACTCGGGCACAATGGCCAGAGACAAACGTATCGCGCTCCTCGTCCGTACGTGGAATAGAAATCTCTGAACTTACCGTTCAGCGGGTATTGTCGTGACTCGACGTTCAGCAGCTCGTAGTACACAAACAAACCGGCGCAATAGACATCACGAATTATTAGTCTCTTCTCTGTTTCGTTTTTTAAATCTTTATCTTTCCCTCCCTCGATTGTTATCGTCGTCGTTTTTTTTTCTCTCTCTCTCTCTCCCACCCTCACGCTTCTCAGCCGCCGCGCGTTTTGAGACTCGCGAAGCGTGTCGGGAGCGCAAACCGCGCCCATTGCCCAATTACGCGCGCGGGGTTAATAGGAGGTCACGCGAGTTTAAAGAGAGTCAAATGAAAAGTCACCGATAAGACTCCCGGAGGTCGGCACATTATAACTGGATTACTCGTACATTTGTATTTTTATCTGTGTGTTGTTATTATTAATATTAATGTGTGATTTAGATTTGACGGTATCGGAATCAGGAAAAAAATATATAGAGATATCGGTGAATACATATATAGCGAAGGAAATGATTAATTCGCCGATGCGAGAGTCGCGGGATTTAATTATTATATCAGTCGAGGAGCGAATATGTTGGTAAAATATTGGCTGCCGTTACGTTTCAATGAACTCGGACGTAATCGTGGCTCCGGGAAGGGAAAAAAAGAATCTTCCGAGTATTATAAAGTTCGCGGTCCGATAAATTCATAAATAGCGAGGCGCACAGTCAGTGCCGGCTACTAATAGCCACGCGACTAACCGGAACGAGCGACGGTAACCGTCGCCCATGTGCTCGACCGTAATTTACCGCGTTCGACGATTTGCGTCATCCAGGCATATCAATTATATCCGATGTCGTCTATGCCGGGCGCTACGGACACCGACGATTCAGCGACAACCCCCGCAAGCACGAGACCTCGAGGTTCTCGCCGAGAGGCGACGATAAAAAGCAAGGGCATCAAAAGGAAAGTAAGGAGCTCATAGCTGAGCGCAGTCCGGCTAAATCGTTAGTAGAAGCGAATGATTCCTCGTGCACGAAATGTCGGAAATCTATCAGCGCTAATTGAGCCTCACTTGTAACAAGTAAAACAAGAGGTCCTGTCATCATTTCACGTAATTCGGTAAAGGAGGTCCTGTCATCATTTCACGTAATTCGGTAAAAGAGGTCCTGTCATGATTTCGCGTAAATTCTAGAAAAATGGGAGAGAATTGCAAACACTTCTCGATGGTATAAAAATCGGAAAAAATGCATGCACATTATAGGTACTGAAACGACTAATTGTGGATAATAATAATTGCAAAATGTTATTAACAAATTGATAAAAAAAAATCATTTTTCAACAAATTTCTCGGAAACCCACATTTTTTATTTTATAAAAATGATTCGTTCGTTTTTCTGGATACGTATGCATTTTTTTAGATTTTTAAATTAAAGTTTGTATTTCTGCACACATTTTCCATATAAGAAACACAAAATTCAAAGTGCACTTAAAAATCTGAAAATATTCATGCGTATTCAGAAAAATTAACGAAGCATTTTTATAATTTTTTTTTTTTTTGGGTTTCCGAGAAATTTATTAAATCATTTTTTTTTTTTTTTTCATCAATTCGTTAATAACATTTTGCAATTATTATTATGCAGAATTAATCGCTTTAGTACATTTCATGTGCATGCATTTTTTCAGATTTTTATACCATCGAGAAGTGTTCGCAATTCTCTCTTATTTTTCTCGAATTTATAGGAATTGAACTCAATACGACAAGACCTCCATTTAATTTTTCTTCTGTCACAAACACGTGGTAAACGAGAAACAAAGAGATTATGCTAATTATATAGCCGCAGTCACGAACCCTTAAAATACATAAATACCCAACATCATCCCCCTTAATCCTACGGCTCAGCTGAAAGGATTGGCAATTACGTTATTCTCATTTAATTCTAGGCCAGGGATGGCTGTCGTACGTATAGTACAGCGGCGATAGTACAATGTAGGGCTGCTCGTCTGGTGTCTCTCTCTCTCGTACCGTTAAAGAAAACGGTAATAGCGGGTGAATAGCGTACTACGGGCTACACGGTATATAAATCCGTTTTGTATACATATATATACGCGATGTATAATACGGTTATAATATATCCTCAATCTCGACTCGAGCTCTCGGTGTGTTGCTGTATAAAGCGACGCGCCGCTCGTGTCCTGGCCGAGAGACGGCTGGAAAGGTACCGGGCGCTGCTGTAAGCTCGACGATGGTTAGATTGGTATAGACGAGCGAGCGAGCGAGCGAGCGACGCGGGGGAATCGACGAGCCGGCAACCACCGCGGGAGCCACCGCGAATGACACACAGCGCGCGTATTGTGCCCGACAGAACCCGCATTGTGTGTCGAAAGGGCTGCGGCCGAACGACAACGACGACGATGATGACGACGACGACGACGCCAGCAGCGTCTGTGATCCCGCGCGCGCAAAGTGGAACTCCGACCGGCTGACAATGAGAGATCGCTCTTGAGGGACAGTAATGGCGTTCAATAAGGATCTGTGGAAAGCCTGCGACGAGTAGACAGGGGATTCCTAGATGAGTTCTACACGCGAGCTGCGCCGCGAGCTCCACACTCGAGGCTCAATGCGCGCCGCCACCGCCGCCACCGCCGCATCGACGACGCGGTGTGAAATGTTCGGGTGCATTAGAAGCGAGAGGAGGTGAGGAAGAAGACGTCGTTATACCATTTTTATTCCGTTCTGTCGTCGAACGGGAATTTTTATGGGCAAATTGCGACGGTGTTTTACCGGCCGATTTACCGAAAATGGGGGAGAATTGCAAACACTTCTCGATGGTATCAAAATCTGAAAAAAAGCATGCACATTAAAGGTATACTGAAAAGATTCATTTCGCATAACAATAATTGCAAAATGTTATTAACAAATTGATGAAAACAAAAAACAGAATTTAATTCAAAAATCTGAAAAAATTCATTCGGGTGCATTTGAAGCGAGAGGAGGTGAGGAAGAAGACGTCGTTATACCATTTTTATTCCGTTCTGTCGTCAAACGGGAATTTTTACTGGCAAATTGCGACGGTGTTTTACCGGTCGAGTTACCGATCGAGTAATTTTTTTAAGCGACGAATATCATCGTAAATTATCATCGGTAAACTTATACATTATCCATCAAGAAACAAAATGAGTCATCGCACGATAAGAACGAACTAAAATCACAAATTTGACTTCCAAATAACTGCGTTTAATACATGCCATTAGTTATTAGCATAAACTGAATTTTTTTTTCTGTGAATTTTTTGCTATCCATTTTTGTCTACATTAAGCAGGATCTGTTTAATTTAGAGCCACATTCATTGCCACTAGTTACTCTTGGAATGTACGTTCAAATAATTTTTCAAATCTTAGTTCGCGATTGACATGACTGTACCGCCGATGCCTCCTTAATAAAACCTTCGCTTGCGGGCTGCCAAAAACAATGTTTTTTAAATTAATTCAAGATATTGTTGTCGCAATCCGATTTAATATCGAAACAATGAAATATTCTTGTGCCTTTTTTGGGTTATCGTTTCAATATCATACAAAATTGCAGGAATTGGAGGGGAAATTGAATTGACAACACTTGTTTTTGGTAGCCTGCAAGCGAAAGTTTTATCGAATCGATGATATTTTTCCCGTGCTGTAATGACGGGCTCGAGAAAGCCCGTCGGGAGGCATTGATGCGCTTCGCGTCGACGTTGGTGCAAAGTGCTCAGAAGCATTAGAAGCCAGAGAGGAAATGAGAAGAGGCGATTCACACGATCGTTTTGGAGTGGAAAAAGAGAAAGGAGGAAGATGGAAGATCGTCGGGTTTCCAGTTCTCACGCTTTTTTGTCACGCGCGTATTTCTAGTTTGGATAATCGAGGGAAAGTGCGGGAGGAAAAGTGCCGGATTTCGTTAACGAGAAGAATTCTAATAGTGGAGAAGAAAATAGGATCCGAGTTTGTACCGGAAGAATTTTATTTTTTCGCCACGCGTGAGTCGATCACTGAGTAAAAAAAATCGTTGACGCGTAGACCGATCGCTGGGTAAAAAAATTCGTTAACGCGCGTATAGACCAATCACTGTGCAAAAAAATTCGTTGACGCGCAGACCGATCACTAATTAAACAAAATCGTTAACGCGTTTAGACCGAACACTGCGCAAAAAAAATCGTTGGCGCGTAGACCGATCATTCAGCACGAAAAAAATGTTTTCGTCGACGCGTAGACCGATCACTTCGCGTTAGCGCAAAGTGATCGATCGTCAGTGGAGTCGAATTTTTTCGAACCTAAAAACGCAAAAAAGCTGTCACTGCTGCTCCCAACAGCCAATCAGGCGACGAGTCAATCGATTCAGTCTATCCTCGACGCTCCATCAAAGCTCTCTTTTCCCCATGATAAAAATATCCCACTCCCACGTAAATATTATGAAAAGTGTTGGCAACGTAACTGCATTATTTTGCCTTTCACTTTCTATTTTTTTTTTTTTTTTTTTTTTTGTAAATCGATCGAAAAAGCCACCGCGCGTGCCGTACACGCGATTGTTCGCCGATTGGTCCCGGGGCTTCTGATGGAACGTGGAAACTTAATTGGGTCACTCCGACAGGTGTATACGAAGGCCAGATTTGTTTTCCTCGCGCGGCCAGCAGCAGAGCGGCAGCGTCAGAGGCCGCGCGGCGCGCAGTGACCACCGGTTCGACGTCCCGAAATAAAACTAGGATTCACCACTGCGATTCCGGTGCTCTCGCATCTCTCGTGAGGCGTGGAAATCGCGTCACGTGAAGCGACTATCGCGGGGGAGGGCGGAGGGGGGGGGGGTGAGTTTGCACACAGCCTCTCTGAGTTAATTATTGATCTGTATAGATAGGAACAATAGCCACGCTTCGTATTATTTGACAGCGGCGAGTAGGTGGGAATACGGAGTATTCGCTCGCTCGCCGAGCCGGAATTGATGGTACGCGAAGCCGAGCAGCGGGTCGCGAGGAGGGGGGGGGGGCGAGACAGACGGTCCTCTCGCGATAACTTATCGATTGTTTGGCTTGCCATTCGCAATATTAACACGGAGCCTCGATGACTGAGAGATAAAAAGCCTCGCCGGGCGTATAAGGGAAAAAATGTATTCAAGTGCGACTGATAAAAAATGTAATATTAAAATACGGAAAATCGAGTTAATATTCAATTTCTGTTTTTTTTTTACGCAAACAAAACAATGAGGAAAAATTTGCTTATTAAGGTGGTACGAGCGGTACAGTCCCGTCAAACGTGAGTTTCAGAGAATTTTTCGAAAACTTCTCAATGGGATAAAGGATCTGAAAAAAATCAAGCACGTTGAAGGTAACGAAAAGATTGATTTTGCATAATAATAATTTCAAAATGTTATTAATAAATAAATGTAAAAATTAATCATTCAACAATTTACCCGATAACCCAACTTCTTTCCTGATGAAAATGATTCATTCATTTTTCTGAATACGTATGAATTTTTTTGGAATTTTGTCTAATTTTACAAAATTCCGTTTTTTAAGAAAAATGAGGGGCGAAAACCGCATTTAAAAAAATTTAGACAAAATTCTGAAAAAATTCATACGTATTCAACAAAATGAATGAATAATTTTCATCAGAAAAAATCGTTGGGTTGCCGGATAAGTTGTTGAACAATTCATTTTTTCATTAATTTGTTAATAACATTTTGAAATTATTATTATTGTAATTGTAACTGTAATTGTAATTTGTTTTACGGATTGCTCCTTTACATAGTAAATCATTATATTATGCAAAATAAATTTTTTCGGCACCTTCACCGTGCTTGATTTTTTTCCGATTCTTATCCCATCGAGAAGTGTTCGAAATATTCTTTGAAACTCACGTGTGGCGGAATTGTACCGCTCGTACTACCTTAAACTATTTACTCGTTAATTATATCCGGAAGCGATAAGCGAATAAAGTGAGTCGGAAAATAGATGACGTTCGCAACCGCGCTCGCCGATAACTCGCTCGCCGCTAATAGCGTCGATCGTAAAATGCACAAAATTGTTTTCCTCGGTAAGTGCGATTCGTGTGCTCGCTCGCGGACTTTCATCTATATTTTAAGAAGCGCACAATAACGAATGTCAAGTGACGGCCTTCAACTCGCGCGCGAGCGACGGGAGACGACGACGTCGTCGGGGCGTTCGTACTTAGCCGCTGGGCAATATCAGCCTCGAAATACACGGTGCAAACGAGACGGCCGAGCTGCTCGCTCGCGCGGGCCTTGTGTGCATTAAATTGAATGCGCCGCGCTCGTAAAGCCAGCCACGCAGTCTCCCCGCGATCATCGTCGCGCGTGTGTGCAATGGCGCGTTTTTCTAACTTTCCACCCGAGATTGTCACTTGGCGGATTGGAGGGGAGTGAAAAAAAAAAAAAAAAAAAACGTCGCTTCCTGAAGGAAGCTCGTAAAAATCCGAGGGCCGAGCGTGTGAACGCGCACCGAGCGACGGCGGCTATGTATAGTTTCGCGAACGCGCGAAAGAACGATACCTTCACCCACTAACCCGCATTTTATATAGTAGATACTTATCGTGCAGCTGCCAGCCACGCGACGCGCGTATATTCCATTCATACCGCCGAGACGAGACTGTCACACGAGCAGATATGCTAAATTACCGACATCTTCCGGGACACGTCAAATGACGGGAAAGCAACGGTCATCTCACGGACCAATAAAATTACTATTTTCTTCCGTATTCATTTCTGTGACGTCAGTTTACCGGCAAATCGAGATGTTTGCCTTTTTAATCCATTAAGGGGAGGAGGGGACATGGCCTTGAAACTTTTATTTTTATTTATTTTTTATGTTATTTTATGAATGCGCAACAACTGAAGAATGTTGTATCCAATTTTTAGAACGGTTGGAGCAATCCTAACGGAGATATGGAATTTTTACCATCCGAGGCTCTGAGTCGACCCGTAGATTCACTACCCGAAGTATTCACTTTAACGCGATTTTCCCGCACTTCACGTTTTCAAAGTCGGTGACGGCTGTAGTTAAAAATCTATTGCACCGATCCTTTTCAAATTTGGTACACTCTTTCTCTGTATAATTCATGAGGTTACACTGTCGAGTTTTTTTCTTCAATTTGTTGTTATTTTTTATTTTACAATAACATTTACCGATTTTTTAAGCGAAGATCGCGTTTGTGACTTCCCAGTGTCACCAAAAATTGAAAAATCAATATAAAAAAACTCAACAACGTTACCTGGGGAAACTCATAAACTAATCAAATCAATTTAATTTTTTTATATCACATGATCGAGTGATGAGTTACAACCGTCAACGCAAAACAAGTTTTTTTGGAGGCGTCCCCGGAGATTTGCTGCCAACGGCTTAGTTTTTAATATTTTCCGTTGAAATGTTCAGAAAATATTCTTGAAATGTTATTCTGTAATACTGTAATCATTGAATTTAAAATACATTGCCCGTATTTTGTAACCAAATTTTTGAAAAAGTGCCCTTTTTTCACAGAATTAACCCCCCCCCCCCCCCCCCCCAAACAGACACAGGCGCTACGGCACCCATGTCCCTTTCTGTGAGTTTTGACATTTGTCGTAACAAATTTTAATCCATCATCAGTGTGTCTGACGACACCACCGACCAATCACAGCGCGAATAGAACGGTGAGAATGCCTACGACCTTTTTGTTCCATCAACTTTTTAGAAGTTGATGATCAACGTACCGGCTAAATATATATATATATATATATATATATATATATATATATAAATATTTAGCCGGTACGTTGATCATCAACTATATATATATATATATATATTTTTTTTTTTTTTTTTTTCAGAATTGCAAATATGTCGACGTACAATTTTGGTACGTTCGGATGACGATCGGATGGCAAAAGAAATAGTCCGGCGACGAATATTCGAGCAGGAGAATTACACGCACAAGAGCGTCTCGGTTCTATTTAATGCCAAATTGAAGATTATTGCTTCGCTCAATAGCGCCCCATAAGTCACGAGTATAACTCGGCAACGCAGCCGCCGCACTCCGAGCGTGTAATACGCGGCGGCAGCGCAGGCCTCAATTGCGCTCGCACGTTACATTCCAGAGAGCATTTAATTACCTAAGAGGAGAATGCGGCGGGCGGCCCGAGAGCTCGCGCCACTGCTCTACCTCGGACTACACCGTGTTGTTACGGATTACCGATTACACGAGCCATGTACTTAGACCCCCGTCGCTCTGCGCCAGGACGGAAGCCATAATTATATGCGATTTATTTGCAATGTTGACAACGTCGGCACCGCCTTTTTCCACACGCTCTTCACGCACCGTCCACGGTTTAAAAGTTTTTTTTTTTACATTTCTCTAAACTCCAGATTATTTTTTGTGAAAAAAATGCAGTGATTATTATAGAACTATTTTGTTTACATTTGACCGGAAGATTTTATTTTAATCTCATTTTTTTTTTTTTTTTTCGATGACAAATAATACAAATATCGAGGGTACATTAAAAATGCAATTTTTTTATTTTATAAAATGCAAGGAAACATTTACTGCTTGCCATAATGCCGAAAGCCAAAGGAAACAACAAAACGACAGAAAAACAAATAATTCCGATCGCAGTGCTAGAATACATAAAACTTACTATGAATATCTAGAGCTTCTATCGGAACTAAACGAAAAGATGAACTGAAACGACGAAATTCGCTTAACGGAATGAAATAGTGAATTAATTCGGTTTGCCTCGCTACGCCCGAGTTCGTTTGTTTTTCCATTAAATTTTCTCGTTCAAATTATCCCCGCACCCTCGATTGTACCTCGGGGACAATGAAGTTTTGTGTTTTCATTAAAGCATTCGTTGCCCGGTACGGCTGGAAAAGCCCATAGCACCACCAAAGGCGAACACAAAACGTGCAATCAGCGTGAAAACGACGCGCTCAAGCCGCCGCGACAAGTAGCGTTTTTAAGCCCAACCTCGAAGTCGCCCGTTAAGGAAAGTACATTAAACTAATTACGTTTCCCGGGCGTTCGACGTTTCCGCGAGCAAGTGCAAAGTAACAACCGCTGGGAAATTACGCTAAGCGTCGAACGAGAATGGAAATGCTTACTGCGCTTGGAGAGTAAGAGAGAGGAAAAAAAAAAGAAAAAGGAAAAACAGGAATCTAAAAGAAGAAACACTCGTTGTGCTCTAAGTAAATTGGCTCGGAGAGCCTGGAGAAAGAAGACAGAAATCCTCGGCGTTTGTGTGTTTCAAGAGGCTCGTTTGGCCGCGAGGCTTCTTCAAATTCGAGGCGCAGTGGGATTTCGTAATAGCCTCGCGCAATGTTTAAAAACTACTTTTACTACGGCTGCTCTCCCACTGCTAACAGTGGCCACTACTACTATCAGTACTACTACTACTACTACTATTACCAGAGCCGAGGAGGCTCGAGAGCCGGTGCATTACAGTTAGAAAGTAACCTCGGACTTCCGAGCCGGTAACTGTTGCGCCTGGAATCCCGTATACCGATTCACCATTCTTCTTCGTGTAGAAATTTATATACAGTCACGATTCTTTTTTTCTTCTCTCTACGCCGATGGCGATTAGACTGAGCACCTTTGTTCAGCCTCGACTCCTCTCGTCGATCCTGCCAGGCGGAGAAATGCTCATCGACCCTGCTCACAAATTCGCTGTTTAACTCTCAACTATTTATCAGTCGTTTATGCGAGTATTTTATTTTTATGGTTTCATCAAGTAATTGACGGGCGCGACTAATTAAACTCAGTTGCGGCAAACAATAGAATTGCTAATGTGACTATTAAAATATAATCGTTTGGAACTAACAGTTAATAGTAATTGCTCAAGCATTACCAGGGTCATCACGACTATTTGATTATTCTTTTGAACTTTCTCTGTGCAATTCAGAGCATTGTTTTTTTTTTTTTTTTTGCAAATTTCCACTGTGGAAATAAAATATGCTGGAAATCAACGCGAGTAATTTTTTTACTGAAAATTTAGGAGCAAAAGTGTCTATATTAAAATATTTAAAATTATTAAAAAATGATAAAATTGTTAAAAAAATATATCTCGTATATTACGGCCCAATGGACTTTTATTTTCCCATGTGGTTTTACAGCTCATATTTTACAGTATTACATATACCGATAAAACCGAGCTCCTCTCGTGAAACCGAATCGCCGGTAAGAGTTCGTGGCGTAGGAAGAGATGCGCGGATAACGGTGCAACTCTAACCACCGCGCATCCCTGTGTGAACGCGAGTACATCGCTTTATTATTTCTTATTAGTATCGTGGTCATTCGTAGGCTCGGGCCTAGAGGAAAAACGAGCGACTGGGGGAGACGAGACGAGACCGAGGGGGGAAAGAACCGCTACTCATCGCGGGTAACGATAAACTCACGAGAACAAAAAAAAAGCAGAACGAAATTTTAAGTGAGGAAGTTAGAGCGATTCGCACTAATCAAACGGGTCGTTAAATATTTTTTTCTGTCCATTTTTTCCCACAGAGGTTTACGGATCGAGTCGTCGCGGTGAAGTTTAATTTGCATTACGGTTCTTGTCCGTTATCCAGGCAAATATTAATCGCGATAAATTGTGCAAAACACCAAACAATTTTTTGTTAATTAGACAGGGGGTAAATTTATGGATGCACCACGAAGGGTTATTGTGTACACCGTGCGCTGGAATCTCCGTACATGAAAAAATATAATTAATTAAATAAAATCTTCACTTGCGGACTGTCAAAAACAATGATTTTTAATTAATTCCGTTTTTTCATCAATCCGATTTAATATTGAAACAATAAAATATTCTTTTGCCGATTTTGGAGTTATCGTTTCCACATCATATGAAATTGTACGAATTGGAAGTCAAATTGAATATAAATGATGACTATTTTTATCGCGAAATCATCTATAATAGTAATGTTACAAATTGCGTTTGTTTTATCCGGTAATTGCATATTCTTTGGTCGATGAAAACAATCGATGTTTCGATATTTTTTTAAATCGATGTTTTAAATAATCAACGATTATTGCAACATCAATTTTTTTTTTTCAAACATCGCCCATCCCTGCTACGATGCCGGACGGTTGGTACCGATCAATTTCGTGGTTCCTACAAATACACCGTCGACCCGTCGTCAACGTGAGAGACTATCGTTTTTCCTCGCAACGAAAATATTTACCCCACGGCGGGTATCGATGCAGATGTAGTGCAATTACGTCTGAGCTTCGCTCGCACCGGTGTCTCTACACCGCCGTGCACTCGCGTAAGCGAGGCGGCGGGCGTGTGCACCGATGTGGCTTCACAGGTTGCTCCGGTTCCGTCGACAATCGTGGAAATAGAATAAAGAAAAGAGGATATAGGGAAGAAAAAAAGAAACAACAACAACAACAACACAAAAAGAAGAAGAAGAACGAGAACCAAAAACTCGGGCGTAGTAAAGCGACATCCGCCGCTCAATGAAACAATGTAGCGTCGTCGTGGATCGCTCGGCACTTCGCGCACAGGCAAACAGCAGACAGACTGACAGACCGACGAACCTCGTTCGGACGTAAGTATAAAGCGTGATATTTCGATTTTACGTGCATATTCGCGTTCAGCGCGCGACGAGAACTTTACGACGAGATCGATCGAGATTGTCCCGCGTAGAATGGTGGATAAAACGGATCGAGTTTTTACGGGCGAGAGGATCGCAGGAGGGAAAAAATAATCGGTCGGCATATATGCGAGGAGCAGTAAAACTCTGCATCGTTTACATAGGGTGAATGCACCAGTAAATGAACAGTCACCAGTGAATGAACAACAGCTTTTCGAGAGTTCATGAAAAATTACAATCGCTTGGACGAACATTAGATTCTTAATTTGTCTATTTTTTTAGCTACCCGCTGCGATTCCCTAGCAAGTTCGTTCACGATGAAATTCACTGGTGTTTTTGGATTTTTGGCTTTTAGTATTTATTTTCATACACTTGGCGATAAAAATACGAGACTTTTTCAGCTGCGTCACGTGATTCAACATTCTGGTCGATCGTTAAAATTTTCGCATACGGTCTGAAATTATTACGTTTTATAGAAAACCATGATAATCAAATCGTTCTGCTTGACTGTTCATTTACCAACTGTTCATTTGGTGCCTCCACCCTATATGCATAAAACACACACAGAGAGCATAATAAAGTCTCACCGTTCCGCGAGACGTCGAGCTCCACGAGGTTCTCGAAATTTTGTATGTCCGGCGGCAGCCGATGAATCTCATTGTCGCTTAGTCCGAGCTTCCTGAGCCTCTGGAGCCTGAAGAAATTCTGCAACGACAAAACGCAATAATTGCAGAGAATCCGGCGAGATGACAAAAAATAAAGCGACGGGTGCCACGCGCCGAAACGGGTTTGAACGCCTCGAGTCGCTGTCTGGCTGTGAATTAACATTATTTCGCGTAATATCAAATTCAATTTGCCGTTAATTTCGTCGTATCTCCGCTTGTTTATCGCTTTTGCATCGTGGATTGTGTGTAAAACAGATTTCAAGGCCTCAATGCACTGATACATCGTAAATTTATCCATCCATCTCTCTCTCCCTTTTTTCACTCGCGGCAGAGAATCTGACGTTCTCTTTTTCAGCTCCCTCTCATTCCGCTAGTTAGTGCATTAACGTTTCATTGCATCATACCCAGCCTGATTTGACATTATTATTTTCACTGAAACGCCGCTTATCTATCTCCTTTGTATCGTAGATCGGGTGCACGAAGCATATTAATTCCCGAACGCACGTACAAATCATCCGTCTCCCTCTCCTTCTCCCTCTACCAGTGAATCAACATTCTTTGACACAATATCGAGTCTAATTTGCATTTAATTGCGTGCTATGAACGCCCGTTTATCCCTTTTGTATCGTGAATCGAGTGCCCAAAGCATTTTACCGTCTGAATGCACCAATAAACGTTATACATCCACATCTATCTATCTCCGTCTCTCTCTCTCTCTCTCTCACAGCCCCTTTTTGTCGTTCCGTCTCTCTCCCACGGTCTACGGGCGGCGTGGATTTGGCATTGCCGCGCGCTTCAACACGCACGCACCGATCCTACCGATCTTTGTGCGTCGGGACGGCCCGAGAGCCGCACGTCAGACGCGGCTGTTTCGCGTTATTTCGTATATATTTTCGTCGCTCTCACGCCCAGCGAGAAGCACCGAGACGCGGAGAGATTCACCGTCGAATCGTCGGTAGGGTTCTCGGGTTCCGTACCTTGGGAAGGTCCCTTATGTGATTGGCGTCGAGTAGAAGCTCCTCGAGGCTACGCGAGTAACGTAGTATGTCGTCGGGCACGCTCGGCAACGAGCAGTGACGCTTGTCAACGGATTCCACCTGCCTGTTACACCCTTTAAAAATCGGAATGCACCGGAACATGGTGCGATCTTGTCCTGCGTGGCCCACCGAGTTTTTCCACCGCAATCCCGCACCAATCCCACCGACACTCGAGCGCGTACACTAAGCACCAGGCATAATCGGGCGTCTCGGCGTTTTTTTTTTTTTTTTTTCTTCCTCTTCTCTCCCTCTCACTCCGCGTTATTACGATCGCGATACATCGACGCTACTATTTTTGCACATTACTTGTTGTATTAATCCACTATGCGGCTCCTAAAAGGGGTTTATCGCTCTCTCTCTCTCTCTCTCTCTCTCGTACTCTCTTTCTCTCTCTCTCTCTCTCTCTCTCTCTCACTCTCTCTTGCGCTACGAGGAGAGCACGAAGCACGGGGGAATATACGGGCAGCACGACACACACTTTCACGCCCTACTCGGCTTTAAACGCGCTCACGGCTCTCTCGGCGGCTTCTACCTCGAACACCGCTCTGACGTCATCACGCACCTCGGGCACAGCCTCGACGCGCTGCCTGAAAACGTACGCGGCGAACACAGCGCACCACACACGATACTACTCCACGGTGGCGGCGGCGGCGGCGACCACTACTATGGTTTTCCTGCGCTGCCCACCTCTGCCGATTCCTGCGGTGGCGGCGGCTTTTTGCCCCCCTCTCACCCCCGCCCCTCCTCATGGGTCGACGCGGCCGGCCGGCGAATCGCCTGGCGAGACGCGTCCTATTGGATGATTCGGTTCGACCTATCGGCACGTGGCGGGAACGGAACCGAAATTCAAATATCATTAAGAGGCAGTGATACTTTACCCTTCACTGCTAAAAATTTAGAGACCTACTTTTTCCAAAATACTCGGCAGATACAACTCAGAATTTGGGAGTATGTGCGGAAGTATTGCAGAATTGGGCTGAACTTCTGGCTTCTCGATACTCGTAGCCGTTTCTTCAGGAGAATTGAAAAACAAAAAGGCGCGAGAGACAGCCCTATAGGCGTTGAGTATTGGGCGACGAAGTTCCGAGCGAAATACCATATCCTCTTAACGAGGTGTCGTGACAAACATTTTATTTGTGATAAAAGAGTATCGAGTCATTTTTTATTTCTATATTCTTTACAGTAAAAAATATGTTGACTCAGGCATCCGTGGTTTTCATCGCCTCGGACAGTCGCTCGAGTTGCACGATGAGCTCGCAGTGCCTGGTGTAGGGAAACATGTCGACGGGTACGGCCTTGACGGGCACGAGAGGCTCGCCCTGATAGTGCTTCGAACTCGGTCTCGCCAAATCCACGAGATTCCTCACCGCCGCCTTGGGCTCGCAGGATATGTAGACGAGTTTGCCGAGCTTCTTCGCTTTGCGCAACGCAACCAGAGCTCTTTGATCTGCAAACAACACGGTTACTTATCGAAGATTCCAACCGAGAATAAATACCTTTCGTTTAATCAGAGTTGTAAATCCCTAATTTTTACAAAAATAAGATTGATCGTAGGAGTGGCTTCGTAATTATGTTTTTATAATAACAACTCGTAATGATTATAATATGATATGTAAACTTTTAAATAGAAGCAAAAAATATTAATTTCCCATAAAACTTCATGGTAATCTTATTGCAAAAATGGTGGACTGTGCTTGTCCATTTTTCGCACAATTTCTCCCAAAATGTAATTAAAAATTCGATTTTTCTTACGGCTATTCAAAAGTTCACATATCATTTTATAATCGCTACAGGTCATCGTTATAAAATCGTAACTGGATAATAAACTGTCGAGTGAACTTTAATTCTTAAAGTATTGGGGACTTACAACACTGCGTTTAATATAACTTACGCAATCCCGCCCTGGGAGGATCGACGACCGCTGTGATGTTTGGCTTCGTCGCGCGCTGAATAACTGGCATCAAAATATCCTCGGCTTTGCCGACGAAAAATTCGCAATTCGACACCGAGTTATTCACCACGTTCTGCTTGGCGTCCTTTATCGCGTCGGCTATCATCTCCAATCCCAGTACCTCACCGCAGTGCTGCCGATTTTATTCGTCGATATTATTTATTCATGTAATTGCCATTCTTATTAATATATTATTCATTAGCCTTCGAAGATGAGTTCGCGCGACCTTGAAGAGCGCCTGAACAGACCTTTGAGAAACAGAGGCCGATAGTTCCGGTGCCGCAACAGACGTCGAGCATTGAAGTTTCCTGCGTCGGTTGCGCCAAGTCGATAGCGGCTTTGTACAAAACTTCTGCCCCCGCCGTGTTAACTTGGAAGAAGGCCTGAGGCGACACTCGGAACGTCATGCCCATCAGAGTTTCCTCAATGTACTCCGAGCCACTGAGATACTCAATGGAGCCTCCGCCCTCACCGCCAGCTTCTCTGCAATGAGTTAACGAGGCGTTAACGAACAACACGATGCGCACTGTGGATCTAGTTGCGCGATATATATTCAACCGACTTCTTCCCGATCGTCTGGAAATGCAGCGAAGTCACGTTGATGGCTTTGCCACTGCCGGTCTCGAAGAAGTCGCGAATATCCGTCTTCAGCTTCTCGAGCTCTTCGGGCTTCAGGTCCTGCGGATTTATCGCGATAATCAGCATCAGGTGACCCAGACGCGACGTTCGCGCCGTCACTTGCCGCCAATATCCGCTGTGATCCACCGGATTGAAGACCGGAAGCTCCGAATTTCTTACGAATTCCTCGAGAATCTTTAAACGTCACGTTTCGTTGATTATGATTTCATTTTTTTTATCGGACGACACTCAAATTAAAATTCATTCGAATTACTGTTCTCACGAAATCGTTACAGTAATTTGAATATTTTTTTTATTGTATAAAGCTGATGGAAGCAGCTTTAAATGTTTCTGTGCTCTGTTTTAAAGGAGAAAAATGCAGGATTACTTTTATAGCTGATTTCATGCTCTCAGGAATGTGACAAAGATCGTCAATAGGTCCCACAGCTGTGGAACCAGCAGCATAACTGGAAAGTCTAAATCCAATCATGACTTTGCTACCGTCTGTGGATTTTCCTGTTTACAAAGACAATTAAGAATTTGATTTCAATGAAGAATGCAAGTATGATAAATCTGTGAGACATTAAGCAGCACAAAGTTCTAACTAAAAACAAAAAAATCCTTTAAAACAGCTTACCAATGGTAAATTCACATTTATTTCTGTATCCCTCAGTTACATCAGCAGTGAGAATTGGTAACAATTCACAGGGCAGACCATTGTGCAAGGACTTTTGCTTTTCCATCCAGTTTGCGAGTCCCTTGTTTTCTCTCAGTATTTGCTGTCCCATTCCTATCAATATGGTTCTTATGTCCTTCTCCTTGGTTTCCAACTGAACAAAAAATATAATTTTATGCATTTTCGCTGGAGACAAATGGTTTGTTGCTTCCTGGGACGTACCTGCTTCTCGTACGGAACCTTCCACAGAGGAGTCGTACTGTTCTTCACTCGTTCGGCAGGAGTGAGCGACTCTTCTGTTTCCTCAAACTTGGAGCGTTTGCAAGAGTTTTCGCTCGCTTCCATTTTCCTTTTTATGAAAGGGTCAGGCGCTGGTTTCGCTGCCTGGAAAATTGAAAGTGAAATATTATGGAATTGTCTTAAGTTTTGTTTCGTTTTGTTTAGTTCCTTATATATGAGCCGTATCCCATTTGTTGCTTTGTTTCACCCACAAATATCAGCCATCGCGCGTGAGATTTTTACCAGAACTGTACAAAGAGATTGATACGAGATGGTGCATGGAAAAAAAAAATATCATTGATTCAATAAAACCATGGATTGCGGGCTGTCAAAAACAAATGTAGTTGAATCAATGTCACTTCCAGGTCCTACAATTTTGTATATTGAAACTATAACTCCAAAATCGGCAAAAGAATATTTTATTGTTTCAATGTTAAACCGGATTGTGACAACGATAACTGGAGTTAATTTTAAAATATTGTTTTTGGCAGCCCGCAATCCATGGTTTTATTAAATCAAGGATATTTTTTTTTCCTGCGTGGTATTCGCTTATGTGCGATGCGGCTGCGGAGCCGACTTAAGATTGAGATGGAAACACTCGCATTCCCCCTAAGATGTAGGGAAACCAGAGAAAACGTACCTAAGTTAAGATGAAGTTAAGGCTATAGGTAGGTAGGGAATAAAATATACCTGAGCAGTGAGAGTTCGGTTTTTCCAGGTGAACCCATTGATGGTGGTAATCGCGTGTTCCCGAGATTCCTGGCTGCGAAAGCAGACGTAGACCCAGCCGCTACCCTTCCTCGGTGGCTTAACTTTGCTCGAACCCAGCTCAAGTTTCTCGTTCAGCAGCTTCTTCAACTCCCCGATGCCGTAATACTTCGGCAAACCGCGAACTTCTATCTTGTACTTCTCCGAAGTGAAATCCTCGCGATCGAGATACGCGTACAGATCTTTCGCCGTGCCGTCCGTACTTTCCTCCGCCGATTTTTCTTTGACGGTTGGCACATCCATCTTTCGCGGGGTAATTGATTTACCGGTCTAGCGAAATTCAGTCATTCGCTTCGGTTGTTTATTTATCCGGAGTTCGAATTACTCGCAACTGCACTCTTGGGCATGTGCAGGTTAACCTCTTTTTACATCCCGCAGCGACGAACGCCGACTCTGAAAAGCAAACATATATCCATGAAAACATGAAGACTCATGGAAATTTGCCTTTACCGGCAATGCATGCGGTTCTACAGAACCGAATTCTACACACCATCGATTCTAGATCTCCAATTCAACACATGACCAATTCTACACAAGACGCAATTCAACACATGGCCAATTATACACAAGTGTATAATACACAGTGCTATAACGGCTATAACATAACATATAAGTCTCCACGGTCTCAATGAGCCTAGTAGAGTCGATTTGAATTCAAAATAAATGTTTGGCTAACTTCGGGCCTTGTTTAGTTTTTTAATAATTGTAATTAAACAATTGACAGCTCCAAACGATGTAATTGTTCTACCAATCATCACCAAACGAGCACCAATCGATTAGTATTTAAAAAAAAACTAATGGATAAAATGAACGAAAAAAATGACGTGAAAAGACCGTAAAATGACGGTAATAATGTTATCTTTTGACGAATTGAAAAAATGACGGTCATATCGCATGTCTAATCGGAAGGCGTCTCTCGTCTTCCCTCTCCTCTCTCCCTGTTTCGTGACTACACGGCGCGCTATTGTCGTCCGGCAGTCCCGCGCGACGAGTGTGGGGGTTGTTCGCGGATACTCCAAGTTGTATCGCGAGAAAGAAAAAGTCAGAGTTCCTAACCTCGAAAGTCGCGCTTCGTCGTGAGTCAGTGAAGAATCGAGCGTGCGGCGCGCGGTTTATGACAGACGGTTCGGTGTGTCCTCGCAGCACGGGATAAGAGCCGCTGTTCGACGATGACGGTTTGGGAGAGACTGCGTAATCCGTGCGGGTGGCGAGGCGGCGCCAAGCAGGTGTCCGTGGACGCGGTGATACCGCTGTTGGCGGTGCCAGCCCTGGCGGTCGTCGCCGCGCAGGCTGTTTACCTCACGCTCCTTGTGTTCCTCCTCACCCCGGTGCTCGTCTATCATCTCCATCACAATTTTCTCCGATTTCTTCCGCGCTCGAAATTTTTCCTCATGTGGACTATCACGAGCGTCGCGATGCTCGGTCTCATGTTCGAGCTGTGCGTCGTTCCGTTGCTCGAAATATTGCCGGAGGAGAATCTTGTTTTCGTCGCGAGCGTCGTCGGCGGAATGTGCTGCGGCTACAAGACCCACATGAACGCCGACCGCGCCGCCCAGGAAGGCGTCCCGGCTCAGGGCCTGGAACTCGGCGAAGGCAGCGGCGATCTCTGTCCGACGTGCAGACGACGCGCGCCCCCCAAGGCTTATCACTGTCGCACTTGTCAGACATGCATTTTGGCCAGGGAATATCATTGCAAATGGTACACAATATTTTTCCTATTTTTCTGCCTTTCCGAACATGAAATTGGCACAATTTTACCAGCGGACAAACATTTTTCAGGCTGGACTGCTGCATAGGCTCCGGAAATTTGAGATGGTACCTCGGATGCTTGTTTTCCTCCGCCATTGCCTTTATTTATGGATCTAACCTGACAATGACAAGCGTCTGCCATCCTTTCATACTGTTCGGGACTGTCCTGATGCCGGACGACTGCAGCGATGTGTATCATCAGTTGGAGTATGTGGAGACGATAGTAGTTGGGTTTTCAGGGTGGGGATAGACAAAGTCTGGGTAGAAGAGCAATTGTATTTTATTTATTCATTCGCTAATAGCTAAAACTTGTAGAAATTTATGGCGGCACTGTAAACATGATTATGATTTAAGGGGACTTCTACCTCGGAGCACCATTTTTCATTTTATTTTTTTGTGCAAAAGCGAATAATAGTAGATGACAGCGATTTTTTTCTACTTGTTATTTACGTTTTATAGTATACAATGGAATTTTTTAAGTAAAAAATCGTCGGCTTCCATGGTCGTCAAACACGGTCATCCAAAATAAATGGCTGCCACTCTCCTGACCACTGTAATTATGCCATTGGCCTGAAATTGTGCATACATACTCGAGAAACATGTCTTCATGGAATGACGGAGGTTTTTTTCGATAACTTAATTTTTCGATTTTTTATTCGCGTTTTTATACGAAAAACATAGGGGAAATTTTTGTTTGTTTGTTTGTTTAAACGCCGCCATTTTCTTAATTTTGCAGTAATCGAAAAAAAAAACCTCCGTCAACAAGTAGACAAAAAAAAACCAGTCGTTTACATTTATTCGATTCGCGACAAAAAAATATAATGAAAAACGGTGCTCCAGAATAGAAGTCCCCCTTAAAGAGAAAAATAGTGCTTACAGTAATTTTTCAATGATCATGGTAAAAGTAGATAACACACTATTTCATTGAAATGTTCCCTATACACGGTAGAGAGTCGTTTTCACAGATAAAAGTGAACTAGTAATACTTATCTCGTTGCTGATAAGCAACGACTTTATCCGATAGTGGGAGATTTGAGGTATAAAATAACTTAAGCTCAAAGAAATAAGTTCGGCTCGACCGATTGTACCACGTACAGTAACCACCCGACGTATATAACGGAAGATTTATTTTTTTCAGCCTCGCTCTCTGCTTCGTCTCGGCGGTCTACAGTCTGCTGATCGGCCTAGTCGTATTCTGCTACCTCGTGTATCACTTTTGGCTACTGTATCTCGGAACGACGGCGAACGAGAGGCGCGTAACGGTCACGGGCAGCCAGTACGACTACGGATTGCTCAAAAGTGTCTCGCAACTTTTTTGCTGCAAGACATAAAGCGCAAAACTCAAAGTAGAATAGTGCGATACTGCGGGGGCGAACGAGCGAAAGCGCTCGCGATGAAAACCAAACTCAAGAGAGATTCTAAGGATAAGGCCAAGATTATTGTTATTATTTATTTTGGACGACTGGTTTTATTTTTGTATTCACTTTTCTCGGGTCCGGGATGACTTTTACTTTCCTCGTATTATGTGCTCAATTAGCACTATTTTTAGACTATAAGGACACGGCGGGGCCTTCAGAGTCTTCGAACGCGCGGAACTTGTATTTATTTTATTTATATTTTTGTTCACGGCCTTCGAGTCGAATTCTCGCTTTTTTTGCCGTCTGATTTTACGCAAAATTCGTGTGAATTTCTCGAAGGTTTTGAAAAATAAATCGAAAGCGCGATTTCTTTTTTCTTTCTTTTTTTTCTTTCTTTTTGTTCGAGACTCTGAAGCTCCCGGTCCACGGTGATGGAAACACTGATCCTACTAGCCCCAAATTTTTATTTACACTTTTTGTTTATTGCACAAAGTATGTATATTTATTGTAACTGTGATAAAAGGAAGAAAAAAAACAAGGCCGGGCCGCGATTATAAGGCGATAAGTTGGCGTGTGCGCGGATTAACGCGATCGCGCGAGGCGAGAAAGGAAAAATGGTGATTATGATTTAACGATACCACCGAAGAAAAATTAGACTTATTCTACGATGTAAAAGCTCCGATGTTCAGTTTGTCTAGAAACCGCAGTAACGTGGTTGTATAATGTACACACCTGAAGAAATAGTTCGAACCCCGCTCTCCCTCTCTGTCTGTAAAGATAACGCGATGTTGTAAATATTAAAACCAATTTCTAGATCGGCAATTCAGTCTCTCGGATTATTCGTCGCTCGACGACGATAATACATCGATCAGTCGTCGATCAATACGCCCCTTTGCTTCGGATCGAAATCCGGCACGACCCGCTGCACCAATTCTCTCCATTTGTCCCGTCTTCGGTCGCTATCTTTCACCTCTTCGGCAATCTCCACGAATTTTCGCCAATTTCTGAAGCAAACCAGCGTCAGTCGCCTCTCGATGTGAGAATCGGCCAACTGTTGATTCTCTAGGTCTCGAATTTTCGCCTCCGTCGTTCGTTTGCACCACATCTTCATGCATCTCTCTTGCAGTCGCATCTCGTAAAAGTCCGCGGCTACTTGGCCCTTTTTGTTTTCGACTCTGGCAACTTCTCGCCAATTTTCGAACACGCACCAGAGTAGATTTCTTCGCCAGACCGAAATCGAGAGTTCTATCTTGATTTCACGTTGAGTCGTCGCTTCCGTTTGCCACGCTTTGAGGGCTTTTTTCAGTAAACTTCTGTCGAAATGTTCGGCCGCGGTTTTGGCGCGATTGTGTTTCAATTCGACGAGCAACGCGAACGGTTCCATGACGTAACGACGCAGAAGATATTTACGATAAAATTTGTCGGCCAGTTCGTTCGCCGCTCTGGATCGTTCGAGCTCTCGTGTTCGCTTCCTCTCCTGCTCCTCGCGAATTCTCTTGGCTTCGCGTTGAGCCTGTTTGAAATGAAGTAAGATGGAAAATTGCGAGGAAAGATGACAACATGAAAAATTCGAAAAATGTATGTTTTATACCCACCTCCAATTGCAGCCTCTTTCGATTCTCCTCTTCCTCTCGCCTCTCAATTTCTTCTCGAATTTTTTGCTCCTCGATTTTTCGTTTTCTTTCCTCCTCGGCTCGTTTTACTCTTTCTTTTCTGGCTTCCGCTCGTGCTTCCATTCTGGCCAAAAATCTTGGAGGACTTGGAATCCTCGGTGGGGCCAAAAGTGTCTTGTCCCTTCAGAAGAAATGGAGAATTTGTTAGAATTAAAAGTTGTAAAAAAAATTTGTTGTATGATTTATGAGGAATTGTATCAAGATTTTGTTAAATTTATCGTTATGCATTACCTGCATCCCTCCTCGCGTATCAATTGCATCAAAGTTCTTCTCGTTCTCTGGCCACAATAAGCGAGAGCTTCTTTAGCAATGTTCACCGTATCTCTTCCCGCTTTTTTCGTCTCATCTTCAATCTGTTTGAGTCTTAATTCTTCGATAATTCTGTTTTGCTCAGCCAGCTTCATTTTCTGCTCAGCGATAATTTTCTTCTGGGCGTTGAGTCGACACTGAGCCGGTGGTTCTACCACGTGAATCGTTCTCGTAGCCGAACTTTTTCGGCTCTCCTGAGCCGATCTCCCAATTTCTTGCGCCTCTCTGACTTGAGGAAGCAGCTCGTTTGGCCTCTTCGCCAATTTTTTCTGTTTCTCGTTTATGGCATTGACAAATAATTCTATTTTTCTCTCATCCGACATTTCCCTCTCCTGCTTTCTCCTCAACGCCAGACGCCTCGAATTCTCCAACCGAGTCTTCCAGATGTCGAAATACTTTCGCAGCCGTCTGCTCGCCACATTTTCCTGAATTTTTATCTTCAACTCGCGCAAACGCCGCTCCTCCCTCGCGTGAGCGAGGAAAGTTTGAAAAACTCTGCGCAAAATCTCGTGGTCTCGTTCCTTGCAGCCAGTGGACGGTTTGTCCTTTATCGTGACTTTGATGCCCCCAATAAAGTCGCTAGCCGGATTCACACATTGCTCCACTTGTAAATCTCCCTTTTTTCCAATTTCTTTTAGTTTAATTTTGGTCCTCCGAGGCGCAGCTTTCCACAACTCCTCGTAACCCTTGATATCTTCCTCTAATGGTATCTGTCTCTTGCTGCAAGTGTAGGGACCGCGAAATCTTGGTCGTGATTTGCAGAGACCTTCCTCGAATTTTTTTAGTTCCGACTCCAAAAGCTCCTGCTCCCGTTTTCGGTACAGCTCCCGAGTCTCCTCGTCCATCAACATTCTGCTCAATGAAATATAATTCATTCAAATACATTTTAAACAATAAAAAAAATAGAAATGGTCGATTGGGAATTAAGGGGGACTTCGACCTTGGAGCACCATTTTTCATTTTATTTTCTTGTGGGAAAACGGATAATAGTAGACGACTGCGGTTTTTTCTACTTTTTATTTACGTTTTATAGTATACAATGGAGTTTTTAAAGTTAAAAATTGTCGGCGTCCAAGGTCCTCAAACACGGTCATCCAAAATAAATGGCCACCACTCTCCTGACCACTGTAATTATGCGATCGGCGATCTTTATAAGGAAAGGAATTTTTTTGTAAGGAATGTTAACGGTTTTCTCTTTAAAAACACTACATACAGTATTAAAGCGGCCATTTTTTTACTTTAGTAAGGATTTTTAATGGGTTTTCCTTTTTAAAACATTATATGTATACATACAAGACTAGTAGCGTGACTTTTGCAAGTAACTATAAATCACGACAATTTTGTGTGACTTTAATGAAAAAATAAAAGTCACGCGGACTTTGTGTGACTTTAAAAGTGACGCAAAAGTCACGTTTGCGTAACGCTAGACACAGCGTAGAAAAACACCGCAGTTGTCTACATTTATTCGTTTCCCCACAAAAAAAAAAAAAAAATAAAATGAAAAACGGTGCTCCAGGGTACAAGTCCCCCTTAAAGCTTTCAGGCTGTAATTGCAAATGTATTTTATTCTCGCTTCAAAGAAATATGCGAAGAAGAAAATTTGACGCACCTCGTGACTTCCGCAAGAACTGCACTCTGGCTCACCGAGGCCGGAAGTGGCTCGCCGATTGTCTTGTGTCTGAGATCCATTATGAGATTCGGGTCGTTCGTGTTGCTCCACGTATCCAGCATCCGACGTTTTTCCGACATCAGAAATATCGGAACTTCCATCATTTGCTCCATCATACTTTCCACGCCCTCGAAGCGAACGTTTTTCATTCCTTGCATTTTTGGCGCACAAATTGACGTCGCAATGTCTTCGTCAGTTTTGCGTGCCACCGGCATCGTGCTCTTGAATTATGACTACTGTTTGACTGATCGTGCATCGATTAGCCGAGACTCCGGCTGGCTATCAAGTTTGTTTATTCATGTTTCGTCGTTAAGCGCGGTCGCGAAGGGGTTGCGACCCCTCGGCTTAACTTAAATGCATCGAGTTACGCTCCAGTCCCCTCCGATTCCATACACAGGACTTACTGGCGACTCTGAAAAAAAAAAAAAGTTTAAAACAAATCTTTATTCATGATTTAATTATCAAACGAACGCAAGGATTACATTCTTTATTGTCTACCAAGTTCAAGTTTTCATTGCACTTGATCTAACTTCCATTGCAAGTAAAATTAGCGTCAGTCGAGGAGGTAGTCTCGGCACAGTCCCGTCACATGTGAGATTCGAGGGAAATTTCGAACCCTTCTCGACGAGATTATAATTTGAAAAAAATCAAGCACATAGAAGGTGCTGAAAAGATTGATTTTGTATGATAATGATTCCAAAATGTTATTAACAAGTTAATGAAAAAATCAATTATTTAACAATTTACCCGGCAACCCACATTTTTTTTCCAATGAAAATGATTCATTAATTTTTCTGAATACATATGCATTTTTAAAGATTTTTGTCTAATTTTTTAAGCAATATGAGCGGCGCAAAACGCAAATTTGAAAGATTCGACAAAATTCTGAAAAAATTCATATGTATTCAGAAAAATAAAAGAATCATTTTCATCCGAAAAAAAAGTTGGTTTGCTGGGTAAATTGTTGAACAATTCATTTTTTCACTAATTTTTTAATAACATTTTACAATTATTATTATACAAAATCAATCTTTTAGGTATCTTCTACATGCTCGATTTTTTTCAGATTATTATCTCATCGAGAAGGGTTCGAAAGTTCCCACGAAACTCACATGTGACGGGACTGTACCGAGACTACCTCCTCAAGTTTTATATCATCAGACGTTACGTCATATCTGAAACAATTAAAATTCACTTCGTCGAACATTTTGTATTAAATAAAGCACGGGGAGGCCTGACGTCAACTAAAATTCAAATGTCGCGCCAAATTGCACCACAGCGATATTAATCGATAGTCGAGGGTCGATTGTCGAATGCTCACCGACCACCAGCAGCGCCGCAGCGCCGCAGCAGAGAGCAGCAGCAGCAGCAGCAGCAGCAGCGCAGATACAGCAGCAGCAGCAGCATCAGCAGGTGTATTGACTCCAATAACAGACTTATTTTGAGACAGGTAAGACAGCCCCGCAAGATATCCCGAATGGATCCGTGAGTCGCTGGTGGCGATTCGACAGTTCGTGAGAGTGAAATGCGAGCAGATATCTCGGCGTTGCCGGGAACCACCTGAGTGATGAGTGAAAATGAACGTCTCGACGCGGCTAATTGTCGCGAACGGTGTTTCCGTGTCCGCGAGTGTTGACACTGCAGCTCGCGGTGATTAACGAGCGGGTTCCCCGTTCTCCGGGGCTTACGGATGACAAGACGGGAAGGTCGCGTCGTTGGACGATAACGCGGCTCAAGATGGACCCGCGGGGCCCTCCCGAGGGGGCCCCCGTCGACCCCCTCGCGTCGTCGATCGTCGAAAAATCCTCGGAAATATCGGACAACTGGGCCGCCAGTCAGCTGGTCGCCTCCGCTTTCGGCGATCAGTCCCGCAAGTCCAACAACAACACTCTACTATTTTTGACCGTAATATTCCGATACTCTCACTCTACCAACGTTTTCGCTGTTTTAACTAAAAAAAAAACAATGTTGAAGTTTGCATCGTTGCAGTGCAACGAAATTAAAAACAAACAAATATCAATAAACCCAATTTATTGTAGCGGTTATTTATTTATTTATTTATGGTGTTTAAAAAAAAATTTGTTTATTTTAAGCAGGTAAACAATTACAACATGTAGTTGGAAACATAAACAGGAAAAGCCCTGAGCTGTATTATAAATGTTTTGGCGCGAATGACTTATGTTTTTCATGATGCTCCAGAAAAATGTGAGAAAAACTGAAGATTTATTTATGGCGTGTCTAGAGACACCTAACCGTTCTACTAACATGGTAACGTCGCAGAACGACGGCAACTGTGACAGTAAATAAAGAAAGTGTTGTCGAAAGAATAAGTTTCTAGATTTACCGTGTGGCGAAGTAGATAACGCCTTGCGACGGCAATCTGTTGCCGTCGATTTGCTGTCTCTGAAAAAGCCGTGCGATGTCAACAACGGTATAGCGATATGAAACGCGTTTCAATGGGTGCAGTAATTTTATCAACGAGCGGCAATTTTCTGCTTTAATACAGAATTTTAACGGGTTTCCCCTTAAAACACTACAATGCAGTACTAAAGAGGAAATTTTCTACTTTAGTAAGGAATTTTCACGAGTTTCCCGTTTTAAAACACTATATACAGTACTAAAGCAGAAATTGTCGGTTTTAGTAAGCAATTTTAACAAGTTTTAGAATACTGCCGCTATTTCTCTTTCATCAATGGTAGCGCTAAGCATTATCTACTTTGCAACACGTTAAATCTAGGAACTTTGTATTTCGACAGCACTTTCTTGATTTATTGTCACAGTTGCCGTAGTTTTGCCATTGTTGCCGTGTTAGTAGAATCGATAGGTGTCTCTAGATACACCGATTTATTTATTTGTATATTTGTTGATGGGAAAAGCCCTTTTACATTTAGACAACAGTCAGTGGATTTTCACATATAAATTTAACAACAAAGATAACAAATATATATAACTTAAATAAACAAACATTTTAGAAGTAACAAATAGAGCTTTCATAGAAACATTTTTTAGCAACTATCCGAATCGAAACGTTAGGGCGCACGCAGGTTTGATGGAAAATTTTCAATGGCATCCTCGAAACGTAGGGAGGCTCCAAAACTATTTGCGAGATTAGTTGTCCTGCATATTATGGATCTTGCTGCAAAGTTGCTTCTTGCTGCGGGTACGTCGAAAGTTAAAAAAGTTATTATAACGACTAAGAGCGTGACAAAAGAAAATTATTTCACCCTCTAATGCGGCTGTGAATTATCAAAATTTTTATAGAATTAATGTTTTGTTTTTAATTTCGTTGCATCCCAATGATGCAAACTTCAAGCTCATTTAAAAAACGGGCTACTATAGCGGTGTGCCTGTGATTTTTTTTTTTTTTTTTTTTTTTTTCACTATTGCAAATGATTATTCATGGTTTCCCGTCGACAGGTCGGCTACATGGAGGACCAGAGCCGCGACTATTCCAGGATGTTTCCGGCTTACGAGCAAGCGCCCTTTTCGTCTCATCCGGCGTCTCCGCTCTCCGACTTTGAGCAACGAGTCAGCACTCTCGATCCGAACATGAGCTCGGCGGCTAGATATTCTCCTACGCCCGTTCCGCTACCTCCTCTTCCTTTTCCAAACTCCGTCGTTGTCCTTCAAGGTCCACCCTCGCCGTTCGTCACTCCACCCGAGACTGGCGCGAGAAGCAACGTCAACTTTGCCGCTGCTCACAACTGCGATCAGAATATCCCGCAGACCGACGGAGTCAGCGACTTCGTCAACACGGCGGGCGACACCTTGGGATCGGGTGTAGGCGGAGAATTGATTTTGATGCAAGGTCATTTGGAGATTTTGTATTTTTTTAAGCTGGAAGAAAAAGACAGACACCCACAGCGTCGGGATTATATTATTCTATCTTCTTTGCAATTCAGGTGGAAATTCGGAGCTGGAATCTTCGGCGGCGCCGCTGATGCTCGCCGGAATTCCCGGCACGGAATTCGCTTTGACGCGAGATTTTTTAGTCATGCAAGACGATCAGATAAACGTGATGGGCGCTCTGAGAAATCCGGAATTGTCCGCCGAACAGACGGTCGTCGTGTCCGAAACTATTGATGCGGAGGAGGAAAAGATTCCGTCCAAGTCGGCGGCGATGCCGGAAAAAGACGCGGGGAATGACGAGTCGTTGCCGACGAAAGAGACCGAGAAATCAGGCGCGGAGAAGAGAGGCCCGAGACGATCGAGACGTCAGATAAACGACAAGAAAACCTTCTGGTGCGACGAGTGCGATTCGGCTTGTCACAAAGCCGGTGAGTGCACGTCGAACAACGTTCGCACGATCGCCGATCAGCCGGTGCCGTCGCGCGCGATCGCCACCCTGCCGGGCTCGTATTTGTCGATCAACAAGTTGCCGGCGTCGAGCGTCTTGCCCGGTGGCTCCAACTTCGGCGTCTTTGCCAAACGCAATATTCGCTCGCGCACCCAATTCGGCCCGATCGAGGGAATTCTTTGGCCTTACTACGGGGCACCGTTCGAGAATGTTTTGCCGCTGCTCTACGAAACCGAGACCGGGGAATTTATGAAGATCGACGTATCCAATGAGAGTACGTAAAAAAATCCAGATCAATTCTGCCACTAAAACAACAAAAAACCAAGTGTGTAGTCGTCCGGAAAGTCTGAACGCTTCGTAAGTTTCGTGAAGTAGAAGCTGAAAATTTTCACTTTATGTATACAAATCATTTTTTGAAAAATGTCCGCTTTAATACTTTATGTAGTGTTTTTAAAGAGAAAACCGTTAAAATTCCTTACTAAAGCGGAAAATATCCGCTTTGGTAAGTGTTTGTGGACCAATAATCGTATATTATTCATCCAGATACATTTGCAATGGGTTTAGCAGTTTAAGGAGGTCGTGTCGTATTGAATTGGTTCCGCATAAATTCGAGAGAACTTAGTGAGAATTGCAAACACTTCTCGATGATATAAAAATCTGAAAAAATGCATGCACGTTAAAAGTACTGAAAATACTAATTTCACATAATAATAATTCCAAAATGTTATTAACAAATTGACGAAAACAATGATTGTTTAACAAATACCCCGGTGAACCACATTCTCTTTGTTATGAAAATGATTCGTTCGTTTTGCTGAATACGTATGCATTTTTTCCGATTTTTAGTTAACTTTGAAATTTGTGTTTTTTACAGGGTGAAAAAATACAAATTTCAAAGTTAACGTAAAAATATCCAGAAATTTATACGTAATCAGAAAAATTAACGCAACATTTTCATTAAACAAAAAAAATTTGGGTTAGCGGGATATTTGTTAAACAATTTTTGTCATCAATTTGTTAATAACATTTTACAATTATTATTATTCCAAATTAATATTTCCAGCGCCTTTAACGTGCATGCATTTTTTAAGAGTTTCATACCATCGAGAAGTGTTTGCAATTCTCTCTCAATATTCTCGATTTTATGCGAAATGAAGACTGTACGACAGGACATCCTTAACTTCATGAAAACCCATATTAACAATCATTTGGCGACTTTTTGGACGAATAAGTTACACGTTTTCGTCCGGTATCTGGACGGCTAGCCACAGCAAAAAAAATATATTACCCAATTTTGTGTCCCGTTCGTTAGACGCTTCAAACTGGATGCGATTCGTAAGGCCCGCCACGACGTACAAGGAGCAAAATCTGGGCATCTGTCAGCAGGGCGACGGCATCGTCTTTCTCACGACTCGAAACATTCTCCCGAAGGAGGAACTGAGAGCCGGGCCTAATCCAGAATACGCGATACGCCGAAATTTGCCGATTCTCCAGCCCGAGGTGAAAGACGGTGAGTTTTTCTGAAATTTCCCTCGCCCGAGAAGAAATAACTCGGTAAATTCTGCGCAGAACCGAGCGACTCGAGCGTCTGGCCATGTTTCGAGTGCAATCAGCGTTTCTTCACGTCCGAGAAGCTTCAGAAACATCTGACGATTCACGAGAACCCGAAAGCCGAGAGCAAACCGAGAATGAAACGCAGAAAAGTAGCCGTCTCGACAAAGTAAGTGTACGTTTTTTTTTTTTAAACCAAATAGGGCAGAGTTCAAAAACATGCTTAATCTTCGTCCTCGATGTTTCCAGCAAACTTTTGAAAGTCGTGGACGGCCAGACGCTGCTCTACACTTGCCCGCACTGTCCGAAAGTATTTCCGCGAAGTTACAGCCTGAAGCGTCACCTGCTGATCCATCCGGGGGCGAAAGCCCCGCGACACGAGTGCACGTCGTGCGGCGAGAACTTTTTGCATCCCTACAATCGCAGTCGTCACATGAAGATATTTCACGCGGGCGGAACCAAAGAGAAGGAGAACTCGCGGCAAAATTCCACCGAGTGGAAGTGCTCGACGTGCAATCTCATATTCGGGAAAGCGAGCCTGCTGACGATTCACACATTGGCGCACGCGAGCAAACCCGTCGTGGCCGCGACTCTCGACAATCGGTGTCCGCAGTGCGACGAACAACTGAAAACGCCGAGCGAATTGATCAGCCACGTGTCGAAGCACGCGCGTCTGCAGCTACCAAAGTCAACGAAAATGACGCCGCTCGCGTCGTACAAGTGCACCATGTGCTACAAACGGTTCGCCACCAAAGTCCGACTGCAGCAACACTATCTGGTGCACGGTGCCGAGGACCAAAAGCCACTGCCATGCAACATTTGCGCCAAACGATTTATGAACAATTCCGCGCTCTCGTGTCACCTCAAGACGCATAGGGGTAATAAAAACGAATAATTTCTTTCGTTTTCGCTTATTTTTAACGAGAATTCAGCCCGCAATCGCGTAATCCGTTATTTGCAGAAGACAAACAGATATTCGAGTGTCCGATGTGCCGGGAGATCTTCAATCAGGTTTTAATGCTAAAAGATCACATCGAAACACATCGAAACGAGGACGAGACCTTCACGTGTCCTCACTGTCCCCGGAGTTTCGTCAAATACTCGGTTATTCGCAAGCACATAAGAGCTCATCACTGTGAACGAAAGCACAAGTGTCAGTTTTGCGCGAAGCGCTTTCCCACAGTCGACAAGCTGCGAATGCATCTGCTTCGACACTCCGATCACAGGTAAATCACGTTCCACCTTTGACCTTCGACGTTCGCCGATGTTATATCGAAAATTAATGTATCGGGCATTCCACCCCGTTTCGACCTGGATTTGACCTCGATATCTCCGATTTGGCTCATTATTTTTTATACGCTTACTTGGACCTTCAACTGGACAAAAATTGTCTTCTTTTTTATTCGCTTTTTTGTTTATTTAATATATTTTTTAAGTGACACATAAAAACCCATAACTTAAAAATCTGATAAAATTCTGAAGGACACTTTGTTCAATGACAAAATTATCTAGCTTATAGCCAAAGTGGGGAAGATTATAGTCTTTAAGATGGTTAACCTTTTTACCATTTATTAATAATTTTTTAAATAAGAAAATCTTAAATCGGAAAGGTCGAGGTCAAATCCAGGTCGAAACGGGGTGGAATTCCCCATATATATATATATATAATAAAACACGAAAATTGCAGAGAATTTCACTGCGCAAACTGCGAGAAACAATTCAAGCGAAAAGACAAGCTCAAGGAGCACATGACGAGGATGCACAATTCGCAGAGAGTCAAACGCGATCAGGTTTCGCAGAACAATCAGATAAAAAAATTTGTTCCCAAGGTATTTGCAATATACTACCGAGATGTCTTTAACATTGACCGCAATAAAATCTGAGAAACGAACGTTATTCTCAGGTAAATCCAACCGACTACAATCGATTTGTCTACAAGTGTCATCAATGCCTCGTTGGATTCAAGCGACGCGGAATGCTCGTTAATCACCTCGCGAAACGTCATCCGGACGTCGCTCCGGAATCGGTGCCGGAATTGAATCTGCCGATCTTACGCCAGACGCGAGATTATTACTGCCAATATTGCGACAAGGTGGGTTAATTTTATTAGATGTTAAAAAGTAATTAAATGTTTGTTAGACGTTAAAAATTCATTCAACGTTTGTTAGACGTTAAAAATTATTTAAATGTTTATTCGACGTTAAAAATTACATAAACGTTTGTTAGACGTTAAAAATTAATTAAATGTTCGTTAGACGTTAAAAATGAATAAAACGTTTGTTAGGCGTTAAAAATGAATTAAACTTTTGTTAGACGTTAAAAATGAATTATACGTTTGTTAGACGTCAAAAACTAATTAAACGTTTGTTAGACGTTAAAAATTGACAGGCATAATGAATTGTTCGAAGGTCTACAAAAGCAGCAGCAAGAGAAAAGCGCATATCGTGAAGAATCATCCGGGAGCGGCGCTGCCGCCGAGCAACCGTCAGAAGGAGGCGGACGCGGTGGGTCTGCCGAACCCGACGTTCAGTCAAACGGTCGGAAGCGTGAGAACGACGCCTCAGGGATGTCAGTGGTGTCACAAGCAATACGCGAGCAAAGCGAAGCTGCTGCAGCATCAGCGAAAGAAGCACTCGGCGCTGATGGCGCCAGCGGATCAGGTGCCACGATCGCGAACCCGTCAGTTCGGGAAGGGAAGACAGACGCAGGCAAATCATCGTCTGGACGACGGTGATTTCACGATGAGCGAGTACATCGACGACTGCGACGTCGACGCGGATTTCGCGAAGCCGACTATGATAAATATATCGGCTGGCGTCGATACCATCGGCAACGGCCTCGAGATAGTCGGTCAACAGTTTGTACGTATGCGCGACATACGCTGAAGGTGAAAAACGCACGGCCGCTCGTCGCGGCTCTTTCCCGACATTTATCGAGATATGAATCTCGTTACTTTGTGCACAACGAAACGGCGGAAGAGGCTGAAGAGGAGGAAAAGATGATGATGATTGTGGCACAAAGACGAGGGAACGGAGGTTGTGCTTTTTGCTGCGGTTTCCGAGCGAGAGAGAGGAAGAGAGAGAGAGAGAGAGAGAGAGAGAGAGAGAGAGGCGGAGAGAGAGAAACGGAGAGTGAGAGAGCGATATGGAAAAAGGTTCCTCCCTTTTTGGAAGGGAAGGAAATGTTCCTTCCCCTTTGGAAGGGAAGGAAATGAGAGGGAGAGAGATGAAGAGGAAAAAGCGTCCCCGTGAAGGAAACGATGCTCGAAAGGCTCTCGGCTCAATGAAACATTGGAGCGCAGCTTTGTTGGCGCCAACGCGAAACGTCGGCGCTCACCCCCTCATCACGACGGGGGTGCTGTTCTTTGGTCAGTCGCCCAGGCGACACATTTTTTTTCTTCTTCGTTTTTTTGGATATCTCATCCCGAAAATCGCCGGCCCGCGGAGACAAGAAACGACGGGGCAATCGTCGTTTTCCGCGGCGATGGGATTCGGGTGGAAAGCGTATGCGAAGGTTTTTCAAGTGGAATTCCACGCCCTGCGTGTTCGTATACGCGATTTCTTCGTGTTAAACGTCTCGGGAAGGTTTTTTAGAATTCGGCTTCGGATGCTCCCGCGCGAAACTGTTGGAAGTCACTGTTAAAATGTCGTTTCGAAAATTGATTTACCCTTGCTCCGAGAATGTTATGCGTTAAACTTGTTAACGAAGTCGTGAGGCTGGAGATCGAGAATTGATGAAGATTTTTTTTTAAGCGCGAGAGCGAGAAGCGCTTGTAATCGATAAAATCGTAGATTTCCCTCTAGGATTAACGTATGTGGCGATAATAAATGATCGATATCATAAACACGACCAAAAGCAATTCTAACAAATCGACAGTTTGTCACCGATAATCGCGCAAACTAAAGAAAATATGTTGACTTACGTGTAAAATCTCGGAGAGAGATTGAGTCGAGTGAAACGTTTTTAACAGTGCGACAGCTTTCGCGGTAGAAATCGATGATACGTTTGTACCACATTCGGCGAGCGGCATTTTTGCCGTTGACGATCAAAACTGAAAATTCGATTTGTCGTACCCGCGATCGCGAAACATCTTGATGGATCGCGTGTAATTTCGTTGAATGGATGAGAGAGAGAAAAAAATTGCGTTCTCGTTACCGCTCGGTCCGAGATCGCACAATTGTTCGACGGTTGGGCGCGATTTCGCGTGCTTAGCGCGGAAATTTCCAGATAACCGTGGAAATAAATATTCCAGTAAAGTTTTTTAAAAATCAGTCATCGTTCCACTAGATTTCAAGAATCGGATTATCCCTCGTTCCATACCCTTCGAAGAAAACAAAAAACCCCTTTACAATAAATATCAGCGTCGATCCGCACGCTCGATGTCATCCTCGCCCGACGCCTTTTCAGATATCTAGTCACTTGTGTCCATCGATCGCTACGATTAAACAAATGACGAATTCGATGCAAATCACGAAACTAGACGAAAGCTATGATCTCGGTGACTTCTCGCGATCGTTAGACAGGCCAATCAACGAAAGTTAGTTGTTCTTAGTGAAGAGAAACAACAAAAAAAAAATCAAGAAACGAAGATACACGCGAATACGTAGAGTGAAATTAACGAGCGCTGTAGATACGCGTAGATTTCGACGATATAGTTTTGCCACCAGCCCCCTCGTACTTACTAGGGTGTTTTACAAAATCCCTGGTACTTACATCTGTGTTCGTCCGATAAATCCGCGCGTCTGCTTCGCGATGATCGCGTCAATGTCACGTCGAATTATGAGAAAGCTTAAATCTGTATTTTTAGACTCGACGCACGCGCGCTCGACGCTTCCTTGCGCCTTTCCCGCGCTACGAGAGCCGATGTAAAATGAGGCGAGATAAAGGGAGAGAAGAGAAATTCAATTTCCTTGGAGAGTCGTAGAAACAGGCTCGATTTTATTTCAACGCTCATTATATACACGTGCGATACACTACGGGTGACGGCGAGGGGAGCTGTATGTTTTTGTGAATGTCGTTGGGGCTAAGTCGAAGATCAAATACTGTAAGAAGTCTTAAAAATAAAGTTATGGAATGGTCTGAACATGCTTGTTCGTCGTTGTACTCCAGGCTCGCTCTATCTAACGCTAGGAAAACCTTCGACTCGACGTAGAAACCTTTGGTCCTACAGTATAACACCTTTCAAAATTTTATCTCTATTTTTAGGAGGGGGGTTATGGTTTTGAAACTTTTTCTTCCATTTCTTGTTATTTTATTTTATGAATTCACAACATCTCAAGAATGTTGTAGCAAATTTTTAGAGCAATTGGAGCAAAACTAACGGAGATATGGAATTTTAACCATCCGAGACTCTGAGTCGCTCCATATATAAGTATTCACTTTCAAACGATTTTTCCGCTCTTCACGTTTTCAAAGTCGGTGACGGCTGCAGTTTAAAATCTATTGCACCGATCCTTTTCAAACTTGGTACTCTCTTTCTCTGTATAATTGATGAGGTAATACTGTGGAGGTTTTAACAAATTTGTTATTTTTTTTTTTTTACAATAAGAAATGTACCGATTTTGTAAGCGAAAACCGCGTTTTTTACTTTCCAGGGTTACCAAAAATTGAGAAATCAATAGAAAAAAAAACTCGACAGCATTACCTGAGGAAACTCATTAACTAATAAAATCAATTTGATTTTTTGATATCAGATGATCGAGTGATGAGTTACAACCGTCACCGAAAAAGAACTTTTTTTGGAGACGTCTCCTGAGATTTGTTGCCAACGGCTTAGTTTTTAATATTTTCCATTGAAATTTACAGAAAATATTCTTGAAATTTTGTTCTAGAATATTGCAATAATAATTGAATTTAAAATTCATTGCCCATATCTTGTAACAAAATCATTGAAAAAGAGTTTTTTTTTCCCCGAATTAACCATACCCTCCCTCTAAGGGTTGGCAAAGATTTGAGGCACGATTTTATTTTATTTATATTATATTTCTGAGCCCTCCATTCTAATGTTTTTCGGTATTCATTTTTGGCAGAATTATTCTAGCAACAGCTAATGCAAACTAACCGTTTTCTTTACAGTTGAGTGCGAAGAATGATGAAACGAAGAGTTTGTAAATTTTTCGATCCTACAGATGTCTACGGTGCAAAGAATTAGTTCGCTATGGTTTATTTGTTTTCACGTGGAATTTGTTTCTAGGTAGAATATTAGTTGGTGATTATTTTATCTATTAACGTTGGTTCTGTTTTCAAATTTTTCACTAGCGATCGCCAAGGGACCTACGGCTCCGGGCCTGAAGGTCGGTTGATGATTCGGCGTCGTGGAAACCGAGATGCAGCCTTTCTGTATCTGCTCGGCCTCGTAAAGCTGCTTCTGCATTACCGCGAGCGACACTTTGTTCGACGATAGGAAGTCTCTCATTGATATGAGCTCGCCGGACATGCGTCGAGGTGTTTCCATCATACAGTCCTCCGACTGTACTGAGTCCCGGGCACCGACGCGGGTCGGTCTTCTCCGGGGATAATAGATCGTCGAGATCGAGGACTTTCTTCGCGGCAGATGGGGAGCCGCCAAACCGCGGCCCTGACACTCAAGCTTGCGGATAACGTAATTAAGGGCCTGCTTGATGACTATCGAGGTGACGTTGAGGAGAGAATATATGCAACAGCATCCGACGACGAGAAAGCAGAAATTTACGAAACGGTATCTGAAAGGTAGACGAGAAGTTGTGTTATCAGTTTTTTTCATTTATCATTGACTGCGGTTTTCGGGTGGGGCCACATCATTTTACCGAAAAATCATTTCGTCGAATCGTCAATTTGCCGAAAACCAGATCGTCGAACGTTATTTCTCCGAATCGTTATATTGCCGAATTGCCGTTTAAAAAAACGTATTGTCGAACACTATTTACCCGAATCGTCATATATTGCCGAATCGACTTTATCCGAAAAATCAGATCTCCGAAATTAACTTGCCTGAAACGTGACGTTGCCGAATCTTGCGACTAATCTTTCATAATAAAATATCGACTGGAGAGCCGACTGGGAGGTCGACTGGAGGCGGAGGTGGCACCGATAGGAGTGTTAAAAAAACAATCTGTTCTTTTTTTTTCATCACCGAATTCCTTTCATACATTTTTCTCGAATGCATATGTGGCGGGAATGAAATACAACAAAGATCCAACAAAATGCCGTTCGGCAAAACAACATTCGGCTTTATGAAGTCTCGGTGATACGACGATTCGACGAAATGACATTCGGCATTATAATTTTTCGGCAAAGAAACGATTCGGCAGATTGATTTTTCTGGAAAATGATGTGGATCTTGTAAGGGCATTTCGGAAGTATCGTTAGAAAAATTAAGTACAAATGAACGTATGGATAATTGGGTTGTTGAGTGCTGACAAAGTCGCCGAAACCGATGGTGGCGAAGCTGACGAAGCAGAAGTAGAGAGCCTCGAAGTAGCTCCAGCCTTCCATGGGCGCGTACAGGGCTGCGGCACAACAGGCTACGGCACACGAAGCCAGCGAGAGATACAGCATGACCCAGTAGACACTTGGCTTCCAGTGCTCGAGACCAACGTCGTCGTCGTCGTCGAGAATATCGGGCAGCGAGCTTCTCGGATGCAGGCCCGGTCGCGAGAGCCGACGGGACGCCAGGGTCGTCTTTCTCAGGCGTTTCTTCAGACGTCTGAGATGCAAACTCCGCAGGATCCATGCGAGAAAGGTGATTATTCGTTCCAGAAAGAGATTGAAGAAGAGGATACCTCCTGTTGGGAACGGAGAACGACGAGATACAAAAGGCTGACAATAATAAATTCACAAACTGGGTACAAAAATTAAAAAATACGAAAATCCATTTTTGATACTTGTTACCTGAACAACCGAGAAATCCGTATAGAACAACCGCAGCTCTGCCCGCTGTTGTTTGAGGTGCGGTGCTTCCGTATCCTGCGAAAATTAAAAAATACATAATTATTCCTTATAATACAAATGGATTTTTTTTAGTAATCTCGAAGTTAGAGTTGATTGAAAAAGTGAAACTTCAGTAGTGGAACATGATTAATTATAAATTCGGATTTATGCTGCACTGGATTTATACAGAAAATAATGGGCAACGTGAGTTTCAAGACGCTTTATCAGGGTTAACCTCGAGTAGCGCATAAGTAAACGGGGAGAGTGGGTCGCGGCAGAGATATTAACATTCCGGAATTCTCTTCTTGCATTCTCGTGCGTACAGTGCCGTTGACCCAGCCCTCGTTATTGTCATGAGAAATATAGTTGAACCAGGAAGTTTGTTCTGAATTTCATTATTAGGCTACTCAGGCATCGATTGTAAACAGAGTTGTAAATCTCAAATTTTTATAGAAATTTGTATAGAAATAAAATTGATGGTACTATTGGCTTTGTAATTGTTTTTCTAATAATAACTCGTAATGATTACAATACGGTGTGTAAACTTTTAAATAGAGGCACGAAATATTATTTTTCTATAAAACTTCATGGTAATGTTATTGAAAAAATGGGGAAATACTGCTAATGCATTGCGAAACTAATGAAGGGCTGCGCTTTTCCATTTTTCTCATAGTTTATCCAAAAATTTAATTAAAAATCCGGTTTTTCTTACGACTACTAAAAAGTTTACATATAACTTTATAATCGCTACAGGTCGTCATTATGAAATCGTAACTAGAAAATAAACTGTTGTCTTAACTTTAATTCTCAAAGTAACGGGGACTTACTTAGTTACGGGGGGGGGGCACTAATTGTAAATCTCGTTATAAAAAACTTGAAAATTAACTACGATTTTCCGACAAAGTTGGCTAAAAAGTGAATTCTTTGCTTACCGATTGTAGAAACGATTGTGCCAACAAAATGAAAGCTCCCCGGGAAATCCCAGCGTCGTCGCTTGTTGATTATCCCAGTGGAAGACGCGTTTCCGTAGGCGTAGAGAAGCTCGTGGAGACGCTGAAGAGCTTGAGGACTGTTGCGCAGGTGATGCCTCCTGAACGTCTGGTAAACGCGCCAAAATTCAGCCGCCTGTGTCACGAAAAGTGAGTTCTTTTTTTCGCCAATTACAATTATTACACAGGATCAATTATATCAATTGTGTGCGTAGAACCCAAACTAAAAATTCATCGACCCGGAAACTTCACACTACATTTTTTTTTATCCATAAAAAAATCACAAATTTCACACCTGGCGAATTTCAACGTCAGCCTCGAGTCTTTGAAAAAGCGCAGCTCCTACGACCATGTAGGCCGCCAGGACAACCGCCAAAAGGATAAACCTTGCGTTGTCTTCCGCGAGGCCTCCGCACACGCACATCCCCGATGACTCTCATCTCCTTTTGCCGCGGCATCCCTGTCCTCTTCCCCGCCACGGCTTGCGCTCGCCGCTTCTGCAATTTCGAGACGCGCAAGCTCGGCGAAAGATCTCTCTCTCTTTCTCCCTCCCTCTCTCTCTCTCTCTCTCTCTCTCTCTCTCTCTATGCAAGGTGAATGATATAGTCCATATAGACAGACGGCCCGCTTCTTTCGGTCATTCACTGTGTGCCCTTTTGGAAGCAGCTCGGGATGCAAACCCGAGGTCGCGGTAAAGATTTACAGTTTGTATACAGAATCACAATTTGTGTACAATCGATAGAATTTAATGTAACTGGACGGTTTCCGGCATAACAATTTTTTCTATCTTATTTCTAATTCGATGAAACTTTCTTTATCGAAAATAATTGTTTGGCAAATTACATGCTGCAAATATAATGAAAACCTGTTTAAAAAAAATATACATACATATATAATATAAGAAATAAATTAAAAAATTGCTGCCCATTCAGCTCATTTTGCGATGAATTGGAATCGCAGATCGCCGCCGAGAGAAACTCATTGAAAAAAAAAGAACTTGAGGGCGTGGATCTAGGGCAATCCAGCGCCCTTCCATTGAGCGACCAAGTTTTCTTTGAGTCGTTAAAAATAGAAATGACATGTTTGTAGATGCTGCGTATTCAGTGTGTGTCCGTTCGTGTGTTACAGGCTGAAAGCTCTCGTGAGCTTCTCGTTTTTTCCCACGAGTCCCTCGAGGTGCAAAGTAAACGCCCGGAATGATTATCGCGAAAGAAAAGGGGGTGGATTATTAGAAACTAGCCGTGGCCTTGGTACGTTCTCATTCTCGAAACTCGCTGCTGTTCGCTCTACATACGCGAGGCGTTTCTGCGCCGATTCGCCCACTTTTCTACCTCCCTCTCGGATATCTTCAATAATTACCCAGATTTTTGTGGTCACCTTTGATTACTTCTCGCGATTTTCTTTTTCCACATTTTTACCTCATACTTTTCTTTGCTTTGTTTTGCTTTATTTTGCTTTGAAATATATTGTAAAGAAATATCATAAAAAAAATGTGGAAGAATGTGGTGAAATAGTTAACAGACGTTTTTTGAATGATCCACGCATTTAGATATTCGTTAATTTCCTGTGTGGAGACTATTGAGCTCCCAGAGGTTACTCAATTGTCGTTTCGGTGCGTCGTGTGTAACGGTACAATGATCCGAACGTCGTAGTAGCGTTTTTCGAACACCCGGATACATGGAATTCGGCTGGTGGGCGTTAGAAAGCCAAAGCAGTAAACGGTACTTTAATGAAAATAAAGTTTATTAACATTGCTGCGAGGAGGCAAGATCGCATGTCATCACCCTGCGTACATATACATATAAATAGTCTTAATCGCCCGATTACGTTAAATAATCCATTCGTATACAGTGTTAAAATCAAACAGATGCGCATATAATGTGTTTATATATCTCTAACAACGCGTAACATTTATACATTCGCTATCTACACAAGTTCTTACGTACAACAATATAATACTAGAAGGCAATGGAACGGCAGACCTTAAATTCTGTCTATTAAAATATTTGACGCTTCATAGGGAGAAAAACCTAAGAAAGTCTTTGAATCGCACAAAACTTGGCGCACGAAATACGCAATCATAATTTTATGTACAAGATTGAGTAAAAAAAAAGAATTAAAATACAAATTTATGAAATCGAAAGAAAAGCTTCGAAGTTTTATCGTATTTAGTTGAAATTCTTTTCACTCACGATGCCGGTTTATTCGATAAATCGAACGGGATCCTTTGCATTTTTGGAAAGCTTATTCGGAGTTCGGCCAAGTTTTTTTTCTGGCTTGAGCGTTTGCGTCGCGTGACAACTCTCAAAAATTGATCTGTACAACTACAAAATAGCATCTAAAATAATACTTCACTATCATAACGTGGCAGATTTTTTTTTCGTTACTAAAATAATTTAACACCCACCTTCAGGCTCAGCGCCTCGATTGAGGTCCCTCCTCGAGCTTTCGCCAGACAACCTGCAAGAAAATAGAAGGGAAAATAAAGTTTTATTCCTCCGCATTCGGCTGTTATCATTGGCGAAACGTTTCCAGGCGTTCCTCGTCAGTGTAGTATACTACGTACGTTGCACATTTCTCTGACGAGCGCTTTTTCCCCGTCGTGGCCGGCTTCTCTCTCGAGCTGTTCCCTGACCTCGAGAACCTGGAGAGCCCGAACCACCGCCTCGGGTCGACCGCCGAGGTTCGCGTTGTCCGTAGGGCTTGCGGGATTTTCCCACACCTCGCCGGGCGGCGCCTCCCACGTTCGCGCCCGAGCTTGCAACGCGCTTTTGTCCTCCTCCAGCTGCTTCACCCGCTGCTCCAGACTTCTCACGTACTGCATCGTTTGATCTGGCGATCGCGCGACAAATATATCGTTTACAGCGAATTCACGAAAAATGGAATTATTATATGACGTTGAAGTTTAAATCGTTGCAAAGCAACGAAACTAAAAACAAAATATTAATGACTGTGGCTAGCCATCCGGATACCGGACGAAAACTTGTACCTTATTCGTCCGGAAAGTGACCAAATTATCACTAATACCGGGTTTTCATCAAGTTAAACTGCTAAATCCATTGTAAATGTATCTGGACGAATAATATACGCTTATTCGTCCAGATAGATCTCGCAGGTAGGTGAAGTTTATTTGGATGAATAATACACAATTATTCGTCCAGGAAAACTTACTAAAGCGGAAATTTTCAGCTTCTTCTTCATGAAACATACGAAGCGTTCAGTCGAGATCGCGAAGTGAAGTTTTTCGACTTTCCGGACGAATAATATAACACAATTCGTTCGGTATCCGGACGTCTGGACACTCCGAATATTAATTCCATAAAAATGTAAATAATTCACCCCCATTAGGGGGTGAAATAATTTTCTTTCGTCATGCGCTTAGTCGTTATAATAACTTTTTCTCCCGACTCCGCTAAAATAACCCCATTTCGTGTCCGCAACGCGGGTGGAAAATCGCTCATTTTTGACAAATGACATACGCATGGACAGTCCGCTTTCATGACCTCCCTAGGGAGGTAATCAGCTCATTCCTGCCCGCACGGGAGTAATGAAAACCGTAGTACGCATGCGTGTCGTCATTTGTCAAAAATGAGCTCATTTTCCGTCCTCGTTGCACACAGGAAATGTGGTTATTTTTTAGCGAAATCGTGAGAAAAGTATAGTACGCTACATTGGAGGAGTGCAACTTTCCTCCCTTGTAACGTAATGTACTATTTATAGCCGGTATAATCATTTGGGCGCATCAATGTTTCGTTGCTTTTAATTTCGTTGCATTGCAACGATGCAAAATTCAACATCATATCATTATTGTTACTGTTATTTTTGTATTATTGTTAAAAAAAAATGTACCGTTGAACATAGAAGTGTGCCTGGAGGCTCTGGGTGGCGCCGTTTCCTCCGCGTTTGTGCTCGAACTCGAGCCATCGCCGTCGTCCCGCTGGCCGCCCCCTCGCTCCTCGTCCAGATAGAGGCAAAGCTCCTTCAACTCCAAATTGTCCTTTATCAGCTCCTGCTGCTTGTTGTCGAGCTGGCGCAGCTTGTTCTGATAGGCCGAGACCTCCTGGCGCATCACGCTCGCGGTGTAGCGACCGAATCTCTGCCACTCGCGGGCCAATTTCCTGCCCTTCTGCCGATCGTCGTCGAGGAAGCAGCAGAGATCGCGGAGCTCCTGATTGTCGTCGCTCAGTCGCTGATTCGCCTCCTTCAGGGCTCGAAGCTCGCTCAGCTAAAGGCGAATTTCAATAGACATTACTATTTCCTACAAATATTTATGAATAAAAAAAAATAAAAAAAAATATATAGGCTGAAGGACTCCGGTCTATGCGCAATGCCTATTGGTAAGTAATGCGGATAGTAGCAAAGTCATGTACCATAAAGGAAAAAAGAAAATATGTATAACGTATTGTCAATAAACTCTTATACTACAACTAAAAATAACCCTCCGTGTGTAAACTATATTTTTCTATACACGGCCTGTTCACTGGGTCTTTTAGGGAACAGTCGAGTTTTCAAAATGTTCTAAGCTTTCAAAAAATCGGAAAAAATTCAGGGATACTTCTCAAAATATCTAATACATGACCCAGAAGTTCCTGAAGTCGAAAGTTTATAACTATTGTTAATAAAAATTGAATTGTAATCGAAAATGGGGAAAAACGGGTTTTTGTTAAAAAATGCATAACTTCGCAATAAGCAAATGTAAAAAAAGACTATTATAGAGTTTTGTAGTTTAGACTATGAGCTTTCAAAAGAATATAGGGGCATTCGGGTGGATTTTGAAAAGTTGAATTACTACAGTACCTGACTATGGGGTACATTTTACAAAGTCAGGCATGTTATAATTACACTGAACGGTTATTATTCGGTGCAAAATCAATGTCAGACGTTAAAATAATATAATACAAATTTATTTTCAATAAAAATATTGGACCATGGCCGAAGAATAAGCCAAGAATGTAAAACATCTTGTTTTCAACATAAACGAAAGTAGAATGAAAATGGTCAGAAAAAGCATAAAATTACAGGAAACATGTATTTTAGTAATAAAAAGACCGAAAAACTACGAAAAAAGCAAAAAAAACTGCAACCGTTTACTCATTAAAACACCGACGTCGTCTGTACACTGACCCTTTGAGGTAACGATCGCGAGTTGCACAGACCGTCGTTTGCCCGGTATCGGTTAGACCCGGGTGCCACTGGAGCTTTTTATTCACACTACTAAATACTAAACAGATTTTTTAGAGGGGGGGAGTCAAAGCCCGCACTTCATTCGTTGAGGGGAAATTTCAGTTCGAAATATCGACTGTTCCTTAAAAGACCCAGTTTACACACGGAGGGATAAAACTGAAAAATTCGAACGAAACGAATGAAACTCACCAAGCTCTGTATCTGTCGATTCTGCTCGGCCGCGACCCTCGCGATGTCACTCTCGGTTTTTCTCACGAACTTGAGCATCTCCACAGGCCCGAGTCGGAGGAGCTCCTCGTCGGTGATTCGCTGTCGGGGCACGGAAATCGGCACGGCCGTGGGATACTGGCTGTTGGGCGGGAGATACTGCCCGCTCGGTATTTTCGTCGGTAAGTAACCGTGGCTCGGATTCTTCGCTGTGTTCGCGATAACAGCCGGTTGCTGTACGTGCTCTAGCGCAGGCGCGAATTTACCGTGGGCATCTTTCGCCCCGGCGCGTAGAACCTGCGACTGCTGCTGCTGCTGTAGCTGTTGTTGCTGCTGCTGCTGCTGCTGATGATGCTGCTGTTGCAGTTGAGGATGGTTCAAGGTCACGGGCGCCAATCCAACGGGGTTCGAGGTCACGTTCGTCGTAGCAACGCTGACCGTACCGAAGTGCGGATGATTCTTGAGAATCCCCACAGTCGGCTGTGGCGGAGGCTGATATTGCGGCGGAACTTGCTGATCGCTTTGCTTACCGATCACGTGCGATCCCGAGTGCAGATGTTGATGATGTTGCTGTTGCTGCTGCTGCTGCTGCTGCTGCTGCTGCTGTTGCGGCTGCGGCTGCTGCTGCGAGGCCTTATTTTTATTGGACATGGCGGCTAATTTAGCTTCGGCTCGGGCCGCGTCCCATTTCAGCAAAATTCACCGCGTACCCCGGGCTCACCGCGGTATTACACGGGGCCCGCTGCCCGCTCTCCCCCCTCCCCCCACCCCACCCCTGCGAGGCAGAGAGAGAGAGAGAGAGAAACACTGGACCCGCGGAAATCTGGGTCAGCTGCGCGAGGCGCGCGGATCAACCGTCGGTTCCGAAGCCCGGAGATACCGCGCTGCCCGCTTGGGCCGCCTTTCGAACCCGGTAGAACGCACCGTGTGTCACGGTATAAATGATAACGCGCGCGCGCGCCGAGTGGGGGAAGCTTCCCCCACTTTGCACAATACTTCCGAGTCCCCGCGGCGATGAGTGCACGGCGTACACGGGATTCGACGCGGAATCGCTGCGCGTCCCTCGGCCCGCTGAATCGTGGATTTTGTTTGTTTTGCAAATGTAAAACTTTGACTTTACGCGCATGAAGATTGCGTCAAAATGTTAAAGTCAGAATCACGCTGCACTGGATTCCAGGTTCGTCGTGTTGAATCGCAGATTTTGTTTTTGCAGATGGAATTTTTTGCAAATTACAGTTGCACGGGAAAATGATGACGTATTTTTGCTTCGGCCGACAGCGCGGAATATCTCGCAGATTTGACTAATCTTTCGACTTTCCGGACTATATTTTTCCGTCCCACGAATCGCGTATCCGGAGATACCGCGCTGCGAGCTTGGGCCGCCTTTCGAACCCGGTAGGACACACCGTGTGCCACGGTATAGTAAATGATAACGCGCACGCGCCGAGTGGAGGATGCTTCCCCCACTTTGCACAATCCTTCCCGCCCTCGTTCCCCCACCCCGCCGGGTCCGTCACGCCGCGAGTCCCCGCAGCGATGGGTGCACAGCGTACACGGGATTCGACGTGGAATCGCTGCGCGTGCCTCGGCCCGCTGAATCGTGGATTTTGTTTGTTTTGCAAATGTAAAACTTTGACTTCACCTGCATGAAGATTGCGTCAAAGTGTTAAAGTCCGAATCAGGCTGCACGGGATTCGAGAAATCGCTGCGCGAGGTTTCGTGGTGTTGAATCGCAGATTTTGTTTTTGCGAATGCAATTTTCCGCGAGATTAAAGTTGCACAGGAAAATAATTACGAAGGCTGAGAGCCGCGCGCGTATATTTTTCCTTCGGCCGACAGCGCGGAATATCTCGCAGATATTTTTCTGTCCACAATCTTTCGACTTTCCGGACAATATTTTTCCGTCCCACGAATCGCGTATCCCGATGTTTTTGCCCGAAAAACCTTTGCAATCGCCCCGCGTGCCGACCGCGAGTCGCCCGAAACGACGGTTGGTCGAAATTCCGCCACCTGTTGCTCCGCTCACGCGCGGCGGAAAGCGAAATATCCCGATGGGGCTTTTCACGACATTCTCGCGAGCGTCGAGCACGACGAACTGACAAACAGCGCGGTCGAGAGTACGCGGAGCGTAAAACGCCGCGAGATAGCTAGTAGGCGACACTGATTCACCGCGCGCGGCCGAGTGAAAGGAGTGTTCGCTCGTTCGCTCGCTCGCTACCCGAGCACTCGGAATTCACTCGTAGCGTACGCGCGGTGTCCGCATCGCAGGAACCAAACGCGCGTAGCACTCGGCAATCCGGTAGCGTTGCCCTCGTGAGAAAACACCACGGAGGCTCTCTGTGTCTATTCGAGAGCGACGAGGCTTCCGCAGCCGGGTAGATCGCCGCACGCACCGCAAACGAGATACATAATCCAGTTACGCGCCCGTTGCGGATGTCGACGCGAGGGAAGAATAAGGCAAAAGAGCCGCGGGGGCTTCTTGTTTGTCCCCCGAAGGCTCAACGCGATTCCCCGGTCTCTGCTGCTGCTGCTGCAGCTGCTGCATACGATGCACTTGTTGTGATGCGCCGATATAATGCTATGGCGTCTCTCCGCCTCGATGCACAAAACGTTCGATGTCTATATAAGTATGTACAAATACACGAAAATTCGTTCGTAAAATATTAGCCGGAAAATGGTGTTTTTTTGTTTTTCCGTTGCAGCGTATTTTCCTTCGTATTCAGTCACACATCCGGTAAAGACTTTTCGAGGTGTCACTCGAACGTTTCACTCGCACGAAGTATTCGTCGGACTTGAACGCCGGTTTTACCTGCCCCGTCACAGCGACGACGAGGCGAGGCCAAGCAGGCCGGGACTCTTTCTTAATTCTCTCTTTCTCGCTTCTCCGCTGCAGCATCGAGAAATTTCGAGATCCGTGGCTTCGATTTATCGTTTTTTTTTTAACTGGTCTTGATGTACATATATATCGTTTTTCTTGCAAAGCCGTCGGGAGGTTTTCTGAATTTTTATTCCTTTGAATAGCGGAGAAAACACTTTGGGTAATTTTGAGCGTTGGGTCGCTTGGAATTGTCTTTGAGGTATCGAGCGCCGAGCGAGCGTTGAACGTAGAAATGCCGGACCCACGCAACCAGCGAGACTGTCGAGTTTCTCGAGTCTCCGCGTCTCGAGTGCCGGGGGCCCCCCGAGGAAAGGGCACTGGTTTCGCGGAGCGGGGGGGACACCCGGGCCTCGATTCAATGAACGCATTGTAGTGGGTAAAGCGCTGGATTTCAGGGGGCCGATATGCCGCCGCGTTTGCCCCGAGACCTTGAGAGAGACTCTCGGTCACACTCCACGAGTCAACGATGCACAGTTTTTCGTCATTATTAAGCCTTCGCGGTCACTCTGGCTCGATTCGATCCGAGATCGATCTTTTGGCGCGAAAACGAACTAGTTCCTTGTGGCCAAAGGATTTTGTCCGGACTAAATACTTTTTTTGTGTCGGGCACTAGGATACTTTTTTTTTTTTTTTTTTTTAATCAAAAGTACTATATTTAGAGAGTATCAAGTTAAAATTTGAGTTATATCGACCATTTATTTATGGAGTTATGATTTTATTAGTGGAAAACGTCTTTTTTTCGATCTTTTACCTTCATTAATTTTTTAAAATATGTTGCAATTTAATATTGGGAAATTAATCTATTTGTAAATTATCTACAAAGTTTAAAGTATATTCTGTAATTTTTCGATATTTTTCAAGCCGTTAGTTTGGTCGCAATACGCGATAAAATATGAAATACGCGGCGATACGCGGTCCGGGTGAAATCGACCCAAAGCGACCACCGTAAAAATGAATAAAATTACATTTAGTTTCTTCATTGGAAAGAAAGATTCAGGGCTTGATTCACCTGCGTATTTGTTACATGCATTTTTCAAGCTATGCAGCCGAGAAGATCGAATTCCTCCAGTGTCGTGAATGGATTTCGAAGTCAAAGCGCAGAGCGTTCAGAATTGTTTGGTTCTGTATACCTGACGCCGGAGGCCGAATACCTGTCTATCTAGGCGCGCAGGTAGCCGGGGATAATACATCCCCGGCATCTGCACCGTCGAGCACGTGATATTACCCTCGAAGGAATCTCCGATGTTTCGCCGTTGCAGCGCTAGTCGCGCGACTTTCTCGTGTTTACATATATTTCCTCCGAACAGCAGGAATTTTTGGTATTTCATACTTGGTTGAACTAGTTTGGACTGACAAAGAAAACGCGCGCGTCTCTTACGTCTTATGTTTTATTTTTCCTCCGTATTTCGTCATATTCACAGTTAATACTTATAATATCCGATATAAAAAAATAATCAGTACACGTACTGCTTGGCTAGTGCTCGGAAAAATTTGGCTTTGCGTGTGTTGGCCGCTTCTCGCTGAATTTCTTCGTTGTTGTTGGAATTCAGTTCCAGCAGACCGATGACTTTGATCTGTCGAGTAGGGAATACGTTTTTTAGCACTCAACGGAGCGGCGGATTTATCGAACTGATGAGGCAAAACTTACGGCTAATTGTTTGCGGTGATGTTCGCCTCGTTTCGTGTGCAGATGGATTAGATACTCTAGTATCGTCGTGTCCCATATGCAGTGGTAATAAGCGTCCATCGCGTCGGCACTGGCCGAACTTTTCTGATCGCTCGCAGCCATTTTAAAGGCTAAAGAGTAATCGACTTCCTCCAAAAATTGACAGAGTACCGCGGCCTGGGTGTAGCATTGAAGATGAGAGCAACTCTTGATCATTCTTCGGTAAACCAGGTCGTCGATGTGATTGCGAGGCACCGGCTGGCTGAACAAATCGCTGGCCACCATCACCGCCTCGAGATAATATTTCATGGCGCTCTCGTAATATCCCAAAACTGCCGAAAAAAATGGACACGCGATATTCAGATGTTTTGCAAACATTTTCTGAGAAAATTTCCGATTATTTCTAATTCTTCAATGATTACCGAAATTGAGGTCGCCCATGACTCGTAGCCACGGAATATTCGTCGGATAATACTTGAGCGCTTGAGTGAGCAGTTGGAACAGAGACTCGCAAATTGTCTTGAGATTGTACGAGTTGGAGCTAGAGATATGAGGAAGAACGAATTTAGTGAATGGAAAAATGTTGTCCCTTAGATTGATGACGAAAAAGCCGAACGACCGTTTTTGGAGAACTTACTTTGGAATTCCCGCTGGCCAGAGGGTCAGATACTGGGCGTAAAGTTCGAGGCTGGATTCGTCTCTCAGGACGTTGTGCAATCGAGCTAACAACGATATCGCGACCGTCAAAGCCGTTGGTTCTCGAAGCCTGCTCAGAGTCCCCGTGGCACCGGCAATCGCGTCTCTCGTCGCGCTTCCGCTCGGATTTCCGCTGCTTCCACGTTTTTGCGGCTGATCCCGATTCGGCCCGAAGACCGTAAGAACTGTGCAAAACAAATGTAGACTTAAGGAGGTAGTCTCGGTACAGTCCCGTCACATGTGAGTTTCGAGGGAAATTTCGAACCCTTCTCGATGAGATAATAATGTGAAAAAACATCAAGCATGTAGAAGGTACTGAAAACATTGATTTTGTATTATAATAATTCTAAAATGTTATTAACGAATTAGTGAAAAAATGAATAATTCAACAATTAACAAGGCAAACGAACTTTTCTTTCTGATAAAAATTATTCATTCATTTTTCTGAATATGTATGAATTTTGTCAGAATTTTGTCTCATTTTTTAAAATTGCGGTTTTCGCCGCTCGTTTTGCTTAAAAAAATGCAATTTTAAAAAATCATACGTATTCAGAAAAATGAATGAATCATTTTCATCAGAAAAAAAGTTAGTTTACCGGGTAAATTGTTGAATAATTCATTTTTTCACTAATTTGTTAATGACATTTTTTTAATTATTATTATACAAAATCAATCTTTCTAGTACCTTTTACATGCTTGATTTTTTTCAGGTTATTATCTCATCGAGAGAGGTTCGAAATTTCCCTCGAAACTCACATGTGACGGGACTGTACCGAGATTACCTCCTTAATTTTTTTTTTTTTTTTACGTCGTTTGATTAATATTTTCTACTTAAAAAAGGGACCAGCGCGAAATCATTAAGTGAAAGAAAAATGACTATCGAAGTAACAAATCTTACCCAAATCCCAGGCTTCCCTGGGAAATTTTCGAGAACCCTTGAACTTGACTATATCCTGACAAACCGCGCTTAAAGCCGCAGCGAATTCGCAGTGACTCCAACGTTTATCGAGCCCCGTTAGATAATCCCACTCGCTGGTATTCAAGAGAAAAGCGGTACAGTATTCGATGACCTCTTGTCTCGGAATAATTTGATCGGTCGACTGAAGTGACGCGATGCACTGTTTGCATTTTTCAGCCAGAGCTTTTGTGTCCCCTAAGAAAATGATAAAAAATGCTATCAATCTAACGATTAAAAATTGTGTGTTACCCGTATTTGTGTCGTTTAAAAAAGAACTTACAGCCGTTGGTTTTCGGCCAAGAATTGAGATAATGGCAAATATCGACGAGCAGCGATTCCCACCCGAACATTTTGCTCAATTTAAACGGCAAATTCATCGGCGCGTGACTCTGCTGCTGAATTTCCTGTTCCAGAGCGTTCAGAAGCTCCTTCGCGCCGTTGAAATCCTTGGACATCACGAGTTCGCGGCTCTTGGCGAGCAAAACGTACGAGAAATCCTGTCGGAAGCCTCGCGGCAGGGCCATCACGACGCTCTGCAATGGAATCGGCAATTCCCATCGGCTGTTGACTCGCCACAGAGGATTCATCGGATTATTTCCATCGAGGCATATCAGAATCTCGCGAATCTCGCGAGGGTCGTACGAGAGCAACAGACGTCTTTCCAATTCGAATACTTTGAACTTTGGGCTCTCTGGTTGTCACGAAACGATCAATTAGATTGAGCAAACGGTTTTCGATGAATAATTTTTGACGAAATATTGGCTTTGAAAAAACGTATAATTACGAGTGTAGGTCACGAGTGAGACGCCCCAGTCATCGTTCAGCAACAGCGGCGGTAACTCGATCTCGTCGGTCTGCGCTTGTTTTTGAATTTCCGAAATTTCCGCGGGCGTGAATAAGTCACGGTAATTCTTGTTGGCTAGGATTCGACTCGAGAGCTCGTCGATGTCTCCCATCTGAACGAGGTAGTACAAGTAACGCGCTATTCGACGCTTTTCCGTCTCGTTTGACTCGTCCAAGACGTGATCGACGGCCTAAAAACGTTTATTCCTTTTTATTTTTTCATTCTTTTTTCAGGCATGTATGAAGCATTCTCTGTCGATTCAGCCACTTTTTTCCTCGACCCTCTCTGATCTGCTCCACAATTGGTAATATTAAAGTACCAGTAAAGGGCACTCGATGTGAATGTTTTCAGATTTTTAAACACCATATTTCAGAAAATACCGTTTTCCTTTCAAACGCAAATATCTCGGAAAATTGAAGTTACGTTAAAAAAAAGTGTCTGCACATAAAAGTTGTCGTTTTCTGTTAGCTTTCGAGCAGTATATTTCAAATAATTTTCACGTTCCGATTACAATTTTTTTTTTGTAAATAAAAAAACGGATAATTTTTTTGGTCTGAAAAAATTACGGAGTATTTGTGCATAACTTCTGATATTGCAAAAAAATCCCCAGAGTGGCACCGATAGATCTTCTGGTATCAAAAAATGTATTAATAAAAAGAAATCCCCCTTTTTCCGGAACTTTTACACAAATACATTTTTTTATACAAATACATTTTGCGTTTGAAAGAAAAACGGTATTTTCTGAAATATGGTTTTAAAAATCTGAAAAAATTCACACAGAATGCCCTTTATTGGTACTTTGATGTTACCAATTATGGAGCAGATCGGGAAATGTCGAAGAAAAAAGGTGCGGAATCGACAGAGAATGCTTCACATTACCGTTTTAAATATTTTTACCCAGAAGAGAACGTCGAGGCCCTTGGTACCGGCGCTTTTGATTTCAATCATGTAATTCCCGTGAATAACGTCACCGTCGAGAGTCTTTCGGAGCAAATTCAGGCACTGAATTCTCAGCAAAAGATCCCGCGCCACGATGATTTTTCTGTTGACCAAACCGCCCTGAATATCCAGCTCCAAATTGTCCCGATAAACCTGCGGTATCTCTCGGGCAATATTGTCCATTTGCAGGATCTCGAGAATATTCTAAAAATCAAATACATGTTTTTTGCGATAACACATTTTTTTGTGAGAAAAATCGCTACTCACGTTGTATTGATCTTTCACCGACGCGTGCAAACGTTGAGTCAAACTCTGCTTGTGGCCCTCAACGGGAACTTCGGTCGCCAAGCAGTATCCATCCAAATGGCTTTTTTGTACTCTGCAATACAGCAACGAGTCCGTCGCGCCCAATTTTTCGAAAAGATCTTGAGCTTGAAAAACGTGTTGCCTCGCGTTTTTGTATTCTTCTCTCAACATGTAGAAAGCCGCGAGATCGTAGTGAATCTACAAAAATTCGATAATCAACGAATTGACTCTCTCAGTCCATCGTAAAGTCCCAGCGATTATAACTCCAGTTAAAACCAAAGGAAAAAAACACAAAAAAATACCTGACACTTGAATTCCTCCAGTGTGATGCTATGCATATTCTCCCAATTCTGTTTAATCTCCGTCGTGTCCTCAGTAAGCATTTGAAACGTATCGAGCGAAGGTACTTTTGGCTTAAAATCATTTGACTCCAACACAGCGTTCAAAACACTCAGGCTGTGCGGTATGTGAGCTTCCAATTTCCTCACTATATCGTCGGCCAAGCCGGGTGGAACGTACGTCGCTTCCTGGATGCCAGGACTGATAAAATATTCATTTTTTTACATTCAATTCTTCCGTACTCCGAAATACATCAGTCTGTAAATTAAGGGGGACTTCTACCATGGAGCACCGTTTTTCATTTGATTTTTTTTGTGGGAAAACGAATAATAGTAGACGACTGCGGTTTTTTTTTCTACTTGTTATTTACGTTTTATAGTATACAATGGAATTGTTTAAGTTAAAAATTGTCGGCGTCCCAGGTCCTCACACACGGTCATCCATAATAAATGGCTACCACTCTCCTGACCACTGTAATTCTGCGATCGGTCTGAAATTTTGCATACATACTCGGGAAACATGTCTTCATGGAATGACTGAGGTTTTTTTATAACTTAATTTTTCGATTTTTTATGAATGTTTTTATGCGAAAAACATAGGCGAAAAAATGATTTTTTTTGTTTAAACGCCGCCATCTTTTTAATTTTGCAGTAATCGAAAAAAAAACCTACGTCATTCCATGAAGACATGTTTCTCGAATATGTATGCACAATTTCAGGCCGATCGTATAATTACAGTGGTGAGGAGAGTGGTAGCCATTTATTTTGAATGACCGTATTTGAGGACCTGGGACGCCGACAATTTCTAAGTTAAAAAAAAAAAAAAAATGCCATTGTACACTTTAAAACGTAAATAACAAGTAGAAAAAACCGCACTTGTCTACATTTATTTGTTTCCCCACAGAAAAAGTAAAATGAAATACGGTGCACCAGGGTAGAAATCCGCCTTAAATTGCAAAAAAAAGTAATTTACATGTGAATAAATTGTTGCTTGGTTTGCTTGTTGTAAAGCGCACGATGCACAATTGCCCTGATGTGCCATCTGTGATACAGAACAATTGTGAAGAGCAGCTGATCCGAAACTGCGGACACAGAAAATTCTGGCAAAAGTGGGATTTCCACCACGACGTCACCCGCGACAAAAAACAAATCCTGGAGCAGCGTAAGCTGCATCGGCAGTGGCAGTTTCTTCTCCAGGATATCCAGGTCCCATTTCAAGTAAGCGGCAACTTTCAGGGATAATATTTTCAGTGCGATACCCTTGTACGATCTCTTACGCAGCGAGTTTGGCTTTGCGTCGCTGGACTCTACATCAATGACCTTCGGATCATTGTCTTTTTGTTCGGAATTTATTCCCATGAATTTTATAATCAGATCTGTTGGCGACGGATCTGCAATTAAAAAAAAATGTTTTTCAAATGTTTATACGGGAATTTGGGTTAGACTTTTTTTTACCTGAGGGTTTCTTACCTGGAAATGGTTTTGATAAATGTTTTTCCAGCACCGATGGATTCAACAGAAATTCGAACCACAGAATCGTGTCCGGGGATATCGGCACCGTCCCCGGTCGCAATAAATCCACGTCCATGACTTAATTTTCGGGGAATACGCGTTTTTATAGGTTAGATCATTGTTTGCGTATCACCAGTTGTCAACTGGCGGCAAACGTTTTATGCATTTCGGCACTGACTGAGTTCAAACGCCGCAGACATAACGCTTAGCGACATCGCCTGGTAAACGTTTGTACCGCTGAAATAAATCAAGAGACGTCTGATTGTGAAATACCGACTGAGGTAATAAAAACTGTAATGAACGTTTTTTGCGCATATTTGCACTTACAGCTAAAAGAAAAAATTCATTCCCTGAACAAGTGAAATCCGCAGGGAATGAATTTCTTCTTTTAGCTGTAAACGCAAATATCCGTCAAAAACGTTCATTACAGTTTTTATTACCGCAGTCGGTATTTCATATGCCTTTAAGAGGCAGTGATACTTCGCTCTGAACTTCTTCACCCAATGTTAAACGCCTATAGGGCTGTCTCTCTCGCACCTTCTTCTTTTTTGATTCTCCCGATGAAACGGCTTCGAGTATCGAGGAGCCAGAAGCTTAGCCCAATTCTGCAATACTTCCGCACATTCTCTCAAAATCTGAGCTCTATCCACCGAGTAGTTTGGGAGAAAATAGGTTTCGAAATGTTTAGCAGTGGAGGGGGGAAGTATATCACTGCCTCTTAAGGTAGTCCTTGCGGATAATATTCATTTCGCATAAATTCGAGGAATTTGGGAGAGAATTGCAAACACTTCTCGGTGGTATAAAAATCTGAAAAAATGCATGCACATTAAAGGTACTGAAAAGATTAATTTTGCATAATAATAATTCGAAAATGTTATTAACAAATTGATGAAAAAACAATTGTTTAACAAATATTTCGATGACCCAAGATTTTTTTTCATGAAAATGATTCCTTCGTTTTGCCGAATACGTATGAATTTTTTCAGATTTTAGAGTTCACATTGAATTTTCACATATTTTCCCTATAAAAAACGCACAAAATTCATTGTGAACTCTAAAATCTGAAAAATGCATACGTATTCGGAAAAACGAAGGAATCATTTTCATGAAAAAAAAATCTTGGGTCATCGAAATATTTGTTAAACAATTGTTTTTTTTCATCAATTTGTTAATAACATTTTCGAATTATTATTATGCAAAATTAATCTTTAAACTACCTTTGTTTATTATACTTGAATTCTTGTAAATATTTCCTTGAGCCAGCCCAGCTGACTGTATATTGCAACTGTAAAATGTCTACCGTGATCTGTCTACCTTTTTCCTTCCTCAAAACATCCTCGTCTGCGGTGATGATACGTCCTACTTACACTCGAAGATCGGAGAGAATTAATTTTCTTATTCCAAAGATCGAGCCGAACGATTTCTGAGAACACTTCCAAAACACAATAAATTATCCTCGGGTCCCGTGGACAATCCCTATCGATAGAGGAATATCGTTTCTCGATAGAGGAATTCAATTTTAACAATAGGATTTTTATAACATTTATTTGATTAAAAGCGCGTTCCGTTTCAATATACATATATATTTTTTTTCGCTTGTACAGATATAGTTAAATACTAAATTTTAGATTTATTCTTTTAATTGTGTGGCATTTTAGCGTTTTACAGATCGACTAGAATACAGTGAAAGTTTTCGCGTCCCACGATGGTGAGATGGGGGGGAGATGAGGGGGGGGGGGGGGCTTCCACTATGGTTAAAGACTAATTCATTCTTTTTCTTACGAAGCGTATTAAATTTCACCTGAATGGGTAATTTCAGAACTCTTCGCTTCCTCTCGCAGGATTATATTTTTCTTTAAGTACACAGCCAATTGAATTATGATATAATTATAATATGAGAATTCCTCTTGCACCATAAATGACGAAGATAAATGTCTTCTGTTCATTATTTTCGCTCACAACTCTCGTTCTTATTTTCTTAGTTTTATCAATTTGTTCCATTACGACGTGCACAAAGCAGAAAAGCTTTTTAATCAGCTTTCGCTCGTAACGATCCAACAAAGTATCTGAGTTAAAATGGAAATATTTTCAATAATCCTGGTAACGATTCCCAGTGTTCATGAATTTCTCTGGGTCGATATTAGATCGTTGCATTGAAATGCGAGAAACACTTGGGAAACCTAGTTCCACGAGCCACTGACGTTGGATTAATCAGGAAATTGGGACGGTCATTCGGTATCGTAATAACGCTCCATATAACATTTATTTTATTTGGTATATTACAGTAGTGAACAGTCAGAACATCAATCGCATCGCGTCGTCACATCCATATTACTTATTCTACACGCTCCATCCGCGCAAGTTAAAAAAATCAATGCAAAAAAATACGCGCATATAATTCGACGTAATCAATACGTGGATTGTTGTTCAATTTTTAAAAAATAAATAATCTCTTTGTTTTTATCACAAATTTTTAACGTCACTCGTGCAACCGAGTCCGTTAAATATCATTTATACCACTCGGTGCGAGAAGTGCCTACTTCTCGCACGCGTGAAATAATAGTATATTACGATACGAGTGCGATGAAGCTTTTTCGAGACGAGTGTGAGTTTGCGGCACGAGCCGACGGCGGCTGATGCAGTGCGACGCTGTTTCATCGCATTCGTATCATGATATACTATTTTCACACTTGTACCGTGTGTAGCACCACATATGTCGCGCAAAACGCGCAGTTTTTGATCGACCAATCACGAATCGTATTATATGTTTAGTTAAAATTCCTATTAAGTATAATTGGGCCTCGAATTAATCAGTTTGGTCGGGATTCTTCTCTGTCATCGACGGTAAACAAAACCCGAGTGTCATACTCGCGATTCCGTTCTACGTTTCTGAAACCATGACGGTCGTTTCGTAATCCCCGCCGGAGATAAATAACACCCGAGATTTATTTATTTTCGTCTAAGTAGCTATCACAATCTTCCGGTGAACTTTATTTCCTCGTCAAATGTGCTCGAGTATTAAAATTCGTTGCACGTTAAAGGTACATATGAGTTTGGTTGCACCCTGAAAAAATAAAAAATAAACATACAAATTCACTGTTAAAAAAGATTGGAAGTTTTTATTCATAAACTGGTGAATAAAATGCAATCTACAATTGTGAATTCAAATTAATGCACTTTCATAATAAAAACACAGCAAATGATAAAAATTGAAGGACATAATAAAAATGACTGTTCCATAAATGAATTTTAGATTGCATTAGTATTATACAATTAGTATACTAGTTTGTGCATAAAAACTTCCAGTACTGAACATAAAATTTCACGTTGATTTTTCTTACAGTGCTAAGTTTATTCGGGTCATTCGCTTCGCTTAGAACCGATTGAAATTCATTGGGACGGAAAAGCAGGGGAAAAAAAGTTGAACGTTCGTCGTGTACTATTTACTTGTGAAGTTTGGCGTCGCGCCATCAGCAGCAGCAGCAGCAGCCGCCGCCTCCCTCAGTTGCTGTGACGATGAGGATTCTCGTGGACGGTCTTGTGTTTACCTCCGGCGTCGGGACTATTGGGAGTGCGGCGCGTCTGCTCGTGGACGCTCGTCACGAGATTGTGCAGACTCTGGCTCCGGATTTGAGCGGGCGACGCTGCAGCCGCGTCCAGTCGCGTCTCGGCGGCGTTGCTCAGCTTCTTTCTGCTCTCCCTGAGGACCATTTGCGCCGTGGACTTGAGCATGTAGCACTGGCGATGGGGGCTGTGCCTGTCGTAACTGTCACATCCGGTGGTCGTCGTGGCACTCCGACGGAGCGTCGCTTGCGCGAGGATTCCTGAGTGAGGGATATCGCCGCGGCGCAAATCGCGACTCAGCAAAGATCGGTGTCGACTGGCCCCGGCGAAGTCGGCGCGGGCGCCCGCGGAGCCCGCTAAAGTCTGGAACCACAATATACAAACTCCAACAGCACCAATTGCGTTCGTCAGGCGGTCAGCAAGCCGGGCCGAAGTCGCGCGAGCGTATGAAAAAATTAACTATTCGTCTTAGGGCTCAATTTTCGCGTCACACGACTTCTTAACATCTTAAGACTGAACTTCAGTTCGAACCCGCAGAGTTTGCTGTGAAATTTCCCGTCAATTTGCAAGGACTCTCGTCACTTTTTCACGCTGTTCTTAAGACGTATCTTTTGCGTTTTTACGGGAATCGAGTTGACTTATTATTATTCGCGATGTGGCTGGAAAAAAAAAGATTGATGACAATTATTTTAGCTGACTCGACGCCCTTAATTGTAATTAATTATAATGCAGAGGGTGTGTATCTTAGTGTTGGATTTACGCGCGTAATCTTTTCACGTGCCGAATAATCCGGTCGTATCGCGAGCATCACTCGGCCTTTTATCCACAATGTCTTACAACTATAACTGCGGGACAAGTCGATATCCTACGTTACGGAAACTCTCGTTTACGACGTCCGACTAAACCAGAGCCGAGGTTAACGATTCAATAAAAAAAAAAAAAAACGAAACATAAGTGTGAAGAAATAAATTTTAAAAGTCGATACTTACGGGCGGCCAGGAAAAGCAAATTCAGACCTTGAAGCGAGTATTTCTTTCGCTCTCCCGTTCTCTAAGTACTAAGTCAGACTACAACGGGACGTGGATTCTTAATAAAGACGAATCCGCTCGCAACCGAAAGAGAGAGAGAGAGAGAGAGAGAGAGAGAGAGAGAGAGAGAGAGAGAGAGAGAGAGAGAGAGAGAGAGAGAGAGAGAGAGAGACAAAAATTGTAAATGGGTTTTAATGATCGAGGGAATTGTCAGGTCGACTCTCGAGAGATCTCAATATTTTTTCTCATGTTTTATTTTTTTTTTTTATATCATCCGACGATAATTTGTTTTTATAATCACAATTACAATTAAGATTATCCGCACGCGTGCTTTTTTTTGCATTGACAATCAACTTGTCAGCGTTTTGGTTAGTCCTGAAAGGCTTAAATTATTATGAAAAAAAAAAGCCGTAGACGTCTTCGCACTCGGTAAAAAATTACTTTTGCTGGCGAAAAGTTCAGTCTTGTCGAATAGAATTAGCTTCAACAAAATCGCGCTGCCGTCGTGTCCCGCACTCGCTGGGTCGATCTGGTCTCTTATTCACCTTATCGGCCGCAATGTGTGCTTGTATTTTCGTCGACGTGCAGACCGACCGTTAATATGTATAATTTTGTTTTTTTTTTTCTTCGAAAATCGGCGTCAAACCTCAACGGCCGAGGAAAACGTGACGGGCGAGTGAGACATTGTGCAGTCCGAGTTAACACTTACTTTGCGATGGGGTTTGCGTCTCGCTACGCCGTAACGATTCCGGCACAATATTTCGGACACGCAGCGACGAAAATTACGCGTCATAAAACAGTAGACCGCCGGATTGAGGGCGCTGTTCGCGTGGCCGAGAAACAAGCAATACGCCAGAACGTCCGCGACGAGGCTGCCGTGATCTGAAGAGATAAAAATAACAAACAATTCCCAAGTATTCTTCACCTTGATTGTTACGATAAAAAACATTGCAAAGTAGAACTTTGCATATTACTTCCTCATTCATTTTCGTTTTTCACAAAGCCACCTCTATGAAGAAGCTTGTTTATCATTTTTGGCTTCGGCATAGAGGAAACTTTGTGAAAAACGAAAATTAAGGTAGTCCTTGCGGATAATATTCATTTCGCATAAATTCGAGAAAAGTGCGAGAGAATCGCGAACACTTCTCGATGGTATAAAAATATGAAAAAATTCATGCACATTAAAGGTACTGAAAAGATTAATTTTGAATAATAGTAATTCTAAAATGTTATTAACAAATTGATTAAAACAAAATTGTTTAACAAATATTTCGGTGACCCAAGTTTTTTTGTGGATGAAAATGATTCCTTAAAAAATACATAGGTATTCAGAAAAACGAAGGAATCATTTTCATCCACAAAAAAACTTGGGTCACCGAAATATTTGTTAAACAATTTTGTTTTAATCAATTTGTTAATAACATTTTAGAATTATTATTATTCAAAATTAATCATTTCAGTACCTTTAATGTGCATGAATTTTTTCATATTTTTATACCATCGAGAAGTGTTCGCAATTCTCTCGCACTTTTCTCGAATTTATACGAATTGAATACTCCGCCAGACGACCTCCTTAATATGAGGAAACAATGTGCAAAGTTCTACTTTACAACTTTGTTAAAATTTGAACAAAAGAAAAGTCCGTTAAAAACCCATTACATTTCATTTTTATTAGAGACAAAGGTTTATCTTACTTTCTTAACTTTTGCGGAAATTATAGCGAAAATCTACAATTTTTGAAAAATTCAAAATGATGTAAAATCCGAACGACTTTACAGATCATTACCAAATTTCGTACGTAGCAGGGCTGTATGTTATTTTTCGACTGTGGAGCATTTCGGTTCCTGTGTTGAGATTCGACGTGGTTTAGAGCAAATTTTTTTTTTTTCGAAAATTTCAAAATTCAATTAAATTCGAGATTTTCAAAGCCCAGGCACGCACGCACGCACGCACACACACACACACATACGGCCATTTTTTCCGAACCACTTTTTAGGTGATTCTAAGCATACTGGCATGAAAATCTCGAAAAACAATTTTTTCATGAAAACAAAGCCTCCTCTATGACGAAGGAAAATCAAGTAGAAACGGTAAATAAATGGAATCAATTGGAAGAGGAAGACAAAAATAACACGATCAGCGCAGCAGAAGAAACAGTCGAAGAACGCAAACACTCACTGATCAGGCCGAGGTCAATGAGCAGCCTGAGGACGTTGTAAGGCAGCCAGCAGAGGGCGAACAGAATGGCCAAGATAAGCAGGATCCAGGCGACCCGACGTCTCTCGCGCACCAATCTAAAGCCCTGCAATTTCACATAAGTAGTTCATTATTTCCTACCCAGGTCTTTGAAATTCAAGTACGGTGCAAACGCGACGACGAGAGCAAATACCAATGTCAATTTATTCTTTTATTTGCCGCTTGATATTCGTCACTGATTTGCTTTTTTTTGTTCGTTCTGTTGTCGCTTTCCATCCTGCTGTGTCTACTGTTACAGGTAACATGCATACAATTGATATTCTTGAAACGATGAAACGCGAGACTGCCTTCAGGCAGTGTAGGCGCGTTATATGCGTCGGTGAATTCGATGCCACGGTCGTGCGTTTGTATAACACGAAAATGCATAACGCGTGTTATGCATTTCGTGCGAATGCATTTTAAGGAATTTATCATTACTGCCTCTTTCACAAAACGCCCCTCGCTACCGCTGACGAGCGAAGCATACGGCAGCACATGAGGCATCAGTGGAATGGAATGCTGCGTCCGCGATTGGCTGTTGTAAGTTGCGCTGGTCAGGAAAAGCGAGGGACATTTTGCGAAAATAGCTATAATGGGAAATACCTAAAAATGCATTCGGGCACCTGACAGACTGCCATTCGCGCTTCACATTTGTGCGAGCGATTTGGATGAGTCAAACGGGTTTGACTCTTGGAAAAAAACCTGCGACGTTGAACATTACTAAAGGCTTCTTCATTATTTGACAAGTTTTTAAAAATCCTACCTCTATGAGGATGTATGTTTATCCATTTTGGATTCCTCACAGAGGAAGCTTTGAAAAGACTTAAGAAAAGCTGTAAAATAATGAGGAAGCTATTTACAAAGTTCAACTTTGCAGGTTTTTTCGTGCTGTTTCTTTTCATTAATAAAACAGATTGTTATCAAATTTGAACCGCTTCGCCGATTGGCCTCAAATTTATACTCTGGCCTTGTTTCATGGTAGTCAATGTGGGGACCAAGTTAGAATCCGGCATCTCATAATCTGCACGAGCCAACGCAAGAACGAGATTTTTCAAAAGTTTGAAATTGACATAAAGTTTGAAACGCTTGACCGATTTGCATCAAATTTTTACTCAAATCTTTTTCGATGATAGTCCATGTGAACAAAATTTGAGATAAATCTGTCAAAAATTTGAAATTTGGTTTGATTTTTTTTCTGTTTTGGGCAGCAAAATCAAAATTTTCCGACATATCGACATTTTCTTTCACTAAATTCACTATTCATGATCAATAATCGTGAAATCATGTCGAAAATTGCAGGCGGATTTTCGAATTTACAGGGGTTGAAGTCTTTGCAGACATTAAAAAAATGAAATTGCAATAAAATTAGAACCACTATATCGAGTCTCGCCAAATTTGGTACACATCATGGTTTCATGATCGTCCATTTACGTACAAAATTTTGTGTAGATTTGTGTATGAAGATCAATCTAATATATGAAAGAAAATGAAAATGTAATGTACGTGCGGTAAAATAAAGTTTAACTTATATAATATCACGACTTTTGTAACAGAATTTCGGAGACTGCACATCAATTTTAGTATACCGGGCATCAATGAATACGATTTTTCTAACGAATTTAACAGAAATATGCATCAATTTTACGTTACTCGTGTGTAGTAAATTTATATTTATAGACATGTTTCTGTAAAAGAGCTTCCTGCACAAGTGTAGTAATTTTATCATTAATATTTTGAACTGTGTAGCTTTGTAAGGGAAACAATTTGTAAGATTCTACTTTGAGGACGCAAATTGCAAGGTTCTACTTTGCAGGCTTTTATTTATCCAATTTGTTTTCCTCGAATGCGAGGCTCGACCCACGTATTCGAGAGACACTGGCAATCTCGGCCAGTGTGCCATGCACAAAAACATTATGTGATTCAGAAGTCAATTACCTGCTGGGAACTGGCGCTTCCTTCGATACTGTCGCAGTCGAAAGGCGGTTTCCTCGCGCAAAGCGTTCGACCCATCATCGAATACGCGACGATAACAATGAATCCTGCAAGATTTTTTATCCACCAATCAAGAATCACATTTGATTTTACTGGAGTAGCAGTTTACGGATTCTGGTATGAAAAAAATCCTTTTTTTAAATATAAAATATTAAACAATTAAATTGCGAATACGTCGCGAATCCGAAGTTACCTGGTATCGCGTACACGAGAATAAAACAAGTAGTGCCGAAAAGATGAGCGTCAATTCCTAACGACGAAAAATCCTCGAAACAAATGTGGAGCGAAGGTGGTTTGAAGACGTGAAGTATCGGCTCATCGCCGATTCCAGCGAAGGCGAGGGTCATGTTGTCCTGCTCGAGATTTTTCAGCTTCACCTGGAGCATATCTTTTAATCATAAGAATTATACAATCATAGCGAAATGATAATTAATTGAATTTTGTAATATTTCTTTAAACACCGCTTTCAGAACAGGTGCGAATATGCTGAGGGACAGGGACCACACGGCAACGATAACCATGATGGTGCTTTTCCGATTGAATATCCGCCGGAAATCTATGGGACTCCTTATCGCCAAATACCGATCGATGCTCATAGCGGTTATCGTGAACACCGAAGCCGCCACAGCGACACCTGAAATTGGGTTCAAGACAGGTAATCAAAAGTAAGTTAGTTTTAAACACAAACATCCAAAATTGGTGAAAATAACTTGAGCAACTTAACATTTTTACCAAATCTAAAGACTTGGATAAATATTTATTTCGTTATTTCGAATCATTGACATCATGAAGAACTTTAAATTTAATTTTGTTTTCTTTAGTCCTCTTTTATCGGCTCACGCAATCGATATTAATACATCGATCAGACGGTCAGAAATATTTATTTCGTTATTTCGAATCAATGATATCATTAAGAACTTTAAACTTAATTTTCATTTCTTTAGTCCCCGTTTATCGGCTCATGCAATCGATATTAATACATCGATCAGACCGTCAGACATAATTTATTTATCATCGCGATACGCAGGGATTCTCACGTTCTCGCGATGAGATTCGCCGCCGGATTAATCATAGGATCGGATATAGACACGGAAGACACGTGGAATATTGGTTTTCATTCAGAAATAACACGTATACATTGGCGCGGCTGCCGCCGCCGCCGCCGCCGTCGTCGCGCACTTGCATGGGAATGATTCTCAATGAATTGTACGACGGTCTCGCAATTTCATCGGAACCCGCGTATCAGAGGAGAGTGACACTTCTATCCGGCTAACAAAATTTACGTATCATATGGCTATATGAGTATTGGAGCTGCCGATACACGCGTATATATTATGTATACATATATAACAATAATAATGTTATGTATACGAAAGCAGCTGTGGCCGAACGGCGTACAATTGGGACAAAGAGAGACGGAAGACCGAAAATGGTGGAAGTGACGACATGACATTATGGTGCTGGTAGTAAAAGTGGCTGGAGGCTTCTGAAAGTGGTTACCCAACCTCTGACTCAACTAATTTCCACTAGTTCAGTTCTATTATTTCTATGCGTTCTCGCAAGAAAAATGTGTGGCGTTCGGAAAACAAATATTTATGGTCCAATGCACAAATCAAGATATTGTACTTGTCAGTTTTGTTTTTTAATTTGCCGGACAATCAAACTTATTCATAGACTGCTATTTTTATTACCTCTTAGTTTGCATGTTTGCATGGGGTAGATTTCTACTCGGCTCTAGCATTCAGGGTTTAACTTTATTTCGAGAGTTCCTAATCGATTTTGCCGAGGGACGTTAATATCGGCTGGCTCGGTCTGTGCGTTCCTCGTGCGGAAATGAAATACTCTGATTGGTCAACTTCGATGACGTTCGTTTAGACAAATATTGAGCGAATTAATAGGCCAAACTTCCGTGACACGTTTCCAGAACCATCGGCTACTTGTGAGAATTAACTGGTTCGGGGCTTCCGGGATATTCTACATCCAGAGAAATCGTTCTGATGGGATCTGTTCGATTCAAATAAATCCTAGTAGGCCGGCCATTAAATAAATTATTTAATTAATGGCCGCCCTAAAAACAAAACAAAAATTAATTCATTCAAATCAATTTTACTTTCATTCAAATAAATTATTTACTTAATGGCCGGCCTACTAGGATTTATTTCGATCAAATAAAATTAATTTCATTCAAATAAATTTTAATTTCATGTCAATAAATTTTATTTCTTTCGAATAGATCCCATCAGAACGATTTCTTTGGGTGTATCTTTTACACGCATAGAAACCCCGCCTCCTGACCCTTTACTTAATTATTTTCATTAAAATAAAATTTAATTTATTTGCAATAATTCACGATTATTATTTACGTTTGTATGTTAGGTCAGTAGGCGAGAAAAAAGTTGGTTATTCACGTTTCCACGGGGTGCATATCAAACTGAAGTACGTCGGCAAGTGTGCCATTCTATCTTAGTGCACAATGAAAATTCGCGTCCCCGAGGGAAGTTTTTATATCGACATCTTGCGGACAGGCCGCAGAACGCGCTTCGCCGCACTGTAGCGATGGTTTATCGAGGAAAAGACTCGTGCGCGGGAATCGTGTGGCCGGCTCGGCTAGACTCTTAATCGAATGCCGGGGAAATGGGTCAGGTTATCAGCTATTTTACCTTTTTATCAAATTGTCAAATTTTATTCCTATTTATTTATTTACGAGCATTGAATAAAAAGGTCGAGATTCACTATAGGGGAACAAGGGGCAAAATGGGATGCTCGAGCAGAATAGAACTGTCATTTTTCTAATTTTTGATGATTGTATCGAGCAAAACGGGTCTCTTCGATATTTTGGGAAAATCGCGGTTTCTAGAACACAATTCAACGGTACCATTCAATATTATAGGGAAAAGGGACTTCTCATTTTTTGTTCAAGTCTACTATCAGGCGTCCACTGAACGCGAATGCACTTAAGGAGGACCTGTTGTATAGTCTTCATTTCGCATAAATTCGAGAATATTGAGAGAGAATTGCAAACACTTCTCGATGGTATAAAAATCTGAAAAAATTCATGCACGTTAAAAGTACTGGAAATATTAATTTGGCATAATAATATTTGCAGAATGCTATTAACAAGTTGATGAAAAAAAATGGTTTAACTAATATCCCGGTGACCCAACATTTTTTAATGAAAATGATTCGTTAGTTTTTCTGAACACGTATGAATTTTTTCAGATTTTTAAGTTCAGTTTGAAAAAATTCATACGTATTCAGGAAAACGAACGAATAATGTTCATAACAAAAAGAATGTGGGTCACCGGGATATTTGTTGAACAATAATTTTTTTCGTCAATGTGTTAAGAACATTTTGGAATTATTATTACGTCTAATTAATCTTTTCAGTACTTTTGATGTGCATGCATTTTTTCAGGTTTTTATTAGGGCTCTCACATGAAACCGGATTAGATGGGTATCCGAACGTGTTCGGATATCCGTGTAGTAAAATTTGATACTTCAAATCCGGATATACGAACGGCTCGAACTATCCGAATACCCGAACGGCTCGAACTATTCGAGTACCCGAACGGTCGAACTATCCGAGTACCCGGACGGCTCGAACTATTCGAGTACTCGAACGGCTCGAACTATCCGAGTATCCGTACGCTTCGAACTATCCGAGTACTCAAACTATACAGGCTATCCGAATACCTGAATGTTTTGAACTATACTTGGGTCCTCGTACATACGACTCGAACCAACCGGATATCATTTTTTTAGACACCAACTCATACGCGCGCTTCGTGCGCGTGCCCAGTTGATGTTAACAAAATACTTAAAAAATCGAAAATAATGAATTTTTGTTTTTCATGACAACTATTGCGTTTAAATAAAAACTTACGGCGTATTCGTTGTGTACGGGCAAAAATACACCGAAATAAGGCGTTAAAAGAGTAAAAAACAAAGTATTTTCGCACTTTTTTTATATTTCGTTACTTCACTAAAATCGAGTTTACAATTTTTTGGATCGATTGAATCTGGATTTTCTTCTTTCGTTCGAGAGAAAATTCAAGAACGAAGAGAATGACGCAAGAAGGAACACGATATCTTGATTTCCGAATTTTTCACAGAATTAAAAAAAAAGCCGAACCCTCAAAAATCATAGAAATATGTTCATAATCCCATACGAATATTTAGAAACAAATCAATCTCGTAAAGTTTAAAACTCCTATCCGATTGGCAAATTTTCCACTTTTTCCGAAAATCACAATTTTTTGCCTGAAAATAGAAAATTCGATGAGAAAAACGCGAAAAATATTTGTTTCTGGGTAAAACCTATATAATAAATTGATAGAATTATCGCACCTTCCTGATCACGCTCAATTTCGAAAGTCAATTGTTTTTCATTTCTCATATGTTTTAGTAAAGTGCATCCCTGCAAATATTCTGTCGTTCAGGTATACTTCAATGTTCCAACGTGATTAATTCGTTTCGACGTCCTCAACTGTAGCCATCTTGATTAAAATCTTCGATGCACCGACAGCCAGTTACGCATCAGTCGGTGACGTAGGTTACCGGCTAATATTGTTAGGGACGAAAACGCCAGGTTGCACGTGAAATTGTCAAAGAGACAAGAAAATAGAAACCTGCATCGGGCGTATCTGGAATTGCGACCCTTGGACAGTCCAGGTATTTGTAATTAAACGCTCGAGTGGGGCTACAGTCTTAATCAAGGGATCGGAGGCGATAAAACTCGCTCTCTTTTTCGCGCGCACGCACATCGAGCGAACTCGTTTTTTTGGTGTTTGACAATTAGCCTAGTAGATCGGTCCACTCGTAATGTTTTATTGTCGAGACCTCACCGAATCCGATTACAGCTCGTACTATTCGTTATATGTCCTTCCCTTTTCTCGGTCCTTGAACGTTTATATTGTTTCGACCCGGGAATCTGAAAATCCATTGAGCCTCGACAAAATTACATACTTGCAATTAACTTTTTCTAGGCTCACCGGATTTTCCGATTCCGAGATCGAGGCAATATACCTACACTCGATTCATTGCTATTAACATTTTTATATTATTATGCAAAATCAATCTTTGCATCACATTCGACGTGTCTAATTTTTTCAGATTTGTATGTTATTGAGAAGTGTCTGGAATTATTTTAGAATCCCACCGTTAACCGAGCTACGTTAAGGATGTGGGCGCGCGAACACTTTGAAAACACTTCTCGATGGACTGAAAATCTGAAAAAATGCATGCACGCTAAAGGTACTGAAAAGATTAATTTTGCATAATAATAATTCCAAAATGTTATTAACAAATTTATTTTAAAACATTTGTTTAACATATATTTCGGTACCCAAGTTACTTTTTGCATGAAAATGATTCCTTCATTTTTCTGTATACGTATGCATTTTTTCAGCTTTTTATCTAATCTTTGAAATTTGTGAATATTTTCCATACAAAAACCACAATCTACGCGAATCTACTTGATCTATCGTCCGGACACTTCTTGGTCGTAATGGGTGGATTTGTGACTGACACATATCTCAAATTTGTGGCAATCCACACATTAAAAGTATTATTCGGATAGCTCGAGTATCCGAATAGCCCGAATAGTTCAAGTATCCGGATAGTTCGAATAGTTCGAGTATCCGGACAATCCGGACAGTCCGAATATTTCGAGTATCCCGGTAATCCGGGTAGTCCGAATATTTCGGATAATCCGGATACTCGGGTAGCTCGGGTATTCGGATAGGCTCGCTTTGACTTAATGTTCGGATTTGAAGTGTCGGATCCGTCAAGTCCGGGTAGTTCGGGTTATTCGAGCATTGGATAAAATGCAAGCACTAGTTTTTATACCATCGAGACGTATCTAAAATTCTCTCTCAGTTTTCTCGAATTTATGCGAAACCAACTCCATACGACAGGACCTCCTTAATACTTCTAGAATATTTACGTCCGTGTCTCACCTTCAGTTAGGAAGACAATGCAATCAACGGCTCGTAGCTCAGTAAACACAAAAATCGGTTTCGTTGCTGCTCAATTACAACTTCCTACTCAGCAACGTAACTGTTATGTAACACCAGTGTTATGTACCAGTTACATTACTGAGTAGGAAATTGCAATTGAGCAGCAACGAAACTGATTCTTTTGTTTACTGGGAGCATGATGTCTAATGGCATTCGGTGCATCAAACCATAGATTTCCGAATTTGCAGAGCGTCCGGTTTTACTCCAAAAATCTACCTTTTGCCTATGCTCAAAATCGATTATTGAAATCGCGTTTTTCGGAGAAAATCCGTAAAATACACTTTGGGTATCATCATAAAACCATTTTTCGCTTATCCGTCCCAATTTGCCGCGTGTTGCTCTACGGTCCAAATGCGATAGAAATTTGCCTCGGTAATAATTTGACGTACACCTACCTTGCAAATAAAAGGAGAGCTTGCACATAATCTCGCCGTAGAGCCAATTAATGGAGACAGCTTGACTGACAGCCATGGGCATACAGAGCGTCGTCACCAGAAGATCGGCCACCGAGAGATTTACCACGAAATAATTCGTAACGCTGTAGACACAACAGACAGAGCACACGTTATTAATAATTATCAATCTCATCGGTGATGTCGAACTGAATAGCAGAATATTTTCCGAGTAACCGAGTACGTATAGGCACATTACAATGGTTCTATCAATATTGTCACGGCGGAAGTAAATGTGTGGAGAGCGATTAATTACTGGACGAACAGCTAACAGCTATTATTTATATTATTATTCTTTCTCCCGTATTTTCACCGTACATCGATCTCCATTCGTGTTTGATTTCGGAGAAAAACCATTTACGAAAATCGCATGCGTGTGCGAAATCCACGAGAGCGTCAGATAGTGAACAAACAATTCATTTTCAATTTGCTAATTATGTCATGATATATACATTTTTTATTGTTGTCAGTAAAAAGTAAATGAAAAATATTCAAAAAATCGTTTAGTTATTTTTATTGAAAATATTGTTTTAATTACGTTTGCAAAAATAGAGAAAATGCTTTTCTTCCTGTTTGAAAAAATCGTGTAGCAGCAGAGAATTTTTGTTGTTGTTGTTAACCTCCTTTCATTTTCGTAATCCTTTCATTATGACAAATTCAATCGGGACAAGCGATTGATGAAACAAAAAAGAGAAGAGTAATACCTACAGCGTAATTCCACTCGTCATCGAATATTACGAAAATGTTCTACATGGAAAAATATTCGTTCTGCACTGTGGTTATCTCGAATAAATGAACGTATTACAGTGTCGGGATTCGAGGAGTCATTTCGACGAGCCATATATAAAACTTTGTCATCTGGCCCGAGAGGGTTATATAATTGCGTGACAAATGGAAACGGCACAGACAGCCTGGTACACTGAGCCAAATTAGCATTTTGTCCCGCGTTTTCCTCTCTACGTGATCATTCTGGGCACAGACGAATATTTACCAGTGCAATAATTAAATTTACGCGTACCAGCGATTATTTCGAGCCCTTTGCGAAATCGCCTATACTGCCTCAGTGTAACAGAGAAATCTGAATAGCGAGCACAACTGAGATGCAAGCGAAATAAAATTTAAAAACTCTTAGTTCTAACCATCATACAAAATGGTTTATTATTTCATTACACTGCGCACGATTTTAGAAATGTCTGCAATGCATAGAAAATTAAATGGAAACTAATTACTATTATCCGAGGTACACGGAAGAGCGTTTATACGTATAATGGCTATGAAACAATCTGGTGAAGGATATTTATCGCCGCCACAGTTCTCCATCTCGAGTATAACGCGCGCTATACGTCTGGGTCATGTCGTGTTGCAACAAGCCACCCGTCTGACTCGTACAATAAGCTTTCGCGTGCAGCTGTAACTCGTAGCTCCTAAAACAAACCACCTCGGTAGCGCGCGGCTGTGCGTGATCACGCTCCAACCATATGCCTTCCTTGTACTTACCTATACCTCCAACCCGTCGCGTCCCGGGTGCATCGCTTATATTATCGAACTTGACCGGCCTTCCAGAATTATTTTCATTCCCGATCCTCGCTGTTTCTCAAAGTCTCAACCGGTTGCGCTCGTCACTCGCAACAATGTTTCCATTTCAATTAGCAAAGAAAAATTAAATGAAATTCTTTTGTCATCACAATTATTTTCTTTTCGTCTGCCATTAATTTTTTTACACATTGTTCATTTTATCTAAATAAATTTTTGATTATCTGGCATCATTTCAACGATTTTAAATTCATTGACGTGCACATTATTTCCTCTTGGTTTTTCTTACTTTTTCCCGGAAGGTTTCACGGCATATTTCTCAACCGTTTTCTTTGCTAATTTTTTCTGAGCTCGTTCATTTCGTTTCACTTGTTTGTGGGAGATTTGACAAGCTTTAGCCGATTCGCCTCGTTTCACTCGCCTCTCAGTAGGGCTTTCAGGTCTTCGTGTAATTAGGGAATATTCTTCGTGTAATTAGGGACAGACTGAATATTCACCATCATGACCAAACTGCATTTTCCGGAAATGCCGGGGATTTGAAAAATTGTTCGGTAAATAAGGGAAAAGTCGAGGATTTTTTGTTACTTTGGGAGACTATGTAATTAATTAATTAATGGTGATTGAAAAATAAATCTTCCTGCATGAAGCACCCAACAACAGAGATTTATTATAGTTCATTTTTGTTTCCTGTGTGAAGTCACAAAAGAGTGAAGAACAAAGAGTCAAATATTTATTGAAATTTAATTAAAAACGTGAAAGTAGAAAACATGTTTTTGTCCTCGAACGCTGCACCCAGAGAAAAATATTCGCCATGCACAGAATTATACTCCATGGGCTTCGTAAAAATAATGAAAAAATGTAGAGGAAACAATGCGCACGGTTTCAATTTGCATCCTTATTTTCTTAGTATCTCCGCGTGACAAATACTGGCAACACTTGTTTTCCCTTTTTCCTCGTTGTCTCAGGTTTCTTGAAATTTTAACGCTGCGCCGTATAAGTTCGCAGAAGTTGTCAAATGCTCGAAGTGAGAAATCCTTGTTTCCCGCTGCCGCGTTGTCGCGCGCGCGCGTGCGCGCCGGGTGTCGGGGATTTCGAATCTCGTTATGTTTCGCGTCTCGCGGGATGTGCATGACGGCGTCGTTGAAGCGAGGATTAAATTGCAACGACCGTGCCCGATGAATTTGCGGTGGACGCGGGCGCGAGCGCGACGAGGAAACGAAAACGAAGACGCGAAGTGGGCGACATTGAGAGTCTGCGGTCTCCGCGCACCGAGGATGTTAAATATTGACATCTGAGAGTGGGTATCGTATCGAAGAGCCCCAGCAGTCACGGTGCGCGGCGCGGCTGTCGTCGCTCTGACTCGCACCCATGGGTACGGTGGCCGCCGCCGCGCAGCTCGCCAAACGCTGAAATAATCGGATCTGCGGACGCGATCGTAGCTTTTCGATGCCGCGGCGAAACTCGAGAAAATCGGGCCACCACACACAAATTCAGTCAGACACAATTTTAGAGTTACCAGTCTTTTCACATTTCCTCTCAACTTTTCGAAACTTGACGAATGCTATATAGAATGTAATAGTATATTACGACACGAGGGAACAAATGTTTTTCCACCGAGTATTGTATGCTATTTTACGCCACAAGGTGTGAAAAGTGAGCTTTCCGCGACACAGTGATGTAAAACCATTTGTTTGCCAACTTCTCACGTCTTTCTTTTTATTTATTATTTGTCTAATTAATAATAACATGATTTATCTAAGTTATCTAATGTCGCATAAGTTCGAGCGAGAATGAGACAGTATTACGAACCGTTCTCGATGAGATAAAATAGAAGATGCTGAACAGATTATTTTGGCATAATAATAATTGAAAAATGTTATTAACAAATTCCCGAAATAAATAATTGTTCAACAGATATCCCGACAACCTTTTTTTTGTTATGAAAATTATTTGTTTATTTTTCTGAATAGGTATGAATTTTGTCAAAACTTGATGTATGAAACTTGCGTTTTCTTTCATGTTAAAATTAAAAATCAGACAAAATTCTGAAAAAATTCATACATATTCAGAAAAATAAACACATTATTGTCACAACAACAAAAAATTAGGTTACCGGGTAATTTGTTGAACAATTATTTATTTCAGTAATTTGTTAATAACATTTTCCAATTATTATTTTGCCAAAATAATCTTTTCATCACCTTCCATATACTTGATTTTTTTTTCAGATTTTTATCTTATCGAGAACTGTTCGTAATTCTGTCTCATTCTCGCTCGAACTTATGCGGCATCAGCTAGGCGCTCAACTACCTTAACAAAGTAGAACCTTTTGGTCGCGTTCCTTTCTCCGTATTCTTCGATCGCTTCTTACAAATCTCCGGCGGAACCTCGAATCTGCCTCCACTTCGTACTTTTCGCCTTTTAACATTTGCCCTATAGACTGATTAGCTATTGTTCCTCGGCTCTTTCCTTCCTACCAGCTGCTCCAGCTTGAAAAGGCAAAAAGGGGCCAGGCAATGGATTCAATTACAGCGAGCCATGATTAAGTGAAAATTCGGTACGTGAAAAGCAACCTGCGGCCTCGTCCAATGTCTTTTCAAGCTAAAACAGCATAAACTCCCGGCTTGCAATGTCTTTATAGGATACGAAGAGGAGCTTCGGTTTATGAGTCGGGTGATGCCGCGATTTATAGTGACTCCCGCGGGGGCTGGGTGGCCTCGGTAGGCGAGGCACCCATTATGTAAGGGGTAAACAATAGCGATAAAGATTTACGTCATTGTTTCTTATCTGTGATAGTCACGTAGGTCAATTTTAGTGAGTAATATTGACTATTGAAGGTACACAAAATTCCCCGGGCCGGATTTTTAGCTCATGGAATGACTTAAAAAAAAAAAAATTATTTTTCGGAAAAAAGTCATTCCATGAGCTAAAAATCTGGCCCCGGGAAATTTTAGCTCATGGAATGACTTTAAAAAAAAAAATTATTTTTCGGAAAAAACTCATTCCATGAGCTAAAATTTCCCGAGGCCAGATTTTTAGCTCATGGAATGACTTTTTTCCGAAAAATAATTTTTTTTTTTTTTTAAGTCATTCCATGAGCTAAAATTCCCCGGGCCGGATTTTTAGCTCATGGGATGACTTAAAAAAAAAATATATATTTTTCGGAAAAAAGTCATTCCATGAGCTAAAAATCCGGCCCCGGGAAATTTTAGCTCATGGAATGACTTTTCCGAAAAATAATTTTTTTTTTATGTCATTCCATGCAGAGCTGGGCAGTACTTAAAGTACACAGTACTAATTTGGTACTTGAAGTACGGTACTGGAAGTACAGATGTACTTGAAGTACCGTGTACTGGAAGTACATCTGTACTTTCAGTACATGTAGTCCCTCATGTACTTAGAGTACTTAAGTACTTGAAGTACTAGTACTTGAAGTACTTTGTACTTGAAGTACATGTACTTTAAGTACTTTGTACTTTAAGTACTCAGTACTTCAAGTACCCTTCGCTTAATTGTACTTGAAGTACTCGGTACTGTAAGTACTTTGCCCAGCTCTGGTTATTAATTAATTAAAATTGGGTTAATTTTAGTGGACAAAAATGAGTAAGGAATTTTTCGAAATATGATATTAAAATATAACAGCTTTCGATATGAATTTTTTATCATGGAATATTTCGACTTAGTACGTTGGTCGTGAGATCGAAACTGTCGTCGTTGAGCGACTTAGGCGGACCTTAAGCTAAGCATTGTTTGCGATCGCAGCCACTTAGCCGCTGTCCATCATGGCTACTTGGTGACCCGGTGAGCCTCAAGTATCTCATCTTACCCGTACAAAGCATATCCCAAACAAATTCTCTACCGTTTTCAGTCATCTGTTTTCAACGTATCCGCGGCTTCGCGTGGACATCACGAAATTACAGAAAGTAGAGTGTGAAGGGTGGTGATACGAGGAAATATGTTTCAAAAATAATACGGTGTTCGTCAGCTAAATTCGTCATCCGATTCAAAACATTGTGCTGCTGCTGGCTCATGTGCTGCCGGGCGAGAAAATTCACGCCCCGTGCACCAATGTCTAACTATCAACGGGCAGATAAATTAATCGTATTATCGGTAAAGAAGCTTTGCGCTACCATAAAGAGCTTTTCGCGCGTGTATTGAGTTCCAACATTTTTTTATATATTTTTCTTTTTCTTTCTGCTGCGTCTTATTGCGTTGCCTCGTGCTGTTTATAAACCTGCTATCGAATTTGCACGAGATTACAGGAAAATTCATGAGCAATCATCAGAATGTAACCATTGGAAACTATGAATATTTTCGAATTTTGAAAGGTGTCTAGAATTTATATTCGAATTGAAACTAAATAGTGGACGCATCCGCATCGATCTAGCAATCTCTATAAGTCTACCAAAGTCGTGCTGTTTATAAAACCTGCTATCGAATTTGCACGAGATTACAGGAAAATTCATGAGCAATCATCAGAATGTAACCATTAGAAACTATGAATATTTTCGAATTTTGAAACGTGTCTAGAATTTATATTCGACTTGGAACTAAATAGTGGACGCATCCGCATCGATGTAGCAATCTCTATAAGTCTACCAAAATCGTGCTATTTACAAACCTGCTATCAAATTTGCAAGAGATTACAGGAAAATGCATGAGCAATTATCAGAATGTAACCATAGGAAATCATGAATATTTTCGAGTTTTGAAACGTGTCTGGAATTTATATTCGACTTGGAATTAAATAGTAGACGCATCCGCATCGATCTAGACATCTCTATAAGTCTACCAAATGTCCATCTACGGTTAACGTAGATAACGGCTACGTTGATCCTATTGTTGGAGTAGACTTATTGATTTATCGGGAGGTCAAATTTCTGACTACCTTCTCATGTAGTGATTCTTGAAGACCACAACGATGACGAGAATGTTGGCGGTGACGGCGATGACGATAACCGGCACGTACATCGCGATGAGGATGTAGTTTCTCTGGTAGTTAAAATCTTCGGAGAATTTTCGCAGCACCTCAGACATTTCCTCGACTGCGAAGCTGCTGTTGAATGAAAGTTGGCCGTCTCGGATGTCACCGGCGGCCTCGCCGGCCCTGCCAACTTCACTGTAGTCATTGCGGAAAAAGGGAACTTCCGTCATGTCTCCACGTTCCAGCGCGAAGCTTCGCCAACTTGTGCGTGCGGAGTCTTTGTTTGCCGCTGCTGCAACTTTAAGTTTCACGCGGAGAGAGCGAAACTTTTGCTGCCGCACCACACGTTTTATATTATATCAATCGTTTTATTCGGATTTGCATTTGCAAGTAGTGATGCCATCAAGAATCAAGAATTCAAGAAATTTCTTGACAAGACAAGAAAAATCTTGTCTTGACGACGAAAATTTCTTGTCTTGAGAATCAAGGCAAGACAAGAAATATTTCTTGAATGTCAAGAGTCTTGGCCAAGAATCTTGAGATATTTCAATTTTTTATTGCAGTACATTAAAGTATTGAACACATCGCTGTTTTAAACACATCTTTTCAACACATAATCCATGAGAATGGCCAGTGTTTCCCGAAATTGCGAAACTGTCGGTTCAGCGATTACTTTCCCCTCGTCGGCTCAACGATTACAAACGGCCTCGAAACTCGAAACCGTTTATTTGGGAGAAACGGAAAACAAAAAGATTAGGTACAAGAGATGCGGAAACGGAAACATAGAGATTAGGTACAAGAGATGCAGCCCTATAGGCGTTAAAGGTAGTCGGCTCGGTGCACCCTCGTCAAATGTGAGTTTCGGGGGAAATTTTGAACACTTCTCGATGAGATAATAATCTGAAAAAAATGAATCATGTAGAAGGTGGTGAAAAGATTGATTTTTGTATAATAATAATTCCGACATGTTATTAACAAATTAATGAAAAGATAAATTGTTCAAAAATTTACCCGGCAACTCATATTTTTCTTCTGATTAAAATGATTCATTCATTTTTCTGAATAAGTATGAATTTTTTAGACAAAATTTTGAAAAAATTCATACGTATTCAAAAAATGAATGAATGATTTTCATCAGAAAAAAATTGGGTTGCCGGGTAAATAGTTGAACAATTCATTTTTTCTTTAATTTGTTTATAACATTTTCGTATTATTATTATGAAAAATCAATCTTTCCAGCACCTTCTACATACTTGATTTCTTTTCAGATTGTTATCTCATCGAGAAGGGTTCGACATTTTCCACGAAACTCATATTTGTCGGGACTGTACCGAGACGACTACATTAACATTAGGCGACGAAATTTCCACCAATGTATCAGGTCCTGTCATATGATATTCATTTTGCATAAATACGAGAAAAACAAACATGAATTGCAAACACTTCCTGATGGTATACAAATCTGTACAAATTCATGCACATTAAAGGTACTATAAAGATTAATTTTGCTTAATAATAATGGCAAAATGTTAATTAACAAATTGATGACAAATGCAATTGTAATTGTTCAACAAATTTTTCGGCAGTCCATTTTTTTGTGAAAATGTTTCGTTTATTTTTCTGAGTACGTATGAATTTTTTCAGATTTTTAAGTTCACTTTGAATTTTGTATGAAAAAAACACAAATTTTAAACTGAACTTAAAAATCTGAAAAAATTCATACGTACTCACAAAAACGAACGAATCATTTTCATAAAAATAAGATTTAGGTTATCGAGAAATGTTTGTTGAACACTTATTTTTTCATCAGTTTGTTAATAACATTTTGCAATTATTATTAAGTAAAATTAATCTTTTTAGTACCTTTAATGTGTATGAATTTTTTCAGATTTTTATATCGTCAAGAAGTGTTTGCAATTCTCTCTCGTTTTCCTCGAATTTATGCGAAATGAGCTCCATACGACAGGACCCCCTTAACGGAGTCACTCCGAATTCAATCCCAACCATTACACAATACTAATCTAAAACTGGATTAAATATGAGCCCGATATCTTTTCTAGAAATCTTTTTTTTCAACGTTTACGGTTGTCGACATTTTATGGCTACAGTACAAACATTATACTACAAACATTATAACATTATTGTACTAGAGATAGAGACGCGCCAATCGGCATCCTAGATGCTCCAGTGTATCGAAATATTTCATTTTCCTACATTTTTCGGACTAAATCAGAAAAAATTCTTATCTTAAAGCAAGATGGAGAAATTTGTCTCGAAAAAGGCTCAAGACTCTCGAAAAATTCTCAAGACTCTTGAAAAGGCTCAAGATTCTTGAGCACTTTCAAGAGTCTTGAAATGGTTCGAGAAAAATCTCGAGCCTCAAGACAAGACAAGAATTATTTCTTGTCTTGTCTTGAGGCTCAAGAAATTTTTCTTGTCTTGAATTATTTTCAAGACAAGATCCATTTCTTGTCTTGTCTTGTCTTGTCTTGTCTTGTCTTGTGGCATCACTATTTGCAAGTTGCTCGAATTCTTCACTAAGAAAAGATGTCACAAGGCGCGATTTTCGCCTCCACATCGCACAGCCCGAGGCCTCCAGATTCTTCGCAAAAAGTTCACGGTCAACTTTCGCTCAGCGAATATTTGCCTTCCGCTTCTTTAGAGATCTGACATTTGCTCGATTATTATTAGGGCGACGATGCGTCTCCGCCGAGAGAGACGTGCTCGATTATTCTTGCGCACGTGGAGCAGCAGCGACCCGCTCGCATGCGATATTTCTGTGGTCCTATAATCGATTCGGTCTTGACCCTCCCGCAGCAGATATACACCTATATGCGCACCTTTCGTTCTGGGTGTAGCTTCGGATCGGTGACCGAAATATGCAAATTAACACGATAACTTGGGTGAATTCGATATACCTTTTAGGTTTCCCAATTTACTCTCGTCCGAAACTTCAACGATACCGGTGATCCGGATAAATCTCTTCCAGGGTGAGTGTCGAACGACGAATTTCATTTACATTTTTTTTTAAATTTATATTTATTTTATTTTTTTCTTTACTGTTGTGTCGATCGATCACTGTCGCTCCTTCAATTAACCGATTCTCACCGCTTCGCACTGGTTCTTCGAGTGACTGATGGTGGGATCCCCGAAGTCATTGTCCTGAAACATTAAAGGCGTTTGCACGGTTTAGGCTATATTTGATACGACAAATTGTAGGATATTTTGGTTGTATGCCCGAATGAACCACATCGCCATAAATTGTGGGTGGGTTGGATGTGGGTTGAATAATGTTGAGAATTTGTACAGTGACATTTTTGCGGTGGTCGGGACGTGGTGATTTATTGCATAAAATGTGGGAAAATATGCTTATTAAATTTAATATAACATCTGTATATTAATTTTCATAAAACAATTTCTGATGCTGTGTGTTTTCAATTAAAATACGGGTTAATAAGGCTAGAAATGTACGTGCTACATTTAATCAAAGAGCATGCCACTCACATCAAACATATAAGGTGGGTACACAGTGTAATCTTGACGGTTTACAGAATTCTAACTATGAACCGACAGCAGTGGGCGTGCGGTCGGTGCATGGCTTCGGCGATCTCCCATGTTAAGCAGCTCGACTCACGGTCGCTACTTGGATGGGTGGGTGACCGCTTAGCCATGCACTGATTTGCACGTCAACTGTTGAGCGGGAGGCAGTTTTTCTGAGTTTCTGATGTAATCTCATGCAACAGACACTCAGAAAAATATAGCCGCCTGTATTGGCACTGGTTTTCCGCAGTTTCCCTGTGCCCTCGTGCAAATGCGATACAGTAGTGCATTATTAAAGGGTGGCTGCGGGTAACACTCTGGGGGGGAACTCAATAAATGACACGGAGGGGAATACAAGGAATGAAAGGGGATCAAGGGGAGTGGGGAGGGGAAAAAAAACGTAAAAACCTGAAGAAGGTATACGTAGGAATGAAATAAAAAATAAAAAAAAAGAATTCCAACTATGATAACGCGGGGATTAAGTGCGGATTCAGTGCGCGTGGTGAGTTCTCCGAATCAGCGAGTAAACTTAAAAGTTTATTTTACGGCCAATTCGCTGAAATAAATTTCTCGATATTGAAACGAAATCTACATCTCTGCGTTGTGGACTTTCCACATCTTGTGAAGTTAAGGTAGCATGAGCTAACGTAACGTGATAGGTGACGTGCAAACGTGACGAGTCCCACGTTTGACGAGTCCCATCAAACGTGAGTTTCAAAGAATATTTCAAACATTTCTCGATGGGATAAGAATTTGAAAAAAAGTAAGCACGTTGAAAGTACTGAAAAGATTTATTTTGGATAATAATAATTTCAAAATGTTATTAACAAATTAATGAAAAATGAATTGTTCAACAATTTACCCGGCAACCCAACTTTTTTTTTCTGATGAAAATGACCTATTCATTTTTCTGAATACGTATGCATTTTTTCAGAATTTTTTTCAATTGCGTTTTTTCAAGAAAAATTAGAGGCGTAAAAGGCATTTCAAAAATGTAGATAAAATTCTGAAAAAATGCATACGTATTCAGACAAATGAATGAATAATTTTCACCAAAAAAAAAAGTTAGGCTGCCGGGTAAATTGTTGAACAATTCATTTCTCATTCATTTGTTAATAACATTTTGAAATTATAATTATGCAAAATAAATCTTTTCAGTACCTTCAACGTGCTTGATTTTTTCAGATTTTTATCCCATCAAGAAATGTTCGAAATATTCTTTGAAACTCACGTTTGGCGGTTCTGTACCACTCGTACTACCTTCAATAGTATACGTTACTTTTTTTTGCTTCGAAGGTTTGCCAGTTGCGATATCCATTACTTCCTCATTATTTCACAGTTTTTCTTATCTTTACAAAGCTGCCTCTACGAGGAAGTACGCTTGTTCATTTTGGCTTCCTCGTAGAGAAAGCTTTGTAAAGATTTTTGAAAGCTGTAAAATAATGAGGAAGCCATTTGCAAGGTTCGGCTTTGCACGTTTTTTGCGCTGATTTTTTAAATAAATAAATCAGATTGTTATGAAATTCGAACCGTTATATTTTACTATCTAGCTTTGTCGACGGTACATGGAAAATTTCCAAGTAATACGCTAGTGTATTTGCGAAACCGCAATCGTACGAAACAATTGGATCACCTAGTTTTCCGAACATGCAGTATATTCACGAGCGAAAGTGGCTGGAGCTTTTGCATTGCGAATGCAATTCGCTGTCGGCCCTCGTGTCAGCTCTCGGCGGCGGAATTTAACCGCCTATCGTCGCCATTTGTAACGACTTATTCTCTCTTCCTCTCGTATATTTTTAACATGACTCTCTCAAAGGCGCTGTTGCGTTTATGGTTGTCTTTATATGTGGGACGGTGGCAAAGTCCCGGACGTGGAACAGCGAGGACGGGTGTAAAGAACGACGCGGCGGAGGAGGAAGAGGTTTCCGGGCGATAAACAACTCGGGTGCTACGACGTCTATCCGATCAGAAGAAAAATGGTAGGATTCCCTCAGCTTTAACCCGAGCTAGGGTGAAATGATTGCATCGCATTCTACCCCTGATGGCTTATTCACTCTGATACCTACAGACGAATCCGTGTTCTATCGATTTCAATTCAAACGGACATTTTTAGCTTCTTAACAATCAATTTTTGCTTCCTCATAGAGGAAGCTTTGTTTTCGTGAAATTTTTTTTTTCGAGATTTTCATGTTAACATACTCAGAATCACCTAAAACGTCGAGAAAAGTGGTCTAGAAAATATGTCTGTATGTGGGTATGCGTGTGTGTGTGTGTATGTATGTTCCAGTCATTGAATAGTTCATAAATCACTAACGGCACGATGGATCGAGCTAAAATTTGGCACGCAAGTAAAGTATTAACTACTCTGTAATTCACATGTTTTTTTTTTTTATTAAATGTATCCATATATACAGATCTTATGGAATTTTAAATTTTTCAAAGTAATGGCGTGATCGCTCTAACTTTCGTAAAAGTTCGACAATTTAGTTAAATAGTTCTTCATAAATAAAGACACGTTCAATGTTGTTTGGTATTGAATTTCAGCCCAATCGGTAAAGCGGTTCCGGTTTTATAGAATTTTGAATTTTCCGAAGAAAAAAAAATATACATTTTGTTCTAAATCACGTCGAATCTCAACAACTGAACCAAAATGTTCTACAGCCGAAAAATAACATACAGCCCTGCTACGTACGAAATTTGGTGATGATCTGTAAAGTCGTTCGGATTTTACAGCATTTTGAATTTTTCAAAAAATGTAGATTTTCGCTATAACTTCCGCAAAAGTTAAGATAGTAACACAAAAATGTGTAGTTAATCAAAATGCAATGTGAGGGTGTTTGTAACGGAGTTTTTTTTTGTACAAATAAAAAAAAGTTGCAAAGTAGAACTTTGCACATTGATTCCTCATTAATTTCCGTTTTTCGCAAAGCTTCCTCTATGAGAAAGCCAAAGTGAATAAACTTTGTCATAGAGATGGCTTTGTGAAAAAGGGAAATTAATGAGGAAGCAATGTGCAAAGTTTTACTTCGCAATTTTTTTCTTTTAACTTTAGAAAATGGTGTGTTAAATAGTGACCAACAAAAATACACAAGTGTTAAGTATCGATTTGACACGATATAAAGAGTCCATTTGACCTATATAAAGGTACAATCGGCGTTGAAGGTTCGCGTGTTTATTTGTCGTAACTAAGATGACAGGTGTCGCGAAGTGGGAAGCTCGCGGCCTGTATTAAGGCCTCATGAAATTAAAAAATTCGTTAAAGCACCTTCTGCTACGCGCGTCATTGAGTTTTGTCTGCGTTGCATTTATGCTTTGTTGGCCGGTGTCAGCTTGCACGGTGTACGCGCAAAGAAAGAGAGAGAGAGAGAGAGAGAGAGAGAGAGAGAGAGAGAGAGAGAGAGAGAGAGAGAGAGAGAGAGAGAGAGAGAGAGAGTGTGTTATTACCCATTCAGTTATTCGTATCCGTGTCGGCCGATCGTTATTTGGGTCAACGGAGGAGCAGCAGCGGCGCGCGTTTGTAATATATGCGCATGCAGCCGCCCGTATACCGATTCTGCATTGCTTTCACGTAAATGTCAGCAAGTGAGCGAAACATTGCGATAAATGGGGGATGTCATGTCGAGCGCCAACCGAAACTTTACGAACGACATCAATCATTGGCCGTGCTGCTTCCATCACACCAGACAAAACGACCAATACGTGTTTATGCAATCGGCTACTCAGCATCCTGAAGCACCGGAATCGTAATTTCTCGCCGTCTCGCTGGCTGGGGACATCGATACAACACGGTATTTTAAGGAGGTTCTACTGCTTACTACTTTCACGATTGAAACAGTGACTTTCGAATAAACCTGCATTTCGCCTGCGAAATGACATTTCTTGTTGCGACTCGCAGGGAAAGACCAATTACGGCAAACGTCCCAGTTTCGGTCATCTTTAGAGCCTAGACTCGTTTTTTCCGCTATTCATAGACGGGTTCTATCGAAATGTCGAAGACAAACTGTTCTAATGCATACAATACATTTTTCTGAATATGATCCAATCATTATTTACGTTCAATGATTATACAGGGTGTCCCATTTTAATCTTACACCTGATTTATCTAAAAAAAATAGGGCTCCGATCGAAAAATGAGGACTTTAGTGAAAAAAGTTTTCTACACAAGTTGTTCGTTTCAACATGCCGAACATTTTGGTCGAAAAGGAAAGTCATGATTCCATTTAAGAAAAACATGTCGGCCGTCGTATCTCCGCCATTTTTTTGAATGTTGAACCATATTTGTTATTTTAGAAAAACGTCCCCCTTCGAACCCTACAACTTTCATATAACTCATTTTTTAATCGGAGCCCTATTTTTCGAGATAAATCGGGTGTAAGATTAAAATGGGACACCCTGTATTATCATATTTAAATTATTATTTTAATAACACCACTCGACTGCTGGGGTTTCGGTCACCTTCGATCCTCCATGCCGCATATCGCAAATTACCGAAACTAAAACATAACCTGAAAGAAACACGTTCCGCCACTCACTTTAACGTTTTTAAATTTTAAGATTAATGCACATACATATACGTATTTCGGAGGTAATGACGAGTCAAAGACGCTCTTCAATATGGTCGTAATTTTCTTTTTTTTTGCCGGAAAATACATTTACTATTCATTTTAATGTAATTTCGATTACACAAATTTACAATTTTGTGAAGATATCACTGGTTTCTATACTTTGTTAATGTTTTTCGATTGACCGACGGCCGCGCCACGTTTTTACTTTGAATCCGATCAACCGAATCTTCCGAGCGAAATTCAATCAGACGGAATTCTATCCGCGGGTTTATCACTACTATCGGGCTGATTTGGGATATCGCAAAGTCATCACACCCCAGCCAGCGAATAAATTGTTGACATTGGGCAAACATTGATTCGGCGCTTAGCTGAATCAATACAGCCGAAGGTAATGGCCGTAGCAAACCGCTCAATTCAGGAGCAGATTATCAACAGCAAGCCGAATCGATGTAACCGCAACGGACGGCCGTCGCGTATGTTCGATCGCAACTGAATAGGACTGTCATGAATAGCTCAAGATCGTCAGAAAAAATTCGCCCGTCGCGAATCTGTAACGGCCACGGATTGACTTAGATGTTAATCGTTCGATCCCATCATAATCCGCAATAATTTGATCACACGTCAAACTTCTCGTCGATATCGAGGCTCCCACTGTGGTTTTTTATTCTCCCTCTGATTGACTGTCGGGGAAAAAAGATTGATAGGACAATAGTCTGTGGAGAGAAAGAGCTGGAAAGTTGAGTGACAGCGTCTAAAAATAATAATAATAATAGCGACAGTATAAAATAATAATAATATAATATAAAATAATAATAAAAGTAGCGACAGGGTCCGAGGGTCATTTCTCGCATCTCAATTATACGTTTTTCACGGTACAATTTATTACCAGATGTTGACTAAATTCTAGAATACGGTCATCACTGTATCTGCAACTACCGGATAACATCGAATCCCGATCGTGTATTGGTCGATTACGGTCGATATCATTCGTCGCGACGCTGTCGATGTCAGCGTCCTCACTGCTTGTTCAAAGATGGTAATTTCGACGCGGAATTGGTTCTGGCGTCGACAGCTCACGGCGCCGTTTTGGACGATTCTCGAGTCCAACATTCTTTTCGAGAATTTTGACAAATATCTTACCCGACATTACTAAGTATCGTAATGTCGCGAGAAGTACTCCAGGAATTAATACGGAGTTCTGTCGTCAAGGATACAGTATTTCCGTTTTCCTGTCTACAATATCGGATTTTCATTGTAGCTATTTTTATTTTTTTTCTACGCTTTTGTGAGTCTTCACTGTTGATTACACGGTGCTCGTTTGTATCCTGTATTTTTCGCGTGTAAATTGTCAAGGTTGAACTATTTATAATTGGTGTCCCCCTCTCGTTTTGTCGTAAAAATGTGTCGAGGCATTTTGATTGACCTAAAGAAGCGGAAGCGGATTGACAAAAGCAATCATAGTGGTGGTGGCTCATTGTTTCGTATCGAAAATGAAACAGCAGCTTGTGTCGATATTAGAACAAAATATTTCTATGCCACTCAATGCGCGAAATGTCCACTTCGTGCACTCGTGAAAAAAAATGTTGTGCGAAAATGGTGCGAGAAAGTTTTTCTCAACTCCTGTAATCGCAGCACTCACTTTCGGCTCGTGCTGCAAACTCACACTCGTCAGAAAAAGTTTCATCGCACTCCTATCGTAATATACTGTTTGGTGCATAAACTCGTATGTTAAAATTACTGCGGTTACAAGTGTATGAAAGAAGGGTTTTCATGAAAATTTGTACATGCGTGAGAAACATCTCAACGACAGATGACGTCTTCTCCAATTACATGTTCGGTGAATTACAGGGGTTACGCGAGAAAGAGGCAAAGGGGATGATAAAACATGTATAGGAGTCTGAGGGATAACGGAATTAACGAGCTTCTATCTTTCCCGCGCTCGTTCCATCAATCCGCGTACTTTGACGAGAGAGAAGCGGCGGGTATAGCGCAGGCATCGTTCGTAGACCGCAATCTCACGCTGAGAGCTCTTAAAGCGAAAATTCATGTCCACTATTTGTGGCCAATTTTGATCGTTAATACAGTCGCGACGAGTGGGGATCTGCACAGAAAAACAAAGAGCCGGTATACACCACCCGTCAACGTGATCATAACCATTAATCGTGATATTTCCTGAACATAGTGGACAATATTTATGAGAAAGTCCGGTCAAGTCCAATGAGGTGTTATGAAATTAGTAACAGTTCTATCTGTCGATAAACACTGGCGAATGAACCCATTTTTTCTCGTTTTTTTATAGCCCGTTCTAACTGTTGGCGTTTTTAACTATCACCGCGCTCGTAATGTAAAATGTAATTTACCAGTGTCCGAACATGATCAACTTTTTGTTCTGCCCGTCTGAACTAATAAATCTGAATCAAATATTTATCTGACGGTCGCGCATGTGGATTCCGAGGCTTCCGCTAGCAGATTCGTACCACTGACAAATCACCGAGGAACCACTGGTTTCCCATTATGTTTCCATCGGTGGGTTTTTGCCGTCTGACCCACCGTCGGATTCGTTACTTTCACTGTGAACCCACCGTCAACTGGCGGATGGTTCAGTTTCAAAAGCAACCGTGTTCCTATCGTATTCTCACCGTGAGAACACGGTTGGAACACGGTGGGAACGCGGTTGTTTTCGAAACAGAACCCTCCGCCAGTTGACGGTGGGTTAACGGTGAAAGTAACGAATTCGACGGTGGTACAGATCCGCTAGGGTCGTATCAGATTGCCGGTATTATGTATTAAATGCTTCCGCCGTACGCATCTATGTGGGAGATAAGGTAAACAGCCCTGTTTGTGACCCTACCTCGGTTTGTGACCCCCAATAGCTATTTTTCATTGTCATAAATTTAATTTACGTCAAATTTTAAACTGTTTGTCGCCAAATTGAACAGTTGTTTAAATGGATTATTCCTGCAATAAACAAACTTTTTGATGAATTATATAGCAATACATTTCACCGGTGAAAGCAGTGGTCGTGCTTCTCAGTGAGTTCGAACCGTCGTGTCTAGGCAGAGCTCACCACCGGCGTCGGTCGCGTAACCGGTCATTTCGTTTCTCAATTAAGTATAATACAATATAAAAATCGTATGAAAATCACCAGAATCATTAGCTTTATCGACAAGAAATCAAATACTGTAGCTATTGGTTAGTTTTTCCCGTAAACACGCAGGGTCAGTAATTCTGAGATAATTGAGGTTATGGGCACGGTTGCTGACTCTCAATTTCTTGTTGCAAAAAATTAAGTTAGAATTGATTAATATGCAATACGTTGAAAGTAATTAAATCTCGCTCATTATTTACACCTTAACACCTAAATTCAGACGCAAAAAATAATTTGGCCCCTACCAATTGACAATTCACGAGTGTCAGAAATCGGGTTACGCGCGAGGGGTCAGAAACTCGGTACACGCGGGGGTCAGGACCTACGGCCGTGTCACAATCCCGGTAAACGCGAGGGTCACAATGTACGACAGGGGTGGTCCTGCAGGGTCCGGAACCCTGGTAGTAGACAAGCCATATTTAAACAATGCATTTATCAATATTTTCAACATTTTGCCTTTGAAGAATAGTCGGATCTGTTTCAGAAGGGCTTAATATACGCATTGAAAACCTTTCTTTTCTGTTTGACAATATCGCTCATCTGTAAAGAACTGAAAAATGACACCGCTGCTCTAAAGGTATCACAAACTGGGCCTATTACCTTACCGGAAAATGTCGGGAGACGTTGCGTACATTCGTATTACTACTTAGGAGAGTGGAAACTGGAGACCGCCGGAGATAGAGGAATCAATTCGTGGTTTCCAGTTGTCGATGACATTTTCACTGGGAGCAATTTTGAAATTGACTTTGGAAGTCAGAATTGAAAAATGTCATATTATCCGCAGACATGGCAGGGCGTGGATATCCATTGATAACCGGTAGCAAATTATTTAAAAAACATTTTCTATGTGCTCGTTGAGATCGAGATGCTGAGGAATGTATGCTACAGTGGCATAATCGTTTTTCTTGGCGAACATCTCAGCTGAGTAGATGTTTCTTGCATCGATTCATGTAGCGATTAACGGAAACAATGAACTTTCACAGAGAGCCATCTGAGTCCATTGACGAACGTCGACGTCGATGGAGAAAATCGATTCTTCGGGTAATGGGTTTAAGTAGGATATTGTCGTAAATAGTCCGAGGTAGCCTCCTGAATAGTTGCTCGATGTTCACAAAATAATAAAAATAATATGCCACAAATGAATTTGCGATGTGCGGAGGGAAATCCCTCAGTGTATGGATTCGTTATCATGTGATTGAACAAACCCGACGCGTACTGAAATATTATCCCAACGTGAGAATTCGTAATGTAATATTGGAGTATATTACATTACGAATTCAAAAGTAATATTGAAGTCCAAAATATAACCTCGAAAGTCGATTTTTTACGTACAGGGGGAAATATCAATATTTTTGTTAGGAGGAAATATCAATATTTTTGTTAGGAGGAAATATCAATATTTTTGTTAGGAGGAATCATCAATATTTTTGAGTTAGGACGAGAGATATTATTAACCCTTCGTGGTCACTGTGGGTCGATTCGACCCGAGATCGATCTTTCAGCGCGAAAACGAAATAGTTCCCTGTGGCCACAGGGACTTTGTCCGGAAATCAGATTAAAATTTGATTTAAATCGATCTTTTATTTACGCAGTTGATCTTGAGTGAAAGAACGTCATTTTTTCAATCTTTCACCTACATTAATTTTTAAAAATATGTTGCTACTTAATATTGAGAAATTTCTTTTTTTGTAAATTATCTGCAACGTTTAAAGTATATTCTGTAATTTTTTAAATATTTTTCAAGCCGGTAGTTTGGTGGCAATACGCGGTCAAACATGGTCCGGGTGAAATCGACCCAGAGTGCCCACCGTGATCGGTGGGAGAAGTGTGATCACGAAGGGTTTAATCATTGCATTACAGTCATTACACTAGCGAGTAAAGAGAGCGATCGTCGTGACTTTGCGACTTTCCGGCTGTCGCTGTTGTGTGCGCGTCTTTCCTTCACACGTATACACACGTATATATGCGATCCGACAAATTGGATAATGACGTGTGAGTTCGGACAAATTACGATATTTGCCAGATATCAACATTGTGGGAAGCGATTTGATTGAAACAGGTCTCATTCGAAAGAGAAAAAAAATGAAAAATATTGGTCTTGATACATTTATGTGTCCGCGGCGTGTTGACTCAAATAACGCGAGTTAGAATTTCCTTGCAGACGAAACAGGGCGAACGTCGACATAAGTAAGAGTAGCGCTAGCGTCTCAGTCAAAACATGAGGAGTCATATTCAAACACCGATTCTATTACGTATAGAGTATTATATAAACGGTGCGATACTTTCAAGTACTCAAAATAGACACACTCCACACTTAGACGCATTCATTCATCTGGATATTTATGACGAGTCACTCGGGAGGCGTGGCCTTTCGCGTTCGCGACTCTTTCAATTACATTATTAGCCAACGTCATAGATCAACGTATTAGGAGTGACGGGCAGGAGGCGTGTTCGCGCCGCCAAGCCCCTAAAACCGCAATCTCCTCTCGATTGAATTTGGTGACGGGTCCGGTTATATTCAGAGCTTAAGGGGGTTCGCCTATAACCTGTGAGTCAAAAACGTGATTGAAAAAAATGTCAATGTGCTATCACGAATTATAATCAATATTCGTATTATGAATTACGGATGCTACATATCAGATTCTTCTAAAACGTTTAAACTATAGAATATAAAAAATGTCTTAGATGCTCAACGACTCGGGAATCATTGCAAGGTGCTTACAGTCCAACATCACAAAGCTAACAAAAACTGCAAACAGTTGCCAAAAACCAATAAAAAAAAGGCTCAGATGGTACTAAATTCTTAAAATGATCAATAAATCGATAATATTTAGTCGTAAACACCTAATTGTTGGGAAAACCTTTCATAATATCCATGAAAAGTTAGGTTAGGTACCGTGAATGGGTTAGTTGTTGCGCTACAACGTTCAATTTGTTCGCGGCCTGGAGTATCAGACTGAAGTCTATAACGATATTAGGGTCACATACGTGCGCTGACGAGCGCGCCTACTTACTGTGCACGAAGACAACTAGCGCCGCGCAAGCCGGTTTGCGAACTATTGGAATAATCCTCTTTTAAAAACGACATGGCACCCTGATAACAACGGATGGACGTCAAGGTGTAGGTCTCATGTAGGAATCAAAAAGTACGCTTTTGAATGGGCGTTCTAACTTTCGCAGGCGCAATACTAAGATTAGGACCCAACAACGAGTGCTTTTTTGGACATCATAAGCCTTAAAATGGAAACCCGGTTAGTGAACTTTAGTTTTAGTGTATTAAATGCTCACAAATGGACCCTTCGGTGTTGTCAGGGTGCAGATCGAAAGTCGAATATATCGAAATACCAAAGGCACTTTTCAAGCGTTCTGATTGGGCGGCGGCGGCGGCGGCTTCGACATAAAGTCGATTCCGTACTGTCATGGCCGCTGCAGAGTGACTATTGCGCGCGTTTTGAATGTCTGTATTGACCATAAGAAAAATAAGTATTTTATATGTGAGAAGATATAAAACGACGAGTGAATATTTATTCTGTAAATATTTATTGGTTGTCATTGTCGTCAATTGAGCTAAAAAGAAAGGCAAGTCGGCTATGTACAGCGTGAAACATTTTTCTTCGATCGTACGTCTATTTTATCAGAAATAACGTAATTATTGGACCTAACAGCTCGAAGAGATTCAGAAGCTGCTGCCTTCGGTTCAAGGATGGAAATCCAACTGCGAACTGGCTTCCCAGCCGTAACCCATTCCATAGCAACCATAACTTACTTAGTCGAAGCGCAACGTCTGCTGGCCGAATATGTGCCAGTGTAAATCGACAAACGTCAGTTACGCAACATCCTTGCAAAGTATATAAAATCCTTGCAAAGTATCAGTTCTAAAACTGAGTAATAAGCATGTTAGAAAAATAATTTCTATCATCATTTCGTTTCATTAAATTCCTTTTCACCCAACTCTGCTAAAATAGCCTTATTCTCTGCCTGCAATGAGGTCAGAAAACCGCTCGGAAAACCGTAAGCATTTATTTAAATAATTAAAAAAAGTAAAGCCGTAAGTCGGATTTCGAATAATAGGCGAACCTTCTTATTCTAGTTTTATTTGGCCTTTTCTACACCTACAGATTTTTTGTTTTTCTTCTATTTTTCATGCACAGCACATACATATTTCCACGTTTATAGCAATTATTCCTATAATACAAATTAAAATCATAGCAATCCGAAAAATAATTCAGTTCGAATTTTTTTTTGTACTGAATTTATTCATTTTCATTCTATCTCACATCCGTTAAATAATGACATTAATTTTTTCAGTCATATGGTAATTTCTACCAGATTTTTCTCTTCATGCACAGGAAAAAATCGTTATAATCACGAAGTAAAAATTGACGACCGTCTCGTCATAGTCACCATCAATAGCAGATCGTTCTCCGAATATGTATTTATCAAACATAGTTCAAAATATTGACATAAAGTGGCGAACAATTCAATTTTCTTCAGTGCGGCTATAAACTGGAAATAAAGTCTCACCCGAGAAACCACCAGGAAACGGGCCAAACGTTATTTCCGAAATATCCCTTTGTTCAATTGTCGGTCAATCATTGGTCGGCCGGTCATTGATCGTAAATTGGTTGATATTCAACAGTAGTGCAATACGAAATCTCGATTCGGTGTACGGCCCATTATCTCGTTGGCGGTCGGGCCCACCGAGAAAACAATCTGATGAAAGCAATGATTCAAGGCCCGTGAGCCTTGTTAAAAAACAGTGTGCGAACGACGTGCCGAGAGCTACGTGGGGTCCGATTCGAATGGCCAGAAGCGTTTGGCTTACATACCAAGCGTAGGCGCGTCCTATATACTATATGTCAGACGTCAGGCTTTTTATGGAGTTGATGATTCAAGTCTTGGGAACAAAATAAAAGCTCGGAAAAAGTTCGTAGTTTAAGTAGTTTTGCAAATAAATGACAAATTTCTTCAGAGCTCTTGAAAAAGTAATGCAATATATATAATTGTTAAATATTTTTAATAATTCAAAATAATGAATAATTATTATTTGTCGTTTAGGTCGGGTGAGAACTATTCATAATCTCGGGGACGTCGGTAAAAAGTAAAAATGGCGGCGATGCAGCTGATGCCGTGGAGGATTTCGGTTGTCGGACGACAGTGAAATGCAGGAATGCTGCATGAAACGTGAAAATGAATCTTTTCTTTTGTATTCAGGCTATAACTTAGAGTGTTGAGGTATTTCATTCTTAGATGAAATTATTCTCAAATAATACATGAAAATTATTATTAATTAATAATATTTTTAATTCTATATTTTTTAGATTCCTCGTCAACCTGCGACGTCGAATGACTTCTAGGGCATCAACTGCAGCGCTGTTTAAAAAAAAGATGTTGGCCCATTTTTCCAACGGTCAGTCCGACATCAATGGCGAAGCTTACAATTAAATTCTTGAATAGAAAACGGTAATCCGAGTTTATCCGGGATAACACTGGTCACCTCGTTTTCACCTGATTGATTCCGACAGCTGGTGCAATATTCCACCGCAGTACAAGCTGCTGTACTACAATGATTTCAATGAGCTTTTGTGCAGCGTCGAAGTGTATGTATACTTCCTCTCGCCACTTCATTCGAAATGCAAAGGGAAAACGAGATGTGATTGACGCCAATCTTCGTCGGCGTCCTGCTCCTCCTCGTTCTCCTCGTCGTCGTCGTCGCCGTCGTACGTCAATGTCGTTGACTTACTGATTATACCTCAATGCACGAATGGTGTCCAACAAGCTGAAGTACAGTACGACGCGTTTAATTTATTGTTTAAGTTGTTCCCATATGGACAAATCGTTCATCGGAAAAATATGACAGAAGTATATGAAAAAAGAAAAAATATGTTACGCGATGAAAAACAATTTTACCAATATCTTTGGAATGTGGCTAAATTCTTTAAAACGATCACCGTATTAAAAATGTATTTTATAGAATATCAAATCGTCAATTCAATTACAGCCGAATTGCCATTTTGTCCGATTTTTTTCACTAATTAATCAGTGATCAAGTTTAAAAACATTGTATCGTAATGTAAAAAAGTATACTAATACTTACGTTCTCAGGGGAATTCGCGAACGCCGATAGGTTCACTTTGAGAATTTCACCATAAACACGCGCATTCGCGAAACATTTTTATTTCCGAGAAATTCTTCGTGAGAAAATACCATGTTTGAAGTATAGATTCTTTTGCTCCTTTGTGACATGTCGACGCGAAGATATTTAAGATACTCAAGATAAATGGAATGTCACGTCTGAATAAAATATTTATCCATGTTATTTGAGTATGTTGGATTTACTTGTGAAACATTTTCTCCTCAGTCGAACGAGCCACTTCTCTGTACTGCCCCGGATATGTCTCACAAATAGCAAACTTTTCGTACCACGTGAAGGCCCTCGTGAATTTTTATCTTACTTGTAAATTCAATCCCATGAAAAATGCTGTATTTTTATTAAGTAAAATTCGCGAATAAAATATGTCGGAACGTAAAAGTTGTGGCTTTCGATTTACGATTAAATTTCGGTATAACGGAATTTCCGATAAAAACGACTCTTTTTTACTGTTATTATATTTTATTCCGCACTGCGGATTATTCTGTAGATGCCACACACGTTTCTATACGTTTTGTATACGATTTGACGTACAATCGAAGGTGAGCGAAATAATGACTTTATTTTATTTTAGCTTCAAATAAAAAATCGATTCTCTTAATTTCGATTATCTTAACTTTTCATTTCATTGAAAAGGTCACAAAAATGAATTTACCTTGTATTTCCCCTTTTTCGATTTCAAGACAATCTTTTTACACGTCTCCTTCATAAAAACATCATATAATAATAAAATCTAGCTAATTGTGAGATATATCTGGGTGGCGGAAAAAAGTGGCGTCGACGCAAAATGTCAGTTGCTATTACAAAGCGATTACTTCTCAAAAACTTACAAAGAAAAAACAAATCTACGCGGGAACTCCCTTTGCAAACTTTTTTTTAATATAAATTTGAAGTAAATTGAATGAAAAGTTTAATAAAATGCACGTTGTCCTAAAAACCCACTGTCAAAATGGATTTAGATCATGGAAATACTTTATTTCATGAAACTCCACGTCGAATCTCTGTACGAAATATATTCAAATGAAGAATAAACAATTTATTGCCAAAAAGGAATTTGCTTAGGATTTCAGCGGTACCCCAAGTTTTCGGTAGTTTTATGGAATCGCAATACGGGGGTTACAGATATCGCGCACTGGTGGAGGAACCCGGCACTCGACTGAAGCTTCGCGAGAAAGCTCGCGGCAAACTGAAGCGGCGTGTGTTCGGTTTGGCGGTCCCGCGAGCTGAAAATGGTGCAGGCGCACGCGCCACTTTCCTATGGTGGTGGAATTACACGAAACTGTGATTTATTCTACATTACCGGGAATTCAACGCCCGAAATGTCCGGAAAATTAATTTATGACAAACTTCGGAGTGCACATGTGTTCACTTCGAACACATGTATGCACGAGAAGAATCAGATCTATGTACCTTCAAAATGGTTTTTGTTACTGACCTAAAAATTCATACCTAAAAATTATTATTCTCTTTTCCAACTAACTTTTCCATGTATTAAACTAAGTATGATAATTAATTAATTTGCAAAGATGATGATTACCAACAACAACAAAATTAACCCTTTGAGAAATGTTTGTATTTCTTGAATATTAATAATAGATACTATTAAGGGCACAAATAAAAATAGAAAAATAAAAGCAGTGGAAAGTTCTTAATCTTCCGTAGAGTCAGTGGATAATGGGTGAGATCTTTTAAGATTAAGCTTCGATACGCCGTCCAAGGTATCGGATAAAAAAAGCCATAACGATATTTCGAGGTACACAACTTTCTTCTATGTCGGAGGATTAGACTTGGATCCACCGGTGACACCGGTCGACGTCGTTCGATCGGCGAAAGTACGCGAGCAGAAAAGTCTACTGAGCCGACGGGCATAAAGTAAATTGCGCACCACGATTAATGCGTCGCTGGCAATTTCGCGTGGCCTGTCATAATGGAAGACCGAGTAGAGGCAACAAACAGAAAAACTTGGAAAGAGATGTTTTTTCCTTCTGATTTTATCCACGTCTCGGTGAGCATCAATATTTTTCTTATTTGTTGGGTACAAATTTGAGGGAAATCGGTTCGGTGGTTCAAATCTTACATTTTTATTTATTAAAAAAAAAAACAGCCGAAAAAACCTGCAAAGTAGAACCCTGCAAATTGCTTCCTCAGTATTTTACACTTTTGACGATGCTTCCTCTATGAGGAAGCCAAAATTGATCAACATACTTCCTCATAGAGGTAGCATCGTCAAAAGTGTAAAATACAGAGGAAGCAATTTGCAAGGTTCTACTTTGCAGGTTTTTTAATTGTGACTACTTCAAACTTGAAAAAAAAAAATGTTTAAAAAATTGAGCTCTTTTTAGAGATGGAAAAATAGCAGAAAATATTGTAGATGAAATCCGAGAGGTCGAAAGTCAGACCCAGGTCTAAACCAGCGGGAATCTTCCGCTTGGTTAATTGCATTTTCCTTTAGCCTCCAACATTATATATGCCGACTACATTGGAGGGGAAGAAAAAACACCTAGTAAAAACATTCTTCAATTTTAGCCGAGAAAATGCTGGAAAACAGTTTTCCCTGAGTGAAATTATATAATAAATTAATTCTTATGCCATTTTAATAGAGAAGAAGGTCCTACCGAATGTTTTTTTTTTTAAATCATTTTCAAAGAATTGGTTTTGTAGCGATTGAAGGGATGAATGGACGACCCGAATGAAGGAAATATACGTCAAGGTGATATGAATGTAATGAGTGATCGGCGCTTTTACTCGGTACTCGGATTAGATGACCGGAAGTGAACTGACGCCCTTTCTTTTTAAGACCAATCGTCGCGGGGCAGAACATATCCACTAATTAATACTTAACACCTACTCCAAGAGTCCGCTCGATCATAACGTCACGTCGGAAGTTCTCACGGACATCAGGCGTCTGGTGCAGCTACGATTCAATTTCTCGTGCGGAAAAAAGAGAAGAATGACGAACTCATCGTACTCCCGACATTTTCTGCAGCGTCGCATTACTTACAATGCAATATTTACAAAAGCACCCCGGTAAAAGCGAATCGGCGTAATTACATTCGAACTAATTGCTCTCAGAGAAAGCTGTAGTATTGCTAACAATGAAATGCAACAGCTATCGACTTACGGTCTAGCTATTATTCACTTCGATAATTGACGATTCGAACGAGCAAGGATCGGATAATCAATCAAGTTTGAAAATATTGGATCACTTGCATCGTTTACGCTCTTCGGGACGCAGCGCGTTCCGAACCGTTCGGGATCCATGTCGCGTTCAGGATCCACCTTGGGGTAGTTTCTCCGGCTGACTCTAATACCCTCGGACATTCGCGACAGCGCGGCATTTTTTTTTCATTATGTCTTGTCCAGAAACGCAGTTTCAAAGCGAATCGCAATAGCTGCAGTCGACACAGTGTCATTTACGCGACTCTCAGCACTGTCTGGCACTCTTCTATGGTTATCACATTGTTGGCACGGTGGATATTATGAATTATGGATGCAACTTGTGTACCAGATTCCTCGAAAACGTTTAAGATGTAGAATGTAAAGAATGTCTTGCTCAACTTTCAGGAGTCATTGCCAGGAACATCGCGAATCAAAAAAGAAATTGCAAACAATTGCCAAAAATCAATTAAAAGAAAGCTCAGATGAGACTAAGTCCTTAAAATGATTAATAAATCATAAATATTCAGTCGTATAAACTCCTAATTGTTAGTAAAATCTTAAAAATGATACGTAACAAGTGAGGTTAGGTACCGTGAACGGGTCAGCTTTTGCGCTGCAACGTTCAATTTATTGTCGGCCTGGGCTATTAGACTGAACTTTATAACGATAAAACATTCAATATAGATGATAAAGTCCGAAATTTATATTTTTTACACAAACCTTGAATTGTCATTGACCTCATAGTAGTTTTCCACAGCCCAAAGTTGCTTTTTTCAAATTAACTTTTTTTCAAATAATGATTTAGAAATATTTTGAAGCGTATACATACAAATTTGAATTTTTTTTATGTTTGTATTTGCGAATCTATTTGACTAATTGTCCGGGCACTTTGTGAGTGTAATGGGTATTTTTATGACAGACGCATATTCAAAAGTCGTGACCACACGCATAAAAAACAAGGCTTCCTCTAGGAGGAAGAAAAAACAAACATAATTTTCAAAAATTTGACAAAATTCTGAAAAAAATCGTAGATATTAAAAAAATGAACAAATCATTTTCATTTGAAAAAAACAAGTCGGGCTGCCGGATGATTTGTTAAACAGTTGTTTTTAATACATTTATTAACAACATTTTGGTTTTATTATTACGCAAAATCAATATTTTCAGCGCTTTGAATATGATCACTATTCAAAGGTTTGAAACTCACGTTTGACACCAAATATAATCAATAGAGCAAATTAATGATCCCTGTTAATAGTTTATTGGAAGAAGAACTTTATCGAACGTTACTGCATGCAAACTCTAATCGACATCCAACGGTTTCCACCGTCAATATCAAAATCCAACTCCGTGTCGAACGAAAGTGTCGCCATTGAATAATGACGAAAAAAGGGTAGATTGACATTGATGCATGGAGACATTGATAGAGGCTCGCGTACGAGGACGTAGGATAATAGCCGCCGGAGAAGTGTAACACAGATGTCGGCAATTAAGCTGATTCGATCGCAAACGGCTGTAATATATAGTAGTCCGATGCGGAGAGGATTCGAAGGGCCCACGCGAGAGTCGAGCGTGTCGGGCGATTGTTTAGCACCTCGCGAGCTGATGGTCAGCGCCGCCGTCGCCGCCGCCGCCGATGCCGAGCTTACGAGAGTTAATTAAGATTTACGATACGAAGACCCGACGTGTGTTGATTCTCGGTTTCGCATCAACGTCCACGATATCTAACATCCCCGGTGTTCGCGGAGATGGAATCGGGAGTCAGGGGAGGGAAAGGGGGAAAGGGGACAGCTTTGGCAAGCGCTGGATACAACGGCACACCTTGTTGGTGCTCATACGCGGTGCACTGTAGATAAACCACCGTCTATCTATTTCCTGCTCGTGGCGCCCAATATGCCTGGTCCTTGAATTGGGCGGCTTGGGCTGCGCTTGATACATTAATGCGTGGGTCGGGCACTCGATAACCGCTGATGTTTCCCGCGAGAAAACATCGAGGGGAGGCTTAAATCCCTCCCTCCCTCCCTTCCTCTCTTCCGTCGTCGCGTCATTGTTTTCGCGCTGGCTGCTCTTTAAGTGGATCGAAACGGCTAAACAACGACGTAATTAGCTAAGGTATTTTTTTAGTCGCGTACATAGAGGAGAATTTTTTCAATCGGACAATGTTTCAGTTGTAATGTTGTTAAACATTAATGTTGCAACTAAATTTGTAAATGAGTCTGTAACTTTTGGCCTCATATTTCCTGCCAGCGTCTGTTATGACGTCCAATAGGCTTGGTCTATGGATAATGGGCTAGACTGCAATTGAACCCTGTGCTGGTTATGCTCTCGATAACCGCTGATAGCCACTTCTCGCCAAACCTTCGAGAGAGGCTTAATACCCCCCCCCCCCCCCCCCTCTATCTCTCTCGATAGATGGATTTTTCTGGTAGGTGAACCATTTATTTAAAAGATAAAACATCATACATATCTTATTCTGCGAGAATAAAAAAAAATTCATCACAAGTCAGATGACTTCGAAACACCTCTTATTGTAATGTTTGTTGCTTTTTTTTAATTCGAGTGACAAAGCGACAGCTGGAATTTCTCGAAGCAGTTTTTTCCACCTCGGCGGATTTTTCGTACAAAAGACGAGAACGGGTGGAACGGGTGACTGCACAGTTTTGAGAAAGAACGAAACCATCTTCTTTTATCCGAAAGATCGATCCTTGGGGAGAAATTTGTCTTACAGTTTTTGTTCATAGGCAGCGCGAGGCAGGCGATTCGCCTCCTCTCAAAGCGATGTGACATATCGTGGCCGGTGACACAACAACTGTAATCCATTTTTTTTCTCATGGGTGCCGAAAGGTTTCTGGACGAAGGCAAATTTACATTCGCCTCGTCTACCAGTTCGGGGATGGAAGTGGATTTGCCTCGATCCAGAAACGCGTAACCTTGAAAGACAAATGGATTGCGCTCGCCAATCGTAGAGCCTCATGGCGAGCGAATAAAGATTGGGGCTTTTTCTTTTCTAAAACAACACACTGTATTTTATCGCAGACTATTATGACTGATGAGAGACTAGACACTTAATTCACATTAACCGTTGGCGATTTTCATCCTGGAGCTTTGAGAATCACCAGATACGTCGTCATAGTTCCAGCGATCTGAAATTTAACACAAAAACCATTATTAATCAGAAATGCATGTTTTCATACAATATTTTATTAAATTTTTTAATTCGACCCTTAGTAAGCTTACTGTTGTTAACAGTGGTAAATCGACTTGAAGAAATCCGGAAGCAGCGGAAAAATTGAATTGATGAAACAAAAAGTATAGTCCAATCTGGATGCTCTCCTGGGAAAATGAAGTCTGCCGTTTTGTTTTACAGTTAAAGAATGATCCACAAGATTCTTGAATAAATAAATCGATAACTCAGGTTCCATTTGGCGACTAAAATTCGATCTTTGGTCATGCAATAACTATCAAATAATTGAGAGTGATTGCAACTTACGTCCATCTCGGAATTATGGCGTCTGCGAAAAATATTGGAATCCGGGGAGAATGTTATCGACCCGACCTTGTTAGCCTGCGAACAGAATAGATTGGTGAGTAACCAGCGCATGAGCTTATGTGGTTGAGTGCTAGCTTGGTAGCTATCATCCGCCGGAGCCACCTTCTCAAATACGATTTGGACCAACAGATTCCTCCAATTAACTAGGATCGGAGGTGACAATGGCGATTGGTGTTTGCCCAATCAGAATGCAGATGGTCTCTTGCAATCTTGACCCTGCCGGGGAACATGTAAACGTCGTTTACATTATTCCCCGGCAAAATATATTTTCTTTTTCTATCCGAACGTCTATATTTTTGTACCTGGTTCTTAGTCCTGTTATTATTACATAATAATGCCATTAAGACTAATAACAAGTAACGATAGTGTCACGTACGACGCAATTCTCAATATTCTTTTTCACTTTCAACCTGATGTGCTTAATGTTGCCTCTTTTACTGCACAAGCGATACTGCCGGTCCTGTTAACACCACTGACCGATCAACCAGTAAAAGCACATCACGTTAAAACATAAGCTCCACCCATTACCGTTTAAAGTCCACGCCGACATAAAAAATGGGGACATCGATTCTGCACGTGGTATACAATAGAAACCCCGGAAATAGAGCATTATTTTCTAGTTTCAAGTAGATCCATTTTTAACACTCTTTCCACGTGCAAACGATCGACCTCCCGCACTCTTGATGTCCATAAAACACGAAATAAGCAATAGCGCCGAAAAGAGCACAAGTGTATGCCTGTAAACAAGTGTAATGTGAGTAGCACTCAGCCGCCTCTACGGCACTAGCGGCAGCGCACTGTCTAGGACTACGAACTGTCAGCGCGGCAGCAGAGACATCGTAAATATCACATATTATTACACCGGCTGCGCCTACCGAAACCAGCTAGATTCTTCTCACCTACTACGCAGACGACACTTGGCCCTACACTAAGGAGACACATTTTTAAAACAGCATTCTTGGAATCTCTGACATCACGAGCGTAGATTCTAGGCTACTATTATTGTAAACCCCTTCTCTAGTGAACACCCAACGCGTGCCCTTATTTGTGAAAACCATCCCCTGCTCTGCGAATTTTCCAGTATAAAAACCCGAGGAACCGAGCCTCAGGGAGTTCAGTCTCCGAGAGAGTCGGTCTACGATTAGATTTGTGGATCTACGAGTCGGTAGACCGATCTTCGTTTGGTCTACATATCGCGACGCGCGGATTTTTCGACGATCAGCGAAATCTACGAATAATTTCAAATTACTAAAAGCCGAAATGTAATAATCAAAGTATAACTTCCGCGAAACAGTAAACGCGACGAAAAAGACATTGTAACCGCGTGTCTCAAGCGTGAGATCTCCTCGTGCTACCGAAAGCACCAAACACTTAAAAGATATTTATCTTTACTTATGTTATGTACTATTGCATCAAGTATTCATTTATAATAAATTACAAGTGCATCGAAGATCACTTAACTTACTTAACCAACCAGTCACAAAACAAGATCTCTCGAGATCTTCAGCGTTTCCCACTACCCCTTTACCTCGGTCCACTACCTGATCCTTGGTAATAACAGAATCGCGTTAATTCCGCAATTATCTTTCGCATGCGAAATAGTGGCTGCTGGGCGTTTGGAGTGACGGCACGTTGCGTGAGACATGAAACGCGCTTAATACGCTTTAGTAGCATCAGATGTATGATCGACTAGACGAATCCCGTGCTCGAGTTGCTTTATGGTGAATAGACATAGAACCAGTATCGAGACTTAGTCGGCGATGTGGTGCTCGTTCGCATATGAAGCATTCTCTGTTGATTCAGCCAATTTCTTGTCCACCCACTCTAATCTGCGTCATAATTGGATAAATCAAAGTACCACTAAAAAGCACAGTATGTGAATTTCTTCAAATTTGTTATCCAAAATGTTAGAAAATGCCTTGATTTTTTTTCAAGCCAACGTACCTCGGAAGCTTAAAGTTACACTGGAACCTCTCGTAGCGTACATTGGGAAATGGAGGGGGCGCGTATCAGCGCTGTGATTGGACGATTTTGCGAGAGAAAGTGAGACGCAAGAACGTTTCGCGTGCCTGATTGGCTCCTCACTTAGCGTACATGTCCCCGCATTATGTAACGCTATGAGAGGTTCCTCTGTACTGGAAAAAAATGTTTGCACATAAAATTTATCGTTTTCTTGTTATCCTTCGAACGGAATATATAATAGTACATCACTATACGAGGGCGGAAAACTTTTTACTTCACTCGGTGTTGTAATGGACATATTACGCACGCTTCGCGTGTATAATACGTCTGTTCCACATGTTGTAAAGTAAAATTTCGTACAATACTCGACAGAAAACCTTTTTTCGCCCTGGTATAGTAATGTACTAATTCTCACGGGAGTGAGAAAAAGTTGTTCCGCCCTCGTCGTATAGTAATGTACTGTTGTGTGCAAGTTTCAAAAGTCCGTGAAAAATGATCAACTATATCGACGATGACCGTGGCGAAAGGTGGTCCGATTGGCGTACAATGAGAATGTTTAATGGAGCATCAAGAGCGAGCGCGTGTGCAATACTGATTCTCAAAAGGCGCGTAGAATCACTGTGCGCGCTCGATAGCGGCTGTCATTATCGCAGGCGTTTCGCGCTTCCGAGAACGCCTCGCTACTTAATACGTACGCTTTCAATGCGGACGCGCTCGCGCGGGTATCAGACGCTCGTTTGGCGAACAGCGTCTGGAGGAGCAGCTGCGGCAACCCTTTATCCAGAACTTAGTGAATGCTACGGCGTTTCATGACTTCTTGCCTGATGATAAACTAAATGTCCCCTTATTCGCCCACCTCGCCAGCCTTTGACGCGATGTGTGGACAGTTATTGGCAGTCTTGTCTTTCGATAACCAACCACCGGCCGCGCGGGTTCTCGCAACACGGGTTTTTTAAAAACCCGTGTCATACGAAGCGTTCTCTGTCGATTCAGCCACTACTTTTTTCTTCGATCCTCTCCGATCTGCTCCATAATTGGTAATATCAAAGCAGGTACCAGTAAAGGTCACTCACCATGTGAATTTTTTCGGATTTTTGAAACCATATTTCAGAAAATACCGTTTTTCTTTCAAACGGAAATATCTCGGAAACTTAAAGTTACTTAAAAAAATGTCAGCGCATAAAAGTTGCCGTTTTTTGTTAGCCTTCGAGCGGTATATTTCAAATTATTTTCACGTTCCGATTGGAATGATTTTTTACCGAAAAACGAAAAAATGATTTTTTTTTTTATTAAAAAAGGAAATTGTTTTTGGACCGAAAAAATTGCAGTACATTCGTGCATGACCACTGATATTGCAAAAAAATCCCCAGATTGGCGCATCGATAGATCTTCTGGTATAAAACAAAATATTTGTGTAATGATTCCGGAAAATGGGGGGATTCTTTTTATTAATAGTTTTTTATACCAGAAGACCTATAATTTTCCACAGGACCAGAAGACCTGTAATTTTTTCAGTCCAAACAAATTATCGGTTTTTTAATTAAAAAAAAAAATAATAATAATTCCTCCGTTTTTCGGTAAAAAATCATTCTAATCGGAACGTGAGCAATATTTGAAATACACTGCTCGAAAGGTAACAAAAAATGACAACTTTTATGTGCAGACATTTTTTTTAAGTAACTTCAAGTTTCCGAGATATTTGCGTTTGAATTGAAAACGGTATTTTTGGAAATATGGTGTTTAAAAATCTGAAAAAATACACATGGAGTGCCCTTTACTGGTACTTTGATATTTCCAATTCCAATTATGGAGCAGATCAGAGAGGGTCGAAGAAAAAAGTGGCTGAATCGACGGAGAATGCTGCATATATTCGTTGTCCAATGCTTTTTCTTCGTGTAGGACGCGCTTTATTCAATACTATTTTCAAGCGAAACTATTTTTAATGTACTTCGGAAAGTCTTGCCCAAGGCCAACCGCGCGTCTCAAGAGAAAAATACTAAGAGACCCGATACCACGTATTCCACGGTCGTTTCCGCACGCAGCTATGCTTTGGGGTTTTACCTCAGCCGCAGTGATATGACAAACTCCAGCGAGGACTGTCAAGAGGATAACAAATGCCGCGGCAATTCCTCCTTCCCGAAGGACTTTCGCGAAGCTGAAGAATCCGTCCGCTTCGCAGAAGACGTAAATGCGCGATATGACGTTGAACGTCAGACCGCCGATCCACAGGAGCAGCTGAACGCTGTACATCGAGTTGAGTTCCTCGGCCGCGGCCACGAGACAACCGTGAAGACACCAAGCGTCCCGCAGATGAAGCTGCCCTCGGGGCCATCCTGCGCCATCAAATAACCCAGAGATACGATAAGCCAGCTCGACCTCTTCAAATAGCTCGATACCTCGCGCGCGGTTACGAGCTATCCATCAACACACATTTTTCTCGTCGAGTAATAATTTCGTTCGCCAAATCCGGATTTACTCGGCACTCGCGGCGCTGCTGCTATTTTGAGACTACGTTTTTTTTTGTCTTCCCAAAATAGAATGATTTTTATTCGTCGGGGTTTTCGTGTCATCAGTTGTTATGACAGCCTGCTGACACGAAAACCCCGAAGAATAAAAAAGAAAAATGTATACCATGATAACAATTTGTCTTTTTTTTTTAATATAAAATTATTATTACTGTTAAGGGAATGTGAAACATGTACCACGTGACACGTGAGTGCGAGAGAGGTAGCTGCAATTTTAGAAACAACGCCATTCGATTGTTTTTTCGAAAATCAAAATTCGGACTAATTCATTCCCTCGGTGCACATTGCTGGCGTCTGTATTTCAATTTTCACGTCGATCCGTTCATAATTCGCGTCAGAATCTACTCCCGAAATTTTGAGGTGCGCGACCGAGTGTTTCTCATGCCCTTAAAGCGTTTTTATTTTTCTCTGTGTTAATAATCCCTAAGAGTGAAAAAAAAAAAAAAAAAAAAAAGAAACGTTGGAAATACAAAATAGCACCATATGCTGAATTATCGAATGAGCTTTCTTTTATCTGTATCTATCACGCCTTATCTAGGGGATTACGTGGGTGCACGTGTATTATTCATTCATACGACTACGAGCACTGTAAAATTAGTTGACGTGTCAACGTTATACAGGCTTCACTGTAATATGAAGAAAAAAAAAAACGAGAAAATGACAATTACCAATGTCAATTTGATCGCCGCACGAGGCTGCCCTGAGGAGATGATTGAGGTGCCGAAATCGGCGAAGCAGCGTGGCGACAATAGCCGCGAATTTGATGATCCCAAAGGTGGTCGACATGTAGAGAATGACGTAGAGTATGGAGCTCTCGAGGGGTCGCCAGGTCTCGTAAACATAGGTGAGCCATCCGAGGGTGAGGATGTAGAGGGCTGTCAGGCCCAGTCCGATCCAGGATCGAAGCGCGTTACCCGTCGCTGTGGGCTGCAGCTTCACCGCCAGGTCGTATCGCCGCATGCAACCGAGGAAAGCCTGAAGTTTGTGGTGCCATATTATGCACACGAATATGTCGACGAATATTACGCATTCGGAGAGGAGGGTTCGCATTATCGTGAGAAAGAGCAATTTGATCTCCAGGTCGTTGGACGTCAACAGATCGAGACGCACGTAGAGAAGATAACCGTAACACAGGGTGCACAGTCCCGAGTAGGACGTGGCCAGTTTCGACAGTGGCAAATCCGCGTTGGTCACGGAATACGGCGCGAAACCGAAGATCCTCGCCGCTTGGAAGAAAGGCCGGAGGTCGTCGATCAGCGACATTTTATTCGTATTTAATTTATTAATTTAATTTATATTCATTTTTTACTGTCGAGCCAACGAAATTTTTCCAACGAGCAGTTGGACACTTTACCGCGACGCGCTTATCGTCGCGATGAGGGCGCGACTGGTTTGATTCCGCGCTGCACTTTCCGCTCCGATTGTCGGATAACCTGATTGAATATATTATTACGGCTCATCGCCGGACAGCGCGCGGCAATCCCATTTCTTCGGGAAACAAACTAGCTCGTTCCAGGCTCGCGCGCACCGCGGCGCGTGAGCATGCGCAAACGTCGCGCGATGTCCTTGCCGCACAGTCTCGAGTGCGCGATGGAGCTTCCACGGCAATAAAACTCAATGAACACCGGGTTCTACACATGAATCTATAGGAATATCAGCGGATATTGTGTTGGGGACGCCGCGCGGTTATTGATGTTGCCGGTAACTTCAACTGCTCGACGCATGATTAAGTGCCAGGTCTGTCGGACCGTAACGCAATTCATAAGTAGCCGCAGCACATCAGGGCTGGCTCGCTCGCTACTCGGCAAGGCCAATCTTTTTAATACATCAAAGTGTCGGTTCCGTACGTGCGGTTACCATATCCGCGCAACGGATTCCTACGATTTGCTTTATCGAAATCGCTCGAAAAATCTTCTAATGGCCTCTTTTTTCATCAGGGACTTGGATTGAATCGCGATTGCCACTGACTGGTTCCGTAAATCGGGAATTCGACCGGATCTTTGCAACAAGAGCAGAAATCACGAAAACAAAGTTTCCTCTATGAGGAAGCAAAATAAGAAAACGAACTTTTTTTTAAGCGTTTTTATTTAACTTTTCCTTCTTAGGATGCAGCTATAGAGTAATCTCATACATGAGCCATATAGTGTAGATATCGGGTCAGCCGGAAAAAATAAACATTGATTATTCCCTCGGGCAAGCTTAAATTGTATCATTTTAATTACGTTTTTTAAGTCTGACGAAAAAATTAATTAATTTCGCACCCGGAACGAAGGCAATGGAGAATTATGCATATTCGTTCTTCGCGAGCGTCGCGAAAACGCGTCCAACTGCATCTATAAAGTGGCGGTCGCGCGTAATATCAAACGTTTGTTATTCTCAATTCCGGAGGCAATTAAACTGTGAGGTACCAATTTTCATCTCCGCCGCAATTATAAATATGAATAACGCCCGTTTTTCGTTGCGCTTCGCCATTAATTTTCCGCGGTAACGGACATTCAGCGCATACAAATTTTTATTTGGCAGCTAATACGAACCGGTAATGGACAGGATTTAAATAAATTTTTTTTGTCTAGTTTATTCGAGGTAAATAAACAAAATAAACACAAATCCGCAAAACCCTCGTTGGAGGTCAGGGTATAAGAATTTCGTTCAACGCTTTTTCTCCCGTTCACTTGGACTGAATAAAGTACAAGATACGTCAGTTCTCAAAGGATAATCCCGTTCCTCGGTTTATTCCGCTATACATCACGACAACGTATTTAAAACATCACGACAACGTAATAAATCACTCGCTCCCTTTCTAAAAAGTTGGTGGAACGAAATATCGCTGTCATTGTCGCCGCTTTATTCGAGCTGTAATTGCTTAAAACGGTTATCTTGCATTAAAAGCTCGAAACAGTCTTGTCGGCGTTGTAGCGTCCATTGTTAAATTGTGGTGGGCCTGGATTATCTAGTTGTTTATAAAATAAGAGGGGAACGTTTATTTGTATCTCTGGTCGCGGCGCGTCAGATTGTCATACGTCTTCTTCGCTCGCGGTATCAGCCGAAAATCAACTATCGACTAATCTGCTCTTTTTTTTATATCAAAAAGTCCGTAATTCGCGCCAACGTGGCTATTGTTGTCGTTCTATTCGGGCTCTGATTGGTCGTGGGACCGTAACGACCGGCAGTCGTTGTTTTTAATAGCGTGAGATTTGACAGTTCGTTGCAATTTTTTAACTAATAAAAAGTTGGTGACTGTCAGCTATGTTCAGGTGCAGCCGCTCCATTCGTGCTATAATTGGTCGGCGGTGTCGTCAGACACACTGATCGTACATTGATATTTTTTTTGTTTATATAAAATGTCAAAACTCACAGAAAGAGGCCAAAGTCATGCAATTGAATTTTTTGTTTATGTCAAATATCAAAAGTCACAGAAAGGGACACGGGCGCCCGTGCCCGCTTAACCCTGGTTAAAAGATCCGATTAGACCCAATAAAACGGACAAAAATCCGATTGAAACCTGTTTGAACCGATTATGTTTCAATCGGAATTTCGTCTATTTCATCGGTTTCTGTCAGTATCAATGGGAATTATTAAGCTGGGATTAAGCTAGTGTTTGTTCATCCCGTGATCGACGTGACGTTGGTTCGGTGTTAATTACGGTGCCCAGTGTCGCGCTCGGTCCAAACGCCAACACGTAAACAAAGCAACGACTATTAAATGACTATATGCACCATTCGTCATAATATGTTACACGCTGATGTATCAACGCATTTCGCGTTTAAAGTCCTCTCAAAGCGCAATGCTGGTTTCCGCAGAACGTTAATTCGTTACCCATCGATAGTAGAAATTTACCTGAAAATTGGTCTAGGTGGAAATACACCATTGCATTTGTGAATGACGTGAAATTTCAGTACGCGTCACATAATTATGCAGCTTACCCGAACCGCGATGAACGCGAAAGAATTCCAATTAACAGGGATTCAGTTATAATGTGCATTTTACTTTTAATTGAAACGCTGCGTAAAAACAGAAAATCTGCTTTGAATGCAGTCTGCAGTGAGACGTATTAGACTTTCGTAGCAGACAAAAAAGAACGAACGTGTTGTGAAGTTAGACTAGCGCTAGCGTCTCGTCGTGAGAGTCTCGTGAGGCGGCATTATAGATTCCTTTTAATCCTTAGCGCGCCGTGTCTAGCGTCACTCAAACGTGACTTTTGTGTCACTGTTAAAGTCACACAAAGTCCGCGTGACTTTTATTTTTTCATTAAAGTCACACAAAATTGTTGTGACTTATAGTTATTTCCAAAAGTCACGCTAAATTGACGTGACTAATTAATTATTCACAAGAATCATGCTCACTGATGAAAAACAATTAAAAACACTAAATACAGTATTAAAGCGGAGATTTTTTTTACTATAGTAAGGATTTTTAACGGGGTTTCCTTTTTAAAACATATGTATACATATAATACTAGTGAGCGTGATTCTTGCGAATAATTATTAGTCACGTCAATTTAGCGTCACTTTTGTGAGTAACTATAAGTCACGACAAGTTTATGTGACTTTAATGAAAAAATAAAAATCACGCGGACTTTGTGACGCAAAAGTCACGTTTGCGTGACGCTGATACAGCGTACTTGGCGTCGCGACGCTACCGCGTCTCTTGATGGGGTAGAAAAAATCGAGACCCAAAGTAATGTGCGAAAAAAGACATCCAGTTATTTATTTACAAAGTAAACATATTCGCAATTTGTAAATCATTCGAAATTTGTGACTACACAATCTTTGGTATACAAAACACCGTTCGCGGAATAACACGTGCGGCGTTCACGATGACAATTTGAATTCTTTGAATTCCAGCGCGAATAGTTCGCGTATAGCGTCTTTGATCTCGAATTCCTCGGAGACGTCGAGTATCAGTTCGTTGACCAGTTTGTCAGCGATCCTGGTCAAAAAAATTGGGAGCAAAAACTGTAAATCAGTCGTTTCAGTTGATTAAAAACAAAAAAGTAAAACCTACCACGCCACAACATCCCACGGTTTATTCTCACTGTTGCTCGTGTACATCGGATTGGAGCGAGTGGAGTGTTGATAATCCTCCCTGTATTTTAACAGAGCTCTCACCGAAGACTCGTTCACCCTCAAAGCTGCGGTATCCCGATTTTTCGACGCCGTACCGAACGCTCGATCTGCTTTTTCGTAGCAAGATTCACTGACAACATTTTCCCCCGAGGTCAGGCAAATCAATTGCATATTTTTGGCGCCTCGTTTCGTCTCGCTCGAGATTTTCATCGACTCGTGGGAATTCCGCAAATTCTTCGCCCCGCGACACGAAGGGGAATCGCAATTCGTCTCCCCGTTGACAGGGCCATCCGAAGTTCGATATTTTTTCAACAGTTCCATCAGCGCTTCCATCGATTCGGAGGGAACTGGCCGAATCTCCACTTCGTTCTGTCGCGGCACACGGATCAAAATCGGCTCAGAAACGTCTGTAATCTGCGTAATTCGACCCTCCGAAGCTTCCTCGCTCGAAACGTTTTTTTTTTTTTTTTTTTTTTTTTTTACCTGATTCGTCACCAGTGTCATGAGGTCCGCAATAACTGGCACAAGGCTCGACAATTGTCGGTCCGTTATTCGCTTCCCTCCTACGGCGCGTTGATCGTCATCAGCGACGAGTGCCGCGTTAATTGGTCCATTCAAGCCTTTGGAACGCTGCGAGGGCTGTTTCCTCGAACATTTCGCCGAGTCGGACGCTCCGCGGATCGATAACGGGCGCTGCGAGTATCCAGATACCGAAATACTACTGGCCTGGAGACATAATCGACATATATATATACACAGCGCTGGAGTGGCTTCCCCGAACTCTGACACTTTAGCGAATTAGCTCAATCTTGACGCCGTATCCGTGTCCGCTGTCCGAAGACGAAAATTTGTGCAGCGTTCGTTTGCGAGTTAAGGATGTAGGAGCGCGAAGTATTAAATTTGCATAAATTCGCGAAAAATGCGAGAGAATTGCAAACACTTCTCGATGGCCTGATAAATCTGACAAAATTCATGCACACTAAAGGTACTGAAAAGATTCATTTTGCGTAATAATAATTCCGAAATGTTATTAACAAATTGATGAAAAAAAAATTGTTTAACAGATATTTCGTTGACCCGATTTTTTTTCGCGAAAATGATTCCTTTATTTTTCTGCATACGTATTAATTTTGTCAGATTTTTATCTAATCTTTAAAATGTGTCCATATTTTCCATACAAAAAAAAACACAAATTTCAAACATTAGATAAAAATCTGAAAAAATTCATTCGTATACAGAAATTATGCAAAATTAATCTTTTCACTACCTTTAGTGTGCTTGAATGTTTTTACATTTTTAGACCATCGAGAAGTGTTTGCAATTCTATCGCAATTTTCTTGAATTTATGCGAATTGAACACTTCGCGCTCCCGCATCCTTTACAAAGGAGCTTACGTTTGTCATGCACAAAACTTGCAAACATTTTTAATGGCAAATCTGACCGCAGCCAAAAAAAGTAGTTGCACAACGCGGAATCGGCTCAATCTCTTCAACCCACCGCGTCAGAGTCCGTAGCCAGGGTTGACATCATCGTGCTAATTTCGTCCTCCCTGAGCGGCAAACGGATTCTCGTTTTTCCACGCTTTCCGGCGACTCTCGACGGTTTATCAAGCGCCGCCGTCGGGCTGGGGTCCGGCACTTCCGGGGTGGTCGGCCGTCGACTCGACGCGGGTCGCGCGACCCGAGTCTGCGCTCCTCGCTCCCTGGATCGCGGCGGAGCTGCGGAAAATTAATTAATGAATATTCCGAGAGCGTGAAATCGGCGGCGAAACGAAAATTTCCGATATTCTAAAGTCGGAAGAGGGGGGGGGGGGGGGGGGGGGTGAAGGGTCGAAACGTACCGAGCAGCTTGCGGCTTCCGGTCGGACGCGACAATCGCGTATCCGACGAGTACATAGCGAGCCGGGAGGGCATATTTCGGCGGCAATTATCGGCTCCGTTAGCGCGGCGGCTCCTCTTGCCGGAGAGACCGCCAATTGGACTGGATTGCGCGGTACGACTAACGAGTCGCGATTCATTGTCGGAGGAACAGACGCCGCGCAATTTCGCGAGCATAGCGCTGCATCGCTTCTCGGTGTCCTCGCCCTTTAATAAATTTCCAGATTACTCGAGATACACTGGAGGGGGGTTTTTCGGAATTCTAGTAATTATCCGTTTGATTACCAGTGGCGCAGCCTCCGCGTCCCCGCAACCGTAGTAGTCGCTCGTCAGATGAATCTTGGCGCAAATTTCCTTCAACTCCACGACCACCTGTAGAATCTCCTTGAGCTTTCCCGGTTGACCCTTGAGAACCGAGCTCGGCACGTGTTTGCAGTAGGCGCTCAACGCGTGAAGCAGCAACTGATGCGCCGTCGTGAGTTTCTGCTCGATCGCCTGCATGTGAAGCGAGACAGCGCGTCGAGTGGGTCTCACCCTGGCGCTCGGCGTGATCGCGCGAACGTGACGATTCACGTCGGCGATCTGACGCCCGAGATCGTAGAGGTAGTTGCGCGAGAATCGTATCGCGAATTCCGCGACTCGCTGCTGTCGCCTACGGAGATCGCGGTCGCCGTCGGGAAGCGGAATTCGATTGAGTCGCAGGCCGATCTCGTCGAGGAGATCGGAAATTTTCTTCTGTATCCCGAGTATTCGGTGCGCGACCACCGGATGCGGACGAGCGTTGCACGTTTCCTCGACCTCGCTGTCGTCGAAACGCTCCGCGCTGCCCGAGCTGTAGTTGCAGTCGTAGTCGTTCGTCGCCCGATTGGATCCCCCGGGAGACGCGATTCTACGCCTCAAAACGCCGGCCGAGTGCGATTTTCGAGCGCTGCACTCCAGCTTGGAGATTGGGGATCTCTCGCAGGCCGAAGATGTGTTCAACTCTTCCGGTATCGTCAGTAATATGTTGAGGCTTCCTGCGCTATCCTTCGTTCTGCCGATGTCCTTGGCTGATTCCGCCGAATTCTGGAATAAATTCGGAATTCCGCAGTTTAAATCAATTTGAGATCGCAAACTGAGACGGCGCAGCTTGCAACAAAGGTAACTGTGATGATGTTGAAGTTTGCATCGATGAAATGTAACGAAATTCAGAAAAGAAAAAATTGTAATTAACCCGAATGATGAAAATAGGCATAAAAAGTCACCATTAGCGACTGAGGGGTCGAAAAAAAAAAAAATTGTGCCTAATAATTTTTTTTTATATATATTTTTTCGTGCCAATTAATTTTTTTTTTCTGAATTCCGTTGCATTCCAATGACGCAAACTTCAACATTGTTAACTGTGATTTTCTCTACCTCCTTTGCCTTCCCAATCTTTGCCACCGCTGAACAGCCATCCTTCTTTCTCTCCGGCAGGGAATCCTTTTGCAGTCTCCACAATTCCTGGTCCACCTCTTCCATACTCTCGCGCATCATTTTCTTGACATCCGAGACAAGCGAATAGTCACATTCCTCTGGCGAGTAGTCTGTTATCTCAGAGTCCTGTTCTTGAGCGAATGATGCCCAATTTCTTTCCTCCTTCTCTCGCCTTCTTTGTCTTTTTACATCTCGGATTATGCTCTTCAATTGACTCTTTGATACATACTGAAAATACAAAAAATCATCGCAACACATAATGCATCATTTTCAGGTATCCAAATGAGGTCTAAATGGCTCAAAGTTCTCCAAAACCCCACCGAATATCCAAATCACGAAAACGAAAATACAAAGAAAATAACGCAACAGCAACAGGATCGAAAATACCATCAATCATGGTAAAAAAAAAAAGTGTTTATACCTTAAAATTGAAGGCGTCATCGCTGTCGTCGGACAGAAAAAAGTGCTCGTTGTCCTTGTTGCTGAGAAAATCGAGTTGCATAGATTTCACCGGGCCCGACATCGTGTTTTGTTGGTTATGTCAGGCGCACCGGAATGGTATTTCACAATATTCGTGGGCGACGATAAATCATCACTGTGCAGGGTTGAAGAAACCCGTGAGACATTGTGTACGGAGCGTTAAAACGAGAGAGAGAGACAGAGACAGGGCGATCGGGAACGGTTCGGGTTGGTCGGTAATAACGCGCGAGGGTCGATGAACGCGGCGAGAGGATCGAAGCGGGAAAATTCGTTGGGGTGCAACGCGCGAAGACGAGATGCGCGCGAGTGAGGCCACAGCCGACAGAAGGGTCGACGTCGTCGCTTTCGTCGTTGTCGTCTAGCGCGACCGTTTTCTCGGCTTCGTGGGCGTCCGGCTGGAGCTGAGAAACACAGGGTCGCTGACTGCTCCGCTCTGTTTGGATACGCATCGAGTCACGCACAAACAAAATTAAAGTCTCGCCTCTGCCCTCCTCGCCACTAACCCCCCTACCCCCGCCAAGGTCGAGTAACGCTCGTCAGTATCCACGAACGTGCTCGGCTCCTATTAGCTTTTATTTATTTTTTTTTTTTTCTCCTCTTTTGGTTTCCAGGAAACATTCGACGACCCGCTACATTGTTTTGCAGCAAACACGCTCAAAGGACCCCCGTTTTTCGTCGAGAAGGAAATAACGCTCGCGGTAGACTGCATCCCTTATCATTTATGGTACAGCAAATTGGATACATGCAAATAAGCTAAGTAGCTTATTTGCTGCATCCAATTTGCTGTCTTCTTCTGATTTTACGAACATTTCGGGGTATTTCTCGCAATTAGATCGATGTCGTGCTGAGGCTCTTTGGGCGCACTCTTGCGGGTCACTGAACCCGGCATTTCAGAGTTTCTTCTTTTTACTGTTTTTCGTCTTAGAGTTAAACGAGCAAAGTAGAATGAACGTTTTTTTATATTAATTTTCGAATGCGTGAAATTTGATATAAAAAAAATTGAACCCGGCAATTTAGAGTTTTTTCTTTTTACTGTTTTTCGTCTTAGAATAAAACGCACAATGTTGAATGAAAGTTTTTGATATTAATTTTCGAATGTGTTAAATTTGATAGAAAAAAATGGAACCTGGAACAATTTAAAGTGTTTTCTTTTTACTGTGTTTCGTCTTAGAATTAAACGCACAGAGTAGAATGAACGTTTTATATATATTAATTTTCGAATGCGTTAAATTTAATATTAAAAAAATGTTACACTTAAAAATGAGTTTTATTGTACAGTTGAGAGACCATCTGTGTCACAGAAAATTATGAAGGGAGTTGCATTGATCAAGGGCGGAGTTTCGATAATCCTTGGAGGACTCTTTAAAGAAATTGATAGCGTCGCGTAAATTTCCATCGGTCTTTCCTGTTCCACTGCCGAGCGCCTTGTAGAGCTTCGTCAAAGCCCTCTTGATAAAAATCAGCGCTGCCTGCATGGTCGGTTCAATGGCAATCAGCATGATCGACTCTTTTATCGTGCCGTCGTGGAAAATTAAGTGGCCTCCGCGTTTGGCCGTGGGGCTCCATTTGATCTGTCGTAAATGCAGCAATTTAATATCGAATATTCGAATAAATCAACTGAGTCACCCGAGAAAGATACAAACAATTCTCTTCAGCTATCTGCGTCCCAGGATGGACAATGCATGATAAAAAAAAAAAGTAAAAACGTACCCCGCATTTTTTACTAAGTGCGCTTAATTCGCTCCAGCTGAAGCTGGAAAAACGCCGATGAGACAAATGACCAACGGCGACACCGAAACGTCGCGCCGTGTCCTTCCACTTCGGCACCGACGCTGACGACAATAACGCCTCCGGTTTTTGTCTCGGCGGCTCCGGTGTCAAAGGTCCACCGATCTCAAAGGTATCGGACGTCTGGTCGTACACCCCGTCGATACAGAACTTCATCCAGTCGACAAAATGTTGAGCGTGTCCGTAGCAGGGATTCGTCTCGACCACGAGAGCAACGACTCGCTCGTCTCGCTCGCGTGGAAAGCAGTAAAGGTCGACGCACAGGTACCCAAAGTAACCGGAGATCTGAAGGGTCTTCGTTAATCCACTAATAACGGACTCCAGATGAACATTGTCCACGGTGCTCTGAGGCATCGCGTACGCGAATGTCGAACACCGAGACTCCGATGCTAAAATATTTTACTCACCGGTTAGTCACAAAACGTGACGAGGCATTTGGCGCCCTTCTAAGGGAGTACTGTCGTATAGAGTTCGTTTCGCATAAATACGAGGAAAATGAGAGAGAATTCCAAACACTTGTCGATGGTATAAAAATCGGAAAAAATGCATGCACATGAAAAGTACTGAACAGATTAATTTGGCATAATAATGATTCCAGAATGTTATTAACAAAATGACGAAAAAAATAATTGTTTAACAAATATCCCGGTGACACACTTTTTTATGAAAGTGATTCGTTCGTTTTCCTCAATACGTATGAATTTTTTCATATTTTCTAGTTAACTTTGAAGCTTGTTTTTTATAGGGCGAAAAAACAAATTTCAAGGTTAACTTGAAACTCTGAAAAAATTCATGCGTATTCAGAGATATTAACGAATCATTTTCATTAAAAAAATGTGGGTCACCGGGATATTTGTTAACAATTTTTTTTTTTTTTTTCATTAATTTGTTAATAACATTTTACAATTATTATTATGCCAAATGAATATTTCCAGTAACGTTTAACGCGCATGAGTTTTTTCAGATTTTTATATCATCGAGAAGTGTTTACAATTCTCTCTCAATATTCTCGAATTTATGCGAAATAAAGACTATACGACAGAACCACCTTAAGGGGTACTTCTACCCTGGAGTCCCATTTCTTCTTTTTTTTTGTGGGCCAACGAATAAACGTAGTCGACTCCGATCTTTTTCTATTTGTTATTAACGTTTTTAAGTATACAATGGAATATTCTTAAAGTTTTTTTTTCGTTACTGCAAAATTAAGTAAATGGCGGCGAAAACGTTAATAAAAAATCGAAAAATTAAGTTATCGAAAAAAACCTCCGTCATTTCATGACCAAAGTGATACTGATTAATAATCTACTCTGAATTTTTGTTTCAGATCAACGGTGTGCCAGCAGGAGTGGTAGCCGTTTTTGGAATGGTAGACCTGGGACGTCGACGATTTTCAACTTAAAAAAAATCCATTATATACTTTAAGACGTAAATAACAAATAGAAAAAAACCGGAGTCGTCTACATTTATTCGTCCCCCCCCCCCCCCCCCCCCCCCAAAATTCAATATGACCACTTGAAAAAGTGTTTCAAAGATGAAAAGATGTTTCACATCGCCTTAAGGCGATGTGAAGCATCCACGTCGAGCCCAGTCGATATAAAAAACGGTAATGAACGTTTTTGACGCATATTTGCGTTTACAGCTAAAAGAAGAAATTCATTCCCTGCAGATTTCACCAGTGAGGGAATGAATTTCTTCTATTAGCTGTAAATGTTGACTACAGTCTTTGATACCGCGGTAATAAAACTGTAACGAACGTTTTTGTACGCATATTTGCATTTACAGCTAAAAGAAGAAATTAATTCCCTACACAGGTGATATCAGCAGTGGATGAATTTCTTCTTTTAGCTGTAAACGTAAATATGCGTGAAAAACGTTTATTACAGTTTTTGATACCGACTGGGCCCGGCGTGGATGTTTCACATGTTCTTAACAGGATATGATACTTCGCTTGGAAATTCATCGCTCAATGTTAAACGCCTATAGAGCTGTCCCTCTCGCACCTTTTTGCGTTTTGATACTCCTAAACAAACAACTACGAGTATCGAGGAGCCAGAAGTTCAGCTCAATTCTGCAACACTTCCGCGCATTCTCTCAAAATCTGAGCTCTATTTGCCGAGTATTTTGGAAGAAAATAGGTTTGAAAATGTTGAACAGTGGAGAGGGAAATATCACTGCCTCTTAACTTGGGTCATCGTTATAAACAACTTTCCCTGAAATAAATATTTGAATCTAGCTACCCAAGGAAAACTTCTCGGCGGTTCCTGTCCATTGGGGACATTCGCCGGTAGAATAACCGGGAATAAAGATACAGACACTGATGGAATTGGCGGACTTTTCGTTCGGGACTGCCTGAAGAAGGCAACCGTATTTCGTCACGTGCGAATAAAAATCCTTCCACTGCGCGTAGCAGTTGGTTAATCGCGTGACCGTCGATACAACACGTGGCAAATGGTCCTTAAGACTCTTCTCAAAATTCATTCTGATCTCGGGTTTGATCCTCCACTCTTCGCCGTGAGCTTCTCGCTCTTTTCGCAAAACTGGCATAAACGGGACACTAATGTGATTGATCAGAAAAACGCCCACGTGCTGGCTGGACAATCCCACGTTAAGCTTGAAAAGCCACACGCAAATCTCTGTATTCAGGCACAATTGCTCGGCCAATTTGTCGCACAAAGTTGCGTAATCTTTTATGTCAACGACGTGAGCCGGTTGTTCCAATCCCAATTCGTCTATCATCGAGGACATTTTCGATCTGTTGAGCATTTGATGCTGCATTTCGATGTCAGGTGCGAGAAGCGGGACAGCGAAATTCCCCGCCAGTCTCAGGTCGCACTCATCCATTATCCAAGGCAAACAGTACGCTGGTTTCTCAGCTATTTTTTGTCTTATCGCGACCAGCGAATCCTCGGAACAGTGAAGAGTTCGCGAGACGTTGAACGAACAATCGGCAAAAGTTTCGGCTTGAGACATTTCGAGAAACGTCACTCGACTCTGGACGTTTTGTTTCGGGCAAATCGACTCGATCAAGTCGTGGTACATTTTTCGAAGATCAGCCGTTAATTGCACCGGCATTACGTATATCACGTCGGCTTGGGGATGATTCTTCAGGAAGGAGAATTTCAGAGCCATTGTGTTTTGGCGCACAGCGAAATTTTTGGAGCCAAAGGTGTGCCTGACGTCCAGTGGAAAACCAATAGACGGTAGATGGATCACCACGTGGTCGTTTTTCGTGATTTCGCCGTACTGGTTGCTCAATTTCAAGCAAAGCTCGCGGGTTGTCGTGAGGGAAGTCAGCATGTTGCGAAGATAACGTTGGTGCATCTGACGCTTCTTTTTTACCACGATCCAGGCCACCCAGATTATACTTGCCGCTATGTATTTGCATTCCGCTTCGTAGATTCTCTTGCGTACCTGTATGAAATCGAGATTTCATTGGGTCAGCGAAAACCCTGGCGGATCTGTACCACCGTGTCAAACTACCGTTCGATCCGTCGGTGGATTTTTGCCGTCTGATCCACCTTTCACCGTGAACCCACCGTCAACTGGCGGAGGGTTCTGTTTCGAAAACAACCGTGTTCCCACCGTGTTTCAACCGTGTTCCCGCCGTGTTCCCACTAGTGCTTGCATTTTATCGAATGCTCGAATAACCCGAACCACCCGCGGGCTTGACGGATCCGACACTTCAAATCCAAACATTAAGTTATCGAATCGCCTATCCGAATACCCGAGCTACTCGAGTACCCAGATACCCGGACTATCCGAAGTATCCGAACGATTCCGAACTATTCGCACTGCCTGGATCACCGGGATACTCGAAATATTCCAACTATCCCCATACTCGAACTATTCGGGCTATCCGGAAACTCGAACTATCCGAATATACGTATGTATATTTTTAATGAGTGGATAGCCACAAATTTTGGATATGTGTCAGTCACAAATCCACCCATTACGACCAACAAGTGTCCGGACGATTGATCAAGTAGATTCGCAATGAGTCTAATATTAACCTCTTTTTTATACTTGGCGTCGAGACGCTACCCCATCTCTTGATACAGCTCAAATATTACAAAAATGCAATTTCCAAAACTTAGAAGTTAAGTAGATGGCTGATTTATCGCTGATAAGTCCGTACATTTGTTAAGAACATTTTGTAATTATTTTTATGCAAAATCAATCTTCTCATAGCACCTTCCGTATGCTTAATTTTTTCAGATTTTCGTCCCATAGAGGTGTTCGAAAAATTCGCTCTGAATCTGTATACTAGGCCGGGTTCTACGCTCATACTAAGTACCTTCAAAGAAAATGTGTTGCCAGGCGACATTTGTTTAAACGAGACATTATTGTTACTCGTATTTTCCCGACGTTGGCCCTTTACCGGCCACTTAAAAATTATAACGCAAACTATCTGCGCAAACACTTCACGCATGAAAAATCTATCAGGTCCCAAATTTTTCAGTTTTTAAGCCAAACAGAGTACGATTAAAGATGTGGGAGCGCGAAGTATTCAATTCGCATAAATTCGAGAAAAGTGCGAGAGAATTGCAAACGCTTCTCGATGGTCTGAAAATCTGAAAAAATGCATGCACACTAAAGGTACTGAAAAGATTCATTTTGCATAATAATAATTCCAAAATAATATTAACAAATTGATTAAAAAAAAAACATTGTTTAACAAATATTTCGTTGACCCAAGTTTTTTTTTGCATCAAAATGTTTGCTTCATTTCTCTGCATACATATGCATTTTTCCAGTTTATTATCTAATCTTTGAATTTGTGTTGTTTTGTACGGAAAATATGTACAAATTTCAAAGATTAAATAAAAATCTGAAAAAATGCATACGTATGCAGACAAATGAAGCAATCATTTTGATGCAAAAAAAGACTTGGGTCAACGAAATATTTGTTAAACAATGTTTTTTTATCAATTTGTTAATAACATTTTGGAATTATTATTATGCAAAATTAATCTTTTCAGTACCTTTAGTGTGCATGCATTTTTTCCGGTTTTTTATACCGCCGAGAAGTGTTTGCAATTCTCTCCCAAATTCCTCGAATTTATGCGAAATGAATATTATCCGCAAGGACTACCTTAAGCGGATGAACAGCGAAAAAACGAGTTCGCACGAGGTGCGTGCGCGCGAAAAAGAGAGCGAGTTTCATCGCCTCCAAGCTCTTGATTAAGACTGGTCAAATAGTGGGGCTATTTCGAGAGTTTAATTACAAATACCTGGATTGTCCAAGGGTCGCAGTTCCACATACGCGCGATGCAGGTTTCTATTTTGGTCTCTCTTTGACAATTTCTCGTGGAACGTGGCGTTTTTGTTCCTAACAATGTTACCCGGTCACCTATGTCACCGACTGATGCGTAACCGGCTGTCGGTGCATTGAGGATTTCAATCAAGACAGCTACAGTTGAGGACGTCGAAACGAAGCGCCGAAGAAATTAATCATGGTGTTTGCCAAACAGAACCCTTCGCCAGTTGACGTTCACGGTGAAAGTAACGAATCCGATGGTGGGTCAGACGGCAAAAATGCACCGATGCGATCATAGTGGGAAACAGGTGGTTTCTCGGTGATTTGTCAGTGGTACGAATCTGCTAGGGAAGCTGAGACGTTTATAAGTCACGCACCCAATACCCGCGCCAGCAAGCTTGCACGACGCTCGCAGCGAAATCTTTGCCGTCAACGGTTCCGAATTGTATTCTCGATTCGGCGAGCAAACGAGCATCTCGAGCTTCGACCAGAGAAACGAGATCCTCGCGCGACATAACGAAGCTCAGACCGTTTTCCGGAATTCTCGCGACGAAGCGAAAACTCGCGACGGGCGAGAGTCGAATCGCGGCGACTCTGTGACGTTTCAGCAGACGCTCGATTTGCGGACGAACAGCTAGGTGCCACTTCGATCTGAGCTGTTGGCCGTAGGTGTCGAGCAATCTTGTCCACGCGTCGCTCGGATTGAACTCGCCGTCCGTGAACTTCAGGCTACCGACCTTCGAGAGCTCCGCTTTTAGCGACGGCAGAACAAACGAGTCTGTCTTTTTCACCGTCTCGATAAACTCCCGCTTTGTCGCTGTTCCTATGCTCAATCTTCTGCCCTCTGTGATGCCTTCCTTGTCGCTGGGGGAATAAAATACGAAACTGTTGGACATTTTTCTATGACAATTAGTATACACTGAACACTTTGTAAAACGTGTTTACATGGTAACAAAAAAAAAAAATGTAAATTGAAAAAAGTAGAAAGTATCGCGCAAAAACTTTCTTATGGAGGTCCTGCCGTATAGAGTTGGTTTCGCATAAATTCGAGAAAACTGAGAGAGCAACGCAGACACTTCTCGGTGGTATAAAAATCTGAAAAAATGCATGCACATTAAATGTACTGAAAATATTAATTTGACATATTCATAATTCCAAAATGTTATTAACGAATTGACGAAAAAAATTATTGTTTAACAAATATCCCGGTGACTCAAATTTTTGTTTTTTTTTTATGAAAACAATTCGTTCTTTTTCCGGAATTTGTATGCATTTTTTCAGATTTTTAAATTTCAACGTTAACTTAAAAATCTAAAGAAATTCGTACGTATTCAGAAAAATTAACGAAATATTTTCATTAAAAAAAATGGGGTCACCGGGATATTAGTTAAACCATTTTTTTTCATCAATTTGATAATAACATTTCACAATTATTATTATGCCGAATGAATATTTCCATTACCTTTAACGTCCATGAATTTTTTCAGATTTTTATGCAGTCGAGAAGTGTTTGCAATTCTCTCTCAATATTCTTAAATTTATGCGAAATGAAGACTATACGAGAGGACCTTCTTAATTCTCCTACCGGTTGTTAGACATTGAAAACATTTTGCTCCGAAGTTCCATGAGTTCCTGCTTGAACTTTAGATCCGAATCGTCGAATTTCGAGGGCATTGGGGTCTTCCGACGATAAACTATATCTTGGGTAGGTTCGAGATGATACGGCGAGACGTTGACCCAATTGCAGAAACATCGTTTGATCATCGATTGAGTTTGATCGTTGTTGGGCTTGACAGCGTCGCCGCAGAGATCGAAAGCCCTTTTAATAGCTTTGAGGGAGTAGTCCAATGTCGGCTGCAGCCGCTGCTCGATCTCGAAAAAAAGATTCGCCCGAATTTTCATGCGGTTCTCGTGACACATTTCCTCAATTGCGATGAGTTCGGCTCGAATGTGATCGTGGAAATTCAACGTCGCCAGGAAGGTTCTGGTTTTCTTTGAGTCGTCGGAACCCGCTCTGTAAAATATGAATTAAATCCAATCATAAATTATCAAATATTGCTGATCCAGTACCTCAACAAATCGATTATTGATTTTCGTTGTTCCTTGATGCGATCTCGCAAGTCGTGGCAATTTTTCTCCACGGTAATCAGACCTTGGTCCATCAGTCTGGCCGCCTCGTCGTACACCTCCCGAAACTCCAGTGACTTATGAACGCGATCCATTCTATAAATTGCTTCTAAATCAGTGTTTAAAATATTTATAATCTGAAACAAAAAAGTTATGGAACAAATATACATATTTAAACAAATTAAAACTTTATATTTTCTACATATATATTTTTTAATACGATGATGCTTAATTAAATGTATTATTTTACTAGAAACAACGCGCTCACTTCGCTCGCACTCCTTGCTTTTCATTTATCTTGTGGCGAATACATCCATTCAAAACGCGCGCGTGACTGCAGCGGCCATGATTTTCACGAATTTTCACGAACGTTAGAGCGATCACGACATTTTTCCGAAAAATTAAAAATTCTGTAAAATCTGTAGATACGAATACATCTTGTTAAAAATCACACCAATTAAAAAGGAGTTAGTACTCTACTTGCGAGTGAAATTTCAGCTCGATCCACCGTGCCGTTCGTGACTTATGGACGATTGAAAATTCTGCTTGCTTGGAACATACATGCAATTAACACAGCCACATACGGACATTTTTTAGACCACATTTCTCGACGTTTTACCTGATTCCGAGTATGATGAAATGGAAATGTCGAAAATAAAACGTGTCACGAAAAGAAAGCATCCTCCACGAGGAAGCAAAATTATTGAAAATCCATCACCAAGTCGCATGCTGAATCGTTAAAAATGCTCCTTAACGCAATTGACTCAAATCATGTCATCCCGATCCCCGAAGTCCCCGTGAAAAACGTAAATCCTCTCACCCCGCCGAGACTTTGACAATTCGTAAAATCAAACCGGATGTGCGAGCCGCGCCAATTCGCGCGATTCGTCGTAGCCGCGCGCAACTCGGCGAGAGAATCAGCAGCGCAGCTCACGAGCGCCGAGCGGCGGCCGCGGCGGCGGCGGCGGCGGCGGCGGCGCACACATCGCACACTGTCGCAGGCCACAAACGAGGAAGGAATCGTCCCCGGTAATCAACGAACACCACTTTTCTGTCGTCAAACGGATCAAGCTTTTTGTGAGACTTGGATCGATCACAAAAAGCGGGATTCGCTTTTCGCATAGGAATTGGCCTGCCGCTACGGGAGTCGTCGTTCGTTGCTCGTTGCACGTCTTGTACCGCGCGAGAGAAAATAATGTAAGTTTTGCCTGACGTTTTTCCACCCCGCTGACACTGAAACCGCGAGCTCGGCGGTCGATCATTCGCTCGCTCGCTCGCTGGTTAGGTTCTCGGCTCCCGTCTTCGTCCGTCTAACCCGTCTCCACCGGCCTCTCATAGTTCGCCCACCTCGTTCACTTCGATTCCCCCCCGTTTACTCGTCTCGCCTACCAAAATCCTCACGACGACAAACACCACTCATTCTCCCGATGTTTCCCCGAGTTAATCAATCGATGTATGTAGTTTTTGTGACAAAAAAAAAAGATGGCCGCCCGGCCGGTCTCGTCGGTTTTCGACTCCGTGTCCTGATCCATCGGCTAAACTGACCCTCGAGATGTTGTTTACGTGTTCTCAGCTGGTAGGATTTTTTTTTTTTTGTTGCTCACATTCGGTTTGCCCACCGACGAGCGAGCCCGATTTTAAGTCCGTAGTCGAGCACAATCTGGCGCACGATTTGCGGAACTTTCGGCACGAAATTGATCAAAATAATGACTTGCTTGGTTACTTGACAACGAATTCGCATATACATGTATATATACACATTTACACATATAGTAGTTACTCAGCTCCAATATTGTGGACTTGAGTGAGTATTGGTTGTCGACAAATTGTTTGAACTGAGCGAGTCGGTCAGTGAGTTTGCAGTTAAATGTTTCAGCCTTTCGGTATTACAGCCTCATTTGATTTTGTTCAATCCTCCTTTATTAAAAACGACACGGACAATCAAAGTTGAAGTTTGAGATAATCGTGAAGCCATTTTATTCATCGCCTGATTGGCTGTGGTTCGCCACCTAACTACACACCGGTTTCGTAACATGTTCAATGCGTTTGGAGTAACATGTTATTGAGATAACAAATGAATTTTGTTTCCCGGTTTTTTGTTATTTTCTTCGCATTCATTGTGGAAAAAGCTTGATTGGAGTTATCATTTTTTTTAATTGCTCGAAACCACATTTGTTGTTGTAACCGCTGTGTTCATTGGCGGAATCATGACAACTGGTTCACTCGACAATTTCAAATTGGTTACGATGATGATATATCACCGTTGTACACCGTACAAAATGATTCAACATTTTTTAAAAATCTCGACAGCAACACATGTTGTCGTTAAATAAGAACATTTTGTTAACTGAACACTTTTTTTTAACTTTCAACGGCAATACATTTCGTTGTAAAATAAGAACATTTTGTTAACTCAAACTTTTTTAGTTGTTGCGACAACAAATGTTTTTTTTTTTTTTTCTTCTTAATGTGGTCAAGAGTGCCGGCGAAGCAAGCGCGTTGTCGCTACTGAAACAAAATTCTCAGGGAAAATGTAGATACAGAATTTTTTAGAGCCAGTAATTGGGAATGCAAACAAAAAATAATTACAGCGTGACGTTAGAATAAGCGTCGCACAATTTCCTGTCGGATTGGGCAATTATATATTTTTCATTTAAGCTCGTACCATGGAGGACATGCGCCATCCCCAACAGGTTGGACCGGTCGGACCTAATATGATGAGCGGGGTTGCAGGAGTTCCCAATCACGCGAATAACGCTCATCGGCGCGGAAAAGGCAGAGTAACGATGCACGCTCTGATGTCCGAAGCGCTACCTCTGGACGAGGCGGCGCGTCTCGAGATGAAAGCATTGCCGAGCAAGACGCCGGTCTCCGTGCTCCAGGAGTTGTTGTCTCGCAGGGGCACAACGCCAAAGTACGAACTGGTACAAATCGAGGGTGCGGTGCACGAGCCGACGTTTCGCTACCGCGTCACCGTTGCTGACGTCGTTGGTTCGTACTGAAATTTCATTCACATTCACGCGTTCTAGATTTTTTTTACATTGTAATTTCTTGTGATTTTGTTGTAATTTATTTAACGTATTGCTCCTTGACATAGTAGATTACAATTTGTGAATTGCATCGAAAAACACGAGTGTACATAATAAATATGGTTCAGTATAAATATAAATATAAATATAAACATGAAAACTTTTTGAATCATAATTAAAATAATATCATAACTTAAACTCAAAAGTAAAAAAAATTAAAAGCTCCTTGCTCAACGACGGCCTAAGAAGTATTGTGAATAATTTTGATATAATAGGCTTATGAATTTTATACATGAGGTTTTTCTTTAGTAGTTAAATTTAGTTCATAGATATATTTAATTGTTGTTTTTTGTATAAACTGGAATTTTTAAACTGCGGCTCCACTTGAAACACTATTATAAATTGAAAGGAGTGATCCGTTAATAAATTTAATCAAATTAAATTAATTAAAAAATTAAATAAAAAGTATTGACACATTTTAAAAAAGAAAAGAAAATCACACAGAATCATTCGTACCTTAGGACCGTTCTATTTGCCTGCATATTAGATAACTCGAATGGAACTACCATAAAATGCAACTATTCATATTGGTTTCCGAGTCTAGCAATTCGTGTTATCGTTGAGCTATTCGCTAAGTTTGTTTTATTTCGACTTTGAGAAAAGAGACGAGAAGACGCAGACCGAGCGTACGGTCTGCTACTTCTCTATTTTTCTATTTTTAACACGTTTTTGTAAATACTTCCGGATGGATAATTGATAAGGACATGACAATTGAAGCAGATCCAATCGTTTCAGCGATGGGGACCGGAAGGTCCAAGAAAGACGCAAAACACGCGGCTGCCAAGGCTGTGCTGGACAAATTGATCGGCGTTAATACAGAGACCGTCGAAGCTCCTATTCCGAATAGTATACCCGAGTAAGTGTTGGATACAAAACTTTTGTATTTGTCGAGTACGATGCGAACGAACAAATGGAAAAATCTCGTTTTCATTGAACGCGTAACGAAAAAACGTGTAATTTATTTTTGCAGCAGTTCACAAAATTTGCAAGAGATTCAGGGGAATTACGGTGAGGAAAAGGTGATCAACAATCCGATTGGATCATTGCAAGAGATGTGCATGTCCCGTCACTGGCCACCACCGAAGTACACGATGGAGGGCGAAGCTGGTCTTCCCCACGAGCGGCTCTTTACTATAGTCTGTTCGATGCTGAAGTATCGCCAGGTCGGGCACGGCAAGAGCAAGAAACTCGCCAAGCGTCAGGCGGCGCACAAGATGTGGCAGACTCTGAGAGACGCGTCGGACGCTGTTCCGGGAATTGACAAGGAAGAGGTGAGCCTCCAATGTATTAATTCTTCAATGAATAAGCTTTTATCATCCAACGACAGGGCGTTTATCCTCCAACATTCCATCCTTAAACGACACCAACCCAATTCTACTTCAATCTGATCACGCTCACCGTTTCTTTTTGACAATTCGAGGGAATCAAATAGCTTTGATTTCGCAGAAATAATAAATGAGATAAATGTTTCGTTAAGGTAGATATCACACGAAGGCAAAGTCATTAGATGCACCAGAATTTTTGTATATCTTATAGTTTGAGTATCCATCTTTTATTTGCGAGGAATTCCGAGATCGAATTGAGTAAATAATGTTTTAAAATAGAGCTTTATACATGGCGTTTATAGAGAATTCAAAAGAAATTGACTTTTAAACAGAGAAAAAAGCATCTCAGAAATGAAAAACAAAACATATAAACAACTTTACGTTTTCGTTAGGTCTTAAAGTAACCGTACGACCGTAATAAGTCGTGGTCACCGGACATTCCAGCGAATTATTGTAAGTTAAAGTGGGCGATCCGGGGTAACATGACGTTACCGAACCTCACAAAATCCCGATTTCAAGTCAAATACGTATAAAAAATAATTCTACTCTTAAATAGTCGTCACGATATAATGCGATTTTAGAAAATAAACCTCCGGAATATTTTTGGCGTAATTACTACCGAGGTCAAAATACCACACATCATTATTTTTTTGTCGCATAGACTCTGATGGCTATAAATCCTGCGCAACGACTTAACTACCTTAAACAATAAAAATCCACAGAATTTTAGTACAGCATGCGTGGATGTATGAATGTTACGTGTGAGCGGTGAAGTGGAAGCGATTTTAGCTTATTATTTCTCAGAGACAAGCGATCTTTCCGATCCCTCGCAATCTATAACGGACGATTTTGTTTATTCTCTGCGTCGACGCTGCGATCGATATTTGTAATGAAAATTATATCGTAATATCCAAATTGTTATCTTCAAACGTGCGGAAAATAATTTGAAAAGAAAAAAAAAAGAAGTCCGTGCTCTACGATCATTTCCACTTCATCTCGCGTTCTCGAGCAAATTGAGGCAACAGTGTTTGATTTTTATTTATTTACTCTTTTGTTCTTCACGACTCATCGATATTTATTTCACCGAATGTCCGTTATAGATTGTGGAACGCAACGCGAATGTGAGCGCCCGTTACGCGGATCTGAAAGAAAGCAAAATCTCGACACTGACGACTCCCCACAGTCACAAAGTATCGCAATTTCACAAGAACCTCAAATCTTCCACCGGCGTTAAACTCTGCGAACTGCAGGTCTGTATTTTCTCCGTGGATCTTCCGACGTCTGCGACCGAAAAATCGCCATCGATCCCCGCAGCGTTACCGACGAAGTGACTAATTTTAACTGTGTCCTTTTGCGTTGTCCGTGTTACAGAATACTTGCTTGAACAATGGGGTTGTCAATTTGGTCCAGTTCCTCCAGGAAATCGCGTCGGAGCAACAGTTCGAAGTGACTTACGTCGACGTCGAGGAAAAGTCCATCAGTGGTGAGTTTGAAGAAAGAAACATTTAGAAAATGAAAATACGTTTATTTTCTCCGGCGCTCGCGTTTCGGCGATCAGGCAAAATCTTTTTCCGTTATTACCGCGTCCAGCGGGACGTCGGTTTCCGTGGTTGGAATGTCTTCTCGAATCTGTTCGTTGAACGCGACTGCGATGAGATGCGGCTTTTTCGCCTGTTTCGCCATGCAGGACGCCAAAAATTTGTCGTAGTATCCCATTCCGTGTCCCAAACGTTTTCCTGAGGGATCAAAACGCGTTGTTTACATTTAGCACTTGTCAAGCGGCAGGATTAGTAAATTGAAGTTAGACGACGAATTTACCGGTAATTGTGAAGGCTACGCCAGGTAAAATCACCAGATCCAGCCCGCCTGTAAATCGCATGACGTCATTGATTTTTTTGTATGTTTCAACATGTTTGTATTATGTGCTTTAAGGCGGTAGTCTCGGTACAGTCGCGCCAAATGTGAGTTTCGGGGGAAATTTCGAACCCTTGTCGATGAGATAATAATCTGAAAAAAAAAAAAAAAAAAAAAAAAAAAAAAAAATCAAGCGTGCAGAAGGTACTGAAAAGATCGATTTTATATAATAGTAATTCCAAAATGTTATTAACAAATTAGTGAAAAAATAAATTGTTCAATAATTTACCCGGCAACCCAACGTTTTTTGCGGATGAAAATGATTCATTCATTTTTCTGAATATGTATGAATTTTTCTTTTTATTTTGTCCAATTTTTTAAAATAGCATTTTTGAAGCAAAATGGACAGCGAAAGCTGCAATAAAAAAAAATTAGACAAAATTCTGAAAAAATTCATACGTATTCAAAAAAAAATAAATGAATAATTTTCATCAGAAAAAAGTCGGGTTGCCGGGTAAATTGTTGAACAATTCATTTTTTCACTATTTTGTTAATAACGTTTTGGAATCATTATTATACTAAATCAATCTTATCAGTACCTTCTACATGCTTGATTTTTTTCAGATTATTATCTCATCGAGACTGGTTCCAAATTTCCTCGAAAACTCACATTTTTACTTAGTATGAAATTTCGTCCCATTTCGGCGATTCTCACTCACCGGTCTCGAGCGCATCGTCCCTCGTGTCGCTCGCCGCCGGTTGCTTGATGTTCCACTTGGTCAATGGCAGATCCTCGTAGTCCTTGACGGAATGCAACTTCACCATGCACATCTTTTTTCCCTCGTAACGCGGCACAAAAGCCTCCTTCCCGCTCTCGAATATGTGTGTCAAGATAGGCAACGTATTGATCTCATCTTCGGTGCTCAGGTATACGGATATGCGCTTGCTCTCTTTGTATTGCACCAGCGCCAACAGCTTCGAGACACGCGGTTATTAGTATTCTTTTCTTTCTCCATTTTTACACAAATCACAAAGTGAAGACGGTCGTTGATGTTTAAGAATGCCCGTTTGGCACTCTAACCTCCAAGGAACCCGCTCGACGGGGCTCGAGGAATAATTCGGCAGAACGGGACTCACCTTTTCAGCCACTTTCGCCGACTGAAGTTCCTTCTCCTGTTTGGTCAGCTTTTCAATCACCGTCTGGATTTCCTTGCGCAGCGCGCGCTTCGCCGTCGTTACTCCTGCCATTCCTTGCTTCAGAATGAGAGTCGCGCGTACCATGTCGACCCGCGCTGGAGTGACGATTATGTTTGAACTTTTTGCCCCCTCTCGACGTCTCGGACCGAGATCAAGCGATGACCCTTCGAGACAAACAAGTATTTTTGTTTTGAATTTTTTTCCTTCGCAGTTTTTCTTTTGGGTCACGCGCCCGGAGGGTTCCCCGATTTATCAACGTTTTTTTGCTACCTCATGCAAAATTGCACATTTCGGGTGTGTAATTTTTGTCGAATTTATCACGTACCTCACGACAAACATACGTCAACCTCGCGCGCTCGACGCGAGTTTCTCGTTGCGCGTTCGGCGTATAACCCTCGCGAGTTTACGACGAGGATATCTTTGAGGAAAGGCGATAAACTCGCTCTACATTGTACCACGTGACACTGGGTCAGGGCACGTGACACATGCTCTCTCTTCCTCACGCTCGATTCTTATCGTCCTCTCTCTGTTTCTTTCTCTTTCTCTTTCTTTCTCTTGCTCGCCGGCATTGAGTCCTTTGCCGTCGAAAGAAAACGACCTCGAATTAACATTCTACAATTTACCAGAAAAACTTGTTGTGAGGGTGGGGGGTATGGTGGTTAATTCGGCGAAAAAAGACACTTTTTCAACAATTTTTTTACAAGAAAAAATAAAAAATGAAAATTTCAGTGGAAAATATTTTAAAAAATGAAGCTGTTAACAGCAAATCTCCGGAGACGTCTCCAAATAAAGTTGTTTTGCGGTGACGGTTGTAACTCATCACTCGATCATTTGATATAAAAAAATCAAATTGATTTTATTAGTTTGTAAGTTTCTCCAGGTAACGCTGTCAAGTTTTTTGTTTTTGATTTTTCAATTTTTGGTAACACTGGAAAGTCAAAACCGCGATTTTCGCTAAAAAAAAATCGATAAATTCATTATTGTAAAATAAAAAATAACGACAAATAAAAAAAAATCGACAGCGCTACCTCATGAATTATACAGAGAAAGAGTGTACCAAGTTTGAAAGGGACCGGTACAATAGATTTTCAACTACAGCCGTCACCGACTTTGAAAACGTGGAGTGTGGGAAAATCGCTTTAAAGTGAATACTTGTATACGGAACGGCTCAGAGAATTTTAACCATCTCGGATGATTAAAATTCCATATCTCCGTTAGATTTGCTCCAATTGCTTTAAAAATTTGATACAACATTCTTGAGGTGTTCATAAAATAAAAAATAAATAAAAATGAAAAAAAAAAGTTTCAAGACCATACCCCCCCCCCCCCCCCCCGTAATACCCAGAAAAATGCAACATTTATTCATACCGAATATTAGAGGGTAAAGAACGTCGCTAAGCTGATCGTAAATTTCAGGTAAATGCCAGTGCCTTGTGCAGCTCTCGACCCTGCCGGTAGCCGTGTGCTACGGGTGCGGCGTGACGAGCAAGGAGGCTCAAGCGAGCGCCGCTCAAAACGCCCTGGAGTATCTCAAGATCATGACCAAGAAGTGAGCCAGCGCTCAGCTCCTGCCAGCCATCGTCGCCAGTTGTAAGCCCGCCACAATAACCAGCAGCACCACGAGCAGCGTCGCGACAGCCACGAAAATCGCGGCAATACAAATAACGGAGGCGAAAGTCGCGCTACCACCGATAAACATTCAGACAGTACAGAAAACCGCGGACGGGCAGCAAAAAACCGAGCAGACGACAGTCGTCCCGACTCCCCGACCATCGTCGAACATCCAGATGCGCGTGGTAACCAACGGAATAAGCGTAAATCGCGGCGGGAAATCCGCCGCCTCGAGTGTCGCGGCGCCTGCGAGCACCTTTTTGAAGCGAAGCGACGTGGTTCCTGAAAATTTTCACCAGATCGACGAGCAGAAGCTGAAAAAGCCTCATCATCCCCAAGTTGTTTCGGGACACGGCGCAACGAGCTACGTTCCTCGTGTCGTCGCCGCGTCCTTGGAGCCCGCGAGCCACGAGAATCCGCCAAAGAGCAGCAAAGGTTACGGTACAAAAATGAAGAATTATCCTCCAATCGAGACCCGGGACTCCACTCAGAGCGTCTACAGGGCCAGCGCCGCCGCCGCCGCCGCCGCAACCTCGTTTCCCCTGCGAATCGCGAGCCATCAGACGCCACCGCCGCCTGCGCCCTCGCAGCTTCAACACCGCGAGAATCACCACGCGAACCCGTCGACGGCTCAGCACGCAAGGCCGGCGTCGCGCAACGAGGCTGTCGCGAGTCTCACAATGGCGCGCAAAGCGCTCGAGCTGCAGCAGCAACAGCAGCAACAGCAGCAGCAGCAGCAGCAGCAGCAGCAGCAGCAGCAGCAGCAGCAGCAGCAGCAACAACAGCAGCAGCAACAACAACAACAACAACAGCAGCAGCAGCAGCAGCAGCAGAGCATCGGGCCGAAAATCGCGCCCATAAATTTCCCGCCATTGCGAGCTCCTCAGTCGATAGTCGACGTGCGTCATCCATTCGTCACCGAGGCGCGAACGAAGCACAGCGAATCCGCGGCTTCCAGCGCGAAATCCAAGCCCGAGACGCTGCCGAGCGGAATTAAAGAGCTGTACGCGGGGCAGACGTTTCACGGCTACGGGACATCGACGATCGCCGGGATTCCGAGCATTCAGAGCCTGGGAAACGTCGCGGCGGCGAGCATGTCGCCGTACGTTCGCACGGATTCGTACGGTCAGCCGACGGTCGCGAACGTGCAGCTCTTTCCCGAGACCGCGCAGTTCCCGCAGTCGCCGCCCTTCAGCGCCGCCCAAGTCGGCCAGATCAATCAGTATCCGACCTACGATCCCGCGAGCTACGCGACCACTCCGGTGAATCCCGTGATGACGCAGTACTCCGGCGATAACTCCCTCGCTTATCCGCAGTACGAGAGCCCGCCGCAATTCGTGCAGACGAATCACTACGCGACCAACGAAATCGCCAACAGTCAGTATCAGTATCAGGCCGCGGGAGTCAGCCAGATTCAAGAGTCCCAGCAGGTTTATCTGCAGAGCGTGCAGAGCCCGATAGCGGTTAGCGAGCAGTACGCCGCGTCGAATTACGCGCGGGCGGTACGCACGGAACTCGTGCCCCGTATGCACAGACCGCCGAGATTCAACAAGTGATTCGACACACTCGCGATTCGTGTATCCGTTGCTTAGATCGGCTGAAGCGGGAACAAATGGCCGGGGGAAAAAGCTGCTGTGGAAACAAAATACCAATTAAAAAATGAAAATGAACGGCGATCTTCTTCCCCCGGCCTCTGTTTTTTTCCCGAAACTACGCGGTTTAGGGAGAAAAAAAAAACATGTTTCGCGGATCGCAAAGCGGGAAAAATCCGTTAAGACGGGGAAAATTCGCTCGCGTAACACGAGTGACTGCCGCAATTTGTACAGACCAATCACTACTCAACATTCGAGATATCACGACCAGTCGGTATAAAAATGTCGGAGGCTGCAGGAGTTGGTCGGAGATTCGGGAGGCGCCCGTTGCATTTACGGAGCGCGCGGATGAATTTAATTCGACGGAATAAAAGGGAGAATGTATAAAAAAAAAACAAAAACAAAAAAACGAGAGTCGAGACGCTCCGTTCGTCGACAATTTCGCGGTTTCCGTTGCAGACTCGCTCGACGCGCGCGACAGACGGAAACGCGCGGCTTTAACTTTCGGCCGTTTCGCGCGCGGGCGAAATACACATATAGAAGATTCGGCGAAAATTATTTCAATTTCAGATCCATTTTGAAATAAATTTTAGCCGATCTCAATGGACATTCTGAAATGAGAGCGGTGACGAGGGCTGGATGGAAATTTTGAAGCGCTTAGAATTAGAGGTACCGAAGCTACACACGAGGCTCCGCGTTAGTGCGACAACAGCCGGGCGAGCGACTTATTCGTGTTTTTCGTTTAATCGTCGAATCGTTTGCGTTTTGGAGGCTGATTTTTTTTTACATAATTGGTTAGCGTCGGGAAAAAGATCAATGAATTGCACTCATTTTTAATAACTGTCTCGTATTCGATAGAACGATCCTTCGATCCATTATATATGACACATAAACTGAGATTCCGAATAAAAATTAGCGCCCAACACGCGATCGATCGCGACGTCAGTCGCCGCATGTCTTCTATTCTCAATGAGTCGCGCACCCAAACGCGAAGTCACGCGAATCAATTTTTCTTTTCTTTTCTACGACAAAATCCGGTGACCGAATCCCGGGCGTACGAATAATAATTTACGCGCTCGGTGGCAATCGGATATTTCGAGAGGGATATTTCGATAACATAGAAGAGCAGCATAATCCGTGGATTATGCTGAGACTGTAAATAATTCAACGATACGCCAAGTATCGTAAGGTTAAGACATTGAAGCAAAACGCCGCGCGGACGTAGCTCTCGATCTCGTCTGAGCTACCGTATTTGTTTTCAATGCACCGTTTCGATTTGAGGGCGAATTGGAGTTGAAAACTCAACCGATAACCGCGAGTCGAAAATATTTCATGATTACCCCGTTGCGATATGATAGATAAAAAGAGAAACAAGAAAACAAACAAATAAAAACCATTAAGTACAGTGTAAGACATGAATTTAATTGACGATAATCGACAAGCTATACTTTGCATAGAATTAGTGGAGGTTTTCCAATAATCGTATAATTCTTAGCTTACAGCTATGTTTCTGATGTGCTTCGAAAACAAAAAACGAAAAAAACAGACAAATTCGGCAATAGGATGAGTGCCGATGCATCATTGCGCGTTGACGGCCTCAACGAGTTTGTTCATCTTTGTTTCTTCGTTATATTTTTTCTTTCTCTCAGTACGTCTCGGCACAGTGTTGTATCCGCACGATCAACTTTTGCACAGTTCGCAAACCTTAGCCTGTAGTGATCCGCGTATAATAATAATGACACGATCGCTATAGTTAACGTAGAGTCTCGAGAACGGTGTATGTTTTTTCCTTTTAGTATCGTAGCTCATAGAATCATAAGCATCGCTTGTACCCGTTAAGATTAATCGTTAAGGGTTTTCTTCGCTAATTAAATACATCGCATAGGCGAGTGTACTCGTGTGTATTTGGCATTAAGAGAGAGAGAGAGAGAGAGAGAGAGAGCGAGAGAGAGAGAGAAAAAATGGAAAATATGCCTACGTAGTAGACTCACCATCGAATGACAATTGAGCTAATTTGAGCTAAACGGAAAAAGGATTATTGCTAGTGATGTACCGCGAAGTCAGGGTGCTTTGAGAAAAGATGAAAAAAAAAACAACAAAAAATGAAAAGTAAATTAAACAAACGAAAAAATCATAAAACGAGGAAGCGGAAACCAAGCGTTTCGAAGCCTTTGCTTGAAGCTACACACCGGAATCACGTGTGCGTTTCAGAAACAGACCTATTTGGAAAATAGGCATTACTTACATGCAAAGTATAGAGCGTATAAATACAAATCTGTGACCTGTGGGATAATCCGTCGGTGGCTCGAGTATCTCGTAGCTGTCGGGAAAAAATCTATGATTTATGTTATTTTTTTCACCGTTGGAAAAATGCGTTCTCTATCCCGAATGTGTTATTGTGATTTTTGGTTTTCGATCAACGATTTATGGAAATTCATGTGATGGTTTTCCACTTGTGTAATTTTTAATTTCGGTTGTGAAGTGCACGTTCGACTTGTGTCTTATATACGCCGAAAAAAAAAGAAAAAAAGCATCCCCTTTAATGTAGAGATACACATAAGATAAATACATTGAAGATTCATTTCGACAAGTCTTTTATGTTGTACAATTCGATCTCTCGCGAATAAATATTGTCTACCGAGAATAACGCAGCGCTTAATATTCAATCAGCAAATATCTGGGTTGATTCATTCGATGTCATAAAACCTTAAAAAAAAATCCAAACGCAGATAGGAGAGACAAATAGACTAACTTTCGTGTACGGTCGATACGAGAGTTGGCTCTCTCTGCGAAGACGTACATTTTCCATCACATCCGATATCTGACTTCTCAAAGTTAAAAAATGTGTGTGAAATACTTGTCGAAATTTCTGTAATGCAGCAACGTCTCCACGATGAAAACAGCACAGCACCATCGTCGTTTTTATCGAGCTTCTACGAAAAACAAAAAAAAAAAAAAACAAAACAAAAAAAGAACACAAAAAACCTTTTCTAAAATAAAACATTAATACGAGAACCTGACAACAATTCTAAACTCTGTAGTGCATCGTCGAAGGGAATGTGGTTCTTAGACAAAAAATGGGAATGCGAAACATCGGTCGAATGAAAATTGTGTATATTTGTGGCTAATTAAATGAATGAAGAAAAATTTAGATCTCACGTAGACTAAAAAAAAAATCACCCACTTCTGCAATCGATCGAAATTACGTTTGTACGATAGAATATGATGCGCGATTGTAGATGTAAAGCGGTCGCGTTATAAGAAGAAAAAAAACGAGTATTACCGCGTGTGTAACATAATAAACTCGTCTTGACGAACACTCGGGCGAACGCGACGAAGGGATTCGCTCTTCGTTGAATTTCGCAGCGACTTTTAACGATCTTCTCGATATGCCCGGGTTTATTTTTAACCTACCGGAATAATAGTGAATAAATAATATCTATCGTATTAATTTTGCGTGAGAAGCTACGTGTAAACATGTATAATTCGCTCGTCGGTTTATAATTTATAGCATATTTTGTACGCGAAGAAATATGTGTTATATATACGTTGAGTTTTTTCCTTTTTTTGCACGGCCCACTTCTAGTTGATTCTTTGAAAATAATCGGTTGACTGGAGGTGAACAATTGATTAAGAAAAAAAAGGGAGACAGAAAAAAGTGAAAACAAAAAGGCCAATTGGGTACACTGGCACACAACACGGACATGGCATACAGATAACGACTCTAATGGGTAATAGTAGTCCCTTGATGGAAACGCTGGGAGTAGATAACAGTATGATCAGTTGTGGTTGTTCTATGTATGACTGTGCGTGTAACACTGTTAATAAACTACTGATGCTTATGAAATCGACGGTATTAATTGAAATCTATTAATTTTAATTATTAATCAAATAAATCCGTGAATTTTCCATAACGTAAATTGTAATTCCGAATGTACGTGGCAGCCACGCGAATTCCCCGCTACTGTGTGGCACGATTACGATATTATAATATCTTGCGAAACGCGTCGTCGCGTTGCATCGATTGCAGCCGATAGACGTAACAGTGTAAGTATACGAGTTGCGGTAATCGAGAGATTCTCATAACGAAATTGCATTCATAGAAATCTCAACGTTGCTCAATTGCATTTCTGGGGGAAACGCTGATTTCCCTGCCGCCACGAAACGATTTGTTCACTTTATTACTTTACAGGAGAAGGGCTGCTATCACGCTGCGAGTTTATCAGCATCGGCTGACCGTCAGGTATCCGAATACACTTTAGTACGTGACGATTTTGCTATAATTTTACGACGGGATCTGCATTCTCGGTGCTGAACTTCGTATCGAAAAATTTTATACAAATGCCCGGAAGTGTAACGTTTCGCGGTAATCACGAAAACAAAAAGTTGCAAAGTAGAACTTAGTAGACCGAATTGGCGATTACGGCTCGTGTGATTGTGGCCCTCGTTTCGCTCGGGCAGCAAACGTCACCCTCGCAACAAATGCCAACTTTCGGTCCTTGTTGCACAGTATATTATTTTAGAATACGTGATTACCGCAAAACATTACCCTTCCCGGCATTTCTGCAAAAGTACTCAATACGAAGTTCAGCTCCGAGAATGCAGTTCCCTTTGTAAATTGATAGGAAAATCTTCGGAAAGTAAAGTGCATTCGGGCACTTCATGCCATCGGCATCATCCATGACGCGCGAGCGCTGAGCCGGGTAACGGTGACTTTTTTTTGTTTTGGTTCCAGTTAATAAAAGTTTCCGGCTGAGCGATGGAAGGCTTTATTACGACGATTAACACCGCGTCTCGCCTCTTGCCCGAGAATTGTTGTCACTTTGTAGTTACCAGGGTTACCGCGATTTCTCCGTGTCCATTGTCGGTGCTCTCGGCGCAGAGATGTCAAGCGTTCGTTACTTGTAAAGACACACTTATTTTTATTTATCCTGTTACGCGCCGGCGTTTATTTTTGTATTAAACATAATTAATACAAAAATATTAATCGTTGCTCGATTAATCATTGAAATGAATATTCCAAGTTGATAATTATGTTTATTTCCCGTGAAATAATAAATCGATAAAACGGAGGATTTTCCACAATGCAAAACACAATTGTTCAATTATATAAATTATCACCGCGGTGATATACGCGGTTAAAGCCATGCAGGGCTATATTTCGTAGGAGCTCACTCAGAGCTAAGTATTTAGTTAGATACAAATCAGGCGAAATCAGAAACAGAACTAAATTGGAAATAAATCGCAAATAGTTGAGGGAATTTGAATGGAAGGATTTTAGTAAAGATTGGTGAATATTTTATAACGCAAAAAAAATTACCAGAACGTAACATATCCTATAATTTGTTTACCATTAAACGTTTGCTAAACGTGGCCCACACGTTATATAACTCATGGTTTTATCTCAATGAAAAATCCTTAAATCACAATAAATTTAATGAAAAAAGACAATAAAAAGTAAATATAACGAGAAACAAGTAACGATGGAAGTAGCGATCTTTATTTTTCTTCGTTACATTTACTTTTTATTCTCTTTTTTCATTAAATTCATTACCAAAAATGTGTTTTAAGGATTTTTCGTACAGTTGAAACGTTGAGTTATACAACGTGTATGCCACGTTCACTAAACATTTAACAATAAACAAATTATAGGGTAAAGAGAAAAAAGTGTGTATTTAAAAGTAACGAACGCTTGACATCTCTGCCTCGGCGCAGCCTATAATTCGCAGTGCTAATGCGCTTGGGTCATCCTGCAAAGGTTACGAAGTTCCGTAAGCGCGTAAAGTCGATACTTTTCGCATTGCTATGCAATCGACGATGCCGAATTCGTATGCACGCAGCGAACTAGCGTCAAACACGACACTGTTTTGGTCTCTCAATGAGCACACAGGTAATACAGGTAAATTGCAGGTTGACGGTCGCACGTTTAGATTTGTCTGGCAATCAATCGCAGCACGATTGGAAACATACAACATTGGGTCATTTTGAAACTTCGAATCCATATAACGCGTTGGGAGATTCAATAATATTGGGACACGTGAACCATTTCTATATTTATTTAACTAATGTATCAAAAGAGTGGCTGTCGAAAAAGAAAGTAAAAGGTTTTCACTGTGACACAATGTGGATCAAAACATTCCTCTAAAGAAAGATCGCCCCGCGGTGGTAAAAGTGATACTAGAAACGCATTTGGATATGGTACATAAATGGAAATTGTGTTCATACCATTTTTATTTATCTCATGGCATTATTATTCAAAACGAATATTAGTAGTTTTCAATTTAAATGTCGCTGTTTTTGAAAAATTTTATGTCGTTTTTAATTTGTTGAAAAAAGGGCGTGGTTGCTCTAACTTTCATAAAAGTTCGCCGATTTACCTTCACAACTGGAGATACGTTCAATGTTGTTTGATATTGAATTTCGACGAAATCGGTGAAGCGGTTCGGAATTTATTGAATTTTGAGTTCTTCGAAAAAAAAAAAAAAAAAAAACATTTTGTTCTAAGTCGCGTCGAATCTCAACAAAGGAACCGAAATGTTCTACAATAGAAAAATAACACACAGCCCTGCTACTGGTACGAAATTTAGTGAGGATCGGTAAAGTCATTCGAATTTTACAGCATTTTGAATTTTTCAAAAAATGTAGATTTTCGCTAAATGTAGCTAAATGTAGACTTCCGCAAAAGTTAAGAAAGTAAAACAAAACTTTGTATCCAATAAAAATGAGATGTAACGGTATTTGTAACGGAGTTTTCTTTTGTTCAAATAAAAAAAAAGTTGCAAAGTAGAACTTTGCACATTGCTCCCTCATTAATTTCCCTTTTTCACAAAGCTTCCTCTATGAGGAAGCCAAAGTAAATAAGCAAGCTTCTTCAGCATAGAGGTGGCTTTGTGAAAAACGAAAATTAATGTGAAAGCAATGTGCAAAGTTCCACTTTGCAACGTGTTTTTCGCAGGTTTCTCATCTCGCGATCTACGCGAGTCCCGAGATGGTATAAAACTTTTGTTTGCGAATGTATTCGCGATTAATTCGCCCCCCGAAGTACCCGCGACCCCGGTTTGTTCGGGGTTCTACTGTATATACACGTACCGATAGACTCGCGCGCGCTATAGTAGCGAACAGTGTGATAATACCGAACTCCCCGAGTCTTCCGAGGTATCGGGACTGTGTGTCTCGAGTGTAATGTCTTCTGCACGTATCGGGCTCGCGCAGCAGCGGCGTGGAGGTTGAGGTGGTGGTCGAGCCCATGGGCGGACCCCGCGCGCCGCTCCCGATGGGGACCTATATAAGAGGACCTGCAAGCAGCGTAAGACGATCTTATAATACATTCTCCACAGTCTCTTCAACAACTGACATGCGATTGCTCGTAAGTATCTCAAAAAAAAAAAAAAAAAAAAAAAAATTACCCCCATTTTACCGTGTCAACACAAATCAATCGATTCACACATATAGGCAACAGTAGAATTCACCAGCGGACAATACACGAGTTTGTCAATACGTTCTCGGTTTGGGACCTGTCGCAAAAAATCAAAAGAAACAAACCCCGAGCGTTTTTCTCATGTCGCGAGAAATTCGTTCTCACACCCAGTGCACAATGACACACAGTGTCCCGTGGGTCTTGTGAAACGACGTCGTAGAAAGTATACCTCAATGTCCATGGAGCTCGGATTTTTAGCGAATGCAATTTTATTGCGATTCACAGGTTGTATTTTCGCTGGCCTGCGCGGTGGGTATCGCGGCCGCGCAATACGATCGTTCGTACCCGACGACGACGCCGGTGCCGATTCTCAAGCAGATTAACAGGCAAGTCTCAACAATTTTTTCACGCCATTTATTCGATATTTTTTGCCGACAGCCGTGGGCGTGAGGTCGTTAGTTCTTTAGTTTCAAGTACATCTCGGACGAGAGAAAGGCAAACAGGATTTTTATTAATAACAAATTCCTTTTGTCCTGTTTTTTTTTTTTTTTTAAATAAGTGTTAGCGGAGCACATTATTGTTAGCAGACACAAGTAGCTGTTTTTTTAACCATGATATTTTATTCTGAAGAAATTTTATGTGCGCCGAACGTGTATCCTCAAGATTTGCATCAAGCAACCATGCCGATACCAAACTTATTGTATCGTTTTTGTTACAATAAGTTTTGCTACAAAAAAGTTTACATATAATTATATAATCGCTACAGGTCGTCATTATGAAATCGTAACTAGACAAAAAAAAAAAAAAATGTTGTCTTAACTTTCATTCTCAAAGTAATGGGGACTTGCAATACTGTTTTGTGATCCACAGACACAACGAGGATGGCAGCTACAGCTACGGCTACGAGGCCGCCGATGGATCGTACAAAATCGAGTCGAAATATCCGACCGGCGAGGTTTACGGAAAATACGGTTTCGTCGACGACTCCGGTAGCGTCAGGGAGATCGAGTACGGTGCATCGAGACGCGGATTCGAGCCGGCTGGCACTGGTATCAACGTTCCACCTCCGACCTTGAAGGGTAATGGCATAGCCGGATCGAACGAACCCGACGACGATGGACAATACCGCGAGGATCCCTCGGTGTATTACACCGATCCTAAGTACACGAACGGCGAACGCTACGAGCGCAGGCGGCCGCCGCCGCCGCCTCCTCAGCAACCGCGTTACCAGCAAAGAGCTCCGCCCGCCGCCGCTGCCGCTTACAACCCTCCAGCGTCTCGGTGAGTTCTCACTTTGCTCAAGACATCTCGTCACTACATTTGCACTTCTTTTATAAAATATTAAATTCCAAATAATTTTCTTTTTTTTTTTACAATTCGTAAAATAAAATAAAATAACAAATAATTTTCAATTCGTAAAATTAAAAATGTAAAATAAAATAAAATAAATCATTTTCAATTCGTAAAATTAAAAATGTAAAATAAAATAAAATAAATAATTTTCAATTCGTAAAATAAAAAATGTAAAATAAAATAAAATAAATAATTTTCAATTCGTAAAATAAAAAATGTAAAATAAAATAAAATAAATAATTTTCAATTCGTAAAATAAAAAATGTAAAATAAAATAAAATAAATAATTTACGATTCGTTTTTTGCACTTTTGATGTTACAATTCGTAAAATATTCAGTACTTCATTTGGTCTGTCAATATTAATTAACGCATTTCGTGGACGCGTCGCAATATAGATTAAAAAAAGATTGAAGATTGTCCGTGGATTATGAGGGATTTGAGGAACTGTGGGAGCTCGTAGCGAAAATCAGCGACCAGAGATATACGTAGCCGCGTCGTCTAACGTTACTTTTCGCAGGGAATGTACCTAATGCAAGACAAGCGTGAAATGTCAAGTGAATCGTTCGAAAGTAGTGAGCAGCGGCGGTTTCCACGCTATTTACCGGCCGACCGTGGATGTTCGAGCATTATATTTATTTACCTACTGTGAATCTCGATTCTCCGAGTTTCAAGGAAGACAGTAGCACGCATTTTTTTTTGTCTGTTTCTCTCAAGAAGCTACCCGGAGTATCGCGAACCGCAGCCGGCTCCCCAACCCCAATATCAACCGCAGGAATATCGTCCGCAGTACAGATCTCAACAGCAGCCGGAATACGAGACGCAGTATCAGCCGGCAGCGCCGATCGCACGGACACGACTCCAGGGACACCCGGCAGCCAACATCGACCTTAACGCTGGATCTTACACCGTCAATTACAGACGATAAACGATGAGTCACGTTTTTTCATCGTTTTTTTTTTCGATTTCAAACAGAAAAAAATTGCTGAACCACATAAGACTATCAAAATCGAAGAAAAAGACCACGATTATGCTATTGTAAATTCGTAGCATTAGATGAAAATGACTCTTCAGTATTTTTCACAAAATTGTGGCTTTTATTCCTATCAATTTCGAGGGAGAATTTAAGTGAAAATGTTCACATTTAATTTCTCTCGACTCGCGCGTTGCACCGTGATGCATTTTTAGTTTTAAAAGAGCCCCGACTGCCTTCGGAATTACGTTGTATAAACTTAGTCCTAAGTTCGTGTTATAATTTCTTCCGGATTGCGAGTATATTGCACACACGAAAATTACAACAACAAAAATCTTCACTACCTCAATAGCAATAAAATCACCGAGTTACAAATACAAACACCGAGTCGCGTGTAGAAGTCGTTTGATTACTGCATCGATGTAGAAAAAAAAGTGAAACCGTTACAGTTCTCCTGTGTTACCATTAGTGCTGCCTCTCACGCAACCGGAGGCTGCTGCGTGTGCATTTACTGACCGACCTGGACACCCAGCAGCGACCTTGTCGGTTCACTTAACGTTACTCCGACATCCTGTATAACGACGTACAAAGGTGCCTTTTATTCGCTCGACGAAAGTCATCGGCTGGAGCCCGTGGGCAGCCACACCTTGGAATTTCATCCGTCGCTCATTCCTCGGGCATCGCGGCCTTCCAGTATTGTAACGCCCGTTGAGATGTCAGCATATGCAATCCATATCAATACATATTCTATATATAAAACCACTGTATCATGGAGAGAGAAAAAAAAAAAACGTATGGCAATAATTCGCAGACTCGTAGGATCGACGGACACGTTGGAAACCTCCGATACCCTCTGATATTGTGAGATCATGTTACATGTGTTGCTATTAAAATTTGGTATTGGTAACTGGAAACTGCGCTAGGAATGAACCGCGTGCTGCCCCACGGAAAAGAAATATAACGCGAAAATATATGTGACATATAGAACTTTTCGAACGATAATACAATAAAAATACATTTTTAAATATATTTTGGATATATCTTAGATATAATTTTCGCTCGCGTATATTTCGTGTATATCCTAAAGTATATCCGACATAGAAGTTTTCGGACAAAATATATCTTGTATGTCTGGAATACATCTTTTATATATCTTACATATACACCCAGAGAAATCGTTCTAATGGGATCTATTCGAGACAAATCCAATTTATTTGAATGAAATACATTTTATTTGATCCAAATAAATTCTAGTAGGCCGGTTATTAAATAAATTATTTACTTAATGGCTGGCCTACCAGGATTTATTTGGATCAAATAAAATGTATTTCATTCAAATAAATAAAGTTTTATTTCAAACAAATTTCATTTGTCTTGAATAGATGCCATCAGAACGATATCTCTGGGTGTACTTTGTTTCCATATGGGTGCCCACTTGTCCCGCGTTTGCTACGCGAGGCTGGCGATTATTGCCACATTTTCCTCTCCACGATGCAGATACAGGGGAGGCGGCAATTAGTAATGGCACGTGGCACGAGTGTTAGCATTATTAATGCGTCGCCCCGCGATTTCCTGGTCTCTCTCTCTCTCTCTCTCCGTTTATCTCTCGCGTTCGCGTGTCCCGCGCGGCAAAAGATCGTCGACTCACGGAGCGCGCCCGTTAAGACGTACACGAGCACAGGACTTCCGGTATGCGATACGATTACTCGCGATCTCGTACGTTACTCGGCTGCTGTCTGCCGCTGCTCCAGTTATTACGTAGCTCGATCCTCGCGCGCGGTCCGAGGCGTCGTATAGACTTGCATAGACCGCGCGAGCTCCGGGTCTACGCGCGTCTCGCCCGTTGACAGACATGACGCGCGGGCGGCATTGCTCGAATTCTCAGGTTGCGGCCACCGCACAGGTGTGATTAATTGTGACCTAATTTAACCGAGCCCTGAAGTATGCGGAGACCCCGAGACGTCCAATTAACTCGGCTGTGAGTTGGCCCACCTTGGGGAAAATTGGACAATGGGAGAATTTTTTTTTATCTAGGGTAAAAAAAATTCACTGTTTTGGGACTTCAGGACCTTCAGGATAAATTAAGCTTGAAGTTTCGTGGATGTTGGCACCGACATGGTCCTTGAATTGTTGTGTGGCTCACAGTATTTTTTTTATTAATTAATTATGTTGTTGAATAAAATGAGACGTGATTTAAGTGGTCCCAAAGCATAAAAAGACTTCCTGCTATGCATAGATTGCGAAAGGGCTGGAACGATCTCGTCGAGATTGCCGGAAATGTTTCAACACCGGCTGAAATCTGATTTAGCTTCGCAAGGTCATTTTTTTCTTGTTACGATTACTAAAAAAATGGCCTCACGATCAAGATTCTTATTTTTTATTTCTAACAAAAATATTTATTGCGTAACGATATTTTCGTTAAAAAAATGTTTGGTCGTTCTTTCTATCCCGTGTCTAATTTAGCTTCGGAAGGTCATTTTTTTCTTGTTGCGATAAAAAAATGGCCTCACGGTGAAGATTCTTATTTTTTTATTTTTAACAAAAATATTTATTGCATAACACAATTTTCGTTAAAAAAATGTTAGGTGGTTCTTTCTATCTCGTGTAGAAACCCGATTTTGAATTCTTACGGCTTGCACTAGATTCAGTTAGACATACCTATCACGTACAGCAGGAGAGAGAGAGAGAGAGAAAGGTGAGATTACGAAAGACGTAGAGATTGTGACCGAACTTTCACGAATATTTTGTTAAGATTGATTGGTCATCGTTATCAGATCGGTCCTAAGTCGCTCACCGCAGGCAATACACGAATAGTTTAATTAAAGCTTGACGAATTGTATAGTAAAATATTATAATTTAATAGTTCATTTTTTTCACGTAATTTCGTTTCACGTTGCTATTATCAGGTAAAAAAACGTAATACATTTTTTTCTACGTAAAAAAGTACAAATGCGATTTTTGAAAATATAAAAAATTTATTTTTTTAACATAATATTAACCTTGATCCAACTAGCCCCGGTCTCCAGTATTGCAACTTTTCGAACGTTCTCATCGTGGTTCGCACGAAACTTCAAGGATGCAACACAATTAGTAGACTTTTTTATTCGGTTGATACCGATTGTGAAATTTTGGACCCCCAAAGAGATTTCGGTGCGGCACCAGCGATTCACATTATGGGAACACAGAGTGAGGCGTATTGTACACGAATATATGTGTAATATACAGTTGTGTAGACCTTTGTCGGACGTAGGATCGCTTATTAGATCCTGATCCTGAACCGTTGAGACAGGCTTAAAACCGAGAACGTTACACATACTGGACATGTATAACACTATAGTTTGCCACGGATCGGTGAACACTCCACTTTCACAATATCTACGTGCCTCTCACGCTGTGCATGTCACGACCCTTCAATTGATTTTTCATCGGGTTTATAACCATGAAGAACAATAGAACATTATAAATTAAATTAATTTTATGCAGAAGAATAAAGTACAGATAAAAAAGGATCTTTTATATAAAATACAATGAAATGAAATAATATTCATAATATAATATAATATAATATAATATAATATAATATAATATAATATAATATAATATAATATAATATAATATAATATTCATAATATTATTTATTTTAATAATAATTAATATTAATTATTATTAATATTAATATTAATTAATATTAATTATTATTTTAAGTATAATTAATTGAATGTAGAATTACATTTTCACTCGGTTTTTCATTGGAATGTTGCATTATCATTGCACTGATAAAATTTGCACGGAACTAAGAATGTCGAAGTGAGAGACTAAGAGTAGTAATTTTTCCGATGGAACTTAACTGTTGCAAACATAAATATCCCACGACGACGAGAAGAAGGAAGAGAAAAGAAATTGTAACTGCGACAAAGCCAGGGAATTATTCAGTTTGATGTTTGCTTGTCAGGCAAAGGAAAGAGAGAGGAAGAGAGATTCGCTATTCCGATATTCGGCCTCGCTCTCTCGCTCTTCCTTGATCTGTTGATTCTGTAATTGCGACCGGCTTCCCGCGCGTTAATTTCTTTCATATACTTTCTTATATATGTATAGCAACAAATAAATTACAATTTCATAAGCCAGTATAATACACGATTAAGCTTACGAGGTGTGGACGATTTCCTTGATGAAACAACAGTACTTTTAATAGTTACATATGAATCACAGTGATATAAAAAAGTGAAAAGTAGGCCTTGGACGTCCTTCCTCATTCTTTGGTTTGTCGCCCACGTGGACAAAAATGAACTGACACAATGAAATATTTTTCGTTGGTTCTTCAAACGACAGCCAATCAATTATCCTCATTTATCTACAACTCAGCTTGGTTACGAAAGCAAAGAAAATTTCTTTTCATGTAGCAACGGTACTAATAATAGATATGATAATTATATGACAAAAATAAAAATGTCGTAACAAAACAAAAATGAAAATGTAACAAAACAAAAATTAAAATAATTATAGGACAAGTTTTTTTTTTTTTTTCAATGTATAATTATCTAAGCTTAATAATTGTTGGCTTTAGCAATTAATGGCAACCGAATAGACGATCATTGAAATATTAGCTTAACGACAGACAAAGTGTTGGCTGCTATCTACGTTGTTATTAATATAATTTTCAATAATTCGGCTCGCTCTGCCCTCGTTACTGAAGGATTGTAATTGATATCCTCCGAGCTTATGCGCCCAATTGCATAAGCGGAGTTGATAGAAAAAAACGTGGCGTAACGTCGCGAGATCGCCGGCCGGAGGAAGTATAACCATAACAATTACAACACAAGGTGTAAGTACATACATATTTGCCACTACCTACTTCCATAAAACGCGCGCGTCTATCATCAAAGTATACTTAAAAGAATATATTCGCGGTTGGCGGCCGCGCTACAGTCAAGAGTCGTGATTTTTTGCTTCCTCATGGAGAAAGGTTTGTTTTCATGAAAACATTTTTTTTTTCGAGATTTTCATGCCAGTATGCTTAGAATCACCTGAAACTCCTAGAAAAGTGAGAGAGAATTGCAAACACTTCTCGACGGTATGAAAATCTGAAAAAATTCGTGCACGTTAAAGGTACTGAAAACATTAATTTTGCATAATAATAATTCTAAAATGGCATTAACAAACTGATGAAAAAAACATTGTTTAACAAATCTCCCGGTTTGTATTCACGAAAATATTTTTTTTTCGAAATATTCATGCCAGATTCAGCTTAGAATCACCTAAAACTCCTAGAAAAGTGGTTTAGAAAAAATGTCCGTATGTATGTATGTGTGCGTGTCCTGGGCTTCAAAAATGCAATCGCCTTTCACTCAGTAACCGTTTGACCGATCGGGCTCAAATTTGGCACGCATGTAGAGTAGTTGCCCCTCTTTAAATGGTGCGATTTTTTACAAAACATATATAGTCATTAAGATTTTATGTAGTTTTTAGTTTGTTGAAAAAAGGGCGTGGTCGCTTTAACTTTCGTAAAAGTTCGACGACTTGGCTAAATAGTTTTTCATAACTGAAGATACGTTCAAAGTTGAATGGTAGTGAATTTCGGCGAAATCGGTAAAGCGGTTCGGATTTTACACCATTTTGAATTTTTCAAAAAAATGTAGATTTCCGCTATAGCTTCTGCAAAAGTTAAGGAGGTAAGACAAAACTTTGTACCTAATAAAAATGAGATGTAACGGTGTTTATGACGGAGTCTTCTTTTGTTCAAATTTAAAACAGTTGCAAAGTACAACTTTGCACATCGCTTTCTCATTAATTTTCGTTTTTCACAAAGCTTCCTCTGTGAGGGAGCCAAAAATGATAAACAAGCTTTTTCATAGAGGTGGCTTTGTGAAAAACGAAAATGAATGTGGAAGCAATGAACAAAGTTCTACTTTGCAACTTTTTACAAGTTCGATTTCTTCCAATTTTCCTGCATTGACTGGCCAAAAGTTTGCCGCGGCTACAATGACTCCGAGTCGTTGACCTTATACAGTCTGATTGGTATAGCTCGCATTTCTCCACTCTTGAAACTTCCGCCCGATTTTTCTTCCGACTCTCCCGAACGTTGTTGTGAAATAAATAAAATCGCGACTCCACTGTAATTCGATATCGAACGGTCTACATAGAGTTAAATGTCAGGGCTGTGGCCCGAGCTCGATTTTTCGGCCCCGCCGAGAATAGTCAGCGCCGTGTGAAAGGTAGGGCGCTCCGATGTCGAGCCTCTCCTCCCGCTGACCCTCATCCTTCTTCTTTTTATTCGCGACCTTGAGTACCCTCGTTGCCACCGCCTTCTCGCGCGGCGCACTTTTCTCCAGTGCCGCCACGGGAGACATCGTTTCGCCTTCCCGCGAGGCTGTGTCTCCTTTCTGGTAAATAATCCTGGGGGATCATTTTTTTTTCGTCTTCCCAACATTTCAAGGGGAGTCACCCAGTGAAGGTCAATGGAACATTTTTTTTTTTCGATTACAATATTGCTGGGAAAAAATGGTGTCGACACCATACGAAATGCATATCACCCCCCCCCCCCATGGAAATAAAATATACTTTACATATATACACGGATATATAATTTAGGTACGCTGTATATAGCGGCAAAAGGTTGTACATCCTCTGTATATCCGATATATATCCGACGGATATATAATGGATGTGTGACGAATATATTCTCGATATAATCCGCTTCTATAAAGCATAGAAGCTCTGTATATAATAGGTGGATGAAAGATACAGTTTCTATACACAGAAAGTACATTGAGAATATATCCTCGATAAACAATAAATCTATAGAATATACATTAGTGATATATAGTAAATATATCAACGATATACATTTGATATGTAATATTTTTCATATTACATATCATTATTATTTTTAATTATTTAATTTTTCTTATTTTTTTAATTTTTTATCGACTATATTTTTTATATACTACGTATCTAACATAAATGCATTTTTATAGATTCCAGATATATAATTTATATATTCTCTAGACATGTATTCTGAAATATATATATATTCTGTATATATTCCGAAATCATGTATATGGTTGTATATATGAAATGTATTGAAGTGTATACCAAAAATATATTAATTACATTTTTGCGATACAAAAAGGTTACATTCGTTATGAGTAAAGAATAAAGAACACGGATATTTGTTTGTGGGGCGGATATTATTGATTATAAAAGCTTCCGATATTCGAATCGCGATCTTTGGCACGTCTGCTCGCTGTCAAAGTCCCGTCGAGACTCTCTTCTGTCATAATCGTAGTGAAGTCGGTCAACTATTCGTTTATCAATTGTCAACCTAACTTATATCGTGTGTCTCATAAGATGTAGTCAGCTATATGCGTTACAGTATGAATTTCCTGTATATCCATGGATATATAAAAATGATAATTCCAAGTATACGTTTTTCCATGGGGGACGAACTAAAGCATTGCAATTTTTTTCTGTGCATCAAAATACATTTTCCTTCAATTCCAGCAACAAAAGTATAAAAAGAAATTCAAACTCTCGAGGTTTATTTTTTTCCGAGCCATTTTCTCGTCCCAAGTGCTCCCAACTTAACCAGTCGTCCACTGTACACGGAAAGTCGGAAGTAAACAGCCCGAGTTTCGTGCATCGTGAAATACGCCTGGAAAATAGAGAGAGAGTGCACTTGGCTTGCAATCGCTCTCAATCGTTTTCAGCGATTTTTCGATAAGATTACACACCGCCAACTTTTCACCCGCACTCGCGAATGTCGAGTGTGACGAGTGTTTATGATAGAAACTACAGTCGATGCTGCGAAAATTCCCTCCTACACCCGAAGTGCGCTCGAATTCACGAAGCGTCACGGACGATCTTGAATTTTCCTTCGCATTTCCCCGAAAGCTCCCTGAAACCCATTTCCAATATTCGACCTAGAACGACCTTAAAACTGGACACGAGCCGCGCGGCAAACTGCGGTGGCTGTCGGGACTTTCGGCGGGGCCGCCACCGCCGTTTTGTCGTAGTCCTTTCTCTTTCACGGGTACACCGAGCGACACGACCCGCGGCTACGCGCGCGCTGAATTTTCTTGCCGGCGATCTATGAAAATAGTTGCACAGTCGTTAGAATTTAACGACACATATTTTGAGAAACCCGTGGATGCCGGGGGAAAAAAACGTGGTCTTTCCCTTTTAAGGGACGCCGGAACCACCCGCAGGACCTATGAATATAATACTTTGTAAATAAAAGATCGCGGCTCGTGGGTTGTGCCGTAACGGCGCGGATTACGTGCGCCAAACTTACGTGTCCAAGTAATCGCCAATCGCGAATCGCGTGCGGCGGCAGTTTTTAAATGGAGCTCAATCGGTTCCTCGAACAACCGGACTAATCCGTGAGTGACCAAATAAATCGTCTGGATCTGAGTCGCGTCGAGTGAGACACGAATCTCGTGTTACGTCATTTTTTTAAGAGGCGAAAATCCCTGAGAATTTTCAGAGTTTTGTGCTTGTTGTAGGTTACAAAAAAATAGTCCATGAATACCAAATTATCGAAATGATCTAAATCAATAAAATTGTAGTATATTTACCGCTCACAATTTCACCCGATTTAAGGTAGTTATGTCGCTTATAGTTAATTTCGCATAAATTCAGGAACAGTGAGGGAGAATTGCAGACACTTCTTCGATGGTATAAAAATGTGGAAAAATTCGTGCGCGTTAAAGCTACTGAAAAGATTAATTTTGCATAATAATAATAATTCTAAAATGGTATTAACAAACTGACGAAAAAAACATTGCTTAACAAACCTCCCGGCGAACCAGATTTGTTTTGTAATGAAAATGATTCGTTCGTTCATCTGAATACGTATGCATTTTTTCAGATTTTTAAATTGATTCTGAAATTTGTGTTTTTGCACACATATTTTAGATATAAAAAGCATGAAATTCAAAGTCAACTTAAAAATCTGAAAAAATGCATACGTATTCAGAAAAATGAACGAATCATTTTCAAAAAAAAAAAAAAAAAAAAAAATGTGGGTCACCGAGACGTTAGTTCAAGAATTTTTTTTCATCAATTTGTTAACAACATTTTTGAATTATTATTATGCAAGATTACTCTTTTCAGTATCTTTAATGTGCACGAATTTTTTTCACATTTTTATACCATCGAAGAAGCATTTGCAATTATCTCTCACTTTTCCCGAATTTACGCGAAATGAGCTATATAAGCGACATAAGAACCTTAACCGAGTTTCCACTGTACAGAAAAATCTATCGTCTTTAAGCTCTCATCCCTCGTTAACGTCCTATACGAGACATCTCTGCGCGGGCGCGTAGTGTCGGAACAAGCGTATCGGATTTCCTCTGAAGCGGCAGCGCGATAATTTTTCGTTTGGCCGAAGAAATCGGAGCGGTTTGGAGGGCAACGTTCAGAGCTGCACGGCGATGGCGAGCATAAGGTGGTGCTCGCCAATGCTGTAACACGACAAGGTAACGGTGGCGGCGGGCGACCGAGTCGAATAGATAGTGAAAGTTCCCCGAAGACAGTAGGGGATGGGGAACGGGGGAGAGCAGGGACGGGGTCCAGTAAGGTATATGAGGGCCTCAGTCCGAGCCCCGGCTGGTACTCTAGCCTCGCTGCCCACTAACACACTGACACACTGAGACGTACGCATTACAACAACAGAGAGAACAACAACAACAAAAAAAAATCAAAAATAAGAAGCACACACACACAACAACAACAAATTCGACAGTATGCGCGGCCTCGCGATGGTACGTATGGTGCATCGAATGACCAATCAGTTTGTTCTACTCTTTTTTTTTCTCTGCCTCTGTCGCTCGGCGAATTAACTATGCGAGCATTATTTTCACGTGCCGGTTTACGAGATGTAACGAACAAACGTGTGTGATGTCCGAAACGCAAGAAATTCCGCGCTGCTTACTGTGAATTGTGAATGGGAATGTACAGTGAAGTAAACACGACAGCTGGTGTCTCTTATCAGGGATTCAGGATAGTTCAGACTGCACAGAAAAAGTGATCCCACTCGACGATACTGTGAAGTTGCGCTCTCGGTTGTTCTCGGAATGTCTCCTTAGTTTCGAGGGTTTTTTTTGCTGCATCCGTGAAATGGTCAAGTTGTGGGCAGGAATTTTTTGTTTTTTTTTCTGTGAAAAAAAAAAAAAAAAAATCGACCCTGTGGTCCGTTTAGTATTTTTTGCTGGAATTTTATCGATTTATTTTTAAATTACGATTTTCTGCGGTAAAAATGACTGAAATTTTCATTAAACGTTCAATAGAAAAAAAAAAAACATTTACTAAAATATGTAATGTAAAAATAATAACGTGAAAGGGCAATTTTTGTCTTGAATTTACAAACCGATTTTATTTCGTTTTCCGGACGTATATCGTAATTTCTGTACCGCATGCGATTGCCGAGACTGCGATATCTGTAACGCATTTCGCGCGACACATTAATACGTTATGATTTTCCAATGGGTGACGTAACAACTGGAAATCGCGTGGATATACCGGTATAATGTGTCTCGAATGTGCGCGCGAGATCGAGAAGTGAAAACTCGTTGCTCGCCAAGTGCTTATCTCGTGTACCGCGTAACGAATACTTTCTCGGGCGTCGGCGGAGAATTGAAAAAATACAAGTCGCGGCAGCTCCTTGTACCTGTAATGATATCTCGTGTACGCTCATGCGTGGCATTAGGAAGCCTGCGAACTTCCCGTTCAACAGGTCCGGTCGTTAGTGTCAATTTCCATATTCATCAGTGCTCGACAACTCCGCGGCTCGCGATTGCCGCATTTTCTCCTGGGTGCAACGTGGTCGCGTTCAATATTCCGTAACGCGAAGGAATTTTAGCGCACTGTACGAAAAAGCAAACCGGAAACATAAGAGCTGAAAATATATTGTTTTAATAATTAGTAATGAAAAAAAAAAAAAAATGGAAAATTCAAGAATTGGAATGTTTAATAATTTAATAATAAAATGAATAAATTATTATAATTGAATTCGTAGAGGTAATCAAAAGGATTTTTTTTACCGAAACATAAGAGCAGAAAATATATTGTTTTAATAACTAGTAATGAAGAAAGATGGACAATCCAAGAATTGGGATGTTTAATAATTTAATAATAAAATGAATCAATTATTGTAATTGAATTCGCAGAGGTAATCAAGCGGATTTTTTTAACGGAGCAATTTTTTGTGTTCATTATAAACTACATTGGCTAGAAACCACCTTCACTATACTTCATTTTTTTCGGTCTCACAAAACTATCAAAGAAGCTGTCAGAATTAAAGTAGAAAATGTTCGCCGGGTTATGTTGTCCACCGAAAACCGCGTTCGCCACTTCCTTGTGGTCCCTTCTATCGCCAGTTTCCATTTTCATCAACATCGTGAAGCTATTTTTCATCTACCTAATCCTCAAACTAATCCGCGAGTTCTATTTCGGTGATTACGACCCAAAGACCGACAAGTACGGACGTTACGACGGTTCAAAAAAATCTCGAGAATCGCCATATGGCAGACAGACGACGACGACGACGAGTCAAGTGAAAATATATCTGGAACCCATTCCGAGGTGTAGAGAAAACTAGCACGGTCATCGATCGAGGGTCCATTCATCGGCTCTCGTAAAAATATTAGAAAGCACCTTTTACGCATTTTCTCGACTTTTGTGCCTCTCAAGAATATCCACGGTGAATTATGACACCAGGGGTTAAACGAGTCAACCCAGTGAAATCACAGTTTAAATAGGACTTTATACAACTAACTCGCGTCCCTTTAACAGGGGGAAACAAAATATGGTAATGATTCCCATAGCGAGCATCTGTTTCACAACCGCTATACACCCAGAGAAATCCTTCTGATGGGATCTATTCGAAACAAATAAAATTGATTTAATGGACGGCCTAATAGGATTTATTTGGATAAAATAAAATTGATTTAATTGAAACAAATTTGATATGTTTCGAATAGATCCCATCGGAACGATTTCTCTGGGTGTACGAATACTCTAGGAATGAACCCAAAATTCTTCTCTCCGCGTAAAAAAATAACCAAACGCCTCAAAGAATTGTCAAGCTACTAAAATAAAAAAGTAAAAAATAAAAATTTTCAGATCCTAGTGGCGACGACCGCGATAACAGCGGTCCTCGGCCAGTACCAGCAACAACCATCGTCAGCGAACTTCGTGCCTGATGAGTACGCGGACTACGAGCAGCGCCCCCGTCCGGCGCATCCGACGCCCCGTAGTTACGCGACGGGCTCGCCGTCCTCGGAGCGTCAGCAGGCGGCGGCAGCAGCAGCGCCGAAACCGACGCCAGTGGCGATCCTGAAGCAAATCAACCGTCACAACGAGGACGGTTCTTACACTTACGGATTCGAGGGGGGCGACGGTTCGTTCAAGATCGAGACTAAACTGGCGAACGGCGAGGTGAAGGGCAAATACGGCTTCGTCGACGACACCGGCAAGGTCCGAGTGGTCGAGTACGGGGCGAATCAGTACGGCTTCCAGCCGGCCGGCGAGGGCATCACGGTGGCGCCACCCACGCTCGTCGACGAAACGACCAACAAAGACGGCCAGACTCAGAACTACCAGGACTACGACTATCAGCAGCCGGCGAAGGCAGCGCCAGCGCCGCAGCGGGCGATCGCCCAACCGGTAGCCGCTCCCCCACCACAGCGCCAGTACCAACCGCAGTACGAGCAACCGGCTCCCCCACCACCGTCCCACACTCAGGCCATCTATAACCCCCAACAGCAGCCGCGCGGCCGCGCGCCACCCCCACCCAAGCCCGCGGTGTTCGCGCCTGCGCATCAGCCTCAGCAGTCGCCGCTTCTGCGCACCAACTACGACGAACCCGCGCCTGCGTCCCAGGCCTTCAACCAGGGCCCGGTTCAATTCAGTCCCGCGCCGGTCCAGGAACGCCCGCAGCACCAGGCGCGCAGCCAACCCAGCGGCGGAATTCTCGACCAATTGGCGAGGGACTACGCTCTGCCGCAAGGCGGCTCTGCGCCTCTTCACGACATCAGCTTCGGCTACTATTAGACGGCTCTGAGGAGCACTTTTTTTTTCTTCGCGTCGCTGTCCCGCTCACTTTTGACTCAACTTTTTTTTTTTCATAATAAACCGAAGTACAGGTATCTGATTTTGGCAACTTTTTTTTTGTCGATTGTTTTGAACGATTTTTTCGGATTTTTTCCGGATACCGGACGAAAGTGTGTACCATATTCGTTCGGAAAATGAGCAAATTATCGCTAATACGGGTTTTCATCAAGTTGAACTGCTACAACCATCGCAAATGAATCTGGATGAATAATATACGATTATTCATCCATCGGAACTGGAAAATTAATTAAAAAATGTATTTGGACGAATAAAATACGCCTATTCGACCAGATAGATCTCGTAGGTAAGTGAAGTCTATCTGGATGAATAATACACAATTATTCGTCCACAAAAACTTGTAAATTGATTCAAATTGTATCTGGACGAATAATACACCACTATTTATCCACAAAAACTTACTAAAGCGGACATTTTCCGCTTTAGTAAGGAATTTTAACGGGTTTTCTCTTTAAAAACACTATATACAGTACTAAAGCGGACATTTTTCACTTTAGTAAGGAATTTTTACGGTTTTTCCTTTTTAAAACATAATATGTATACATAGAATACTAAAGCGGAAATTTCCAGCTTCTACTTCACGAACCATAGGAACCGCCGTTCGGTCGAGATCGCGACGTGAAGTTTTTCGACTTTGTGGACGAATAATATAACACAATTCGTTCGGTATCCGGACGTCTAGACACTTCGATTTTTTTTTACCGAATTCTGTCAATTAATTTGTTTAGCAGAAAATGCGAAAAAAAAAGTTGAATGGAAAGGGAAAGGGTAAATAAGGCCTTGCGTTGTGATCTACAGGCGACGTGAAATCCAACGTCCTTGAAGCATCGTTCATCATCTTTCATACTGAAGGTTAATACGGCTGATCGAAATCTTCCTGATTGGTTGAAAAATTCGTAAAAATGGTCTCAGCAGATATTTGTATTCATTGAGAAACGGAAACGAAAATTTCGATTAATATTGTTACTGAGTCGAGGTACGACGAAAAATTACTAAAAAAAAAAAGCGATCGCAGCAGCACTCGACGATTTTCATACCTAAGAATAAAGGCGGAAAATCAGGGGGTTTCGAGCGTCCTTAAGGATGTACATTTAGCGTTTGCGAGACGGGCGAACCGAGAATGATGGCTGTCCGCACGTTCGAAAATCCATGCCAGGGATGTAAACCGGATTTCGGTGCGATTGAATATTTACACTTGGGTCGTTTTATCGCGCCCGAATCTGCTCACACTGCTCGCACCACTCTGTGATGTGTTTGTGGACTCTGCTAAGAGTGTTGGGCAGCATACGCTTAATCCGTCATTTGTATTACGTAATCATATTTTTTTATTAGATCATTTTGTGAGGCGGCTGAAAAAAGAAAGAAAATAAAATAAAACGTATCGTCAATCTTGTGACGCGGTTTCCTGCTTCGAGAATAATTCAACACGTCCGCTTCCCCTTATTCGTTTATTGTCCTTCAATCTGCTAACTTTTTTGTGGCAACACATTCGCCGTTCATTGGGCTGCCGATCGCCATGCAGTCGTCGAGTAGTTGCACGGAAGCATCAGGGTGCGGCTCGTTGCAAACAATATGAGAGACTAATGTTCAGTCACGCACTCGCCGAGCTCTGGAACTTTCCATTTCTCCAGATGGAGATGAAAAAAAAAAAAAAAAAAAAAAAAAAAAAATCACGAGTGTCCCAATGAATTGATTCATTTATTTTTCCATTAATTTATTTTTCGTGACTTTTCACGCCCTGTTAATAAATTATAGTATCCGCCGATTTGGCCAAACCGATTTCTGTCCTGAGGCCGAAATGAATAAAAAAAGAAATGACGCTGGTAGGAAAAAGCCACGTGTAACTATTTTCGAATACGTATGGCATTTGAAAAATGGTAACGGGGTGTGGTCTATTTGCCGCGTGCCACGCTCGCTGGGTCTCAAATCGCAAGAAACACACGGGCACAACTTTCTAATCGGAAGTTGTCTCTGGATATATAGAACGTATAGTTTTTAAAAATTACGCAATGTAATCGCAGGGATTATGAGCCAGCCGAGAATACAATTTCTGGTGGGAAGAAGAAAATGTGACATGTACATCAACGAGGGTTGCGTCTTGTCTTGTCTCGGAATAAATATAAATATGGTAAATTAATACGAAGAAAGACTGAAGTGGAAAACTGCGTCCCAAGTGCGTACAATTTCCTTATTAGGCTCAGCGAGATTTCATTCACAAGATGATTTTGTATATAAGGGTCTATTTTTCCCATATAGAATGACATAATTCTTGACGTCCAAGTAACGATTTGCACGAATAAAAAAAGTGGAGTGTTACGGATCGAGCTAACGAAACGTAATTTAAATATTTATTTTGGGTTCGTTGTTCGATTAATGATTAAAATCAAGATTTTGAATTGTCTCGCGAATTATTTATATTAATTAAATAACCGAACTTAACGATGATACAACGCCGATAAATCGGGATAGAACTTCTTATATGCCACCGGTTATGGCAATTAACAATTATGATATTAAGCTTAAATTCTAAATCTAAACGATTTTAATATATTTAAGACATAATTGATTGGAGGTTGATTGAAGACTGATTGGTTGGTTCGATGGAGGTAATCAGGAAGGCTTAGGTGGGTGTAAGGTGGGGGAGTAACACGCGGTTGTCGTCAGGCCCAAAAATGCTGACGAGTGCAGGTGAACATCCGATGCGGTCGAAGCCCCGCATCGGATGATTTACAGAGGGCATTGAATGGGATTGGTATGTGGGAATAATCCAAAGACAAATTATTAATATTAAAATAATTAAAATATAAACACGGAAAAATGGCCAGTCCGTAACACCTCCCCTTCTGGTAATCCGTCGAGGAAACGCAATGCCTCGACGGTTACAAAGAACAAGAAGCGCGAAGCGCGGACTGGACATTTTTCATAAAATTAATAAGGCATATAAATTTGGTGTTAAACAACTCGAAAGGAGAGTAGCTCCTGCAAAGTGTGCTTAAAATTAGACTTACATATTTTCATTTGGGCAGGGAATACAAGTGTTGAGTGTGTGTAAACGCTGTGTGTGAAGTTATAAGGGAACGAGACAATTTTCTTGCCGAATCGTAGTCAGGTGAATGCGGTGGTCGTTGTGGTGGTCTCGGGTAATTAAAATGGGCTGATCCGAGTAGATCTAGCCTACTCCCTTCCGAGTTCCGTTGGGTGTTGCTGTCGAATTGACGGTTCGGCTATCAGCGTTGCCAGTTGTCCGGTCCTGATTCTTTTGATTACCCCAGTATTTAACAAGAACAGGGTAGTCGATTGGTGAACGTGATATTCGTGTTCCAAGTGGGCGAGTCGGTGGATGATCTTCGATGTTAATTAAAAAATCGAACATTTTCGTCATGACGTCGATCAGGTCAGACGTCTTTGGTGCCATGTCGAGTTCGTTGTCCATGTGATTGCTTGCCGGTAGAGTCCTAGCAGGTGACGAGTCGTATTGTGCTGCGTCGGGAAATTCCGCTGGCGCAGCGACCTCGGTTTCTCTTGCAGTACGAACGTCGTAGATTTGTTCACTCTTCGGGTGGATACGCGATAATTGTGGGTATTTTTCGCGGAAGTTGTCACACCGTTTAACGGCCTTGTCGGTGTCGTGTTCTCGAGACGTTGACCTTTGTGCCTTTGTTCGGGAAGATGACGAATAACAGGGCCGAGAACACTTGAGAGCAAATTCATCGACCTCATGTTCCATCCAAAATTGAGCTTCCATTGCGGGGGTCAATTTTGCTGAAATTTCCTCCCCAGTCTCGAGATCAGGTTCGAATTGAGGTAAATTCTGTCGAAAATTTGTTAAATTATTGTCGTCTCGGGAGATTTGTTCGACGTCGTGCTGGCTCATTGAGCTATCGTGGATAAAACGATTTTTGGTCGAAAGGTGTACAGCTCTTTGCTGTTCCACGTAGCATTGGACACAATTAGATTCTTGCGCAACGTGAGCGTGAAACAGTTCTTCAGCTTCTAAAGCGTATAGGATTACATCCTCGAACGTTGTGGGTTTTTTGTGCCAGACGTAGTTGACCAGATTTCTACGTAACCCGTCAATGAAGCATCCTAGGACCTTTAAACGGTTGCGCTCTCGTCGTATATCATTTGCAAGATGAGAAGAATAAACGTCTGCGTCGATGTGGTGCTCGATGATTTCAGCGATGCGTTTGACACGAATGGCATATTCAAAAACTGATTCGTAAAATCCTTGAGTAACATGTTGTAATTGTTCTTGATAATAATTAAATTCTTGGAAATGCTCGAAACCTTGTTCATCGTCGTGTCCTCGAAGTCTTCGCGGTTCTGGGGAGTAACCTCTCCTATTAATCCAGGGTAGTCCAGGAAAATCCATAGTGACGTCGACTCGGTAGGGTTTTTTACAATCTCGAATTTTCATGAAACCACTGTGACACTGCTGTTCGCCTCCCCTGATATTTCTGAGGCATTGTTGATTTTTGTTTCAGCGAGTATACAGTTTCGGCACGAAGGAAGGGAATTAGCCAACATTCACAGAACTCCAGAGAAAATTAACGATTCTTCACGACAGTTTCACAAAATTTACGAATACGATTTAACGAACTGATTTTTATGATTCGCATCATATATCGTAAATTCACACGTTCCATATTTTCAATAGTTCACGCAAAATTATTCCGTAATTCACGAAACAATTATTCAGTAGTTCAAACAAATAAATTAGTCAATAGTTCACTTCACTGGTCAAGTTCGATTCATGCAAGACACATTTCAAAACTCGAACATCCCACTTCTGACACCAAAAATTATGTTACGGATCGAGCTAACGAAACGTAATTTAAATATTTATTTTGGGTTCGTTGTTCGATTAATGATTAAAATCAAGATTTTGAATTGTCTCGCGAATTATTTATATTAATTAAATAACCGAACTTAACGATGATACAACGCCGATAAATCGGGATAGAACTTCTTATATGCCACCGGTTATGGCAATTAACAATTATGATATTAAGCTTAAATTCTAAATCTAAACGATTTTAATATATTTAAGACATAATTGATTGGAGGTTGATTGAAGACTGATTGGTTGGTTCGATGGAGGTAATCAGGAAGGCTTAGGTGGGTGTAAGGTGGGGGAGTAACACGCGGTTGTCGTCAGGCCCAAAAATGCTGACGAGTGCAGGTGAACATCCGATGCGGTCGAAGCCCCGCATCGGATGATTTACAGAGGGCATTGAATGGGATTGGTATGTGGGAATAATCCAAAGACAAATTATTAATATTAAAATAATTAAAATATAAACACGGAAAAATGGCCAGTCCGTAACATGGAGAAAACATAATAAAAGTATGGCGACTGACGTTAGTGACGTTAGTGAGTGGCGTTAGTGACTGTGTCACGAATTTTATTATGATTAAATGCCCTTGATATTCGATGCCACTTAAATTGTGCATGAATTAAAATATATCCTCGTGTCGGAGATTCCTTCGATATCGACCAATTTTGCAAGCGAGTTCGATTATTGCTCACCGAACTGACTGCATTTGGCGCTAGCAGCGGTGAAACGTAAATGCCTCAGTTGAACATAAGCGGGAGTATTTGAATTGAATTTACTTTCAGGCAAATAGAAATTTTACGTGTCTGTAGAAATAAAACTTGAATGTATTAAATTAAATAGAAATTATTGAAATTATTAAATTAAATTGAAATTATTGAAATTATTAAATTAAATTGAAATTATTAAATTCAATTAAAATTATTGAAATTATTAAATTAAATTGAAATTATTAAATTCAATTGAAATTATTGAAATTATTAAATTAAATTGAAATTATTAAATTCAATTGAAATTATTGAAATTATTAAATTAAATTGAAATTATTGAAATTATTAAATTAAATTGACTGTAATTTTACTGTCGTATTGATCCACTCTCTCTCTCTCACTCTCTATCTTTTCTCTTAACAAATAGGTATTATTTGACTCGAGATAATCCACAATCTCACCGATTTACAAGCGTAGCGTACGTGAAAATTCGTGCAGGAAGAGCGCGTTCATCCAGTCATCGATTCAGCGTGTTTCCTCATTGATGAGCCCAAGGGTAAAACTCGTCGGGCCGCATCTCGCCGATAATTCACGGACTCGTCGCCTCGCGGTGCTACGAAAGCAACTGTTTCGCGCCAGTTTTCTCTCACACCGCCAGACTAGGTCAGTGGGTTTCGCTCTTACTTGCAGATTACGATCAATTAAGCGAGGAAAAATCAAACGCGACAGAAGAATACACTTCGGCGATATTAGAATATGCATTAGAAAGAGTCTGACTTTACCGTCTGGTGCGAGTTACCGATAAGTGAAAACAGGGCAATTTCGCGATTATACAAGAGGTAATAGATTTCTCATGCATATCTTGATATTCGTTGACTTGCCGATGATCAAATATTCAGCTGCACTATAAAAAATTTCTGTTTGAAAATTCATAATTTGTATATGAAGTTCTATACAATACGGTACATAAAATTTACTATACTATCGTGTCAAATTTTAAACACACGGTATATTAAATTTTAATACACAGTATATTAAATTTTAATATACAGTATATTAAATTTAATTCATTTAACTGAAAGAAAATACTTTTAATTATCGCCGAACAGCTTAATTACGCATGATCCACGAATTCTTGTTGTTGTTAACAATCGGCTGGGGTGGGGCTTGAACTACCGACCCTAGAATTACTCTACTTACCTATATCCCTACCTACCTACCTAAGACGCTACCCATTACGCTATTGCCTACTTGTGAATTTCATTTATTGAAATGTCCTATATAAATTGAACTGAAATAACATAGGCGAAAGATGTCACTGTGTAAAAACATCACTGTGTTTTTTTTCTTACTGTGTAAGAAATGTATGTTAAAGATGTTGTAAATTTACAAACATTTTTAACAGTGTGTATAACTTTTCATTAGCTTTCCATCAATTGAAAAAGCTTGGCGAGAAATTTACTTTTTTAGCTAACCCGACGGATGGAAAAAATAGTTTGGTCGTAAAAAAAAAAAAGATAAAATCTTTTTCGCATGTTTTTTTTGTTGCTCAGCCGCTGGAGGACGAAAAAGATCCAGATCGTAGGTCGAGCTGTGGCCGCTCTGTGAGCCGTGTAAATACCCACGGTGTAGAGGTGCTTACAGACCTCTACGCCTCGCACCCACACTCTTCTCACGGCCTTAAGACAAGACGCTGACGTATTTACGTTGGCTAATCCACATCCGCCTTTGTGTGTGTCTAGTAACGTGGCAAAATTGGCCCCGTTACGACGATGCAGCTCGTCCTCCATGCTCAGCGACCCCCAAGTCATTCCACGGGGCTCGAAACATGGTCGTAACATTTATAATAATTGTTACCGATTAGTATTGCTTTCGTGTACGGTAAACGAAAATGAAACACGGTTAAACGATCAGTCGTCTGGTCAGTGACGCCTGTGTCAAGCCAGAATACGTTAAGTGTATTTTGTTTTTCATCAGTATTTTGTTATTTATTACGAAACGCCACATAAATTTGAATGACTAACATTTATAATAATTGTTACCGATTATTATTAATTTCGTGCACAGTAAAGAAAAATGAATCAAGCCAAAACGGTCAGTCGTCAGCTGGCCAGCAACGCGTCTGTCAAGCCGAAATACCTTTTGTGTATTTCGTTTTTTTATCAGCGAACGATCGGATCACTTTTGTCAAGGTCGCAAGTCGTCCACCCGTTGTAGGCGTAACCATATCACATTGTCTCACGTCCCCTCAAGTGACTAACTTCCTAGAAGGGTCGGGCAGGTCGGCCCCCGCTCACCTTACAGCGATTTTCGCACCTTCATTGTCTCGCGGTAAGTGAAAGCCCTGGTTAATACTCGGACTGAAAAAAGATTTGGTATCAAAGGAACTGAGACCTCGAAAGTGTAAAACGCGTTCACCGGTTTAATCGGATAGTTGAATCGTGTGAAAAATTGTACCTTTTTACGACGCCTGATGTGGCTTTTCTAATTAATTAGCATACCGTCAAATAAATCGCGTGAAACGTGCGATTTTTGCTTCTTGATAGAGGAAGCTTTGTTTTCATGAAAAAATACATTTTCGAGATTTTCATGCCAGTATGCTTAGAACCACGTAAACCGTCGAGAAAAATGGCCTAGAAACAATGTCCGTATGTGTGTGTGCTGGGCTTTGAAAAATCAATCGCCTCTCATTCAAAAACCGTGTGATCGATTTCGCTCAAATTTGGCACGCAAGTAGAGTAGTCGTCCTCCTTTAAATGTTGCTATTGTTGGAAAAAAAATGTATGGTAAAATTAAAATTTCATGTAGTTTTTAATTTGTTGAAAAAAACGGCATGGTCGCTCTAACTCATGGTATTAGTAGTAGTATTGTATGGCAGTGAATTTCGACGAAATCGGTAAAGCGGTCCGGATTTAATTGAATTTTGGTTTTTTCGAAAAAAAAAAAAAAAAAAACATTTCGCTCTAAATCGCGTCGAATCACAACAAAGGAACCGAGATGTTTCACAGTCGAAAAATAACATACAGCCCTGCTACGTACGAAATTTCGTGATGATCGGTAAAGTCGTTCGGATTTCGCACCATTTTGAATTTTTTGAAAAATGTAGATTTTCGCTGTGACTTCCACAAAAGTTAAGAAAGTAAGACAAAACTTTGTATCTTATAAAAATGAGATGTAACGGCGTTTGTAACGGAGTTTTTTTTTTTTCAATTAAAAAAAAAGTTGCAAAGTAGAACTTTGCACATTGCTTCGTCACTAATTTCCCTTTTTCACAAAGTTTCCTCTATGAGGAAGCCAAACTGAATAAAAAAGCTTCTTCATAGAGGTGGCTTTGTGAAAAAGAGAAATTAATGAGGAAGCAATGTGCAAAGTTCTACTTTGCAACTTTTTTTTTTATTCGGTCCCCTCGCAAAATCTCGTTACACCACAAGAAAAAAGAAGCACGGATTTATGGCATCGTCAAGACATATAACGCGTCGCGTACGTTTGGCGTAACACGTTTCGTGGCTTTCTTGGTCGGGCACTGATGGCACTCGAGGCGTAAAATTCCAGCGGGCTCGGGGCTGGGGCTACGCGCCGTACGCATGTACGATGTATTATTTGGAAATAAGTTTGGCAATGGCCATCGTCGAGGGAGTATACGCGCGCGGGTTCGTGCGCGGGTGTCTCGAGCGCGACCGGCCGCCCGGGCGTGCTTATTACCTGTGTGTACCTTAAACACACTCGGGCTGTGCGCGCTCCGCACGGAAGAGACTACGAGACTCTCGCTATCCACCAGGAGCTCCGGGGCCCCCACTATAGTCGCGCGGCTGAAATTCTCTCGCGTATAGGTAGGATATAAAGGACCGTCGCTCAACTATCCGGCTGCACTCACTCAGTGAAACTCTCGGAGGTCCGTTCCTTCTTTACCGTTATCTTCGATCAGCGAACCACGCACCATGAGGATTACACTGCTGGTACGTGTCAATTTTTCTTCTTCTTCCTCCTCTTCTTCTTCTTCTTCTTCTCCCTCTCTTTCTTCTTCATCTTCTTCTTCTTCTTTTTCTTCTTCTTTTTCTTCTTCTTCTTCTTCTTCTTCTTTTTCTTCTTCTTCTTCTTCTTCTTCTTCTTCTTCTTCTTCTTCTTCTTCTTCTTCTTCTTCTTCTTCTTCTTCTTCTTCTTCTTCTTCTTCTTCTTCATCTTCTTCTTCTTCTTCTTGCGTTACGCGTCAACGATAAAAGTTCAGTAATCGCCAATCAGTGCCAAAACGTTTTACCAGTGTGTAAATCCTCGACACGAAAATTATTTTTATTATTACCGTTTTCCACAGTGTTGATTTTTGTGTTATCGTAGTTGTAAAAGAAAATACGTTTATCGTTGACGGGCCATCAATTTATGTGCGATCTTAGTGGTTTCCTCTGGTTCTCGACTTTCCAGTGAATCCATGTTGGTGGCAGGTGATCTCATGATTATTTTCTTTTATTTGACGTGAATTATATAAGGAAGTAATTTGTTAACGCTGCAGAAAAAAAACTAGATAAGATAATAAATGAATGAATCTTTCGGTGCTGGTAAAATCGAAGTTTCCTTTTTTTCATAGCACAATTTTGATACTCCAATTGTGCGTTAATAGGAATGATACAAAATTACAGAGAAAAAAGTTCGTTTCAATCGATGACATTTTTGTTCAGTTCACCAAACTATTTTCCAAAATTGATTACAATGATTATCGAGTATTATTATTTAGTTGGAAAAGTGAACGCAGAAGCTGCGAAAAAAAAAGTCTGACTTTCTTCTCAGTGCCAATCAACGTTGCATCTGCGTATTTTTACCCTCGTTAAGCCGAACCAGCTCCGCGTGATGAGGGATGGTTTTTTTCGATGACTCTCGTGCTGTTTGTTCAGCAGAATTTTTACCTCCCAACTGAATCTTGATATCGCCACGGTACATTACCCGCGACTGCGCGCGTTTCCTCATTTTCTCTCTTTACTTTTATCCTCATCGAGCTTCCAAACTGCTATACTTACAGTCGTTATGCTGTGCATATACATCAACGCGCCGCACGAATCCGTAACGCGATCGTCGCGTCAACTTAGCCGCGAACATCTTAATTAGTCATTCAAATTTATGTGACGTTTCGTAACGTCGTGAAATTCTCTTTTTGGAAATGGAAAGTTGTTATGAATTATTTAGCGATAGACGAGTGCGAGTGACATGAACCATATATACAATATATATAGTACATAGTGTATTTAACTCACGCGTGTGGAACCGTTAGGAATCGAAAGTCCCGCGGCCATTGCCATGACTTTCTTTTCAACCCTTAACCGAATCGCGTGGCTCGTGCGGCACGCAGCCCGCCCGGCCTTGTGCGTAGTCATTCGAGGAACGTGGTCTGATTGCACAATCGCCTTATAATTACATAGTGTTGTCATATCCCGCGCAAAAATCCAAGTGTTAAAATACTATTTCTGTAGTATAAACCGTCCAAGCATTCAAAGTATGTCGTATTGGCCTCAAAAATACTTCGTTTAATACTCCAAAAAATGGAATCCTCAATCACAGGAGTATGTTTGTAGGGTACAGTTTGCAACTAGTAATGGAAATCTGAGATTAAAAACTGAACATTTTCAAAAACTTAAAATAGACGATTCGTTAATTGTAGGTTTTCCAAAATTTTCAGTTTTTGCCCTCAGGTTTCCATTACTAATGGCAAATTGTGTACCCTAAAAACATATTCCTTGTGATTGAGGATACAATTTTGTTTAAATATGAAATGAGTGTCTTTCAGTCCCAGAACGACATACTTTGGTACCTACTTCGACGGTTCATAGTACAGAAACACTCTTTTCATAGTACAGAAAAAGTTAGGATAGACGATTCGTCAATTGTAGGTTTTCGAAAATGTTCAGTTTTTTTTACCTCAGATTTCCATTACAAGTCGCAAATTGTGCCCTAAAAAAATATTCCTGTGATTGAGGATTTAATTTTTTTTAAATATGAAATGAGTATTTTTCAGTTCAATACGGCCTACTTTGGATACTTTGATGGTTCACGGTACAGAAATACTCTTTTAATAGTATTTCTTGTGCGCGGGATAAGACGCGCGCGTTATTGAAACGAAGTGGTCGATGAAATTTTTGGGCGGTGGTGCACGGGTTAGCCGGTCAGGGGCAAAACTTTCGTTCGCTCGACCGGCCGGTCGGCGTGTCTTTTGTCGTAAAATTAATCGACAGACGTCACGGAAAGCAGCAGCGCCGAACGCCACGGCAATCATCAATTTTCAATGTGGCCGGCGAGTCACTCGAGGCCTAGTTTCCTCTCTTAGAAATCAATGGCGGAGAAATCCAACTTGGCGAGCATTGTGTATATACCTACCTGTCCGTCGGTATATATAGCACATTGTGTTTTTATACATATACACGCGTCAATTGCGAAAGCGTATTTAATGGAACCGCGATGATAAAATCTCCCTGCAAATCACAATTTCACATGGCAAAACGTCTCTTTTTTCTCATCGTGCGCATACAGCATATACAGGTATATTATAAATACCCCATCGATTAGCGTCGTTCGCGTGCAACGATTTTCCACTGAAACGCGAATTCGCAATCTCACTCACTCTGCATGCCCGCAACAGGTGGATCGGGTAGCCACAGGGTCACGCGGCTTCGCGTGTATTTACACGTATATTTTCGGACGATGCTTTTTCGCGCGGGCCACGCAATTCGGCCCGCGGCGAACTGGTTTTATTGTTACGATTTTAATTATCTCTAATAAGTCGAGCCACCTGGGCACTTTGGGCATTTTTTTTAAACGCGCGAATTTCACAACTGGTTATAACGTTTCACATTTTAGTGGTTGTGGGGAAACTTTTTAATTTCGAATATTGCAAACAACATTTATATAAAAAAATAAATATAAACATAATTACTGTTTCATATAAAAATATAAGAAATAAAAATATTGAAATATTAAAAAAATATAAATTAGTATCAATAATTCAATAAATGACGTTCATGCAAATATTTTTGTCTCAATTATTATTATCACAGAGAAACGTGAGACTATCGTCGCGAGTCAGACGCTTTTGCCAATCGACGTTGCGTGAATAACGCAAAGTGTATTTACGGAATACACCTCAATTAATACAGATATACGGCCAAGTAGAATCTCAAACCTCGAGGCCAGTCGGTATATCAACAGTTTACAACGGCGATCCGATACCATGAATCAAGTGCAACGCAAGTGTAATAATACTTCGCGTTGTGCATATACCAGTTCAGTTCGGCCTCGGCTGATGTATCCGAGCTTCCTTGACAGCCGGAGGCTGCGAAACGCGTGTGATATTTTCCTGGGACGAGAGACGCGTCACCCCGGTGGAAGAATCATCGTAACGCGTGTAAACACGTAACCCACGAATATAACGAGGAAATAAAAAAAAGAAAAAAAAAAGAAAAAAAAAGAAATAGTTTGCAGCATGGTGGGAAAAGTAAAATAAACGGTCGTTACATCGTAGCAGCGATATCAGAACACACGTTCTCCCTTTGATATATTGCCTGCTATTTGCACCGAACGTGTAACCCTGCGTAGTGTAGCGGTTCACGTGTGGGTGGCGCGCAGTTCCATTGCTCATTCTCCTCTGTTCTCCGCGCAGCGATATTCTTGAGTCACCTTCCAACACTGTGGGAAAATCCGTAGCGCGGAGGCCTCGTGCCCACTTTCCTTTGCCATTTTTTCTTCGATAATTACATCGACGATATCTCCCGCGGGTTCCTGCGTCTCACGTGTGTTCGAGTCTGTTTATTTCTCTCTCTCTCTCTCTCTCTCTCTCTCTCTTTCTCTGTCGTTTTTCGTAGTACTCGTTTTTGAGAAGGCGTCGGCTCTGCCAAGCCATGCGCGACACGTGCGGCGGTGAATGCCCTCGCTTATTATTTTCCGCGCCTTTCACGTGTGGCTTCCTTTTCTATTCACGAGGAAGCCGAAATTGACTTGGACGCGCCACAGCCAGGAAATAATCAGGAAGCAATTTGCCGTACGGGCGGTGTACTTGGCTTTTCGCTTTGATAATTAACGAGACAATTAATGGACGGGAATTCAATTTGGTTGATAAGTAAATACATTATCTTCGTGTAGTCGTGAATTTGTGAGATTATTCTGGGACACCGAGGATGGAATAGAACGACTGAGAGTAGATAAATTAGTGTGTAATTTCGGTGTCTCTTGGTTTTTCGTGCGTTAATTAAGGGGGACTTCTACCCTGGAGTACCGTTTTTCGTTTTATTTTTTTCTGGGGAAACGAATAAATGTTGCTGATTGCGGTTTTTTTTCTACTTGTTATTTATGTTTTAAAGTATACAATGCAATTTTTTTTTTAAGTTAAAAATTGTCGGCGCCGAGGTCCTGATACAATGAATATACAATGCCATTGTATACTATAAAATGTAAATAACAAGTAGAAAACACCCGCAGTCGTCTACTATTATCCGTTTTCCCAAAAAAAAAAAAAAAAAAAATGAAAAATGGTGCTCCAAGGTAGAAGTCCCCCTTAGTGGACTGAAATTCAATTTGGTAGACAACTAAATACATTATCTTCGAGTAGTCGTGAATTTGTGAGATTATTCTGGGACACCAAGGAATCTCCCAGATTCGAACGATCGAGAGTAGATAAATTATTGAGTATCTTCGGTGTCTCTTGGTTTTTCGTAAATGAATTAATGGCACAAAAATTGTCGGAACGATTGGACGTCCCGTTCTCGATCCGCGAGTCGTTGCGCATTGTCGACCAAACAGCAGCCCCACATAGACCCGGACTCGTTGCGTTACTAGACGTGACAGCACGCGTGTCGTCGTTTAACAATAGTCGGCGGACGGCGAACGAGTTGTCGCGTGGTGTCGTCTCCGATGAAGTAACAATAGAAATGCCGTTTCGTTGGTCAATGGCACAAGGGCACATCGAGGGATCCCCCGTGCGCTTTGCATGCCAATGAGCCTCGGACAATCCCCACTCGCGTTCACTCTCCGCGGGTTCTCTCGTAATAATCACAACACCAAAGCCAACGACAGCTAAACGACATTTTTCCTATTAACGCCTCGTGGTCTGTCCTTTGTTTTTACGCATGGCTTAGCCTTCAGCACAATTTGTTTTTATTTTCCGAACGGCTTAACAGACCAGTTCAATATAATACTTGAACACTATTTTCAAATTCAGCAAAATATTTTGGTCTTACAACTGCAAACAATTTTTGTCGCCTTAAGGGGGCCGAGTCAGTCAAAAAAGGTTATTTTTTTATCATAAGGGCGACTAGTCACTTGTTTCCTCGCCGATGAAGTCACAATTTGAAATAATTCTATTCTTTTAGGATTGCAGCAAAAGATTATTTTGTCACTGAACTCACCGGGTGGGTCGGCCGGACTTTTGTTATGGTCCTTAAACTTCAGTTACAGAATAATTTATAAAAAGTGATGATAAAATTGTCTTCAGCGACATGGATCTTTTAAAGTATTAACTTAAAAAAAAATCCCCGTAATTAATTTACGGAGAATTAGCGGAAGCCAAATATGGGAAAAACCCATATTTCTGCTTCGAAGCAACCAGTTGACCCAACCGGTGAGTCTGGTGACAACAAAAAATCGTTCACTGTGATCCTTAAAAAAAATAGAATTATTTCACATTTTTTATTGGCGAGGAAAAAAGAAGCCCTTAGGAAGCCCTTATAAGAAAAATAACCTTTTTTGACTGACTCGGCCCTCGTAAAAAACACACACACATATTTCGTATAACTTTTGTCATAGTCCAAAAAATGTCAACGATAGCTTAACAATTTTCTTTTCAATCACCGTCTCTCTATCCTGGAGAAAGCGATAATAGATATCGCTTTCTCTCTCTCTCTCTCTCTCTCTCTCTCTCTCTCTCTCTCTCTCTCTCTCTCTCTCTCTCTCTCTCTCTCTCTCTCTCGCTCAGCTTGCTCTTTCAATTTTCCAATTTTTCCGTCGATCAGCTCAGTGACGGTTGCCAATATTTCGACATCGTTCCGCCGCACAGACGAATCAATATAGTAATATGCGGCTGATCGACATCCACGGACGTCGGACCGCGAAACGTGCGCTCAGTAATTTCTTAATTGGAATGGCTATTGTGCCCCCCCGAACATTACGACAATTCTCCGCGCGCAATTAATAGCGCGCTCGCTCATAGTTGTATAATGCAACGTCTCGCGATCCCCCGGCGAATTGTCGCGGAAGTCGCGGTTCTTTTATATTCCGTGGAATATCTATATCTATGTATAAATTATCGCGATTAAATTGAAATGTCATCGCGCATCCTCCTATGACTATTCGCGAGTGTTGAGAATTCGTCGCCACGTAGGCAATGGATATACAGCCGGGTAATATGCACTGGCGATGCAACGTGACGGTGGAACCTCCCTGCTGGAGCTTCTTCGAGCGAACATCCTTCGGGTTTTTAGCGCGCCCGGCACCTGTCGCTTGCCGCGCGGCGTCGCGCTCGCGCCGTTTCCTCACCTCGGCTTTACGACTTCATTTATGCTGTCAGGCTGTGCGACTCTCGCGTGCAATCTTCAAACGTAAATCATAACTGTAACGGCGTTCTTGGCTCTCTTCGGGTTTCTTCATCTATATATTTTACCGTTTTTTGTGCAATACCCAAATATCCGCAATTTTTCATGTACGGCGTATAATTATTACTAACCCTTTTTTTTCCGTGTCGCAAGACGTTACACGAAAGTGTATCGCTTGAAAACACCGGAGAGTTTCACACTAGTCCCAAGATTGCTAAATTTTCTAATCGACAAAAAATTGCTCCAATTTTTTAATATCCCGGAATGAACGAAACAATATTGGTCGAAAAAAAAAGGTGTAACGAGGCAAGTGAAATCACGTGAGTTTTGACGAAACAGGCGCGTAAAGTCATTGCCAAAGGCTTTCAACTGCACGCATACGTGGAATATAAACAGTAATTCACTGACGGTTTCGTTGATTACCATTTGCATTCTTCCCACGCAACACGCGTCAATGTGCCTCGATAGGAGAAATCCTAGCGCACGCACGTCGATCTCGTTGAGGGAATACGTATCGTAGACGAGCAAACGAGTACCCTGCGGTATAGAACGCGCTGCGTGCGTCGCTGCTGCTGTTGCTGTTGCTGCTGGGAATCCACGCGAATGTGGTTTCACTTTCATTTTTCCGTCCTTGGAATAGCGGAAACGAGTGTGCCTCTCGCGATCACGAGAGTTCTCGGTGTGTACGCCGTCGGCGGTATCTCCCTCGATGCGATATAGGCGGTGCACAATGCTCTCGGAGTGAATGCCGCCACACGGCGATTGCGGTCTGGTTTACTAATTGATTCAAAGCGCGGCACTCGCGAACAATGTAATTCTACACCGACAACGGATTTTCCGAGAGTCTCGTCTGCGCGGGGGGCTCAAACTTTCGACCGTTGAACGTCAGGCGAACGCGCTCTCGGCTGAACTTATCACCGTGGCTGGTGGCTGGAAAATTAATGCAAATTAGCATTTTAATGCAAATTAGTCCTATTAAAGTTACTAGCGTATTACAGAAAATTAGCGTCAATCGGAGGAAACAAATTTGTGCATGAGAACTAATGGAATTTTATTATCAGGGGTTCGCATTAAACAAAAATGTCCCATAATTTTTGTAAAAACCTATTACAACATTTCTGTGAAAATAATGTTCGAAGAAAAACGTACATTTTTTCCGCGTCTTTTTTTCTCAATGTTGTCCTTCCATCTCGATATTGGAGTCCACATTTGTTCGTACGTGCGGAATTCGCTTGGGAATATATTAATGTATTCACCGCATCGACTCTGTATTTCGCACGGTTGTAATATGTTCAAAGTGTGCGCCCGATATACGTTGAATTTACTGCATCAGAACCGGCGGTAAAGTCACGGGGCAGAACTCGAGCAGACAAAAGGCGTGGTACAAAGTTCTCGTTGCCAGAGGGACTGACTCGCGCAATCGCCCGTGCCAAAACCATTTCAGCGCTCGCCGCGTTGCCTCGCCGTGTAGAGTCGAGTCGTCGCTCTCTCGCTGCCGTCTCTCAATGTGTGTGACTGGCATGCCTGATTATAGAGCTCGGCTTAAACGTCACGATTTTCCGCGCTCGAACAGTCGGTGGCTCATACGATTGAGCGCGCTGATTCCAACGCGAGTCTCTCGTCTCTCGTCTCGAGGAGGCTAACGGAAATATACCAGTAATTGGCATTTAAAGACATAACCCGATGGATATTTAATTAATTTGTTTATTTCAATCGTCGAGTCAATTTCGAGACAGACATTTTTCGATTTTTTTTTACAAAGTCGTTCGCTCGTTTATACCGATTTTCGGACGTCCACCCTTGAAAATCTGTAAACAATGTAAAAATCACGAAGTCAGTACGTTTGAAAATGCATTTTATTTATTTATTTATTTATTTACTTGAAACGTTGACGGGCATAGCCCATTTACATTGAGACGGCCAAACGGTCTAATACAAAAATAATGGCAGTCGGTACTGTGCAATAAAATCTTCATAACTAAAATATATTTTAAACCATGAACGCAGAAGATTTGAACGCTGAAAAACTAAAAACACGCTTTAGACTTTGAAAGCAAAGAAGAAAAAAACGGAAAGTGAATGATGAAAAATCTGAATTATAAAAAATTATACAATTGTCAATTTTCTTCGTGAGTAAGTTTCGAAAACGTGTGCAAAGAGACATTTCCGTGCGCCTGTAGCGAAAAAAGTGACTTATGCTTAACGAAGCCACCAATTTCCGGCGAACCGTTTCGTCTCGCAAAAACGCGGCGGGACACATTTTACAGCAATGATTAGCATTATCTTGGGCTCCGGTCTGCTATTCCTTTGCGCCAATTATTTTGTTGTGTTTACTTCGGAGCAGCCGAACGTCTGTGGTAATGGACAGCTCGCCACCTCCCATTCCGAGCGAGGTATCCGCAGCGAGCAGCGGCCGCGGCGGCAGCACCCCGTGCTCTCTAAACAGCAATTCGCTCGCGGATTACGACCGAAACGACTCCCGGTCTAACGACTCTGAAATCTCCGAGCTAAATTTCCTTTCGAGTCTCAGCGCGGCCGCGCGGTCCGATAGACGGCGCGCACCCGACTTTTACCAGGACTGCCTCTGTGCACTTCTCTCATCGCGCTGTCTCTTCGCTCATTCACATTCTCGCGGTGAATGCAGCGCCGCGAATCCTTTCTTTTCGGTGCTCTCGTTTTTCTGACGAATGGCCTTGGGAACACGATCCACGAGTCTCGCGTACAATGCCGCGCGCACAATTCTTTGCTCTATACACGGCACGTCTCATTCATTATACCCGGAGCGGAAAATCTGCAGTGTTACATCCGGCCCTGATCAGGCCCTATTCAGGCCCTGATCACGTCCTATCAGCTTTCCCACATGGAAGTAACATATATGTCACTAAAAAGTTCTATATGTAACATATATGTTGCATAAAAAAATATATGCGACATGCGACAAATATTTCGGCGACATGTATTTTTACGTATAAATATTTCCATGCGGGTTGTCGGCCTATATGGAAATAAAGTATATGCAAAATATATTAAATATGTATTCTAGATATACAAGATATATTTTGTCCGAAAACTTCTATATGTCGGATATATTTTAGGATATACACGAAATATGCGCGAGCGAAAAATATATCTGAGATACATCCAAAGTACATTCAAAATGCATTTTTATTGTATCATCGTCCGAAAAGTTCGATATGTCATATATATTTTTGCGTATATTTCTTTCTCTTGGGGGAGGGCCTGATCAGGGCCTAATACGAGCCGGATGTAACGCTGCAGATTTTCCACTCGGGTAACTCCGCGGTATCACGTTTGCCTCGTACTTCCGGTAGTTTCACCGTGCCGATCAATTTATATCATTTCTTTTTATCCGTCGATAGATTTCGAGCGACATTCTTGTATTACAAATGACAAGCCCGAATCGCGTCGTGACGGCGATCGGATTTCGTATCGATTTCGATAGATCTCTCCGCGGCCGGGCTACGGTGATCCATATAAATCGTTGATGCTTATCTGCGCCGTTGAAACGGTGGTTCCTGGTAGATATGGACCAGCGGGTACCGCGGACCCCGGGGAACGAATAAATCATTAATATCTCGAGAGTTGCGAGCCCGAGCGGTTCAAGATTGTTCTATCCGGTGAGGAGTGGAAGGCTTGGCTCTCGACCGCAACGTGCGCTTAGGCTACCGGTACCGGTAAACACGCCGGTAGTCCACTTAGCTTTACCTTCACCGGCCTCACGAAAATATGTGCCTACATAGGAGACCGGGGCTAATCGGATCACTATTGTTGTTTGCCTCATTTGTCGGCAAATCACTATTGGGGCTAATCGGATCACTATTGTTGTTTGCCTCATTTGTCGTGCATCCTTGATTGACAAACGACAATTATCCAAAAAGCCCCGGTCTCCCCCGCAAACCGTAATTACCGCAAGAAAAAAAAAAAAAAAAAAAAAAAACCCATTACATTGGAAAGTTTTGCCACAACGAGTCAAGGTCACTCAAAGTGGTTGCTTTCCGGTCACGCCAGATTCTCGTTACACGCTCGATAAAAAGTTGTTATACATTCGTACGGAGAGAAAATCTCGTTCGATCCGAAACATTTCCGACACTCTTTTTTTTTTTTAAACAAGTCCTGCCACCCCTCGTTGTTTCGCACGGGTCCCAATAAAATTCGGCAAAAGCGACAGCGTGTGACGATCATAACGTTTTCAAGCGTAGGCCGAAGCTCGGCCGAGTCAATCGGTCGCCGGCGGTCGCTGCTGCGACACAGTCCCGACCGGCGCTGCGCTCGACATGCCGGCCCATAAGGCGTGGTGAGCATTGCTCGAGACGAGCGGTTCAAGGAGAGCCAGACGGTGGTGAGCAGGCAGCGCGAGAGAAAGAACGAGAGCCGAGCTACGACGCTCTGAATCTGAATCTCTCACGCTGGGCGGCCGCCTCGTACCTCGTTGTAGGTTGAGGTATATATAGCACGTATACTGTACATTATGTTGCGTCGTCTCGGCTGGATGCGGGTCGAGCGCGTTGCTTGCAATTACGTAAGCTATGTTGTGCCGCCGCGAGACCGTCACGACCCTTCCCACCGTCTACCGCTTTGCCGGATGTTTCAGCGATTTTTGGCCATGATACATTTTCGGGCGGCTCATTCACGAGTCTAGATAAAGATAATAAAGATAATAATAATAATAATAATAACAACAACGACAATACTAATAACAATAACAACAACAATAATAGTAATAATAATAACAATAACAATAATAATAATAATAATAATAAGAGTAATGATAATAGCAGTGATAATAATAACAATATTAATAACGATAATGACGATAATACAGGTGAAATGTTGTTATGCTGTCGTTCGGCTTTAAAATGACTTGTGAAAACAGCAATTTTCGCAGTCGTTAAGTAAACGGCATTGATTGGAATGGAATTAATCTTTACGAGAGAAAGGAAACAGACACGTCGACGCAATGTGTATAATCGGCATAATCGTCCGCTAGGTCGAGTGCGTGTGTTACACAGGTATTTGCGCGGCGCGGCTGGTTGAGGTCTGTGACCGCAGTAGTAAGTACCCAACGCGATCAGCCAGCCGCGAAGCCCACTACTCACTTGCCGCCTGTTTACTTCCTTCACTATTTCCCATTCGTCGCGGACGCCCGCGGTAAACCGGCACACCGATTCATAACAATTTAATACACGTACAGTCAAATTGGACACTGTTCGCGACCTTCGTGGGAAGGACGGCTCGGGGTAAAAATAGCTAATTACCAAAATATTTAACGGCTAAAATAGCAAATTTCAAAATAATGAACCGTCTGAATCTGGAATAGTCATTACTGTGCAATTCGCAATTTCAGCCATTCGCTATTTGATTCCATTTTCATAAAGATGTAGGCCAAAATAATGAATTATCAAAATAGCAAATGGCTGAAGTAGCGAATTTCACAATTATGGCCATTCCAGATTCAGACCCTTCATTACTTTGAAACTTGCTATTTTAGCCATTAGCTATTTTGACCTCCACCCGGAAGAACGAACATTTGACATACGTAACTTTTTTTTGATAAACACATTTTAATAAAATAATAAAACAAACTTTATTTATTAGTGACTCGAAAGCAAACAAATTACATTTATTTAATTCATTTCCATAAATACATTTATGGAAAGCATTGTATGCACTTATAGGGTATACGAAACATATACAGTGAGTGCACATAACAACAACGTATCGGTAGAACCGATTTTGCTGGAGTAAGACTTGATAGATAATCGCCTATAAAACACTACATTCTCCCTGTGGTCTGTGCAGCATCGAACGTAACATGGGAAACCAGAGGCGCGCGCAAAGAAGGCTGGTACTTACGTTATCACAATGCGGCAGTAGAAATTCCCCCGTAGTGTGTCTCGCTGTGTCAGCGAGAAGCCGGTTAGATCGCTCTCATCACCGATCGAACGAGATCCTGCGTTGGGTGCGCGCGGTTGCCGCACACGTGAGACGAGAATGACGGTCCATCGGGTACCGGTACCAGTAATGCAAAAGGCGTGCTCGCGATAGCAACTTCGTGACATAACGTTTTTCCACTGCAGCGAGAATCCAACCGCGGTTGCAATAAAACGCTAATTAATCATTGAAAGATGTTTGTTTCTATGCCAACTGCTTATAAGAACGAATTAATGCACTTTTCGTTGGATGATTCAAACGGTTACTCATTACCCCGACTTTTCGATTTTGACACGCCTAACGTGAAAAATCGGTAAAAAAAGGCAAAAGTCGAGATATCGGGATGTTTCAAAATTCATTCTCTTGTTAAGGTAGTACGAATGTACTTTGTTTGACGTCGCACAAGTTCGAGGGATATTGAGAGAGACTTACGAACAATTCTCGATGAAATAAAAATCTGAAAAAAATTAAGCACATGGAAGGTGCTGAAAAGATTATTTTGTCAAAATGGTAATAATATAAACTATGAACAAATTACAGAAATAAATAATTGTTCAACCAAATATCCATCAAATGAATTTTTTTTTGTTATGAATATTATTTATTATTTTTCTGTATAGATATGAATTTTTTCAGAATTTTGTCTGATTTTCAATTTTAACATTAAAAAAAAAACGCAATTTTCAAACACCACACAAATTTCTGAGAAAGTTCATGCGTATGCAGAAAAATAAAAACATAATTTTGATAGCAGAAAAAGGTTGTCGGGTATTTTGTTGAGCAATTATTTATTTCGGTAATTTGGTAATAACATTTTCTTAATTATTATTGTGCCAAAATAATTTCTTCAGCACCTTCCATCTCCCTTGAACCTATGCGACGTCAGACACGACGTTCATACCACCTTAAGTTTGGAATACGTGTGCAAAGGAAGATTTCCGCGCGTCTATAATAAGAAAAATGACTTTATTTTTAGTATAAAGACCCACATCTTTGACAACGAGTTTCGAGTTACAGAAACCTGGCTGGTATTTTTTACACCAGTTATCAGCATTATTTTACACTCCAATCTATTATATTTTACGTGCATTATTTTGTTGTATTTACTCGAGACTATTTCTCCGCGACTTATTATGAAATTTTCAATTATCAGTTTAGCTCGTGTCACACAATACCAGCCTCTCACTGTACATATATTATCATCATATACATAATCGTCACTCGAAGGAGAATAATAATAATTGTACTGATCGTAACAGGTGATCCCGGCGTGTCTGCTGGCGCTGACGTCAGCGCGCCGAGTGCAGATCCGTCCGCGAATCGCCGAGCCTCAGGTGTACTACGAGGACGAGGACGCTCAGGCGGCGGAGGAGGAGTACGCCCCGGAGGCCGTTTACCAGCCGCGTACGCGCGCCCTTCACGCTTCCCGCTCCAAGGACGCGCTCCAGTCGTCGAAGGCCCCGCCGGTCCAGACGATCCGCAACTACAACAAGGTCAACGACGACGGTTCCTTCACGTTCGGGTACGAGGCCGCGGACGGCTCCTTCAAGGAGGAGACCCGCGGCACCGACTGCGTCGTGCGCGGCAAGTACGGCTACGTCGATCCGGACGGCAACAAACGTGAGTTCACCTACGTCTCGGGCAACCCGTGCGACCCGAACGCGCCGCGCGAGGACGACGACGATCTGCCGGCGAAGCAGCAGCGGGAGGACGACGACATATCGGGCCCGGCGAATTACCCGTCGGTTCGCCCGGTCGCCAGGCCACGTCAGAAGTATCCCAGCGCCCAGACGACGGCCCGCGCACCGACCACCATCTTCCAGACGGAGTACCAACTGGACGACGACGCGAGCCAGGAACTCGAGGAGGAGCCAGCGGCGCCGATAAAGCAGCAGCAACTGGCGCCCTCTGCCTTCCGCAGACCGCAGCAAAATTATCTCCAGGCCCAATCGGTCCAGGCGCCCTCGCTGTACAGCTCGTCGTCACCCGCCGCCCCGACCTCCTCCCTCTACCGGCTCTCGACCCCGGCGCCCCAGTACCAGACCCTCACGACCCCAGCGCCACCGCAGCGCGCCCGACCCACGACGCCCTCCTACCGAGCCCTCGAGTCGAGCACCGCGCGCACCGTCGCGGCCGTGCCGCGCGAGCGCCCTCAGTCCGCGGTCGCCATAACCCCCAGGCCCCAGCACCACCAGGTGAACCAGTTGGTAGCCGCGCAGTACGCCCAGCAATCGCCCAGCAGCACCGAGAGACCCGGCGTCGTTTACGCCACCCGTCCGGCCGGTCTCTCGGCCCACCGCACAGCCCCGCCGCCCTCCCACAGCACCACAGCCAGCAGCAGCGCGCCCCAGCGTCATCTTAACTTCGCCGCGGAGCTCGAGCGCTACGTCAGCACCGTGGGCGTCAGCCAGGCTCCCCAGGCGCCCCAGCGCGCCGCGACCACCCCCAACTCGATACCCGCGACGAGAACGAAACCCGAGGCCATCTATCAGTCCGAGCTTCTTTACGATCCCGCAACTGGTCAGTACAGTAATCAGCTCTATCAGAGTTTGCCCCAGACAGTGGGCGATTTTCGTCTGAGTCACAAGCTCCAACCGTTCGTAGGCCAGCCGCAGTCCCAGCTGGGGCTTCAGCAGGTTAGGCAGCCGCAGCAGCAGCAGCAGCAGCAGCAGCAGCAGCGACACCAGATTCAGGCCCAATCCCAAGCGCAGCACCAGTCGGCCCTCTATAGGCAGCCCGCCCGGCAACAAGCCCCCCAGGCTCGGCCCCAGGAGGCCATCTATAGGCAGCAGCAGGCCGAGCTTCTGTCCCAGTCCCAGCAGTTGTACGCCCAGCAGCAACGCAGACAGCAGCAGCCCGGTGAACTTCCGCCTCAGAGGTTCCAGCTGCTCGAGGCTCAGGCCGAGGCGCCGCAGGGTTATTACTACGTTCAGGCGCCTTCCGGCAAGGGGGGTTCGCCGCTTTCCGTTGGGCAGATCGATCAGTTCCTTCGCGGCAGCACCTTCAACGGGGCGTTTTAATCGCGCGCTCGTTGACGGGGGAGGGTTTGATTCGTGGGACTGATTGTGACTGCGCTGCGCACCCGGTTTATGCAACGGGCCTTGAAGTGGCTTTTTAGGCGAATCTTTTTAGGCGACGGGAAAACAGTAGCTTCGCGTGTCCGCGAGTCCGACCGGGTCTGACGATTAACTCGCACTCAGAGAGAAACACGTGGTTGAAAGAACAATACTATATTTTTACTATGCAGTATCATTTCCAGGGGGGACGTTTATATTTTATAGTTACGATAAAGAGAAAAAATAATAGCTGCAAATGTAATGATAGCTGAATTAATCAAATACATAGAGTATCCAGTACCGATCAATATGATCGTTTCTCCTGCGAATTATATCGGTATAGTTCAACCAACTATTCGACTATATTTTTCTCTGTGTGCGGGGCGGTGAAATTTATTTACAATCGCGGGAAGATCGTTTTCCAACCTGCGCGTTAGAATCTTACGACGCGTAACTTAGGACCTAAGAATGGGAGAAACGAACACGAGAGATTCGGTGGGGTGAGGAACGCAGCCTTGGCCAGCTGTCGATGAGCGCGATTATCTTGCAGTCGATGACCTGATGTCGAACAGGAAGCCAGTGACAATTTCACGTTGATGCTCGTCAGGCTCTCAACCGGCCAATCGGTGGGTCGGTGCACTGAGAGAATGATCTGGTATTGGTGACTATAAAGTGACAACCATAAAGTGGCCATTATTTTTTACAGGTACAGCGACTATTTTTCTAGTTATGGTAACTATCAAGCTGTTATCATAACTATTAATTAATTACTGTCAACTATACGAATAATAGCACACCCAGAAAAATCATTCTGATGGGATTTATTCGACACAAATAAGATTTATTTTACTGAAATAAATTTTATTTGATCCAAGTAAATCGTAGTAGGCCGGCCATTAAATAAATTATTTACTTAATGGCCGGCCTAATAGGATTTTATTAGGGCCAATTAAAATTGATTTGATATAAATAAATTTTATTTGTTTCGAATAAAATTTTATTTGTATCGAATAGATCCAATCAGAACGATTTTTCTGGGTGCACAAACAAAATTTGAAGGTCGTCACTTTACAATTACCAGAATTTACACGATTCCCCTGAGTGTGTTGGTGCTGACGCCGATTAGAGTCCCGAGGTGCACGCAGATTGGCAACGAAAGGAAAGGAGCCCGTCCGACGCGTAGTAATGTGCGGACGCGTTGCACTTGAACGAACCGCGGAAGGCCTTTGGACTTGGATAAATATCTGTGAGATTGCCAATGAAATCGATCCGCACACGTAGACCAGGTGGGCTCGATTTCATTGGCATTGCCGCGGATCTCGAACAGATTCGCAGGTCGAAACATATGATTTTCCTTTTTCCACTCCACTTTCGCGCGGTTTTCTTTTTCGTCGTGTTGCTGGTTTTTTTCTCTCTCGACGCCTTCGTGAGTTGTATGCACAGACGTTGGCCGAGCGTTCCGCCCGTTTGTTCGTCCTGTTACCGCGACTAGCTATTAGCGGCGAGCCGCGTCGAACGCCACACGCGTGTCAAGTATGCAGAAACGAGAGTAGCCAGCGAGCGTCGAGAGAAGGAAAACATAGAGAGTGAAAGCACTCGTGACGCAAGACCACGGCGAGAAGTGCAGTCAGAGAGCGTGAGCGAGCATGAGCGAGGATTGAAATATATTAACATGACGATTTTGTCCTAGGGCGTGTAATACCCCTCCCCCCCTTCAACCCGACCTCACGCGGCACGCCGGCAATTCACGAAGCGGAGCAAGCATTGTTTTTTTTTTTCGCGTCGCGACCTCTAGCGTCATATTCTCCACGGTGGGTTAGACGCTTCCGCTTGGCTTAAGGAGATAGTCTCTCGGCACAGTCCCGTCGCATGCGAGTCTCGAGGGAAATTTTGAACCCTTCACGTTGAGATAATAGTCTGAAAAAAAATCAAGCATTTAGAGGGTCTGAACAGACTGATTTTGGTTAATAATAATTCCAAAATGTTACTAACAAATTAGTGACAAAATGAATTGTTCAATAATTTACCCGGCAACCCAACTTATTTCTTAAAATTGCATTTTTTTAATCAAAAAATGGGAGGCGAAAACCGCAATTTAAAAAAATTAGACAAAATTCTGCAAAAAATTCATACGTATTCAGAAAGAGGAATGAATAATTTTCGTGAGAAAAAGAGTTGGGTTGCCGGGTAAATTGTTGAACAAGTCATTTTTTGATCAATTTGTTAATAACATCGTGGAATTATTATAATACAAAATCAATCTTTTCGTTACTTTCTACACGCTTGATTTTTTTTTCTTCGAATTATTACCCCATCGAGAAGGGTTCGAAATTTCCCTGGAAACTCACGTGTGACGAGGACGGGCGTGTCTGCGCTGATAAAGATAGAGCGGAAGAATCGAAACATTTTTTGTAGATCCAAAACGATCGACAGATCTAAAATGCTCGATACATCGAAAATCGGTGCAACACGCTGCGTCAAGCTTTCCATGTATTTTTCGGTGCCCGTTGAGCCCGCATCGCTTCCTCGTCCGCACCGACGCTAAATGATTTTCTCCCGTACTCGCGAACAATGCGAAGTTCCAAAGTGGCGGGAATCTCGCGGTAATCGTTCGGGCTTACGAAAGGCTCTCTCGCGTTCTTGAGAACTCGATTGGCGCGGGTTGCACAACTCGGGGCCGAGACACACAGAATCGAATGGATCGCGGGTAGTGCGCGGCGCGGCTCTCGTTCGCCGGTGGGTGTGTACTCCCGGTATACTATATACAGTTATAGCTCGGATATACGCGGTCTTGTAACGTGGAACGCGGCGGCGGCGGCGGCTGCAGCTGCCGGTCCACCGAGAACCGACTCGGGCATAATAAGGGATTACTGGAACCGAACGTATAAAACACCACTTTCATTGGCGTCGCGCTTGCTTCGCACTAGATCAACCGCACAGCCCGCTCGCATATATGAACACACTCCGGCTCGGCTGTCCCGCTGTAACTCGGCTAACTTTCCACGGGGAATTCATCGTCCCAGTTTTGCGCTCGAGAAGCCTCGAAAGTTCGACCGTGAGTAACGTCAATTCACCTCCCGCTATCGCAGTTGAAACGGGCTCCACGAAATTTTAGACCAATTTTTCTCATTCCGTAATTACTGAAACGACGACTCGACTCTTCGTAATTATTATTATTTCTCTTCAATACACGAAAGCACTAGTATTATTAGACTGTTGGTCGGGCTGATTGTTTCACCCTAGGATTTTCCCGTCCCGAATGTCTCCATCTAATCGACGGAATGTGATCGCGTCGACGAATAATCTGCAGAACGTGGAATACTGTCGACTTCTTAATATCATTGTACATATTATTACTCATCGATATTAAATAATTATTATTACATGTTATTATTATTATTAATATTATTATTAGTGTTATTATTATTATTATTGATAATATACCTTAGTGGTGCGATGAAACAGATCTGCAGTGATTTGCGATATTGAATCTCTTGCGATTATTTTTGTACTGTAAGTATGATGCGGTAATAAAGATTTGACGAAAAATGTATATTTACTTATCAAAATCGTGGTCATGTATTTTTTTTTATCGGAACCCGAAACCTTTCTGAATTTTGGTGTGAATTTCGACTGGAAATATTATTACAAATACTATATGAAGTTCTTATGTGTTGTATTAATACTTAGTATTAAGAAAAACTGCGAGTTAATTTGTAACTAATCATAGCATACGTCAAGTACATGATTTAGATTGAGGATAAACTTATGGTAGAATTTATGTAAATAATCATTTTACGTGTCGTTAAGAAAAATCTTCCTATTTCATGGATTTGTAAACAATTTGCGACTTTTCCTTGGCGAGCACATAAATTGTATGAACCGGTTCTATACACGTTTACATCATAGTTCGCCGAGTACTACGATGGTAATAGTTTTATTTAATATTCGAAACCTTGAAGTATTTAGTTTCCATCAGTAATAAAAACTTAGCGACCGCGTATTAAGTTAGTATGAGCGTTATACCTAATGTCGCGTAAGTTCGAATGAGAATGAGGCAGAATTATGAACAGTTCTCGATGAGATAAAAATCTGAAAAAAATCAAGCATATAGAAGGTGCTGAAAAGATTATTTTGGCATAATAATAATTGAAAAATGTTATTAACAAATTACTGAAATAAGTAATTGTTCAACAAATTCCCCGGCAACCTATTTTTTTTGTTATGAAAATCGTTTGTTTATTTTTCTGAATACGTATGAATTTTTTCAACATTTTGTGTGATGTTTGAAAATTGTGTTTTCTTTCATGTCAAAATTAAAAATCAGACAAAATTCTGGAAAAATTCATACATATTCAGAAAAGTAAACACATCATTTTTACAACAACAAAAATTAGATTACCGGGTAATTTGTTGAACAATTACTTATTTCAGTAATTTGTTAATAACATTTCTCAATTATTATTTTGCCAAAATAATCTTTTCATCACCTTCCATATGCTTAATTTTGTTCAGATGTTTATCTTATCGAGAACTATTCGTAATTCTGTCTCATTCTCGTTCGAACTTACGCGACGTCAGCTTAGGCGCACATACTACCTTAAAAATGAAGGCAACTGGGTTCTACAGAAAAGTAGCAGCTATGGGAAATCACCACTTCACTCATGGGTAAAGGTCATCGAAAATCACGAATCAGTAATAATCAGATCAATTATGTTTCACTGAACCTGTTACTATATACTTTTTTTTTTCTTCATAGATTTACATGGGGGACAGATGACGTTACATCCAATTTTTTTACCCAGTGTGACCACGAAGGGATAAGACGACGGGCGCGACAGCGCCCGTAACCTTTTATAAGAGCGCAGCATTTAGCCTAGTCTACTTAAAAAAGAAAATAACTTTCCAGGGCTGAAGGATCACGGTCGATGTCCCATTGGCAATAGGCAACAAATACCTACGATGCAATTAAAAATGTAAAGCTGTAACCTGTTTTGTATTGTCAATAAATATACTACCAACTACTACTAATTTTCCCATCTGCTCGTACCTCTTTTACAAAGGCCATGGACCTAAGCAAGGCCACGGACAGAGCCCTGGATCTGCTCTGTTGTCACTGACGTAAGCCACGTATTTCTACATATAGAATATTCATAATCGGACAGCTAATTGAAACATAGATTTATTTAACAAAAAGCAATGTCATCCATCTGCAAATAATTTCGTGAAATAAATTCAAAGCTCCATTATAGCTCCATTATAAATGATAATTGCGGCTGCTCCATTGTCACATCGAGACAAGAGACCCTCGATTGCACTAACACAGGCCTTGTCAATCTTCTCGTGTGAAGTCCACGCAATTTCGCACACAGCAGATATAATAGAATACGCAGAGACTTTACCGGCGTTTAATAATAATTACTGTCTCAACCCACCACAGATATGTGGCAACGAAAAATAATATCGTTGAAGGTATACCATAAGAAGAAAAAAAAAAAATGAAACAATTCCAAGACATAGGTTAAGTTATCATCCCATTCTGGGATTCCTTCCTTGGCTGCTACAGTAATGCAATAAACTGTTTTAAGTTACGCCACGCTGTTCACGTAAACATTTGTGCTCAGGGAATCTCGACCTATGGCCGATTCGTTCCACGTAGTTGTGATAAATAAAATAAAATAAAAAATAAAATAAACGAATTACCATTGTTTTAAATTTTATTTACTTAAACAGTCGCTAATGACCTTTATGATAAAGATGCAACTACAAACAATAACAAGATAAAAATAAAATTTTGCCGATTACCCCACAGACAACTCATGTGACCCATTGTTTGTTGTTGTGATAAATAAAATCAAATAAAAAATCAAATAAACCAGTTACCATGTTTTCAAAATCTTTTTTATTTAAACATAGTCGCTAATGACCTTTACGAAAAATATGCAACTACAAACAATAACAAGATGAAAATAAAATGTTGCTGATTACCGCACAGGCAACCCATGTGATCCATTGTTTTTCTCAGCGCTGCCGCGGTCTTTTCGGGAGTTTCCAGAACACACACGCCCAGTTCCAGCGGTATACATCATACGAGAACGGCACCACGAGAGACAATCATCGCCGTGTCATTCTCCCACCCACCCAGAGGGACGTTAAAAAGTCGTTAACGTATGAATGGAGAAATAAACAACTTTCGCGTCGTTGTCCAGGATATCGCGCATATCCCGCGTGTGTAAAATCAAATTTGCCGGTAATGTCGGCGAGGGTTGAGAGATGAGGATGACGGGGGGGGGGGGGGGGGGGCTGTATGGATGCGAAATGCGCGGGAGGAAATTGCGTGATGTAATAATTGTCCCGTTGTGGGAATAATGCCCGACGTGTGGCCCGCGCTCAGACTCGGCCGTCGCGCTTAGGGTATAACCGGCACAATACTCGTGTTGCACACTATGGGAACTATTGTTACACATTTTACAGTCTACTACTGTTCCCCCTGCGGCGAATCAGGTCCCACGTGGCTTTCACTTGTCCTCGCGAGTTGCTATCGTCTTCTCGGGTCCTCCTTCACCTGAAAAGTCCTTTTTGTGTTTCTCCACCCGATTCTACACACACAGACACCACCCGCCGGGAATTATTATTTTTTTTTTCGTTTCGTCCGCTCCACACGGCGCCGCCTTTTTTGCAGTCTCGCTCCATTTCACACTCCCTTTCGTTGCACTCCTGCCGCCGTCGTGTCGGCTGTTTTAGACACGATTAGCGACAGCGGATGCCGCACGTCACGTTACCACGTGATAATTGAGAGTTCCGCCCCGACTATTCAGATTCTTTTAAGATAGAAAAGAAAACAAAAAAACACGAAACACCGATTCTTATCCGGCGTAATGGATGGCACACTCGGCCACGTGGGAATCTTATGAATATTCTAATGACGAGCTGACGCCTTACGTGCGACCACTTTTCACGCTGCGGGACTCCTTTCGCTTTCTTTCAACGTGTCAATGACGATCTGGATATTTAAATCTGGCGGGTACCGCGTTTTTTAAGTGCCGTGGTAACCCGAGTAACGATTTTTGTGTTGTTACGAAAAAGTAATCCGGATGGGATACGTATGTCCGTTTTCAAAGGTGACACGTTTAAATATTACTGTGTTGCAACATTACAGTCAATAATATCACATAAATATGCTATTGTTATTAATATCATACGTGATAAAATCAAAGGAGAAGCAACACTGGAAGGAAATACCATACGTCAAAATAACAGAAGTAACTTTCACCATCTATGAATATAATACACTAAAAATGCCATACGTCAAAATAACACAGGAGCAAATAGTTACATGGCAAAAATGTCTACGAAAAAATATGCCACGGTAAAATGACAAAATCATTTTATTGCATATTCCGAACACCGTTCTGTATATTGTTTATACCTCGTCAAAATGTTGTTTGTAGGCTATCCTATGTCCCAAAGTTAACTACTGGACATCCGATATCTTACAGACAACATTTTCACTGACATATGTAACCAATTCGGATAACTTTTTCGTAACAATAACAACGAAATTGTTACATAGAAAAGTCCCAAGCAAAATACGTGTTTGATTTTATTGTGTCTAATAATTTTTATGTTATTTTAACAATAAAATTTGTTGCTCTCGAATTTGCAAATAAACGTGCAATTGTCCCAGTGATGAAAAAGATTCATCCAGTTTAATTCAAATTACGGGCAGTCCAACTATACGAATTCACGCCCCTACGACCCTTAGGACATTTAATTGGACACTCCCTCTGACGGCCCTGCGGGACGCATTAATGAAGTAACAAGCTGTCATTCGTCGTTATCAAGGTTGATCGTGGCCACGAGAGGGAGGAAGGTAAAGCGCGGGAGTACAAAAGAGAAGGGGCGCCCGGGTATTCTATTCTGTGACTCTATATATAACGGAGCTCCGGCACCCACCGCGGTATTGTCAACATTAACCGCATCCGCGGTAACATGGTTTCCAGTTTAAAGGTACAAGTCTCTCGTTTTTCGTCAGACGCTCGGCCGTCTTCTCTGCGTTTTGTGTACAAGTGAATAAATGCAAAAAAAAAAAAAACGTATCCAAAACCAAGTGCATCATACAACCCCCCAAAAGAAAAAAAAAAAAAAGTTCCATAAATCGCAAGCTAACGAATCCCCTAAAAATTGTCGTAAGCCTGAAGATTGTGTCTCGTGTTGAAACGAAAAAAACATGTCTATTCTGTTAAAGATGACGCCATGGCTAATGGCAGTCTTCTGCCTGGTGACTGCTGGCTGTTCGAACGTGACAGATCAGCAGACATCGGAGAGCCAACGCGACCAAGTGGCCATTCTCAAGCAGATCCGAAAAGTTAACGAGGACGGATCCTACTCCTTTGGCTACGAAGCTGGCGACGGATCTTTCAAGGTAAGTCGACCAGTTTCGGTCGCGATTGAAGAATGTTTCCCGAAAGTCGAGGGACTCGAATTAACATCCACACGGAGAAAAGACAAGAGTTAGGCGGACTCGAAAAGTGGTTGCACGGACTCACTTTTCGTCAGTCCATATAACCAGCCGTTTAAGAGTTAAGACAAGCACTCATGAGTTGTCTCAACTCACAAAATGGTTGTAGGTACGAAGTGAATTGTTCCGGCAACTCATTTTTAGCTAACTCATAACAGAGGAGTTGTCCGAACTAACCTTTTTTCTCCGTGCACGTTGACCATTTCTGGTAAAAATGTCGATGAACCCAAGCATGAAACAAAAAGACAAGAAAAACAATTGCCTGAAGTCTATGACAAAGGAGCCTAAAAATTTGCCAGGTCGAGAGCCGCGACGTTTTAGGCAACATCAAGGGTACATTCGGTTTCGTCGACGCGGACGGCGAAATAAAGAGGGTCTCCTATTCGTCATCGAACGGAACCGGATTTAAAGCTACCTCGGTATCACCATTGCAGGAACACGTGTCGGTTGTCCAGAGTATACCGAGGGTCAATCGAAGCTCGACAACACGAAAGCCAACGGTGACACACGCGACGTCCACGGAGTCCTCGTCGTCAAAGTCATCGTCGGTGGTCCAGGCGATTCCGAGATCGCGCAAGACGTCGTCGACGTCAACGACCACGTCGACCACGACGACCACGGGTTCACCGACCGAGAGTCCCAGACCAATTTTCGGCCACTACATCAAGGCGACGCCGCGAAGTCGTCCCCGTTTCGTGATAAACGGACAGCAGAGGCCGGCAGCCGTCGAGGAAGACCCCAACGAGGATTCCCAGATCACGAGACCCAGCACCGAGGAAAAGGCCGCGACCTATCGGAGAATCCTCTTCGCGAAGCGCCCGATCGACCACAATCTGCGTCCCATAACCGAGGAATTCGAGGAGAAAGAGGAGGAAGCCAAGATCACCACGGGCAACACCCTGAGACGTCAGCTTCACGAGGACACGACGAAACCCGAGCCTAACGACCACGACAACGTCAGCGACAACGTCAACGACGAGCAGCCCGACGTCTATTCCAGTGGTTCCCTGTCAACGACCCGTCCGCTCTTCACAACGACCACGCCGCCCAGGCTGATCCACAGGATTTCGACCCTGAGGACGGAAAGACCAAAGACCATCTACGTTCAGAGCCAGGGCAATCTCGGGCCAGCCCGTTTCGAAAGCAACAACAAGTACGAGAGTCCCCGAGTCTACGAGGAGGAGTCCAAACTGATGCCGGAGGAGCGCGAGGCGCCTCAGCAAATTCTTTACAGGGTTCCTCAGAGAGCAGCCACCAGTGACAACCGAGAATACGCGCGTCAGCATCAGCCAAACGAGCCGGTTTACAGTCAACACCCTAAGCCATATCCGCGTGAGGTTTTCCCCACCGGTTTGCTGGTACAGCAAAGCACCACGGAAGAGGATCCGGCCTACCGAACGGGCATTCCAATAGGCAGAATCCTCTACCGTCCTCATCCCTCCCAACAGCCACTCTACGCGAGTACCACGGACGCGAACGATCATTACCTCACTGAGACTCCGATAACCGAGCCGGACGAGGAATCCCACATGCCGATGGTGCAAAATTACCATCGCCCGAGGGCATTCCAACGACCCTTGGCCTACGCTGATCAAGACGCCACTCGTCAGCGGGTGCTGCTTCGACCCCTGCCACAGCCGGTCCCGCAGCCGATCGATGATCGCGACTATGCCGCACCGGCCGCGGTAACACCTGACTATCCTCACAGATCGAGCCCCATGACGTTACCACCCGAACTACCCAATCCCATTGCTCTTCCCCTGAGTCGCAGGGACTTCCAGATTCTGTTGAGACGCTTGCTGGTCAGTCAATACGGCGCCGAGGCTCTCTCGTATCCCAGAACTTATCTCGAGGACGCGCTGTACGATCAACAGCCTTATCCGACTTATCAGCCTGCTTATCAGGCACCTGTGCCTCGTCAGGTGCCTCTGGCTTACGAATCCGGGACGCTGCCACGCCGGTACGGCGACAGGATACCATTGACCAGACAGCACGGCTACTCCAGGGCGATCAATCCTCTCTATCAGCCTCAGGCCTATGACGACTATGAGGAGGGCAGATACGCGAAACGCGTCTACCGTCAGAAATTCTACACGCGCGAGGTGGAAGGTGACGCGGGTGACGAAATTTTGCCGCCCGCTATCAGGGAGGCTCTTCTCTTGAGAATGCTTCAACTGGCTATCAACGCCGAGAGACCGACCGTCGCCACCATGATGGCGACTACCACAGCTGTGCCCACCTCGATTTACAGGAAAACTGGACCCGTCAGAAGCGTCCAGATCATCAGCGACGATGAGGATGAGAATGACGGTATGAGAAAGAAGACATAGGCCTGGATAGACGCTCGAGTGGACAGTCAAACATATTGGTTGACTTCTAAAAAGAAATTATTGTAAGATGGTTCATTGTTTTTTTTATTTTATTTTTTTTTGCTTCGTCTGTACGAAAAAATGTCGATCAGTTGTGAAGGCCGTCACTGAGTAACTATACAAGAACAGATGTAACAAACCCAGCGGTGGAGAAGGAACCAAATATATTATTTGTAGCTGTTAGTTTGCTGTAGAAACCCGACGAGTAAATGACACACGGATAATTAATATGGCTATGCCTTCCAGTACAATATTGCCAAAATAATTCTCATAGAAATCCGGAAACTTCGCGGGTCCCACGACAACTCCCTCCCTCCGTTCCTCTGTAAATATAACATTGCGTAAACTAGTGTAATATAATATATATGTATATCTGTATCTATACAATATTGAAATAAAGAGTGAGATTGAACGATAACCGGGGCCGAGTGTGGGAATTTATTTTGCAAGAATCGTGGGCAACTGTATTGCTCGGTGATTGCGGCGCGCAGCCGGGAAAGAATAAATAACAACCTTAGTCTTGGGTGTCCCTAATTAGCATCACGAGCGCGTTGCGACACAGAGGGACATCTGTTGTTTGTGTACTCAACGCGAGGCAACGAGATGCGTCGTTGCAGAAGTCGGTTCTGTGTCTAGTGCGAAGATCGTGAAATCTCGGTGAGTTTCCACGCGCCGAGACTTCGCCTCGCACTTTCGTGAACGGCAGTGGGAGGAGCTACTTTAACGTCTCGAGAAAATTCTTTTGTGCGAGGTTGTTTCGTAGTTGCGACTACGGGGTGGTGGTCGTTTGGCGAGGGAGAAATGAGAGATGACGACAAGGGGAGAAGGGCAGTTGGACCTACAATTGTAGGTCCAGTAGAAAATGTAATTTAAATGTTGCACACTAGTTTTATAAATTTACAAGAAGATATCTAACAGTGGACTGACATAGTCCCTTTTTAAGGACCAATAAAAATATCCAATTTTAATTGAGGATGTGGGAGCGCGAAGTGTTCAATTCGGATAAATTCGAGAAAAGTGCAAGAGAATTGCAAACACTTCTCGATGGTCTGAAAATCTGAAAAAATGCATGCACACTAAAAATACATACATACATCAATTTTGCATAATAGTAATTCCAAAATGTTATTAACAAATTGATTAAAAAAATGGCTTAACAAATATTTCGTTGACCAACGTGTTTTTTTTTTGCATGAAAATGATTCCTCTATTTTCCTGTATACGTATGAATTTTTTCAGATTTTTATCTAATCTTTGAGATTTGAGTTTTTTTGTGTATGGAAAATATGTACAAATTTCGAAGATAAGATAAAAATCTGAAAAAATGCATACGTATACAAAAAATAACGGAATCATATTCATGCACAAAAAACTTGGATCAAAGAAATATTTGTTAAACGATTTTATTTTTAATCAATTTGTTAATAACATTTTGGAATAATTATTATGCAAAATGAATCTTTTCAGTACCTTTAGCGTGCACGCATGTTTTCAGATTTTCAGACCATCGAGAAGTGTTTGCAATTCTCTCGCACTTTTCTCGAATTTATGCGAATTGAATACTTCGCGCTCCCACATCGTCAAGAGCTAATGTAATTAGTAAATCGACCAATGAGAAATAAACTGACATTGGAGGTACAAAAATATTGAGGTCTTTTTATTTCGACATAAGGAAAGTTTGATATGGATATTGGTTCCTGTTTATTTACCTTTGCCTCACCTTTCTCTAGTGTTTCGGCAACTTTCCGCATCACCTTCAGTTACGCTGGTGGTATTCATTATCGTGTTTACTACGAGCAGATTTTCTATTAGCAGTCGAAAATTCGTCAACAAGACAATGATCTATATCGCAGTTGACTTCCTGCATTCTACATGATGCACAGTGAGCGTCTTGCGCGCATTTTCCAGTCCTTTCTGTGTCACGAAGTCTGCACCTAGTCTATCTTTTACACGAAACAGTAATGCCAGGTTGTGCCTCACGCAGCTCACTTAATTAGACGTTCTTCATCGTGATTCGAGTGGTGGCGCGGTAAACACACGCGAAGAGGCCGGCTCGCTTTTTTCCCTTTTTTTTTCTCTTCTTTTTTCGCGTTAGAGGAAAGTCATACAAAAGATAGCAATTCGCCATTCCCACTGTGTGTCGTCTGCCGTCGCGTACAGTGACTCTTGGACGGAGGTGAAGAACAGTCCGTCCGCGCACAATAAATAAGGAAATGCTTTCCAGGGAAAAGCGGAGCTTCGAGCCACTATACATAGACGACACAAGTGCTCCGTATAACGCGCTCCGCACTTCTCTACTACGCGAGACGCTCAACTCCCCTTCTGTAATGAAAGTTTCAACCATTGTTCGCGAAACGAGAAAAGAGAGGCAAGAATAAAAAAAACTGGGTGCATTATGTTCGCGGGATCTTACGATTCTGGTGTTGTGCGCGACGTTTTAGACGGGACACGCAACGCGCCCCGTGGAGAAATGTCTCTGGCAAATGGTACATTTTTTCCATCTAAAATATATGCAAGGCGCTTCATAAATTTCAGATATGCCATTTGATTATAATATTTTTTTAAATGAAATATATGAGGAATTCTTTATTGACGGGGCGCTGTCAACATTGATAGTTTCACGCAACGCTCGCCATGGAGAAATGTTTGTGACAAATGGTATATTTTTTTCTATCTAAAATATATACAAGATGCTTCATTAATTTTACATATGTTTCAATAGTATATTATTTAAATAAAATATATGAGGGGATTGTTTATTAACTGGGCCACTGTAAACATAGACTTTCTTACACTTCATTTTCTTTCTTAAAGATTTCTTTCTTTAATACTACTTTGTGTTTATTAATTTTACTAATTTTTCGTTATATACAAGTGTGTCCGATGATTATCTTAAAAAGTATTTTGCGGTCGATGCTACAGTTAACGCTATTACTATTCGTTACGCGGCGAATTACCCGTTATCATGGCCTGAAGATGCGAGCGCGCACTTGGGCACACATCGTTTCAATTCAAACGTATCTCGCGATGACTATGTGCTACCAATTTTATTTTTAGATACACCCGCTCGAGCATTATCTCCCGCTTGGATCGACGTCTCCGCTCGTATCACTTCTGTCGCGATATCCGACGAGACATGCGAAAATAATTGCTTTATTTATTTTTTGTCTTTCGTTTAGACGACTCAAGTTCAAGTGAATCTCGTTTGTCGTCGATTCCGGTGTAAACCGGATTTTGTGTAAACGAAAAAAAAAAAAAAAAAAAAAATGCAGCCGACTTCGTTTCATAAAAAAAAGAAAAATTAAATTTCGTTCAATCTTTTCCTCTATTCTAACTCACGATAAATGATAGCTTTGCGCGGAAGTCAAAATAACAAATTAATATAATCGAAGAAAATCGAGTGTCCGGAGAGCTTCGCGGATATTGCAATAAATTATAAATTAAATAATACTCAATCGTCCCGAGCTTCGAGGTTTTGCACGAAGGCGATAAAAAATACATACAAGTATACTTGTTCCGCGGAAAAAAAGATTGCAAAATGTTCCTTCAGCAATTCGAAGCTACCGAGACTTTCGAGTGCACGGACGCCGATCTGGGCACGTCTTTGAGGCTCTCGACGTCCTCCTCGATGCTGTAGGGGTTGAAGGGCTCGGTCTGCACGGCCACGTCCTCGTAATCGAGCTCCTGGGCGTCCTGCTCGTAGATGACGTCGTGACTCCTGGGCCGGGCGACCGAGGGTATCCAGGGCTGAGGGACGCCTTTGCCCAGGGCCAGGAAAACCGCCGCTGTCGTCAGCAGGACCAGAGACGCGACACCGAACACGAGACGCCACGATCCGGCGATCTTGAAAGTGTGAAAGCGTCCAATTATTATGAAATTTCAACAAAAAATTAGAGGCAAATTTGTCAGTACCAAGCAAAGCGTTTTAGTGTCGCACTTTCTGTCAACTTTCAGCCAACTAATTGTCACTCGCACATGTTTTTTTTTTTTATACGTAACTACAGAAATGTTCTAATGTAAGTTACAATAGTTGTAAGCGAGCAGGACGAGGAGGAACGCGCGACACTCACCGAGCCGTGCAGAGCCTGCGTGACGAAGTAGTTTGCAGCGAGCAAACCGGCAGCCCCAAGAGTTGAGCAAAGAGCGCAGGCCGCCGCGGCGCAGGCCGGCGATTCGGCCGGCGCGAGATCCGCTATTGCCGCCAGTGCACCTGCGGGTGCTGTTCCAGAAACCAGGAGAGCCGCTATTCCCAGCCACGCGGCGCCCAACGCCTGACACCCGGCGTAACCGGCGACGAATAAAAGGGCAGCGGGTATGAAGTGAGCTGGACAAATAATCATCGATGTACATATGTTTTTCTTTATGGACGGTAGAGCCCATACGAAGAGCACATTTTTAGGGCGTTTTTTGCAGTCTTTTTAAGGATGTGGGAGCGCGAAATATTCAATTCGCATAAATTCAAGAAAAGTGCGAGAGAATTGCAAACACTTCTCGATGGTCTGAAAATCGGAAAAAATGTATCACACTAAAGTTTCTCAAAAGATTCATAATAATTGCACAATATTATTAACAAATTGATAACAAAACAGTTTAAGAAATATTTCGGTGACCCAAGTTTTTTTGCATGAAAATGATTCCTTCATTTCGCTGTATACGTATGCACTTTTTCAGATTTTTATTTAATCTTTGAAATTTGTGTTTTTTTGTATGGAAAATATGTACGTATATGTATAAATATGTATGTATGGAATGCGAATTGAATCCTTCGCGCTCCCACATCCTTAAATAAGTGAATCAATCAACACAACGTATTTTAAATGAATAAATTAACGAAAGCATCGTGGTTAAGTAATTAATTAAGGGATGCAATTTAATTAATTAATTAATTGAATGATTAATAATAGCGTTTTTACCTGTGTAGACGACCAATTTTCTGGCAGTGGTAGTCGACACTATTCCGGACTCTCGTACGTGATCAACCAGCAGGCCACAGGTGAGTGCAGCCATGAAGTGACCGATGTGGGGCAACGTGGTCAGCACCGAATCCTGCGTTCGCCAGAAGTCATAAGTTCAACATTTCGTTTTTAAACCAACTCAAGCGAAAGCGTTGTATTCCATTAGTGAAGCACGCGCCGGGTACTCTCATACATCGTCGCCCACTATAATTAAGTCGCTGGATTTAATAGACTCACGTTGGCCGTTGAGAATCCGTAAATGAGCTTGAGATACTTGGTCATACCGAGAGAGAGAGTAGCGTCGCCCCATTGGTTGCCCATGGTGGCTACCGCTGACGCCCATACCGGAACCGATCTCAGCAACTTTCCCCAGGGTATCACAGCCGCCTGGTGTTATGGTCATTTTCGTTCTTTATTTTTTCACTTGTTTTCAGATTTTTTTTTTTTTTTTTTTTCAAGTCAAAGTTACGGGCCGATCAAAGAACTTACATTCGTATCGTGCTGATACGACTTTGGAGTATCCTTGACAAATCTCCCGAAGGTAAAGTACCAGCATAACGCGAGAAGAACGAGACCATAGCAAAGTGAATCTCTGCCGAATGAACGCACGACTGCTGTCCCGATCCACCCGGTTAAGCAGTATCCAACACTCACAGCTTTATCAAGACAAACATCGGAATCGTTTTATTTATACATTTTTATGTCATCGTTGTTTATTGTACAGATACTGGAAAATCTGACGATTTTCTTCACTTACCCGCGTAACAACTAAAATACCAACTTCTATGGTTACTCTTGAACCAGGTCATGGCGAGCATGTGGGCTGCTGGCATCGTCGCACCCTAATAAAAAATGAGTATATATTGATGTTGAAGAAATAAAAGAAATAAAAATGAAAAAGATAAAAAAATATACAGTGGTTAGGAAAAGTCTTGAAGACTTTTATTTTTGTATTTTTTTTTTGTAAATTTCGCACAATATCAGCGTCGTCTGAATGCTTTAATTTTGGCTTCCTTATCGAAGATAAAGAAGCCAAAATTAATCCGCACTAAGCTTTGTGTATCTACAAATACGAAGCTGCAAATAAAAAAGCGCAGCTGCTTCGCGTGCGTGAGAAATACTTGTAAAATAAAAATAATACGACCCTCGGGAGAAAGCGCGAGTGATAATTGCAAAACGGTAAACAGTAAAATGCGTCGCGACTCACGGTACACAATCCTTGAAAGAGTCGAAGCGCAACGTGAGAGGGTCCTCTCCAAGCGGCCGGGACCAAAAGTGACGCGAGGCAGGCGCTGAGCACGGCTCTTGAGAAGACCATCGAAGGTCCTGATCTGCCCCATACGAGACATCCACCGAGAATCGGTCCCGCAACTTGACCCCAGAGAAACGCTTCCCGCATTATTGATTCTGCGCGCTCCTCTTGGGGCAGCTGTCAGGAATCAACGGCTCTCTTAGAATTTTGTTTATACAGTAGAACTTCGATTATCCGAACCCTCAATTATCAGAACGATGACTTAGTTTATCCGATCTCTCAATTGTCCGAACGTTGGCGCGAAATATACATTGTTCCTTGAATACGCAAAAGAGCATTCAACGTTTTTCAGATGTTTATTTGAACGTTAATGTAAACTTAGAAATTTAATATATATATGGGACATTGCACCCCGTTTCGACCTGGATTTGATCTCGACCTCTCCGATTTGGCTCATTATTTTTTATAGGCTTAGTTGGACCCTCAACTGCACAAAAATGTTTTTTGTTGTTCTTTTCTTGCCATTTTTGTTTGTTTAATAAATTCTTAAAGTGACATATATAAAACCCCATAATTTACGAATCTGATAAAATTCTGAAAAATACTTTGTTCAATAACAAAATTATCTAGCTTATAGCCAAACTGGGGAAGACCTTTCTTCCCATAGTTTTTAAGATTTTTTTCTTAAAAAAATTATACAAAAATGGAAAAAAGATCAATCTTCTTTAAAACTATATGAAAAAAGTCATCGCCACTTTGGCTGTAAACTAGATAATTTTGTTATTGAAGAAAGTATTTTTCAGAATTTTGTCAGATTTTTAAATTATGGTGTTTTCTATGTCACGGTAAAAATATATTAAAACAAATTTGCATAGTTCGGGAAAGTCTGAAAAAATTTCTAAAAATCTGAAAAAATTCTGAAAAATCCGATTTTATATTAATATAAACATTTCACCAATCGCCTATAATAGATTCATTATTTTTTATAATTTTTTTCGCATAAAAAAGCTTAAAAACAGTAAGAAGAAAAAATTTCCCCACTTTTTTGTGCAGTTGAGGGTCCAATTAAGCCTATAAAAAATAATGAGCCAAATCAGAGAGGTCGAGGTCAAATCCAGGTGGAAACGGGGTGGAAAGCCCCGTGCATCTCTACCGTTTTTAAGTAAAAAAAAAAAAAAATGTTGTTTTTGATCCCGTCCCCAAAAACACTACGTTTCGATTATCCGAACGCGCCTCGGTCCCAATTGGTTCGGATAATTGGGGTTATACCGCACATTGAGAAAAAATGGAAGAGCTTGTCGAAGCCACGAATGTCTAACCTCCAAGAGGATGACCTCAAAGTCTTCAGTTCGATTTCGACTGGTGATATTGACGAGCATGTCGCAGTGCCACGAGGTGTCGATGATCGCATGGTTGTCCTCCTGATTGGCGAGCAGAGCGACCGAAGAGCTCACTTCGACGGCCCCGCAGAGAGCGAAACCGGCGGCGACGAGGGAGGCGACGATGTGGCGCGCTCGTACAGCCGCTGCAAAGTCAGTTCAGCCTTACAAATCAGCCCCAGCGAATTTTCGTTGATTGAACAAATCGTCCTCGTTGCGTTGTCATTCTCGATTACGATAATTCGCGTGATTCACGCGTTTCGCGTCGTCAGGGTGCTTGGCGTACGCTTTGCGCGGAAAAAAACAGCTCCGAGAAGGAAATATATTTTTTTTATCATTCATTTACGAACGTTATCTGAGGTCTTGGAATTTTTTGTGCGTACGAAGAAAGAAATACGGCGCCAAAATCGAGTCGTATTTTTAATCACGGGCCGAATCACGAGCGCAAATAACCCGAGACACAAGTGGTTTTGTATTGTCCGCACGATTTTCTTCTCCGAGCGGCGATAAAACAGAAAATAATTTAGGCACGTGACAACGCGATTAAAATACGACACGTCGGAATTTTTTTTGTGTTCATGTGACTAACTTGCAAACCTTTCGCCGAAATTCTCGTATAGTGGTGTCGCACTACTCGCGGTTTGTTATGTAACTTATTTCTCTGAGACGAATTTGTCTTTCAATGTCCCCGTTATCGCGACGCGACTACAAATAGGATTTAGAACCGGGTGTCTTCCACTACTTCTAATTACTCGTATGCGTCGCGTCAAGTTCAGAGATCGTCACGTGAAAACTTCGTCGATCGATTGACAAACATGTTCTCACTAATTCGTTAAGGCATGAAATTACATTATATAAATTATATTGTGACGTATTATATTCTTTTTTAATTCATACATTATTTTACCGACGGGGTCAGGCCGTTAAAGTATACAAAATGAAAATAAAAAAAATAGACAATCAAGGTGAAATTTATATTCATTTGTAATTCATAAATTATTTAACCAACGGGGTCAGGCCGTTAAAATATCCATAATGAAAATAAAAAATAGACAATCAAGGTGAAATTTATATTCATTTTTAATTCATAAATTATTTAACCAACGGGGTCGGGCCGTTAAAATATACAAAATGAAAGTAAAAAAAAGTAAACAATCACGGTGAAATTTTCATTGGTTCAAGATTGCACGTTCCAGAGTCTTGCGGGGCTCCTTCGCCACCAAAGTGGACAACTAGTGTACAGCGTTCGGTTACGAGTGTAGGAAGGGTCGTTAGGCGCGAGGAGCAACAGCGGGAAAGGAACGAGTGACACCAGCGGCACGTAACTCGGTAATCACTATCACTTCGTTAATTGCTTCCTATGTACACGAGACGCGTTTCCTAGTTGGATTCGTGAGGGGCACCCGGAGAAGCGCGATGCACACTTGACGCGACGATTTTTCGAGCAGAAACTTGAAGCCAACGGAGCTTGATACGCCGCGACGTTACAATTCGACGACGGAACGAACGGTCGCAAGTGCGATGTGATCTGTACGAACCTCTGACTTCCTTCGCAGCCTGCTTGATCTGTACACTACTGCGCTTCACAAGCTGAGCGCTACCTTTTCTCACGAAGTCCGCCATTTCACAAAGCTCGAAAAAGAGACGCAGTGGCAATGCCGTTCCGCATCCCTTCCTTATCTCCTATCTCGACGCGTTTGACGATTCCGTCTCCACACCTCAGCCACTATCTGTTTCCAATCCTCCGGTCTTTATCTCTCGCGTCAACATTCTTCCCTCTCTCCGTTTTCATCGCGTGAATAAATTATTAAGGCAACCTGCGCGGCCTCGACTTTATGATTACACGACTTTGGCTCCCGGGTCCCACGCAGTGTTCCAAGTCCCCATTAATTTAAGGTAGTGCGATCGGTACAGTCCCGCCAAACTTGAGTTTCAGAGAAAAATCTGAAAAAAAATGAAGCACGTTGAAGGTACCGAAAAGATTGGTTTTTTGTATAATAAAAACTCCAAAATGTTATTAACAAATGAATGGAAAAATGAATTGTTCAACGATTTACCCGGTAACCCAACTTTTTTTCGGATGAAAATTATTCATTCATTTTTCTGAGGATGTACGAATTTTTTCATAATTTTGCCTAATTTTTCAAAATTGCGTTTATTCAAGAAAAATGAGGGGCCAAAACCGCATTTAAAAAATGTAGACAAAATTCTGAAAAAATTCAGACGTATTCAGATAAATTAACGAATAATTTTCATCAGAAAAAAAGTCGGGTTGCGGGGTGAATTCTTGAACAATTCATTTTTTCATTTATTTATTAATAACATTTTGAAATTATTATTATTCAAAACAATCTTTTCAGTGCCTTCAACGTGCTTGATTTTTTTTCTTCACATTTTTATCCCATCGAGAAGTGTTCGAAATATTCTTTAAAACTCTACCTTACTACCTTAAGAATTAAAGTTTACGCAACAGTTTATTTTCTACTTACGATTTTGTAACGATGACTTGAAGCGATTATACAATTAAACATGAACTTTTGAATAGCCGTAAGAAAAATCGAATTTGTACTAAAATTTTGTGAGAAATTGTGAGAAACATGGACAAGCACAGTCGTCCATTATTTTCGCAATGCATCAACAGTATTTCTCCATTTTTTTCAATAAGATTACCATCAAGTTTTATGGGAAATTAATATTTCTTGCCTCTACTTAAAAGTTTACACATCGTATTATAATCATTACGAGTTATTATTACAAAAACATAATTGCAAAGCCAATTGTACCGCGAATTTTATTTCTGTAAAAATAAGGGATTTACAACTCTGGTCCCACGTCGATGGCGCAAGACGAATTTCGAGACTCCATCGGGAGCGTGCAAAGTGGACTTTTGGGAACATCGATGCTGATACAAAAATATGTTTTCGCGAGAGAAAAATTTCGATTTTTATTTTCATTATCAGGATGATGAATATCATATTAAAAAAATTAAAAAATTAGCATTATTTTAGTGGCGGTATAAATAATGAAAACGAATAAAATTGCAATGATCTGGTTGGTAATCACCTCGCATTTCCAGCGCCGCATGTCTCAGTTGTACGCTACCCCGTTTGAGACGTACGAGTGCGGCCATGGTCGTCAAACGGACACGCAAACAGACGTGGCTTCCACGGGAAAGTATCTGCACTTCCGAGACATGTCGAAATTTTTGTGTCTCGTGGATCGACGCACCGACGAAAAAGTCACACGGAGACGATGCAACGAACGCCCGTTCTATTCTCCCACTGAGACGAATACCACCGGCGCACTGGTCATCGGGCGCGCGGCTACTACCGCAAGAGTGAATGAACATGTCGGTTAACGAGTCTTGATACAATAAGTACCCATCCTGGGTTAGCCTTGAAGCACCGTTTGACGCCTACCTTGTCGCATTACTATACGGTCCACCCGTACCGACTCTACGGAGACATGTAAAAAGTACAACTCGTGCACCCTACAGTCGCTTTAATTGTTTTATCAATTTTTCCAGTCAATTTAAATAACGTTTGTATACAATTTATTGTCTTCGCAGTGTTAATATATTATAGCAAAATAAGTATTATTAAACGAATGTTTCATCAAAAGTTTAAAAGTTTCATTCAAGAGAATTATATTTTGCTTCGATATCTACACAGATTTCTCGGCGAAGATGTTCGACGATTAATGTTAACTCTCTTTATTGTTTTTTTACATCATTTATATTATATTATACCATTTTATCAACAAGACATGATTTTGTCAATATTATTAGCGAGATTAGATCAATCTCATCGCAGCAATTGTCATTGACCCCCTGATATCGTAAAAGTGAAGAAGGAACCTGCATTACCTTCGAATGAACATTAAGAGCTCTTCATTACCGACTTCCAGTACATCAAGTGTTGCGATTGCCGACTGTCGATATACATAATCTTCAAGCAGAGAGAAATTCCAATCGATCGCGAGTCCGAAACAATTTCCTACGAAAGCGCAACTTCAGGGCCGCAGAGAACTTAGCTTAAATTTATCCAACGAGCATAACATTACTATCTACTTTAAATTATTATTGCCATATCAAACAGAATTCTTCATCTTTTACACAAAAAAAAAGAAATCCTATATCCAAATCCCATGTTCCCTCAAGGAAAAAAAGCATATTTAAAGTATACTCAAAAGTATATTTTTGGGCACAATAAATATCCTTTTTCGAAAAATTACTTATGTCGAATATACTTTTGGATATACTTAAAAATGATATATTATGGCACATAAACTTGAAATATACTTCCCATGTATTCAGCATGTATTTAAAATGTATAATAAGTATAACTTATTTATTTCAAGTATATTTTATATATATTTTCGAATATAACGAAATATATATTTTTCACTATACTTTGTTTCCATGGGGGTTTCCTGAGGCCGGTGGCAAGCCCAGTGATCTAAAAACCAAGGATGAAAAAACCCCCCGAAAAAGTGGTAAAATGTTGAGCACAAAATGTTACAATAATTGTGATTCTGTCGGTCACGAAGATCTCGTCTCGGAAAATGTTCTAGCAGATCCCCAGCAGGTTGCGTGGCGCGCAGCAGGTGGTCGCGGTCCCGAACGGGCCCCTCGGACGGTCCCGCCCTCCCCTTCCCCTGGCATATTTCCCGTGTCTCTCGGGTCTGGCGTCGGAGAAGCACCTGAGCCGCTATTGGTCAGTCCCGGGCAGGTCAAACGGCCGCACATCGGTAGCGGCATTTGTCATCCACTCTCACGACGATCCAAGAGAGCTGCGGGGCTGCCGCTCCTCTCGGTTCTCGCTGATTTTCCGCGAGACGAAAAATTCGCACGTGTGTTTGTGTGTGTCGATAGAATCGCGGTGATCATTTGGCCGAGCGACGTCGGGCTCACCAGTCAGAAATCGAGCGGGACGCAAATCGAGAGGGAACCGATGCAGCGCGATCGGTCGCACCACGCTCGGTCGTCACGAATCGGCGACTCTCGCACGCGGTAAAAGTCACAGTCGCCGTGTCGCACGCGCGTGCAAATAAATTCCGTTGCCCCGCGACGAAAATACCGATCGATCATGTTCGGATCGGTTGGGCGCCGCGTAACGATCTCCGCGTCCGGAGCGTCCCGACCGACGGTCGTCGATTCTCGACGCGCGTGTGAGTGAAAGTGTCGCGCGGTGTATTTTGCGTCTGTAGCTGCGGGATCGATTTAGTGTTAGTGAAGGTGTAACGTGACGTGCGTAGAGTGTGGATCGTAACCGGTGAATGAACGGATTAGCGAGCTGCCGTCGTTTCACGTGGAGCTTCGCCCTCGACGCGATAAGAAATTGAAGGTTTGTCATTTTTCTTCTGTACTATATTTATACGAAATTGTTGTAAATACTGTTTTTTTTTTCTTCTTCTCAAGTGTCGAAATGTTTTGATCGAAACTGCCTGTTGCGAAAGATAAGAAATCGAAGGCTCGCAATTTTTTTATTCGGAGTGTCTAGACGTCCGGATACCGGACGAATTGTGTTATAATATTCGTCGGGAAAGTCGAAACACTTCACGTCGCGATCTCGACTGAACGCTTCGTATATTTCGTGAGGGAGAAGCTGAAAATTTCCGCTTTAGTATTATATGTATACATATCACGTTTTAAAAAAGGAAAATTCGTGAAAATTCCTTACTGAAGCAGAAAATGTCTGCTTTAGTAAGTTTTTGTGGACGAATAGTCGTGTATTATTTGTATAGATAGACTCCACCAATCTGCGAGATCTATCTGGAGGAATAACCTATATTATTCGTCCAGATAATTTTTTTTTCATTAATTTTCAGTTTCTGATGGAAGTATAATCATTTATTATTCTTCCAGATACAATTTTAATAAATTCACAAGTTTTTGTGAACGAATAATTGTGTCTTATTCATCCAGATACACTTCACTTACCTGCGAGATCTATCTGGACGAATAAGCGCATTTTATTCGTCCGGATACATTTAAAAAATTAATTTTCAAGCTCTGATCGATGAATAATCATATATTATTTATCCAGATACATATGAAATGGGTTTAGCAATTTTTATTTGGCCACTTTCCGGACGAATAAGTTACACATTTTCGTCCGGCATCCGGACGGCTAGCCACAGCCTTTTTTATTTCACTGATTGAAGCAATATTTTTTCTCTCGGTGTACGATAAACTTAAGTCGAGTTAAATGAATGAATGGTTTTAATTGTTGCTTTTTGTTTTCTCGTTGAGCGAAAGTTACCAACGGTGTCGGAGAACGAGCTACTAGCGTAACAGTGGCTGAATAAGCATATTCTCGACTTCTCGGTGGCCCTGGCTGCCTCAGCTATCGCGGTTCCTCGAACAATACTGAGCAGAGAGAGAGAGAGAGAGAGAGAGAGAGAGAGAGAGAGAGAGAGAGAGCGGGAGACCCTCGTGGTCGTTGCCAGGTCTGCCGGCCGGGCGATCCTTTCGCCTCGACCCTTGTTGGATCGGCTAGGACCGGCCAGAGCATTTGGCTGCTCTCGCTCGTCCCTGATGCTCGTTTCTCATTCTAACTTTCCTCCCTGAAGAAAGAAAGAGACGGAGAAAGAGAGAGCAAATCTCTCTCTCTCTCTCTCTCTCTCTTGCACGCGTCCACCGTAACCCGACGCACCTCAATACGCAGTGGACCTTTATTCTCTTTCGGTGTTTTTTTTTCTCTCCTTCTCTCTTCCTATCTCTCTTCTCTTCACTTCTCTCTTCTTCATCTCGGAATGTGAACCTCAGAGAGAACCCCGACCGTCCTGGCAGCAACACCGCCGACGCGATGAATGCATAACGCTCAACAGGTACAGGCACAACGTTCCCCTGTCCGTCGTCACGTTGGATTTTTCAGCAACATTTTCGTTCGGTCTGAATATTATTTTGGTTACTCGAGTTGTCATTACTTTTTGATGATGTCCGTCCTGATTTGCTCCCGTGGAAAATAAACATATGTGAAAATATATCTGACATACGTAACTTTTCGGACGATAATTTAAGGAGGCACTGGTGGAACTGTCCTACATGTAGGGTTTCGTCCTATGCCGAAACCCTACATCCATTGATAATTTAAGGAGGCATCGGCGGTACAGCCGTGTCAATCGTGAACAAAGATTTGAAAAATTATTTGAACATACATTCCAAAGGTAACTTGTGGCAATAAAGGTGGATCTAAATTAAACAGATCCTGCTTATGAAATCTGTATCCATGTATACAGATTTCATGGCATTATTTGTGTAGAAAAAAGAAATGGATAGCAAAAAATTAACAGAAAAATAACTCAGTTTATGCTAATAACTGATGGGATGTATTAAACGCAGTTATTTGGAAGTCAAGTTTTACTTTTTAAAAACCGCGCATTATATACCCTATTGATTATTAGCACAAACTGAGCTATTTTTCAATGATTTTATTTCAATATAATTTTTTCTACATTCAGTAGGATCTCTTTATTTCAGATCTACCATTACTAACATTAGTTTCCCTTTAAAAGAATGTATAAATAATTGTTCAAATCTAACACGTGAAGAAAGTGACTGTACCGCCGATGCCTCCTTAATAAAAAAGTGTTTTAGATGTATGTTGGTTACACCTTAGATGTATTTTTGACTGGCGTATATTTCATGAATATCCTAAAATATATTCGACATTTTGAATTCTTTGGACAAAATGCATTTTATATGTTTTGAATATATTTTGACGAATATCTGAGATATACTGTTTTTCCATGTGGGTGTAGATCCGGAAAATGTGTGCTTGAATGAAAATAAGTGATTGGTCAAAATTGTTAACGTTCGTATTTGAAAATAAAATAAAATCGCAGGAAGAAAAATGCACTGGAGCAACTATTGGATCGTTACAGATAAGATTTCCGGAGTTAGAGTGCAACGACTCCCGCAAGGACAAATTCGCAGCGGCAATGATTAGAATTCCAAGTTTCGTTTATTGTCGAGAAGCATTCAATGTCATAAGTCTTACGACTGCGGAGCCTTCCGACACGCACATTTACGATTTACGAGCGACCCTCGTTTGCGAGACCCGCGACTGCTCAGCTGGCGCGCACTCCGCACACGATTTTTTTCTAACATCCGCCTTCGAGAAGTCGCGCGGGCACCATCAACGTGACTTATTCGTAGTCACGTAGCGACGCCGCGCTGGGACTTGAATCGTTCCATATGAGTCGAAGCGTTATAGTATATTAATCATTTGCATCGCTCGAGCTGGTTCATCGCATTTCCTCTCGGTGAGCCATTATTTTCAATGACGCGTTCGTGACGCCATTTTTGGCAGCGGAAAATGTAAATCAACGCTTGTCACACGTTCGATCTCGCACATACGAAGATTTCTCCGGTTGCAGGTGTATGCACTCTGCACTATACCATCTGAAACTAGCTCATTAACGGAGCGACGCCTATGGCACAATTTTTTGTTTCTCACTCTCCCCTCTCGCGGTGCGTAATTAATCCATATCTGCTTGCTTTGAAATATAATCTCGTGCGAAGAACAACAAGGAACTAAACGTGCGCATTTTCGCATGAAATAACCTTGCGCGTCGTCGCTTCGATGCATATGAATTCGCTAGAGCTCAATCTTTTTTATACAATGGAATCCGTGACACATATAACGTCATATCTGTACAGTAAATCAAACTTATCAGATGACAGGAACAGTGGAGACCACTGGGGACAGTTGAATCGCATTTTTATTATCATAATTTTTGTTCGTTAGGAGCGTCACGTTGTTGCAAGAGAGAATGACAAAAACATGTAGCACATCAGGTTTTAAAAAAATTGCAAAGTATAGCATTGCACATTTCTTTCTCATTAATTTTCATATTTCACAAAACCACCCCTATATGTAATCGCGTTCAGAATTTTTGGCTTGGCTCATAGAGGAAGTTTAGTGAAAAATAGAAATTAATGAGGAAGCAATGTGCAATATTCTGATTTGCAACTTTTCAAAATTAATTTTGCGTGAGTTATAGCAATATGTAAATTTATGAAAACTAGGGGAACAATAACGTGCGAGAACTATGAGAATTTCTAACATATATATAATATATTTTACCATATTTCGTGGTAAAAATTCTCATCGTTCTAGTTCTTCTCGATAGATGGCGTTATATCTCCCCTTTACCGGAAATTTACAATACTTTTTGCTAGAAGTATGGTAAAAAGTATGAGATCCTTCTCTCCGTGTGCGGTACTTGAGATATTAAGATTTTTATTCGAAGTCGGCCACACACATGCATACGTACACACACACAACTACCCGGATATTTTTTCTAAAACACTTTTTTCGATGTTTTGGACCATTCTGAGTATGCTACACGAAAAAGAAAAATTCACGGAAACAAAGCTTCCTCTATGATGAAGCAAAAAGGAAAGAAAAAAATTGTTCCGACCTAACTAGCTGCGCCCCGGTATCCTCTACCTGCCTTCCGTATCAAAGATCAAACAGGATATTAAAAAACAAAGCTGCAAAAAAGATCCATTCGTCAGTCGCGACTCACGACTCATTAAAATGATATCCAACGACGCGCGACGAGAGGGTCGCCGCCGGTCTGTCCCGATCCAAGAATAGCGCACGTAGCGATTGTCAGCTCTATATAAGTGTAACTCACGAGTATCGCGCAATAACGCAACGAATTCGTTCACCTGCGAGCGGGGTGGCTGGATCGAGCGGCGCGCGTTTTCCTGTTTACCTGTGCAGCGGCGGTAACGACGCGAGAAAATTAAACGACCTCGAGGGGCTCGAAGCGTTCGCGAGTGGCAATGAAACTTCCTTCCCGGTAGAGAAACTCGCAAGGTGGATACGTGCAAGGACGCGCGCATGTAATATACATAGAAAACGATGCGGTATATTTATTGGCCACGCATTTTCGCGATACATTGACATTGGCAGAATCGGCAAACCCATGAAAAATGTATGGCGATAATCAATTAAATTTTTTTTTTAGATATCGTACAAATTCTCGCTGAGCTTAATAAATAATATAAATATTTTACCCTAGTATAGAAATTATTGCGTCACGACACTGGACAGAATTTAAGGGGTCATCACAGTGTGACATTTTCAAAAAATCGTGTTTTTTTGGTTGCATTATCGGATGGTATACACTGTCATAAACATTCTCTCAAATTAAATAGTCGAAAGTCGAATTATTTCCGATGGACCTGACATCGCCGATTGATCGTAAGTAAACGATTTATATGAAAAGTATCACTTCAAACGCGTTTATCTCGCAATTGTGTTTTTCAAAGCGGTGTCCACTCTCAAGGGAAGAGTTTTCAAGCTATTCATTTCAAATTTGGACAGAACATTCTTCTCGTCATTCTCAATCGTCCTACGGAACCTATTTTTTAATATTCCTATTTTTTTTTTTTTACGAAAAACTGTCGAAAAAAAGGCAAAATTCGAGACGATTTGTTCAAACCGCCGCCATTTTGTCAAATAAAAAAAAACCTCCATAGAACGACAGCGGCTTTCCGACAGATTAATAATCTGTTTGAAATGGACTTTTCAATCATTTATAACAATATTGAACAATAAATAAACGAACTTACAAAAAATAATTTTGTACTCTTCATTAGTGCCTTGATTTGTACAAAAAAAAGAGACCGATTACTACCTAACCACGAAAAAGAAAATCGCGAAAATCAGTGATTTTTTGACGGGTGACATTGTGATGATCCCTTAATAGCGGTCTCCAGATCGATTTTAGATCCATACAAGGAAGGCGACCTGGTCTCACGGCCAGGTCCTCGTTTCGCCACAGTTGACCCCGTCCTCCAGGGTCAGCGGACAGAATTCCTCATCGGTGACTCTCTCAAGATTGCCAATGTCAGCGCGAGGCTTGAATGGCAATTGGGACACGAGGACGCCTTCCGGTGGTGCCTCGTTATTTTCGTAATCGTCGTCGTCGTCGTCGTCAAACTCCGAAAAATCGTAGTCCTGATGCAGTAGGCCAGCTCTGATTTTCGCCTGCTTAAAGTCCTCGTCGGTCAGGATGATCGTCTTGACTTTTTGCTTCTTTCTGCTCTTCTTCGTCCTCTCCTCGGTTGTTTCTTGTTTCTGTTGATGGTCCCTCGAGGATCTTCGCAGGGTGTTTTTTCGGCTTGGCTTTTTGGCCTCTATTTTATCAACGTTCGAGGTCTCGACGTCAGAGTTGGTAATTCTTGACGTTGCAGTTTTTTGTCTCATTTTCATTTTGTCCCGGTTACTGTTGATGTTGGTCGCGGAATCAGGCTCCTCGTTTTTCTTGTCGTCGACCCGCGGAAGTTTATCGACGTCCAAGCTCGTCGCTCCTGCTGCTGCTGCTGCTGCTCTCGAGCCCGACGACGAGCCCTCCGGGTGTGCATTTTTACGAAGAAGATCGGCGGCGCCTTTCTCGCTGACCTCGCTTTTACTTGCATGACCACCGTCCGTCATATAGCCGGCACTTAGCGCCGCCGCCGACAACGACCCACTTCCGGCCTGGCCACCTGCTAACGCTTCCATACTCGCGTAATCGATTGGACAAGTTTCCTCGCCGAGTGCCGAGAGAGTTTCGCAATTTCTTCGCGCGTTCTCGCTTTTCGGGACGTTGTCGCCCGCAAACGTTTTCCCGGCTTTGTCATTGTCACCTGACAAACCGTAGGCGCTCACGTCGTCGCGCATCTTCGGATTCTTCTGGTACTCTCGCTGCAAGTATTTCTCGAAGCTGTCCTTGAAATAACCGTCTATCATCTTCCACACGTTGGTGCTGTACCAGGAGAGAATTCCGATGAGGAAAATACCGCGAAACACGAGGATCAACATTTTATAGATTTTTCTTTACTAACCCTGCAGTCACGATTGCTTTTATTTTCTATTTATTTTCGTTCAGTCAATTTATTAGCACTGTTCATAGTTATAAAAGTCTTAGTATAAATACGAGAAAAAAACAAAAACAAAAACAAAAACGCCGAACTGCAAATTGAACACCAACTTGCACTCTAAAACGTCACGTCCAAGTGTCGATAAATAGATGAGCTACGTACTGGTGGTGAAACGTTCCGTTCTCGTTCCACTTTGCGCGCGATGTTCCGAGTATACTCTAGAAAGCCGTTTCAGCCTTCCCCGGAGAAGTTCAAACCTGTTTTCATTGCATTTACGACACCTCCCAAGGGGATTTCATTAAAGTGTATCTACGGCGACGATTGAATATCGGTAATGAAATATTGAGATTCCAGGGCGATCGAAGCTCCCGTCGATTCCCTTCGCCGAGCTTCGGGCAGCTTTGCCAGTTTTCCGAGCGCGAAAATTCTTGGCGATTTTCTCTGCGGAAAATTCTTCCGACGATTCCATTAGACGAGGGAGAGGGAGAGAGAAGGAGAAAGAGATAGGGAAAGAGAGAGAGAGAGAGACAGACGAACGTGGCCAGGGGGGTTTCAAGTCTTCGACGTGGTTGCAGCTTGCAGCAGTCGGGACGCTGAAATCGGATTATCAGGCCCCTTGAAATTCCCTTCCACGTTGGGGCTTCCTTCGAAAACGATTTCCTAAATACGTTTCAGCTTTATCCGGGCACTCGAACGAACGAGCGCTGGTTATGAAGAGGAAGCGCGAGAGAGAAATCGAGAGCATCTATGAAACTTAATGCTCGCTGCTGCTGCTATCAAAACATCAAGTATCCTTCATTCTCGCGTGTGACTAACGCACAAAATTCTCGAAAATGCGTTTTTTCCTCGGAAGCCCGAATGTTTGTTGATTGAAAAGGTCCTGATGGATTCTGTGTCGAAATCCCTATCAATTCTGAGGGTTAGAAAATATCCTTTTGACCCAAATACCATGTTTTCCGTTGAAGTATCAAAAGCCACTGACTCTTTCGATAATGACTACACTGGAAGCCAGAGCTGAAAGTCGATCGACAGGTTAAGGAACCATCAGCGTTGAAGGATCAAGGCCGATAATCGGAAGATTTGAACCCTGCAAGGGCAGGCCTGCGACACTGGCAGGGCCTCGGGTCCACCTTGGCTAGCCAGCCGTGATAATGGAAGCATGGAATCTGGAAAAGCACGTAATTTAGGCTCTCTATCGGGTGGCTGAAACTGCGGTGTAACCTTTGCGGCTTAGGGCGTCGTTCTGAGTAGCAGCAGCAACAGCAGTGGGAAATCTCGTGGTTGCACCGTCCCCAAGGGCCGTTCTCATCAGGCCGCACGGGGTCTGGATCTACTCCTCCTCCTCGCCCATGACCAGGTCCTTCAGTATGGACAGCGCCTCCTGCATGTTGGGCCAAGCCATAGTCACGAATACGAGGAGAGAATTGGCAATTACGAAGAGACGCATCATCTCGACGCCGTCGGTTGATCTCAGCCACATCCCAAAGCCCTGATTTTCACTTTCGTCGTCCAAACGAGACGACGACGACTCGACGGAGTTGTTGTCCTCCTCCTTGTGGCCCCTCGCGCTCGCCTCCTCGCTCTTCCCGCTACCGGAATTATGGTAATGGTGATCCTTTCCGTCTTTGCCCTTCTCCGGGCGACCGCGCCTTTTCATAGTTCACCGCGGAAATTCGAGATTCTTTGATTCATCTGCAATCAGAGATTTTTTTTTTAAACAGTTAATTCATTTTTCTCTGTCAACTGTGGCGAAATAATTTTACAGAGCTAAGTAAAGCTGGAAGTGAAACGAAGTTAAATACCGATTTCGAGTTATATCATCAGAACTTCTCATTTCACACTTAAAAATCATTGAGGGATCATCACAGTGCGACCCGTCGAAAAATCACTGACTTTCGCGATTTTTTTTTAATGATTAGGATAAATTAATCGTTTTGATTTTTTTGTACAAATCAAGGCATTAATGAAGAGTTCAAAATGATTTTTTGTAAGTTGATTTATTTATTATTCAATATTATTATAAATTATTGAAAAGTCCGGTAAAAAAAAGGTCCTGCGTGGTGTCCAGGTTTGCGGCCTTAATTTAATCATGATCTGAGACAAAAATTTCAAAACGATTATTAATCTGTAGGAAAGTCGCTATCGTCCTATGGAGGCTTTTTTTTATTTGACAAAATGGCGGCGGTTTGACCAAAACGTGTCGAATTTGGTATTTTTTTTCGAGAGTTTTTCGTAAAAAAAATAGCAAGATTAAAAAAAAAAAACAAAGCTCCCGTAGGACGATAGAGAATGACGAGAAGAATGTTCTGTCCACATTTGAAATGGATAGCTTGAAAACTCTTCCTTTGAGAGTGGACACGGTTTTGAAAAATACCATTTCGAGATAAACGCGTTTGAAGTGAGAACTTTCCATATAAATCGTTTACTTACGATCAATCAGCGATGCTAGGTGTATTCGAAATAATTCGAATTTTGATTAAAAAATTTGAGAGAATGTTTATAACAGTTTATACCATCCGATAATGCAACAAAAAAAACGATTTTGTGAAAATGTCACACTATGATGATCCCTTAATTCACTGGTGAATGGCTCGTGTCACCCTATCAACCCGCAACACAAGTTGCAATGCCTCATTTCGGTTGTTTTTTTCGGTTTTGACCAAAAATAAGTTGGACCCACCGCGTCATGTGTCATAAGAAGTAGGGAAGGGGTCTGAAATGTTGAACCCCTGGGCTGGGCTGCGGTCAACCGCCCACGGCAATGGGGGGGTTAAAATGCGAGAACGTTATCAGCACAGGGCAGACTCGGGTTCGAGCGCGTTAGGCGCGACGTTGCGCTACGTCGTCTCGCAGCTTCATCGCTCTCCCTCTCTCTCTCTCTATCTCTATCTCTCTCTCAAACAAGCGTCTAAGCCAGTAGATCGCAGCCCCGTTACCGAACTTCGGCTTGCCTCTATTATTCGCACTTGAACTCGGCGGAGCCGCGTACGATATCTTCGCACCGAGAACTCCCAAGTTGCACCCTTTGAACAAACCTGGTAGAAGTTCCACCGCGACGCGGAAAATAAATTAGTCGCATCAGATTAATCGCATTTATTTGCCAATTTACCTAATAAACTGGCGAATAAATTTAGCTACAGTTATCCATTTTATTATTATTTAAAAAAATGATTTTTCTGCGCAAATAATCACTGGCTCTAATTTAATATGTACGACACTGAATTTACGATTCGTTGAATGTACCAATAATTTTCTTTTTTCAGTTACTAATTTTAAGTTTGCGGTCAGAAGGTCAGGTGGAAGAAAAATCCGGTTCGCTGCGGTTATAATTAAGTATAAATATCGCCCACCTGCGAAAAGTGTGAAAGAAAAATCCCGACGACACTGTCTTCGAAAGTTGGTGCTGGTATTATCTTCAGGGGGGTTTTCGACTCAAATGTAGGTCGCTCGGGGATCTTAGTCAGAAGTTCGTCGGTGACGCGGTACGTAAAACGTCGTCGCCGTCGTCGTCGTCGCGCGAAGGAGAGCAGAACGTACTGACGACGATGACGCTATACTGGTGGGACTTTTGTTCCCGAAGAGGCAGAGGAGGCGAACTTTCCGACTGAAACAACGACCACCTCCGACACTTTTGCCGGATAGGGCTTCCCTTCCGGGTTGGTGGCTGCATAAGCTTATTATCGACTCCATAGCAGTGCTCGAGGTTCTCAGCTATGCGTTCGCCTATCTCTCGCTCTCTATCCCGTCCTTTGGAGCTGTCGATTCAGGAATTTCCACTCAGTTAACGTACAATATTGCGCTCTCATCGCATAATAAATTAACGCCGCGATGAAGGAGATACCGGATGATTTTTTTAAATCGCCAAGAATTCCTCCTTTTCCCGCTTGGTACAGCAAAATCTACATCGTTTTTACACATAAGATAAACGGCCCTGTTTGGGACTCTACCTCGGTTTGTGACCCACAATAGCTATTTTTCATTGTCATAAATTTAATTTACGACAAATTTTAACTTGTTTATCGTCAAATTGAACAGTTTTTTAAATCGATTTTTCCTGCAATAAACAAACTTTTTAATTAATTATATAACAATACATTTCACTGGCGAAAGCAGTGGTCGTGCGTCTCAGTAAGTTCGAACCATCGTTTCTAGGCAGAGCTCACTAGCGCCGTCGGTCGCGTACCCGGTAAATTCGTTCCTCAATTAAGTATAATACAATATCAAAATGGTATGAAAATCATCGGAATCATTAGCTTTATCGACAAGAAATAAAATACTGTAGCTATTGGTTCGTTTTTCCCGGAAACTCGCAGGGTAAGTAACTCTGACATAATTGAGGTTACGGGCAGGGTTGTCGACCCTCTCATTTTGTTGTTGCAAAAAATTAGGTTAGAATTGGTTAATTTACAATACGTTGAAAGTAATAAACTCTACGCATCTAAACAATAAAAAATAAAAATAAAAATGTAACTCCACTTGAATTTTCAATTGGTTTATTATCTACCTTTATGGATCAAAAACGAGAATTTTTTTTAGCTGGCAGTTTGATGCAACGACTATTATGGTATGGTCGCAGCTGAAAGACTGACCTGTCATCGGTATTAGGGAATAGGGCATCATCACCGTCTACTCGACAGTCATCCCATGAATTATTTGCTCCGTCATAATTGACATAGTTAGGTTATCAATGTCAACGCAGTAATCGCTTCGACAGTAAGTATAACAATAATAATGCCACTCTATTATCACAACTATAATACTGTCTATTAATCTGGTCATGCAAATTAGCCGGCTTCTCGAAGATTATAGCGCGCCGCTTGTATACGCCGAGTGTAGTGCCGCGGCGGGGACGGCGTCGACATATACATAGTGCGGGCTGAGACCGTCTGCGACAATGTCCTGAGCTTAGCTATCTGCGAGATAATTTGCATAGGCGTAACGTGGATTCAATTGATGTCTTGGAGACCGTGGATACGTCGGTTATTAGCAAATTTCAAGCAAGTTATTTTTTGCAGCTCTAATTATAATTTGATCATTTTCTTCCACTAATGTTAGGTGCCTAAAAATGGGATTTTTTTTTTCTTTACAGCAACGAGATTGTTAGAAGTCTTGTTATATGTAATTGAACTAACTACAAAAACATTGCATACATATTTATGAGTTTCACCTCATTGATCGTTGACGGCGGGCTGAAGGCGGGAGAAAAACCCTCGGACCCTAACCAGAAGTGAGCATGGGGGTGACTTAATTTATGTAACACAAGTGCAGGGTCAGCATATTTTATCGAATATGTTAGACACGAACACACACACACATGTAGCTGATATTTCCGCACGTCAGGGTGGAGTCGTTGAAGCGCGCGAAAATTGCCATTGTATTCCGGAAGTGCGTCTCACCGGTTCGCATCAGCATATACACTTTATTTTATTAATGGGCATTCGAGAAGGAAGTTTACCCGCTACACTTTTCCTCATTTATCCGTATTTATTTATGCGCATAATCATGGCATTAATTTTTATGAGCCTCATTAAACTCAACCATTACGAGTGCATCCACGTTCCCAAGGGAAAGTTTGATGCAATCAGAATTGAAGTACCTGGAAACTAGAGAAAACTGAAGAAAAAAACAAGGAAACATCAACGTCATTGAAAATACCAAGAACGTTATTTAAAATATATAATAACGCCAAAAAGTTGAAAAATTAATATGAAAAAAATGAAAAATGATCACACTAGCCCGTACGCGCACTTCGTGTGGTTACTCAGGTGGTGTTACATTATTTTATTAATTTTTTTTTTGCAATTGCACATTTTTCTATAAAACGGGAAGATCACTCTCATTGAAAAAAAAAAAAAAAAAACGATTGGTTAACTCAATGCCTAAGAGCAAAAATACATCGAAATAAGGTGATAACAAATAGTTCATTGTGCCACAAGGAAGGGCAGTAAAACTTTTCACTGAGAACGCAATTTGATGTCCGACCAAAGCGAGGGCAGAAATTCACACGAGGTGTGAAAAGGAAAACCTTTCATCAGGTCATGTAAACTCACGCTCGTGAGAACAATTTTTTCGGCCCACATAACGTAATGTACTATTTTTACTGTTCTTATCGTTTTTATTAGCTTCATGGCTTTAACGGTGGAGTTACCGTTAATATTTATTATGAGCTTTTATCGCTGTCAAAGGAAGATCTTTTACATACATTTGCATTTTTTATTTAGTTCACAAGTAAAGGATACAATTAAAGTAATTTCATTCAGCGCTTTTTTACTTTATTTTATATTGCAAGATCAAACATATTTAAAGCGACACATACAAATTCATTAAAAGTATTTTTTTATGACAGTACAACCTGAATATCGCGAAAACTTTCATTTTTTCAAACAATAACTGGCAAAAAAACAATAACGCCGCATCAAAGGTTTTTTTTAGCAAGAACATTTTTCGAATATGCTCAAAATAACCTTCCAAACAACCGAGTAGAAAATAAACCATAAGCATCTAGAATTCCCAATGTTTGCGGGAAGGTCGTTTTTGCGTTTTTTTTTTGTTTGGTTGTTTCGAAAGTCATTTTGATTTTGATAATAGCCGAACTTTTTTTTTACTATAGACAACTTGCACGTAACTTTATTTTTTTTTTACATTTCGACAGTCGTCGTGATTGCTTGTTATTTAATCATTTCAATTTATAAGTCTTTTAAGGATAATATGAAGCCATCGCAAAAATGGCATTTGCGCAACGATTGATGTACATACAAGGTAATGCACGCGACTAAACAGCAAACAGGTGCGCAATGTCATTGCGAAATGTTGATTCCCTCAGGAGCCCGCCTCACACTTTATTTATCCTTATCCTTTACTACTACGACGCACGTGATATAGGAGTATAAAGCATTAACCATATACTTCAAATTTGAAAGATTCAATTTGTACATCTTGATAACTGTTAAAGACTTGGGCTTTTGACACTGGGCAATGACGATACTGAAATTTGTTATTGATTCCTTGGATAGATCGTACCAGTTGCATTGAAAAAATACTTCACCGATTTCTTCAGAACACGTAGTCAAATACTCGCCCGCGTGGTAATACATATAAAGTTTAATGGCTATGTGTAACAGAGCCACACATCTCGAGAACATATTAATAGAATAGAAGCCTTCATTGTCGATTATCATCATTAGAGCTGTGAAAAAAAAAATGGTACACCAAAATTGACAACAGTGAACTTAACAAATCACCATGTTAGATACAAAAAGTTGCCTATACTTACTGACAAAGCAATAGAAAAACTGTAAGGCGAAGACGTAAATCGCCACGAAGACCGTGAATGAATCCTCGAAATTCTCAGTTAAACGAAGAACGCGGTTGTGTCCCTGAACGAGGCGACGAAATTCTTGAAGACTACGTTTTCTCTCTTTGATTAACAGGAAATCTTGAAATTGCTCCTTCAGAATTTTGTATTGTCCGGAGAGATGCATTGCAAAGCTCCAAAAAAGCATAAATCCGGCAAAACTTATTATCTTGAAACAGAAGTAAGTGATGATGCTTAGGGCTGGCACCACGTCGTCCCAAATCGAATCTTCGTAGATAACGCAATTCGGCTGTTTATCCGTTAGTGACATTTTATTGATAAACCGTAGAGACCTCAATTGCCAGATTGGGATGACAACAATGAAAAGTATCCCTTCAGTGTAGAAGATAAAAGACCCTAATTTATTGTGTCGTTTCATGATATCGCGCGATTTCAGATCTGTAGTCGACGACCAATCTTCAATCGTTGCCTCGATAAGAGGAATCATCTGCAAACCGCGCACTCGAACACATATTTGATGTAGAACTCCGAGGATTAAAAGTGCACTTCGTGAACGTTGAACATTTCGAAACGTGCCTGGAAGACAGTCATGTGCACGTCTCAGGCACATTAAAATGACCATGATCTGTACGAAAAGCAATAATATTTGGATTATTATTTTAAAAGTCAATAATAATTAATCATAAATTGTTTACGGAATTAGTAACGTTAATATTGCCTATAATACCTGAAATAAACAAAGTACTGAAAAGACTGTTTTTGATCCACGCTGGAATCTGTCCAGTGGCCAAACTCCAAAAGCTCTGAAGCAGATTTTATAGAAACGAAATGTTTCGCCGTTTTCGTTAAGAAAAACCATTTTGCAGCTGCAAGAGCAATAACGTTGTGGCGTCGACTAATTTTCCGAATGGTGACTTTCGTCGACGACGTGCGGTAGTGTACTGCGGTATATACGTAGAAAAAATGCATCGTGGTTCTACATAGCAACGGCCGCCATGCCGATGTTTGCGCAAACATCGCGACATTTTACGAGCTCTTTCAGGACTCTTTGCAAAAATAATTGATGAGTAGACTAAGTACACGAAGAGATATACAGGCGCGGAAGAATAAAAAATAATCGATCTACCGCAAAATGCTTTCGAAAACTTATTTAGTAACCGTACGATAGCATCTATACGGAGAAAATGGTTTTGCTATGCCAGCAAATCTTTTGTAAAAATAGTGACAACATTGCGTTATCTGCTAACCGAGCAAACAATTTTGTAGTAGTAGCAAAAAAATTTGTTTGTCCAGCATAAAAATGTTAGTCGAGCAAACAAAAATTGTTAGCCTAGCAGATAACGACGTAGTCTTGTCACTACTTTATCAAAAGATTTGATGGCACAGCAAAACCGTTTTCTCCGTGTATACTCGGTAGGCAGTTGACGCCGCATACAGAAAACCCACATTAACACCGTCAGTTAATCGTACCAATATTGTGATATACCGATTTCGACGGAGCACGTGGTCGAGCAATCGCCCGCGTAATAATGCATATAAAGAATCGTAGCAGCGCATGACAGAGTGGCACATGTTTAACCCCCCGTGTGTAAACTGGGTCTTTTAAGGAACAGTCGAATCTTTGGTATCTTTGGACCGAGGAGACCAAACAAGCTGAAATTTGCAATGTCTCTTATTATACTATTGAGAAGTATGCCCAAATATTATAATAATGTCTTCATTCCTTTATGTAGGCATTTACCTACAAAAATGGCACTTTTCAGGTGTGGAAATATGTACGGGTGACTGCACTTCATAAATGAATTTTGCTATAACTTACAGCATACTCATATTTTACATTTTTTCAGATACATTTTTTTGTTTTACCCTCAGCTAATTCTAAAGTGGTGATAACCTACCACGCATGAAAAGCAAAGAGTGCGAGCGAAACGAGCACGTTGTTGCTAGTCATGGTATATTCTGTGAAACGCTCGTGATTAAATTATTTTACTTCACAAGGTGCGAAATGGAGGTGTTACGCACGCGAAACGCCGGAGGTTCGTTATTGTAAAACGTCCGTTAAAATTGCGTACAATACTTATTGGAAAAACTGTAACTCGTGCGATTGACGGCCTCACACGCGTCAGAAAAAGTTTTACCGCTCTCGTGTCGTAATGTTTTAATTTTAAGTAATTTTACGATGTGTTTTTCAAGGCCACCAGCGGCAGTTATCAGTACTAGTAGGAAGTAAAGGACAGACACATTTCGAAAAGTAGACCTTCTGCACAAAGATGGTCATCAGATATTCTTTATTTATACCTACTGTTAGTTATTGTAACTATGCACGAGACATAGGTGTACAGTGCATTAACAATGTACTTAAAATTGGACCGATTCAACTTGTACATTTTAACAGCTGTTAACGTCTTGGACGTTTGACATCGCGAAATTACTATACTGAAATTAATTCTGGATTCCTTAGACAGGTCGTACCAGTTACATTGAGTGAACACTTCAGCGATTTCTTTAGAACTCGCAGTCAAATTATCGTCCGTATAAAAACATAGATAAAGGATCAGGCCGCAGAATGCAATAGACAACCATCGACAGATAGAGAAGAAACCATGAAAACCTTCAGTACTGCCAGTAATCTGTTGGGACGCTGCAAAAGGAAACAATTAGCATGAATTTGACATTGAATCCAGTTTCATGATACAATATGTTTAATTATTCATCCATCAAATATATCTGGGAAGCCCAGGAAGGATTAACAAAATAATAGTCTAAACTTACCGAATATACACATGTAAACCTCTAAGAAGAGGACATGAATTGCCGCTATGACAGTAAACGAGCTCTCGAGATTCCCACTCAAATTAAGTAGTTGATTGTGCCTTTGAACGAGCTGACGAAATTCTTGAAGACTGTTTTTTTCTCTTTCTCGTTTTTCGAAAAATAATCCGACAATAACCCCTCGACCTCCAAAATTAATCGCAATATTTCCCTCTAGTTTTCCTGCTGAGCAATGATCGGGACAAATTTCGCAGAAAAGTCCCTCGCGCTGGGGTTTGGGATTTTAATATGCGAAATTTCCCCCTCTCGTTGCTCAGCAACAAAACAATCGGGAGATATTCCGATAACTTTGGAGATCTCGGGATATTACTACGGATTATTTGTCGAGTTTGGATTTCGACTAAGCACAGAGCAGTATTCGAGGAAACAGGACATATTGACAGATAAAATATGTCTATAAGAATATTATATTGATTGAAAACGAGTGAAGTGTGCAATATCTGGATGCAATTTCCGATGAAATTTTTAACAAACGAACTCGATTACCGAGAATACTGCGCTGTGATTGGACAAAATCCAGACCCGAAAAATAATCAGATATATTTTCAAACCATGTTTTCACGCATCCTTGATAGTTCCATATTTATTATTGCAAGCTCAGTGTCTGACCAAAGGTTGAATAAAACCGATGCAATGTCTTTCCTGTCGTAATATGCGTTTAATAAGAGTACAGAAGAATCTAAGTAAAAAGTGGCTCGCTGTTGCCCACTCTCTCCTACTATTATTTAATTCTCATTCATTTTTGAACAAACACACAAAGCACAAAATCAAGCCACCACGAAGTTTATCACCGCATTTTTCGGCCTCTCTTCCACCGTCTCCCAGCGTCAGCATTGTTATTCATGCGAATTTTCGCTGGCTCCGGATTTCAAGTCTCGCTATACCTATCAGGCGTATTACACGGCCAGAGAGTCAAGTACTCCCGCCGCGATGAAATATATCTTGATACTCGAGAGAAGAAAAGCTTGATAGCGAAAACTGCGTCTGAAACTCGGAAGGCGGGCGCGGGCGCACGTTTCCTCCCCCCCCCCCTCCGCCTCCTCAACCCTGCCCGAATAAACCCGCGCGATCCCGTTTCCAATAGGGAATGAGGTTGCAGGAAGCCGAGTTCGCGAGTCGCGATATCTGGATCATCCACAGTCGCGGCAGTCGACAAGTTGTCGGAGATTTCCGCTAATACGTTTTCTCGAGCTGAATGGAGCGTCTCTTTGCTATTCGTCGTATGTAGGACAGACGCAGCATAAGTCGGTGCGCATACCACACACTGTTCATATAGCTATGTACCTACCTATGTAGCTACCTGCACATAGGCCATGTAGGTTTTACTATCCCACACGGAAAAACAGTATATTTCAGATATACCGAATAAATATTGTTACGTCAATGAAACGACGTATTAGAAAATCAGCAGGATTTATTCAGATATCGCGGTCTAGTAATTCGGTCGACACCGACCGTTCGCTGTGAGCTGTCAACCGAGACTGTTTGTTCGTCGTTGTCAACGTTCGTCCGTTCTCATGCCGGTTGTCAAGCGAGCCGCGCTCGGTCCAAAACCCCAACTCAAGACTAAGCGGCGACGTTCGTTACAATATATTCGATATATAAAATATATTTCATCCGAAAACTTGGATATGCCGAATATATGTCGGAACATATGCGTGAAAATATATGCAATGTACATTATTAAATAGTAGGGCTCTCACATGGAGCCCGATTAGATGGGTATCCGAACGTGTTCGGTTATCCGGGTAGTAAAGTTTGATACTTTTAATCCGGATATACAATCTTTGTTGCACAATATACTATTTTGTATGTATTGTGGCACTGTTTCGTATAAAAAAAGTACTACTTAGAATATTATTTTTGAAACACCGCCATTTTGTAAATTTTTCATAAAATATAAATATAAAATAGATCGGTCCACTCGTAATGTTTTATTGTCGAGATCTCACCGAATCCGATTACGGCTCTTACTATTCGTTATATGTCCTTCCCTTTTCTCGGTCCTCGAACGTTTATATTGTTTCGATCCGGGAATCGGAAAATCCATTGAGCCTCGACAAAGTTATATACTTGCAATTAACTTTTTCTAGGCTCACCGGATTTTCCGATTCCGAGATCGAGGCAATATACACTCGATTCATTGCTATTAACATTTTTATATTATTATGCAAAATCAATCTTTGCAGCACATTCGACGTGTCTAATTTTTTCAGATTTTTATGTTATTGAGAAGTGTTTGAAATTATCTTAGAAACCCACCGTTAACCGAGCTAACTTAAGGATGTGGGCGCGCGAACACTTTGGAAACACTTCTCGATGCACTGAAAATCTGAAAAAATTCATGCACGCTAAAGGTACTGAAAAGATTAATTTTGCATAATAATAATTCCAAAATGTTATTAACAAATTTATTTAAAAAAATTTGTTTAACATATGTTTCGGTACCCAAGTTTCTTTTTGCATGAAAATGATTCCTTCATTTTTCTGTATACGTATGAATTATTTCAGCTTTTTATCTAATCTTTGAAATTTGTACATATTTTCCATACAAAAAGCACAATCTACGCGAATCTACTTGATCAATCGTCCGGACACTTCTTGGTCGTAATGGGTGGATTTGTGATCTCAAATTTGTGGCAATCCACACATTGAAAGAATTATTCGGATAGCTCGAGTATCCGAATAGCCCGAATAGTTCAAGTATCCGGATAGTTCGAATAGTTCGAGTATCCGGACAATCCGGACAGTCCGAATATTTCGAGTATCCCGGTAATCCGGGTAGTCCGAATACTTCGAATAATCCGGATAACCCGGGTATCTGGGTACTCGGGTAGCTCGGGTATTCGGATAGGCTCGCTTTGACTTAATGTTCGGATTTGAAGTGTCGGATCCGTCAAGTCCGGGTAGTTCGGGTTATTCGAGCATTGGATAAAGTGCAAGCACTAGTACCTATACTGTATAGGTACAAGATGAACGTGTGTGTCGTTTACGAAAGTCTCTCGTGACTGCTGCTACTTCGCAGATCTACACGTATATGGAATATCGATGTGCGCTTAGAAATTGTCAGCGATGCTCGCGCGAACACTGCATTAACCTCGCGGCGCGAGGTTCGCGCGGCAGTCGCGCATGCGACCACAATGAAGACGATGGAAAACTGTCGCTCTGGAAGCAACGCAAACCGAGGAAGCGCCGGACGGGTAGCTCCTACCTATTTCATTCCATCTGCAGAGGTATAGATATATAGATATGCGCGAATGGAACGAGTTACACTATCCGCGGCGCGCGACGGAAGCCCAGAAGTAACACAGCCATTCTTCTTCTTCTTCTTCTTCTTCTTCTGCCGTTCGCACGAATACCCGGGAGAAAATTTAATTTCTCCTTGAGCGAGTATCGGAAAGAGATTTACTTACACATAAATGATATATAGTTTCACTCGTTTTGCGGAACGGGCGCGAGAAATTTATAGAAATGTATGCATGTATACTTTTATCTCTGTGGGAATTTTCGCCAGACTGCGCAGTCATTTGGCCAGAATTGTGGAGAGAAAGCTGGGAATACCGGGAGGAAAATCCAAGACTTTCGTCGACGCAGTCCCTAAAAATGTCGAAAATCTTGTTTCATAGAATTTGTAACGATTTTTTTTTTGTTAATGGGATCTTTGACGGAAAATCTATCGCTCGTATGCAAATTAAAATAATTATTTCGATGACCCTTTTTCCGTGCGTTCCGACCGCGTTAACCCGCTGAATTTAAGGGGGGGGGGGGGGGGGGGGTAAGGTTAATTCGGTGAAAACAAGGCGTGCTTTTAAGAATTTTTTTTTGCGGTACAGATAGTGTTAGCTTATTCAGTCAATTTCCATATAACAATGCAACATTTGAACAATATTTTCCTAAAATTTCATTGCAAAATATTGAGAATTGAGCGAGTCACAGTGAATACTCACAACAGAACCATCTGAAACGAAAAAATCAAAATGAATTTGTTAAAGGAGATGTTTCTTGAGGTAACCCTAGGAGGATTTTTTTTATTTCGATTTTTCATTTTTTTTGTAGCACTTGGAAGCCAAAAAACCGATTATCGCTGAAAAAAAATCGGTTTCTTGACATCCCAGTGTTACGAAAAATGGAAAATTCGAAATAAAAAAAAAATCCTCCCAGCGTTACCTCGACCAACATCTCCTTTATTAAATGCATTTTCATTTTTGTTTCAGATGATGCTGTTGCGAGTTATGATGTACACCGCAAAAGATGGACTGTCACGCGCTCAACTTTCAATATTTTGCAATGAAAATTTAGGGAAATATTGTTAAAATGTTCCATTATTACGTGGGAACCGACTGAACAAAATAACACTATCTGTATCGCCAGAAAGAAATTTCTTAAGAACATGGCTTGTTTTCACCGACTTAACCTTACCACACCCCCCCCCCCCCCCCCCTTAAATGACCCAGCGGAATCTCACACGAGCTGATTCGGTCAGAGTGGCCCGACGACGATCGTCGCAACTTGAGCCCGGTAAATTTGGTAAACGAATAAGTCGAGGGTTAAAGTGGTGCACCACTCACCACGCCGGGGTCCGCGGGTCTCCCGCCGTGCGGCGTTTCCGTCCATCAGCGCAGCTTCCCTAATGGTGTCCTCGGGCAGGTGCGCGCACTCGGTTAAAGTCCTCCTAGCCTACTCTCTCTCTCTCTCTCTCTCTCTCTCTCTGTGCGCCGGGTGCAGATGCAGCGAGTCTCGGGGATATAACCGCAGATACAACTAAAATGTCGTGCGGCAAAGTTTTGGATTAAAACTGCACTAGCAGTTTCGGTGTCGTGGGGCGGGGGGGTTGGGGGGACGAAGTGAGCGCGGGGTGCGAAACTCGTTGAGTGATATTCACTACGGCCGCGGCAGCAGCAGCAGCAGCAGCAGCCGCCGTCGAGTAGACTATCTTTATCTCGGGTAGTTGAGCAACGATTTCATCAACATTCACACGTGCTTCGCCTCCACCACTACTACCACGTTGACCGGGCACTTGACGCGATGCGACGATAAACTCGCGCGGGGGAAACAACCTCTCGCCAGTATTTGCGGTTGCCACACGCGGAGCACCGACTCCACGTCACTTTTCGGCGCGCGAGTTATACTACTATGTATAGCGTGCGAATATATAAAATACTACGGCGATTGCGAATAAATGTACCGAGACGAGATCGACGCCGAATGCGTTCGCACAAGTGTGAAATGATAGAGCGGCGACGTCACCGACTCGCCGCGCGAATTTTCTCGCGCGTTTATACCGCCAGCCGCCGCCGCCGACGCCGACGCCGCCGCCGGGAGATACAGCCAGACGCGGCACTTTACTGCTCTTCCGTTTTATCGCTCGTCTTCCGGAAACTGCCGGAAGTCCCGCCGCCTTCCATTTTTTATCCTTCTTTTATGGCTCGGTCTTCAACGGTTCTGCATACTGTGGGTTGATTTTGAACTTGACTATAGTCAAACTACGGTGATGACGGCGATGGGAATCATTTTATTTGTATTATTCTCTTTTCAATGAGACAGTGGACGGATCAAAGTTCTTAAGAAAAAGAATAATAAGATTTGCAAACAAGTAGAAATTGTCGATCGTTGAAATATAAGTGGGTAGAAAACAAAAATTAACAGCGGCATCTACCAAACTTGGTTAGTGCAACCGATACCTTTTGGCTGTCATGGTCATGACTAAGCCGAGTTGTAAGAAAATTAGAATAATCCATTGGCTGTGCTAAGTAATTTCTTGGTTGTCTCAATTAATTATATTTTTATTTACACCGTTAAAAATGTTTGTAAATTTACAACATGTTTAACGTACAAGTGTATATGAAATTTACAATTACAGGAACTGAAATTTGTTATTAATATACAATGTTTGACGTTTTATCAATTTTCATATTAAATTTACTATATGTCTATTGAATATTAAGAAACTGATGTATTAAAGTGACATTTATTATTATACAAGTATTTGAATTTCATATAAGGTGAATGAAAATTAGAATATATGCATGTTAATACAACGTATTTTTTTCTTACACAGTGACATTTTTTGTTAATACCGGGTGAAATCTGTGACTTGCATAACCGCCGTGCGACGATTTTTCGAATGATATTCATCTTTCACCTATAATTTCAGTGTGATCTATATAGGGCATATGAATAAACGAAATTCACAAGTATAGGCGATAGCGTGGTAGGTAGCGTCTTAGGTAGGTAGGCACAGGTAAGTAGAGTAATTCTAGGGTCATTAGTTCAAGTCCCATCCCAGGCGAATGTTAACAATAATAAGTATTTGCGGAGATCTTTTTTTTGTTTTTTTCACGAATATTTATCTTTTACCTTTGGCGATAATTAACAGTATGTTCTTTCAGTTAAATGCTTTTCTACGTTTAACACTAAATGAATTAAATCTAATATACTGTGTATTTAAATTTAATATACCGTATGTTAAAAATTTGACCCAATAGTATAGTAAATTTTATGTACCGTATAAGTATAAAACTTCATATACAAATTATGCATTTTCAAACAGAATTTTTTTACAGTTCATTCGTAAGAAAATATGTGGAAAAAAACAGGCGTTGCTTTTGAAATGAATGGCGATATATTGGAAAGATAATCAAGATGAATCGAGTCCAACGAAAGTTCTTTTGATGCAGCTACTTCGAGAAAAGATTCTTTCGAGCAAAGTCCCTTGCGAATAGACGAAAGCAGGTGTACGCGTGCGGGCGGTTGCGCTGCCGAGTTTATCCGTGGGATATCTCGAATGGTCTGGTATTGCGAGTAGAAAACGTTTCCACGCTCGGAGTCGCGGAGGCGAAGAAAGAGCGTTCTCAGAGTTAGAAGTGCACGGAGGTTGCGGCGTACGCGGTGCATAAACATGCGGCGCGCGCTGTATACAGGGTTGCTCGCTATTGGAGCTACAATGTACTGTTTTTCCTATGCCGCCTGTGGTAAAACGAGCACCAACGACTGTCATGCGGGTTCGAGCAACGTCTTACGGTGTCGTTGAAAGATCTATCTGCCCTGTAATAAACTTCCTCGTTCCTTTTAAATTTATTTCTCGCCCGAATAACTTCCCGTGGAATATAGTTTTATCCTGCATGAAACAAACTGGAAAATCCCGGAAATAGTGTCCATCTATATATTCTCGAATGTGCACGGAGAGAAGGATCTAGCAAAAATTACCAAGTCGTATGGTGGAAATTGCCAAAGTGACGTGGTACATCAGCGCCAGCACCGTGCGCTGATGCGAAAAATTCACAGGCGCTATTGAAATTTTTATTTCTGGTAAAAATTACCAATGACTTCTGATAAAAATTATCAATTTTCCAGCAGGAATATTATACCTTCTAGCAAACACTGTTTTACCATCTCGCGAAAATTATTATAGCCTAAATTACTTGTAGGGCCTGGTCGAACTTACCGAGTTTCACATTAAGGTTCGCTAGAGTGGAGTGGTGGTCACTCGGTACAAAAATTTTCTGGCACTTTTTACCAGAAAGATCGCAGTTTTTACTAGATCCTTCTCTCCGTGTGTATCAAAATTAGCAATGCAATTGAACCGTAAATAAATAAAATTACTCATCTAAATCCCTAAAAAATATTCTTGCAGAGGGAAATATTTTTAAAAAATCCGAACGAACACCAACGCGAAAATCTCCTTTGTGCGGGACTTGATTAAATTAGCGCTGAATGGACGCCCGGCTCCCGCAACGTGCGTCCCGCACGTAAAACGTCGAGATGCGAGCCGCTCGCGTTTATCAAATATTTGTACCCCGCATTGCACATCATCCCCCGTACGATATGACCTGCCAAAACGTTTCCAACATTGCCGTATTCGCTCCCTCTCACTCTCTCTCTCTCGGTGTAATCCACAGATATTCCGATTCTCTCGACATCGCGAAACTGCGCGATTTGCCCGAGGGTAGTATTATCGTCGAAATTCCATCTCGATTACATGCGCGCGAGCGTATCAACTATAACGCGGAGAGAGGAGAGAGAGAGAGAAAGAGAGAGAGCAGGTTTGGTACACGTAGAGCACAGAGCCGCCTCGTTGTGCGCGCGTTATAGTTAACTGTACATCGTATATATCGTATATATAGTAACATTATAGTATGGCATTCTCATGGGTCGCCGAATCGTTCGAATTGTGTCGAATGCGCGAGAGTTGAGACAGACCACCGCCCTCGCACAATCAATATTATTCCTGGAGGATTCTCCGGAAATAGGTATGGACCCCCGTCCGCCTCCTCCGATACCTGAATTCTATGCTTATACTGCACACGAGCCGCCGCGACATAGTAGCCGCGCACCACCGATCGGTATACCTGGCTGACAGGCTAGCTGTCCCCCGCCGCTCGCTCTGTTATACTCGTCTATTCAGAACTAGTCGACCTTCGGCCTATTCGCGATACCGTTTCATTGAAACTTTACCCGCTGCCCGCGGAGAGCAACTATTTTCAAAACTGGTTCACGCCGCCCCCCGCGCGGTGTATCTCGCGCGAGAATAGCCCTATCGGTTTGACATTTTTACCAAACGTGGGGGAAACCTGTGGCGTCGCACGGGATTAATTGGACATTTGCTTATCTTGCGTTGTTGCATTTTTTATCCATTTTTTTCATCTTTTGTCTTCATACTTGTATATATTAGTAACACTCGAGCGATCGGGCGTTATTTGCATTGAAGCGCGATTTTATGAATTTTCTTTATTAAAAATATTTTTTGAGTTAAAAAGGGGAAAAATTGGTAATTATATTGATGAAATAATGTCGAATCTCTGTGATGTTTACCGTGTCATCTCGCGCGTATTCGACCTTCGACATTACACGCGATCGGTAGGTCGCTAATAGACGCCGCAAGGATTAATTGGACAATTTCTCATTTTGTGTGATATTTTGTGCGTATAATTGAAGCACAATTATACCCATTTTTTTATAAAAAATATTTCTTGAACTGAGGGGGGGGGGGTTAATTTGGTGAAAACAAGGCATGTTTTTAAGAATTTTGTTTTGGCTATACAAATAGTGTTATTTTATTCCGTCGATTTCCATGTAATAATGCAACATTTGAACAATATTTCCCTAAATTTTCATTGCAAATTATTAAAAATTAAATTATTAAATTATTACAAATTTAGCGAGTGGCAGTTTAACTGCGGAGGCGCCTCGAAAGTTTTGCGTCCTCCTAGGGTTACCTCGAGATACATCTCCTTTAACAAACGCATTTTGGTTTTTTTTATTTCACATGATTCAGTTGTGAGTTACGATGTACTCCGCAAAACAACGTTTTTTTTTTTTTTTTTTTTTTTTTTTTTTTTTTTTTTTTCGTGGCGCCTCCGGAGATTCTCCGTCACTCGCTCAAATTTCAATATTTCGTAATGAAAATTTAGGAAACTATTATTCAAATGTTGCATTGTCGTATAGAAATTGACTGAATAAATGAACACTAACCGCACCGCCAAAAAAATTCTTAAAAACCTGCCTTGTTTTCACCGAATTAACCTTACCCCTCCCTTAAAAAGGAACAGGTGATAAAGATGTTGACGAATAACCGAAAAATCTCTGTGACATTTGCCGTGTGATCTCGCGCGTATATCGCTCGCAGCAGGCGGTGCCCCCGTTCGACCTTCGTCATTACACGCGTTCAGTAGTGCGCTAATAGACGTCGCAAGTCTGGCTGGGATTGGAGCAGGAGCCGCAGACGCGCGATCGCGCGTCAGTAGGTAACCCGGTGTTTGTGCAAGTCCAAGATGGCCGCCTTGCACATAAGTCCCGGGGGCCGCCATCTTGAATTTCACTTGGCGCTACAGTGGGTGTTTGTGCAAGCGTGGTTCGGCGTCCGGCCGTCAGGCCTCGCGGCGGCGCTGCGGTCGCCCTCTCTCTCTCTCTCTCTCTCTCTCTCCCCTCGCGCTATAGCTTTCTCGCTCGCTCTTTCTTGTGGCGGGCTGCGTGGAAAAAAACCGCGGATACGAAAATCCCCCTCACCTAGCCACCCCACCACCCACCACCCACCCACTGCATATCCACCCACCACCCACACATCCACACTCCTTATACACCCACAACACCCCACCGGCCCGTCACCTATCTACCCCATCTACCCTCATGAGACCCCACAATTCACCTACCCAAACCCATGCGCCCACCGCCCAACCACCCACCCACCCACCTCCCCAGCGATTCCTAGCGTTTCAAAATGTACCAGGCGAGTAGGCTCAAGCGCTGACCCGTCTGCAGCGACCGTGCGTTGACGCGTCGGCGAAGCCAAGCAGGTAAACGCGCGCTCGTGAAAAAGGGCTAGCGCTTCGGTAGTACGCGAGCCCGAGGAAGCGGCGACCTTTTTTTTCAGCGCTACCTGAACGATGCCTCGCGCCACGCTAACTACATTATAGGTGGAGAAATAATTGTAAAACGATTTACGAGAATATTTTCATTTTATTCTTAAATCTATGCATACATTTTTTCTTAATATTTTACCATAGCGCTACAGTGTTGAATATTTTGCCGTCCACCCAACATATTATCGTCATGTTTATTATTATTTTTCTTTTCGTCGGTTAAACGTTTTATTAATCGATGGTAGAACTGTTCTGCAATTCGATCGTTCTGTTTAAAATTGCTTGTAAAGATTTTTCTGAAGCGTAAAAGCCCTCGGTATCCATCAGTCTTATCAGCACATACATAATACAGAAACATAATGCAAAAGTGGCCGCACACAGTTGAAGAAAAACTTTGCATTTGCTCCGTGTTCCATCGGAAGGTTGTGCAATTTTTTCGCAGTCTGTGTATATGATTTGTAACAACCGGCGGCATGCCATAGCTGTCAAAATACACTCCTCTTCCTCCATGGTCAATGTAGATGGCGATCCAGTGACTCCCGCCACGTGAGTGGTCATCAGTGTTGACAATAATTGCAGTCGGTCTCGTCAGGTGAATTGGAATCCGGTCCGCTGCATACACGCCGCGGAAGACGTCCTGGGGCAATCCCTGCAGGGCGCGAGCTATCTGCAGCGTATTCATCGATGTCCAATTCTTGTGGTGAATATACCTCCGGAGTAGTAGGTACGACCTGCACAACGGAATGAACACGCATGTCCAGTGGTGAGACGTCGTGAAGAACCCATTGCTTTATTTTTGCAGCTCTGTTCAAACTGCATTTTTTAGTGGGGTTTTTCAAAGCGTGGTGCAGGCAGCGTTGTGGATTGCCCGGTAGAAGATCGTATGGTGGACAGTGCGCGTGTTCGAGATTTCGAACCTCCCGGGTCATAATAATTTGAAGATACTCAGTTTGAATTTCACCGTAAGTATAAATTCGTCTCGCGCCCCGAGCAACGTCTTTCAGATTGTTTATTAATTGACAGAGAGTTATATCCCCATCAAACCACTCGAGACCGTGGGTGTGTTCGGTAAAGAGGTTGTTCTTTAATCGCACGTCAGTAGGAAGATCTGTGTAGAGACACGGTGGTGCTATTATCCAGTGCAGTAAATAGTCGTGATCCACAGTAAGAACCGAAACTTCCTTCGGAATGAATTCACCGTCTTGGTCGTAAAGACCTTGAATATCAATTACGAAATCCATCTGACTGGTGATTGATGGGCAACTGGTAGAACTCGTTGCAGACTTTGTTTCTCTGAGTCGTCTTGACGTGTACTATGATGAGTGCTTTCGAAGCTGCAGTTCTTATTTATAAATGCCACTACAGTTGTCGGGGGTGGGGGGTTGCGAGGGCGGCGAAAAGATGATCCGTGAAGGGGAACTTTCATTTTTTTTTTTTTTTTTTTTTTTTTTCTCGTCGCAACAAGAAAATTCCTGTTTCAACGGGTCCACGGACCGGATGAACCCCCTACTGCGTGGAAAGTCTTCGGAAGAACACCCCGCAGAGATGGCAGTCTGTGACGCGGTCAGCGAGAAAAAAAAACGAGAAAAAAAAAAGGGTTCTTAGGGTAAATACAACGTGGTCAGTAGCAACAGCCTTGAGACGTCGAGGGTGCACAAGAGAAATCTTGATCATTTCGAGAGAAGACGCTTAGACGCTTAGACGTACGCAGCGAGGATGAAAAACTCTGCAATGGAAAACCAAACCTGCACGTGTAAAACCAAAGGGTCTATAGCGGTAAAGCGGGGGAAAAAATACCCGAGTGGAAAAACTCTTCGGAAACATCGCCATCGACGACAACGTCGTCATATAAAAAGACAGGAGAAAAGACGCCTACGTGACAAGGTATGTGGTATACATCTACAATTGTCAAGTAAATATTTGCGAAATATAAATATTACTTATTATAATTTTACAGGCAACGATTGAACGATTATACGCACTACTGCGTATGAGAAATAGTCCGTGCGGGTACACCGCTGAGGATCAGGATGAACCACGCGGAAAAGTCAAGGATGTGGATGTGGATATTCTTGTAAAATGTTTTTCTCAAGACCTTGTAATTCGATGAATACAAATAAATTGAAAACCAAGATTCCTGTTTTTACATTTTATTTATTTTATATTTGTCGTACAAAATATTTTATATTCACTAAAACTAGCCTGAAAAGTCTACTATAACCTGGCGCGAAGAATCTATTTCAACTACATTATCAAATTCGGTGTAAACTATACAATTTATGGCTTGCGCGAGAGATTCTTTGAAGCGTACTTCTAGCCTAACACTGCCGTGACGTACAAGGTTCCAATGACCAGCTCTTCCGGCTGAGAGATCGGGTGTCAAGTCGAAACAAAATAAGCAGTGACCCAGAGGGTATTCGGATCTTTTAATCCCGCAACTGTCGTCATCCCAGCAAATACCCGTACCAGAAACTAACGTGTGAAAGGAGTCAACGTAGAGTCCTTCATCAAAATTCGGTTGTAAAGGCTTGCTAGGTATTTGCACTCCATCCACGTAAAGCGACAAATAATTAATTCCAAAATGTTGGAAATTGAAAGGATTCAGACTTTTATCTCCATTGAACGCCTTATTATCTACAAAACCAAGAACAATTCTTTTCGGCAGTTGACCAAGAATAACGTTATCTAACGTCTCACCGTGAACACCGCTGTGGATGGTAAATGGTTTCACCTCTACGCGTGTAAAGGGGTACTTTGCACTCCCTTTGCTCAGAGCTCTCGCATGAGCTAATAATACACCAGGTGCAATTTTTACGCGTCGGACAATAAGGCTTGCATCAGTGATGTGAACGGAATAATTTTTTCCGGATGCATCTAGCAGGCAGAAGGCATTTCTCGAGCGTACGAGTCGCAAGCGAAGCTCAACGCCGTTCAGTAAAAATTTCTCTTGATTGAATATATCAGAATGTAGGTATCCAAGAAGGTCTACTGTTTTGCCAGGCCGCATCATCATCTGCCGTGCAGTTAGTCCCTTATTATCCACCACTGCCACCACTGCCTCTCCACCCGCAAGGGCTCCAAGTGCGCTGGGCGCCCTGTCAAATTGACCTGGCTCGTCGTTCACCCACATGCTAGACGCTAGATGACTATCCTTTGTCGAGGCCTTATAAGTTAATAATGTTTCAATATATGCTCGGTAAGCATATGCGTTATTCGATGGAGATACAAGCTTCTGGTTGAATGACACATCTAATTGATTGAAAAGTGAGTGAAGCAGATTGTTAACAGGTCCTACTTTGTCGTTTTCCGATGCATCTCCAGCCGCAGGTTTTAGTACTACACGTAGGCTGAGCATAGTATGCGCTAGATCAATATATTCATCACCGTGTCCAGGGACAACAAATTCAAGGGGAGCAGAATCAGTGATAGATGAAATGGGTTTATAATGAACACCTTTAGACGCTTCTATACTCGTCTGTGTTGGTGGAAGTGTGAACAGATCGAGCTCTGATTTTAAACACTCACAAGAGTGTGGATGCAAGAAAGCCATTTTGAAAATAAATCCGTAGACACACACACAATCTTAAGATATAAGTTACAAATAATTATTCAAATATATCAGCGGCGGTTCGTTTTTTGCGTTTAACAATACGCGTCTTTTTCGTATTCTTACGTGCTACTTTCTTCTTTGTTGATTTTCCACTTCTTTTGCTGTTCTTCTTACGGTTGTTAGATGTATTCGGCTTCTTCGTCTTCTTCTTCGTTTTCTTCGTCGTCGTATTCTTCTTCTTCTTCGGCGTCCTCTTGGCTTTTCGTGATTTAGATCCCGGAGGTCCAAGTGCAGGAAACCCGATGTGTATACCAGCGTGACTGAGCGCTGAATGATGCGGAGGTCCACGATTCTTTACCTTATATCCCGAACCACTCATAAGATTATCGAGCGACTCTTCGGCCTTGCGTTTTAATTTTCGACCGCTTTCGGTAACACGATTTTTCAACGCTTCTTTGAACGGTGTGTTATGAGCGACGTCGTCCAATATATTCCACCCTGTATGAAGGGCCTCCTTACCAACAGCGCGTGCACCCCGTGTTAACAATGGCAGTGCACGGCGAAATAAACCGCTCAAAAAACTACCAAGCCCGTGCCCTCGTTGATAGGCGCTACCGACAAACACACGATTAACCCCACCACCACCAACCTGACTGTCGTAATGATCAACGTAACGATTCATTTTTGTCAGATTTATTTAGCGTATACGCTTAAAGTGTAATGTAACGGTCAACGTTCCACTCTCGAATGGCACTGGCGCGCCAGTGTGTGTTCTTATATCTATGTCGATCGTGTCAAATTCTGTCCGTAATAAGGGTATATAGTTTGGTGGTGAAAAAGTTTTTGTCTGTAGGCCGCCGTAGGTATAATTTGTATTGTCTATCGGTACAATTCGTAGAAGAGGAGTTTGAACATCACCAGTGATGTAATTTTCACATATATCGGTATACACAAATAATTTATCGGGGATTGTTTCGGACAAAGATGCGAGAAAGTTGGCCTGAAAATCTTCTGTTTCCGCACGCAGTGTTATGGGTTTGTTAGATTCAAAACCAAGTACTCGGGATAATTTATCACTGAGACGAACCTCGTGTGTTTGAAGGCATCCTATGGATACACAATTGGCGATATCACGGCCTATGCTTACAATGCCTCCAGCGTCGTTGTTATACTTGATTTTAATATGATCGTCAAACGCGGCATCTTCGTAAATTGTATTAATTAACACATTTATCGAAGTGTAATTACCCTGTGGTATAGTAGCCTTAGCACTGCGCTTGTAGGTTGAATTAGCTAAAGACATGAGCCCTTTTAAGACATTTTCTTTAGAAGGTAAAGGCAAGATACCCTGTACAAAACCTGTATTCCGATCGTGTTTAATACTGTCTGCATTCGGTGTTGTTGGAGAGTGTCGAATTACTTTTATTTCTGTGTCTTTACCGGAAAATTGCATAAAATTGCATGGAAATTGAATCTCTGTTAAAGCAACAGCCCATTCTCCTGGTAATTTTATTGAATGCGGTAATTGTGTTACAAAGTGAGTTACTGTGTTATCGGGATAATACTTCATACTACTATTACTGGGTAAGATCAAATAAAACTGATCACGCATTTTCAAAAATATTTCAATGTACCGAAATTTACTTTTTCAAGATATTTGATGCTGGGATCCAAGAGTTAAATTTTTCTGGGTAACCGCGCCAGCTAACAAAAACTTGTTTATTACGACCACGGCCCTTTGTGCGTAAAATTTGATCAATTATAAATTCCTCTTCGTTAATATCTTTTTTCACAACACTTATTTCCTCCTCGTAGAAGAAACCGTCAATCACTTCACCTTCCAAGTCTGACAATTCGTATACAGGCGGTTGTCTATACGTGAGAATTCGATGTATTTTAAATATTTCTTCGCTCCAACGCTCTTCGTAACCTTTCTCGAACGCAGTCTTGGCTTTACTGATGCGTACATACTCACCAACCTTGTATTTAGCTATTCGATAACAGTGGTTGTAGCGGCTCTCAATATTTAAACGAGCTATCTCTGCATTGTCCAGAGTCACCGCTGCGGGTTGCATTTTTGTGCTTGAATGTTTCGTATCGTTGTAAGCCTTTACTATCGATTGTAGTACATCCGTGTAGCGTCGTGTATTTTTATGTGTAAAGTAACGCCACATGCGTTCTTTCAATGTTCTATTAAATCTCTCGACGACAGCGGCTTTTACGTCAGGACTACGGGCCACACGAAAATGGATGCTGCGACTTTTTAAGAATTGTTGCAGGACGATTCCGACAAATTCTTTGCCGCGATCTGTCTGCAGCCATACCGGTATTCGGCCGTTGCTTCTATCCAATAATCGTTTGAAGGCTTCCGTAACTGCTGAACACGTTTTATCTCGAAGCAACTCGACCCATGCGTATTTACTCAGGACATCTATTACAACTAAAATATAGGCATACCCATCATTATGATCTTTGAGGGCTCGGAGATCAACAAGATCAGCTTCCCATACATCATCAATATTGTTCACCACGTAATGTCGTCTTGGGAATCTTCGACGTATTGGTTTGTGTAGCGTGTAAGCATTTTGGGCTTGCAGCCAGTCCACAACATCAGCCCGCGGGATTGATTCTTTTTCGGCGGTACGAATTAGATTAGGAGCTCCAGCGTAGCCGGCCGCATGCTCCGGGTCGTAATAGAATTTTTCTAGCGTAGCCATTATATATTTAACGTCTTCCAAGTTTTGGCTTGTGCTTCAGTCTGCTGACGTCTCGGTGAAGTACTTTGGCTGCTATTCGGTGTGCTCTGATTGCTTCTTGTTGCGTAAAAGCTGGGTTGTGGTGTGACCGTTGGATGTGGAGGTGACAACGATAGATTTTCATATAGCAAACTATGATTACCAACGAATTCGCGAGGAACACCAACACGTCGGAGTTCGGCACCAAACTGAGCGCGTCCAATAGCTCTCACTGTTTTTCTAGATCGCATGGCGTCGTTCACAAGGTCTATAATATTAGCGTCTTTGACAAGCTCACCATTTATGGTAACAGCGCCAATTTTATCCCACTTTATTTGGCTTCGGACAGACGAACTTTTCAGAAATTGCAATAATTGCTCAGCTTGTTTTCTGTATTTTGAGGGCACACTAGCTATTATAGTCTGGTCGTCGATACGCTCTTCTTCTTCCGCTTCTGCTGCTGCTTCCTCTGGTTCGTTTACTTTACTATCTCTCACGCTCGTATTACGACGATTTTCGTCCGTGAAAAACTGATAGCGTTGTAAGACTTGTTGGTAAAGTTTCCACTTTTCACGTTCGTTAGCAGGAGTCACTGAGCGAAGTATTTCATCCATTTCCGCGTCGAGACGACTAAGTATGTTACCCGGCGTTTGAACAGTTTGTGATTGTTCGAAAGGAATGCTTGTGGTACGTTGAAATTTTTCAACAACGTCTTGAGGCATTAAAATCATTTTCTTGGCGTGCTGCATTTTTACTTTTTATTTGTTGGTGAAATAGTTGGACAAGACGGTGCCAATAATGGGTAAAAGAAGTGGTAATAAAAATCCACCTGCCTTTTGCACAATTACACGCTTCTTACTTTTCCAGCAGCCTCTGTTATTTCCAAGACGTCGTAGAATATTTTTGTATTTCGCCAAGCGTAGTCTTTCGTTCTTTTTTAATGGCACAACACCGTGCAGCGTGTTTAAAGCACATTCACAAATACACTTTACACTATTTTTATCGATTGTGCGTAGTAACGACGTTCGCTGCTGTTTGTCCAAGTGACACAAGGCGTGCAGCAAAATTATATTTTTCTTCCCAATAGAAGCTTTAGCGGATGTTGACGGTGCCATAGTACGAAGACAAATGATACGATTATGACTCGCGAGCAGTTATTTATACTTACATTTTTAACGAGCTCCACTACCGCGCTTTGGGATGTACACATAATTGTGAGGATCGTCGGGAAATATGCATGTTCGGAAACGACAATTATCCGGTGTCGATTGCTTAAGGTCTAAGAGTAAATAACCGTGAGGCTTTGACGTTGCGTCACAATAAGCTTCTTGCAGAAACTTTGGATCTTCTGGATACACCTGTCGCGCGAGATGAGAAATCTGTGCGCGGTCTCGCGGATTCTTGAACGCGACGATGTAGTTTGTGTTTAGAGAAATATCGCGTTGACCGTGTCCTTGGTGGAAGATGTTTTGAGAAATAAAAATAACACTTATATTTTTGTGGTGACTTCCCTTTGTAAACAAATCGACTATTGTATTATTAGACGATTCGCGCATTAAGTCGTCGATAATTAAAAGTTTTGGTCGCGGATCACTAGCGAAATCTGAATTTTGTGGCAGACCTTCTAAAAATTCCACTTTATCACCGTACTCTTTGTAGCCGTCTTGCCACTCTGAATAATAAAATAGTATTCGCGCAAACTCTACATCGGCCATCTGTGCAATATATTTTAAAAACTTTTTCACAAAACATGTTTTTCCACAACCGGTCGGGCCACCGATCATGGAAGTCCATGGATGTTTCCACCGTGGATCCATCTCAACTAATGAGAATAGAAAAGATGTGAAGCTAGTAATATATACATATATATGTATACATTTCAAGAGAAGACCTACTCTATCACTATTTTTCTTTTTGGGCTTGTTTGTGCCCGCCGCCGCCGCCGCCGCCGCCGCCGCGTCCGGGCCGCCGCGGTTGTACATACCAATAAGCTTCTCTGGTATGTACTGCGGATCTACACTGTGAAAATTAGCTTATGGCCACAGTGTGAAGAAAAAGCTAATAATCGCGGTTATACACACTGCAGTCGAGCTAATAATACAGTGTGTACGAAGAGCAGGGGATATAGGCTTAAAATAAAACACAAACATTTTCAATTCAATTAAAATTTTAACAAAAATATTTATTGCTAAATCTAAATATACATAAATCACCGTAATGTACATAGAAAAAAAATTTATTTAAAATTTGAAAAACGTCATAATAACTTAAAACTAAAACACATATACAAATATACAAATACATTCAGCGGTGAAATAAAATGGAAGCCTCCTTATTTTTTGAGGACTCGAGGCTTCCGTTTGCTCCCCAGTACATCGCATCCTAAAACATACGCGATCGTAACAAATATTTTAAAAATATTTAAGACTAACAATTTTTTTTTTTTTTTTTTTTTTTTTTTTTTCCTTAAAATCTATAGCCGTACGGCAGTGAGTCGTGCTCTCCGTGCTTACGTCTTTTCACGAGCACCGGTTTGCATATCTTGCTTTCGGAGCGCGTTATAACCTGATGAAGGTGCGTTCGGCGAATGGCCCTATATGTCACGCTAAGGACGCTGTCGGGGTCTTTTATCAGTTGGCAAATTGACTCAAAGTTAATGATTTGAGTGTTTGCCCAATTCAGCGTAATCCCCTTGACCTTGCACTCGGAGGCATCTTCGCCATCGGGACGCTTGACCAAATACCCGTAGAATTTCGGTCCGCCTGATACGAAAGATTTAATAAAACTACCCTCGCCGTACTTTGTCAGTTCGTCCGTCATTTCGCCCAAAAGACTACCCAACGGTGGGTGGTACTCGGCCTCGCTACCGCTGCTAATATAGATACAGGAGTCCGTATCATAGTACAGAACGCGCCTGTCTAATTTCTCGAGATACGAATAGAGTTTTAACCGCGCCTGTGCTGTGGTGTACGCCGCGATGACTACGTTTGTATTCGCGTTTACGCTGACGCTTTCTGATGTGCTGTTGTAACAGACGTACATCGCGTCATCGTTGACGTGCACAATCTTGTGAACTTCGCACGATTCGTCGGACAAAAGTTCCAAGACCCTTTGACGCGTCGTCACGATTTCGGTTTTCGGAAGGTTTTCCCGCTGACCGAATTTACCCCAGAAAGAATTTAAACACAGCTTTGCTACAGACCGCAAACCCGGATTGGCGGCGATATTATCTTTTTCTAGTGCGATACCCTCGTTTTCAAGATAGCGTGCAATATACGCGTCCTGCTCAGCGGTGGACGGATTTTTAGTGGGCCATCCACTAGCCTCCTGCTTCATTTTTAACCATAGATTTATGTAGCCTCCGAAGAGACCACCCGTTTTTGTGGTTCGATCATACTGCTCCGTGTCGTACTGCCAAATTTCGTAAATTCTGAGCACCTTATAACCCATTTCTACGGCTTTCTGCAGTTCACACGAGACCCAGGTCCCCTCGAAAGCTCGATCTTCCACGTTGTCGTGACAGCACTCAGTCTGGCACATCTCCTCACCGCATTTGCGACATAACGCGAAAATTAATCGGTTATGCATGCGTACGGGGAGCACGGGATGATAAAGGTTTCGAGGGGGCAGAACTCGACAACGGACGATCCCTTCGACTCTACTCAAATCGTTGGTCGAGCCTGTCAGCGCACTGCACGTGTCCTCCGTGTACACGCGAGGGTGCCCTATCGGAAATTTACCTGTTTTCGAAATGTACGGATACAACGAGCACACATCGACGTAGTGAATTTTCTCGCTTCCTGTGGTCTCGCAAAACGTTCGCGTGTTGCCTGTCCGACCACCGAAAAACGCGTCGCGCGGATCTAGCGGTGACGAAGTGAGAATCGGATGGCCCTGCAAATGCGCTTTAATCGCAGGGTCTGCGTTCTTCAATTCTCGAAACTCACATTCCCACATCTCGTGCAGCGTGTAACCACACGCCCTGATGCGTTCAGAAATTATGAGCGTCTGATTAAGGCGGTCGTTCATTGTTACACCGTGCCACTCTTTATCGCGCGTGGTTGAGTCGGTGTAGCAACGATCGCAGCCGTGAAAAAAGCACCCGTGAAATTGCAGTGCTACTTTGCCGTGCTCTGCCGATTCAAAATATCCGTCTATCCGCGTACCATCTACCGTTCGATGTTCCCTACCGCGACCTGCGTGTGTAATCTCGGAGTTGAACAATTTCTCGCACCACAGCAACCACTCGATTCCTACCTCGGACTGTCTATCGGCGCGTCGGTAGCCGTTCCTAGGGATTACACTTATCGTGTCGGGCTCTAGGAATTTCCTGCGGTATACCTTGTTGCACGCAGACGCTATTGTCGTTGCCTCCGTGAACGGACATACCTCACCCGATTCCAGAAAAATCTGGCGAAACGCCGCACAGGCTCTGCGGAGAATGCTGACGTCGCTTTTACAATATTCGACCAGCTCCGCTGCAAAGTCAAATCTTTGACCAGCAGCTGTAGCAGCGTCGTACCATTGCAAAAATTCGGCACGATTTTTACAACTCATCGCGTCTGGATCGTACGCAGCCTTTTCTGGTAACACCCCAACGTAATTTCGATTCTCAGTTTTGTTGAAAAGATGCGGAAAAGTACCTTTGAATACGCTCGATCCTAAGCCAAAGGCTTGTGGGAGAGCGCTGAGCGGCATATGAAAATAATTCAAACTATCGATGAATTTAACCGTGCCTGTCTGCATCGACATGATGCTCGTGCCGTTCATGATGAGACTCGGCGGTGTTCTACATTTTTCTTCGACAAGATGTCGCAGAATGAACTGAGCATCGAACCCTTTAGCGTTGTGGGCTATACATACGATTTGCCCGACTGTGTCGTTCTCCAGACGCATGACGTGGTCTACAAACGCTGAAACGGGGTTGTCGTCAAATATTTTCTCGCTTTCAGCACTTCCGCAGAGTGCACACGCCTCGCTATCTTTTTCCGAACCTAAACAAACCGAACACCGCTGCTGGCTCACGCACAAGTTCACCTCGTGCAAAAATTCATTCGCAATTCCAGCGCGCTTCGTTTCTTGCCGCGTTTCGAAATCGTAAAATATAAATATTTCACGTTTTTTCGTCACGGGGCGCGCCTTCGCTGGTGCCATGAAACACTGATGATTGTCCGGGCGCTTCTTCTTGCAGATTCTGCAATAAAAAGTGCCGCAGACGTGTTCGTGCTCATATTGCTTATATACGAGCTTCAGGCATTTGCTGCACACTTTTAAACTACCGCAGAGGGCTGATTTCGGACCGTGTGAGCCGAGGCTCTTGTGGTGCCGATAGCAATCAACCCCGCGAAAATAACGCCCGCAATCGTCACACTTGACTTTTGCGAGGGTCTCGTCGCACGGCGGTAGTTTTGTGCAGTGTGCACAGATCGCCGTGCAGTTGTGCGCAACGACGTCGTTGTATGCCTGGCCACACGGCGCGCAAAAGAATTTGAAGCCTGCAGCGGCGGTGAGCTCCTTTATCATGTTGAAGTGGCGTGTTTCGCGATAGTGTAATAGATTTACACGATGCACGACTTCAACAGCAGCGCTCGCCACTATACTCGATCCGTCAAAAATTGGTGGCACTCCGCTGCCAAAGGACTCGAATTCGTATACTCTAAGGGCCACTCCGGACGGCGCAAGAAACTCCTGAAATTTTTTTACTTCGGACATACCGCAGCCCTCCTGCGGAATCCTTACACCGCTAGCCGTGACGAGTTTTCTAGCTGCCTCAGTCTGCGTGCTCGAATTACTACTGGAGATGTTCCTCCAACGCTTCTGCAGCTCGCCCTTGCGTAATTCTCCACGCTCCGAGTACACTAATCCTACAGCTATTGCCCGCGGGAGACACCTATTGTCGTTGTTATTTATATAACATATCGACTTTTTAGAGAAATCGTCTCTCTCTAGACGTTTCGCGCCTTTGCCACCGACCGGCATCTCTACTACCGTTGCCGAGATATCAAACGAGCTGTCTATACGGAAGCCTGTTGCGCTCTGCGAGACCGACGTGATTAAGCTAACTAAATCGTGTAGCGTGAATTGGTGGACGTATCGAAAAGACAAACCGGCGGGGCCTTTACTAAACGCGTCGGACTGAAATTCAACGCCGATTTTATCGGTAGGTTGGCAAGCACTAACGATTAAAACGAAGAGCTCTTCGAGAGCTTCCTCGAGCCATTGCACGCAATTAGCACCTTCTTCAGGTTCGCGGATTTTCAACGAAAGCTGGACCCCTGACGTACGGAAACGCGAGATATAACGACGGCTTTCGCTTAAAATTAATAACTTCGGCTCACCGTTTTGCGCCGAGACCTCGATGTCACCCTCTGCTGGCTCCGTCGCTGGACGCTTACGCGAGCCTCCATGCTGCGTCGGCGCTGGCGGTTGCGGTGATGAACTCTGCGATGGAACACAGCAACACTCCGAAGACGATGCAGCAAAACGGCACAAACACGACACGTTGCACTTGCGAGCGCGCAGAGGCTGCGTAGCACAACACTGATTTTGTTGTTGCGGTGAAGATGCATCGACGTCGCTTGTCGTCGCGATCTGCGGGCCGGAAGGCACCGCGATTTCTTCTTCTGGCTCTGCGTCCTCGTCCATAGCCTCGCTTGCTGGTACACCGGGGTGACTTCCTTCAGCGTGAGTCTCCTGGACCGACAAATTTAACAGCGACTCAACAGTCGCGTTAAGCGCATCCTCGGCGTCAGCCTTCAGAAGCTCGGAAACTGCGAAAAGACATTAAAAACGTTAAATATATATTTACCCGTTTAGATGTGTATATATATAAATAATAAAAGAAAATGCCTACTGTCTAACGGTCCCAGATCGAATTCCCTGGACACCTCTTCCTGGGTACTAGTCGCGGGTACTCCTGACGGCGGCATGAAGAAGGTATCTGAGGACATAATGGTTATAATTTAATAAAATGCTATTGCATTAATTATTTAAAATGTTATGCATATATTTATACACGTACCATTCGATTCATCGGCCGTCTTGCTCGATACATTTTCGCGCTTTGGCCTCTGTGTAGTGGCGGCCTCGTCGGCAGTATCCCGCGAGCGTTTCGCAGGCATCCCTTCGACAAGCTGCCTGTCCACAGCCCTCAAAGATGCTGCGTGTCTACGCACTAGAACAAAAAAAATATTACAATTAATACAGGCTAGTAAAAATTATTATTATTATAGTTACAATCCTGAGAATTGTACTTACGATTAGCCGCATCATATTGCTGCTGCAGCTTCATCTCCCCGACTGTCAACGACAACTCATCGTTATCGCTGAAATCAGCCAAGGCTCGCTCCTGGGCTTTTGCCTCCACAACTAGCCAGGCAATCTCCAAAAATTCCACCGATGCGGGGAGTAGTCCATCTTCAATGAACTGGAGGATTGCCTCCGATGCGAAGGCTCCCAGCACATAGCGCAAACACTTTAACAACCCATTTCTGGGTAGTTGTCGTATCGTTGCGCGATTACACCGCATCAAACGCTCATCACTGCCCACCTGCCAACCATGCTCAGTTACTCCGACGAGGAGCAGAGCCTGGATGGCATTGCGGATGGCGGATTCTTCGATGCAATTCATTTTCACAACACAACACAAAACTTCTCACCGAATATTAAAAACACGGTTGATTTGCAGTGAGAACTGTCACGAAGCAGTTGTTGACACGGAATAAAATTATTTCGGAAAATCGACGAGGTACTCTACTTACCCCCATCCTTCGACCACTTCTTTCTTAACACTTCTTGACCAATCGCGTTTTTCCAGCCTCCACTTATTTCGGGAAAATCCATGCTAAGACGCTATTGGCGAGCATGGGTCATCGCTCGTAGTTACGGAAAAAAAAAAGAGGAAAAAAAATGCAGCGTTGACACAAATTTTATTGCCAGCCCTTAGCAGCCGAACGCGGCGCGCCTAATCCTTCGGTAGTGCACGCCCGATAGTACGGGTATATAATTAAGAGTATTGCAGACCGCCTGGCGTTTCATACGCAGCCGTAAAGACATTCTCTAAATACGTCGAGCCTATATGGAAAAAATACGCGAGCGTTTCTGCGTCAAGACTTTCATTTTCTCGGAAATTCTTACGGTATGTGTATAGGTAGAAGAATTTTTTTTTAATTTATTTTTATTACGGTGGCCCTTTTCTTTTTCTTTCGGTTTCCCCAACGAGTAACAGCGAAGGTGCAGCTGTGAGACGGTCCCGCCAAGACAGGTCGAGACAAGTCGAGACAAGTCGAGACACGTCGAGACAAGTCGAGACACGTCGAGACAAGTCTACTGCTGTAAAAGTCTTTAGAGAAAGAAAGGTCGCTGCTTCTACAGTTTTCTCATTCTCGGAAATTCGTACAGCTTGTGCACGTCGTAGTGCCATTATTTTTTTTATTTATAACCAGTGACCTTTTTTTTTCTCCACGCTTCCGGCGAGAATGTTCTTCGACATATTTACGTGGCACGTGCAACACAATGCTCGCTCACGTTCTACAAATAAACCTTTTTTTTTTGTTAGCTGGGGGTTGTAAGATCCGTATCGCTAGGCATCTTTGACTTTCTCTTTTGACTCTCGCCCTAACTGGCGACGCCTGTTCATCCCTACTTCTTAGAGTATTTTTTTTATTCTCCTTTAACCTCTGATGCTGCGAGTTAAGACAGGTTCATCCCTTCTACTTCTTGCATCCAAAGTTACGCCCACGCTTACCAGAATATAAAAACCCCCAGAAATCTCCTGAATTTATTCTGACAAGAACGCTACAACAGTTCACACTTCGCACCACCATTTAAAGCATTCAAAATGGAGAACTCAACGGCCAACAAATCCAACGCATCGGCGTTGGCAAAGCGCCCTCGTGAGCCAGAGCACGAGAAATCGAGAAAACCCGCAACACAACTACTGATGGCGACTACATACAGCCTCAACGTATCGCAGAGCAAAATCGTGTCGATCGGCATGAATTTTGCGGATGATTTGAAGGACGCCGTGCCGGTTGTAAAGTTCGGTGGACGAGCGGGCTCTGCGATCACCATGAACGAGGACGAGTGGACGTCGTTTAAGAACGAGATGATTGCAATCGACTCCTGGTTCGACGCAGACTTGGAGCTTTTGGATCTTACCCTGAAGCCATTCGGACAGAAGAAAATATCATGCATAAAGACGTATAAGAAAAAATCTATTCTTCTGGAGAATACTGAGGACGAGCATCAGCCAAAGAAGTCAAGGAACTCGTATTCACCCGCAGTGGTCTTTCAAAAAACTACGTACGAAGGACTCAAAAATCTCGTACCACTCATCGACCACCAGCTACACATCCTTCGCAGCGAGGGACCACTATTCGCAGGCTGCGTAGAATCGCTTCTTCAGGTTGTACGCCGAGTGGAGACAGAAGAAGAAGACTGGGACTCTACGAGAGACGACATGGACAAAAGAATTCGAAATGCGTGTTTTAAATACGCGCAGAGGAACGAATTCTTCGACAACGCTGAAGGTGGAGGATGGCAATATTATATCGACGAGCAAAATATGATTCACCGAAGAAAACAACTGTTCATCACTGAGCTCGTCTGTCAACATTTTGAATATATAAAGAGAAAATCCTGCACGCCTTAAAAATTCGATACGGCGATGTTAGAATATTTTTAAACGTTAAGAAAAAATGTATGTATAGATTATAAGAATAAAATGAAAATATTCTCGTAAATCGTTTTACAATTATTTCTCCACCTATAATGTAGTTAGCGTGGCGCGAGGCATCGTTCAGGTAGCGCTGAAAAAAAAAAGGTCGCCGCTTCCTCGGGCTCGCGTACTACCGAAGCGCTAGCCCTTTTTCACGAGCGCGCGTTTACCTGCTTGGCTTCGCCGACGCGTCAACGCACGGTCGCTGCAGACGGGTCAGCGCTTGAGCCTACTCGCCTGGTACATTTTGAAACGCTAGGAATCGCTGGGGAGGTGGGTGGGTGGTTGGGCGGTGGGCGCATGGGTTTGGGTAGGTGAATTGTGGGGTCTCATGAGGGTAGATGGGGTAGATAGGTGACGGGCCGGTGGGGTGTTGTGGGTGTATAAGGAGTGTGGATGTGTGGGTGGTGGGTGGATATGCAGTGGGTGGGTGGTGGGTGGTGGGGTGGCTAGGTGAGGGGGATTTTCGTATCCGCGGTTTTTTTTCCACGCAGCCCGCCACAAGAAAGAGCGAGCGAGAAAGCTATAGCGCGAGGGGAGAGAGAGAGAGAGAGAGAGAGAGAGAGGGCGACCGCAGCGCCGCCGCGAGGCCTGACGGCCGGACGCCGAACCACGCTTGCACAAACACCCACTGTAGCGCCAAGTGAAATTCAAGATGGCGGCCCCCGGGACTTATGTGCAAGGCGGCCATCTTGGACTTGCACAAACACCGGGTTACCTACTCGCGTCGTTGGATCTGGAGCTCCCGTTCCGCTTGCCTACTTTGCGGGAGAGGCTGACGCGTTGCGCGACGCGTCTCGCGAGCGTTTTGCTCGGGGATTTCGAGGTCGAGCGCGCGGAGTCGTCGGCTGCATATACGACGACGACGTCACCATCGTGGGATATCGTCAGGGCGATACCGCAGCGCGTTTACTCCTAAATAACTGAAAACGCGCCCGAGCTTCTGTGTGTAGCCTCGCAGCGTATAAACATCCTTATCGTTAATAAGGTGTGACGTGATTTCGCCTAGCATCGCCGACCTCGAGTTCCATGGCTTCGCGGCACAACACACGAGTGTCTCTCGCTCGAAACCTCTCGTCATTTCTGTCATAGCGCATTTCGGTGGATACTCAGCGAGCGAAATTGCGAGATAACACTGTTAATGAGATATTGCCGAGCCACCGTGGAGACGACGACGTGGAGGAGCACCGACCGAGGGAATATACCGAAAGCCCCCGAATATTGCCAAGACGCAACACGAGATAGTCGACGAAACCGAAATTCCCATAGCCTCGAAATTTTCAAATCTGCTGCGAAGGCGGAAAATCGCAGAGAGCGAAATTTGACTTTCAACGAGGTTATCCAGGAACGAGGAGAGTTTGGAGCCTCCCGTAAATCTATGGAAGCGGCACGTTCTGACCATTTTAAGGATGTAGGAGTGCGAAGTGTTCAATTCGCATCAATTCGAGAAAAGTTTGAGAGAATCGCAAACACTTCACAATGGTCTGAAAATCTGAAAAAAATGCATGCACGCTAAGTGCACTGAAAAGATTACTTTTGCATAATAATAATTCCAAAATGTTATTAACAAATTGATTACCAAAAAAATTGGTTAACAAATATTTCGGTGACTCAAGTTTTTTTGCATGAAAATGATTCCTTCATTTTCCTGTATACGTATGAATTTTTCAGACTTTTATCTAATCTTTGAAATTTATGTTTTTCGTATGGAAAATATGTACAAATTTCAAAGAGTAGATAAAAATCTGAAAAAATTCATACGTATACAGAAAAATGAAGGAATCATTTTCAGGCAAAAAAACTTGGCTCATCGAAGTATATGTTAAACCATTTTTTTAAATCAATTTGTTAATAACATTTTCAAATTATTATTATGCAAACTTAATCTTTTCAGTACCTTTAGTGTGCATGCATTTTTTCAGATTTTCAGACCATCGAGAAGTGTTTGCAATTCTCTCGCGCCTTTCTCGAATTTATGCGAATTAAATACTTCGCGCTCCTACGTCCTTAAGTAATTAGCGTGGCGTTTACTGATTTAAGGCAAACAACATTTCCTGTTTTTCAGCAAATTAGAGTTTTTCTGTGCATTTATAAAATCGCGTACAATTTTTTGGAAATATAATTGACGTTTAATTTTTCTCCATATCCATCAAATGGCATTCTGATCAATTTCTTGTTATCCAATTGCAATTCACTTTTTGTACCGTTTATCGAATCAAGTGCGACCGACTGCGAGCGAGTTTTTCTCGATGCTCCGATTTTCACGCAATATCTCTGTTCCCATCTGTTTCAGGTGAGTCTGCCGCGCACTATTCCATTTGCAATCGTTTTCCGTTTAACCGCCGAGAATCAACTGACCGTGAACGACGAGCCCAGGTATGTCATAATCAACAATACGCTTTCCGAGTGCCATTCAGTGCATAACGGAGCACGTCAAATATTTATTATCACTGCCCCGCACACGCGGGGCTGTATTGGAATCGCCCGAGTCATTAAAGTCGCTCATTAATCTATTAGCGAATTTAATGAGACTGCGAAGGGGAGGGGGGGGGGGGGGGGGCACTGTACATTAATTAAAATCCGATAATCGTTTCGCTGATTGGTTACAATTATTCCTGCATTTCTCCTCATTTTTACAATAACAAGACTGCAATTATTTATTTGTTTGTCACCTTCATTTATTGAAATGAAGTAAAATATATTAAGGGGTGCAACAAAAAATAAAATAAAATATATACTATACTATATATAGTCTTATACTATATACTATACTATACACTACTATTTACTATATATAGTATTAATTATACTATATGGATGGAAGAAACTAAACTGTGCGGTTGGTTGATTTATGCAATATTAATGACAATTATAATCCAGTTGGGTCTCGCGTAGTCAGAGCGCAGTAGCAGTGTCAAATATCTGTTGAACTTGAACGCGGTTTAGTGAGCCGCGACGAGCATCGTTAGAGTTGACTTACTGTTCGGTAGTACTCGAACGTTAAAGCCGCTTTTCGATGTTCCGAGACTGTACGCTTCGTCGCAAGCCACGGCGTAGCTTCCCGGCTCGTTCAGGATGCTCATATAATGTATGATACCTGCAGGATGAGAAGACAAAACACATTGCGGCACGTTGAGAGAATATTCGAGATTGACGTAGAAATAGTATGAAAAAACAACGCTGATGGAGGAAAAAAAGTATTATCCGTTGAAAAAGTGAAACACAGCGTGAAGAGCCGTCGGGAGGTGCAGGTTTACCGTTCGTTACACTCAGTGAGATGGCTGTGCTGTACACATCGTCCGTTGGATTCGCGACTTCGACTGTGCGCCGAAATATCGTCTCGTCTGCTCGCCGCTCGCCGACAACCAGATCACCGATGAAACGAGTTTCGCGTTTCTCGTCGAGAAGCCTTGTCTGTGGAAAACGAAGGACGCAACGGTTTTTTTTTTTTTTTTTACAAAAAAATGTCCTCTGTTACAAACTGAAGAAAAAAAAACATGACAGATTCTTTTTTTGTGATATATGAAATGTGTGATTTGTGCAATGAAAAATAAAGAGCAACGTGCAAAGTTCTACTTTGTAACTTTTTTAAAATTTGAACAAAAGAAAACTCCGTTACAAATATCGTTACATCTAATTTTGAAAACGCACGCACGCACACTTACACACATACAGACATCGTTTTTAGACCACTTTTCTCGACGTTTTAGGTGATACTGAGTACGTTAACATGAACATCTCGAAAAACAAAAATTTCACGAAAACAAAGCTTCCTCTATGAGAAAGCAAAAACGGAAAAGTGACGAAGACAATTTGCAAGTAAACAACTGGGAAATTTATATACCCCTTCTTCGTTGAGGATGTCATCCTTGCTGAGAAGCAATCCGGCATCCTTGAGTTGCCTCACGTCGTAGACTCGGAGCGAATGCGACACGAGAACGAGACTGAGAAAAAGGAGGATAACCAACTTGGCAGAGAAAGAAGCAACCATGGCGCGAGCTGTTATGGTTCTTTTGTATTTTTTTGTTATGGACTCATCAGTGCGGTGTCGCGTCACGAGTCTTTATAGTCAGCCAGCCAGTTCGTACCACGCGCCGACCCGCGCGGTGTGTCAAGGATCGAGCGTCGACGATAGCGCTTATCGTTCTCAGCTCCTACGTGCCGCACTCGGGTTCTCGCTTTCTCACTTGGTCCTTATTTTTCGCGTCGTATCGCCGCGTATCTTCGGGTTCCTCGCGATGCTCCGCACGAGATCGGAATACAAAAGAAGCGCGGGCAAAGAATAAGCTTTGCCCGCGGAACTGGCCGCAATTGGAACAGGTAGTTATCTCGGGAAGGCGAAATATCAGGGCGGTTACACGAGCTACGAGCGACCCGTGGGTGAAAAGGTGAGACGCGGAACAAACCCGCACATACCTATCTACTTGCGTCCCGCCCGCGCGCACCGCGTGCGCTGAGACTGCAGACGAGTAACGACCAACGCGGGCTTAACTCAACTCGACTTGCGGCTTCTCCGCTTACCCTGCAGCTGAAAGCTAAACGCGTTCGCCACTTTCGCTCGGAGTGAAAAAATTGGCCAATTTAAAGAATTAGGGACAACGTAGTAGGGCCATTTGAAATAAAATATACATGCTACACGTTGGGGCCATTGAGGGACATTTTTTAAAACGACCCTACTACGTTGGGGCCATTGAGGAACATTTGAAAAAGTGACCCTACAACGTTCGGGCCATGGAGGGACATTTTCAAAAATGACCCTACTACGTTGGAGTCATTGAGGCACATTTTAAAAAATGACCCTGCTACGTTGGGGCCATTGAGGGACATTTAAAAAAATGACCCTACTACGTTGGGGCCATTGTGGGTTATTTGAGAAAATATCTCTACTACGTTGGGGCCATTGTGGGTTATTTGAGAAAATATCTCTACTACGTTGGGGCCATTCAGGGACAGTTAATAAAATGTCCCTGCGTCGGTTTACCATAATAATCGCGGCACATCCCGGTGCATTTTTCCCCGCTCCATTTTCCATATCTGAAGCCATACCGGGGAGGCGCACTCCGATCCACGTAATATCCATACGGTATAGCAGCGACAAGACCAAAAGGACGACATCTTGGTCGTCGAGTAGCTCGGGGCAAATCCTCGAAACGTCAAAACGCGGGGAGCACGGCTGCCGTCTTTCCGAACCTCTTCCGTCTAGCCCCAAGGAAATCTTCTGCGATGTAGCGGCGCTAGAATACGTTCGCGGGAGTCGTTTCCTCCTACCTGCTCCTCGCCCCGGGGGAGGAGGTCAGTGCCGTCTGTCTGAAATATATTCGCGGTTTTTGGTCAAACGATCGGCAGTCCCGCCTACTTAGAATCCACCAATTGTGATGTCGCTTTTTCGTTTCAGAAAATCTTTTCTTCTTTTTCTTTACGGATTGTCAAAGAAATCGAAGGTCTCCCTTTTTTTAATTAAAAACATTTTTTTTTCTCTACATTTGTTATTTTTGAAGACGTAATTTTTGCTGAAATAAAACATGTCAATTTCCAAATAAAAGTTCCATCTTTCAGTTTTAGGCTTAAAATTTGGTTTCTAAAAAGAATATTATTAAACGACAATGACAAATGTTTGCTTGCGTCGCGTTAGCGAGAGTCGACTGTACACTGCACAGTCGGTAAAACCCTCCTGGGGGCAAAGACGTCGCTCGCCTCTTTACCTCGTGCCCACCAACGCCTTACCTATATCATCGCTTGTTTTATTCCTTTTAAATCGCACTCGCAGTGGCAGCGGCAGCAGCCGAGGGGCGGAGAGGGAGGGAGAAAAAGTCTTGGAACCAAAGACCCAGAGCCGCTCGTCCGAAGGGGAAACGTCGCTCCTCCGAGGGCCAAGTCTGCCAACTTTCTCAGGTGAAAAGAAAAGCTCCTTCGCTTCACCATTAGTACTTGTACGCGGGGGGCTCGGGCGACGTGAAGCTGACCGGCTCGACGCTCAATTTCCAGGGAAAATTGTTGTCGGGCGAGCAGCCTCGTCGCGTCTCGCGTCTCATGATCCCTCCGAGCCAACATGTGTCAGAAACGTTGGAGCAACCCGAGGGCTGTCGAGTCTCCGGTTTCTCTCGAGTTCTTTCCCTCACTTTCCACACATTTCTCCGACCAGTTTGATTCTCCTTTTCGTTCTCGCAACGCTACCAAACTAACCCCCACGTATTTTTCTTTTTTTTTCCCCCCTTCACTTCGGTCTCCTTTTTCTCGCTTTTGCTTTCAGTCCCTCTGTATATAGATTTCGGTACAGCGTATTGCTGCTCTGAAACTTGAAATTAATGGGATTAAATTTCACTTAGCCGAATTTTCCGATTGCGGCCCGCGCGAGTGCTAATATCGTGCCCGGCTGACACAGCCGGCTTTAAGCTCCGGTGTTACGAATGTATAGTCGATGCTCGAGCGCAATCTAATGGATGTCCGATAAATAATAATTTTTACTCCCCGGCTTCCTTATACTACACGATTATTCGTTGAAATTCGCTGTCAAATGAAATTCTGGCGTTCATTCTCGACTCTGCAGAGAAATGAAAAAGTGAAAAGTAATTTTTAAAAGTTGTTTTTGAATAAGTGAAAAGTATTTTAAATACTTTTCTTCCCTCTGAATTATTGCAGATTGTTGCGCGCCGTCGAGACGATAAAGTAGACAGATATTCTGATCCTTGAAAAAAAAAGAAAAAAAAAGTATTAAGGGGTCCAAGTCAGTAAAAAAGTGTATTTGTTATTATAAGGGCTGCGTTTTTCCTCACCAATGAAAAGATTTGAAGTGATTATATTCTATTAGGATCGCAGCTATCCCGACAATAGAATTATTTCGAATTTTTTCATCGGTGAGGAAAAAAGTTGCCCATATGATAAAAATAAACTTTTTTGAGTGACTCGGACTCCTTCAATCAAGACTGCCGATCGTAATTTCAGTATTGATTTTAACGTTAATAAAAGTTTTAATTTTGAAGTTACAATCCCGTTGGCAATTAAAATTCGCTTTCCGCGAATTTATGGATTATTCAACCGATAAATGAATAACGTTTATTAATTTGCGTAACCGGAGTGTAATTAAAATTCGTGAAAACCTTTCGTGCGCGCTATTTTTCACCTTTATGCGTTGTCAGTAACTTTTCTCATCAGCAAACAATAACGTAAACGATAGAGACAACAACGTGATTTATTTGCGATTGAAACAAATATGCTGACTGTGTTATCAATTCATTTTCATATATTTTTATAATTTATTGTTAACTCATTTAACTCAGCACTCCCCTAAATGTCAGGAATGCAAGTAAAATCGGAGGAATCCCTTTTCGTTCCTTGCAACAAAAAAAAAAAATCCTTGCCAATTTCTTACTCATTATTTTCCCACCTTTCATAAAGTCACCTCTACGAGGAAGTACTGCGTCAAAGCTCAGTGAAGGCTGGAAAATAATGCGGATGTAACACGTGCAAGGACCCACTTTGCTGTGGCTTCTGTGTTCCATGGCTTAACTTCGCGAAATTTATAAAACCTGGCGAGGAGACTGTTAATAAATTGGAAATTTCACAAATATGGGTACCTAACAAATTCGATGCCAACAAATCTTATACCGCACGGAAAAAAATAATTAGCTGAGACATTCAAGAAATTACTTGGCACAATCAATGTATTATTCTGATTTTCTTACAACTCGGCTTAGTTATGACAGCCAAAAGGTATCGGTTGCACGTCGCAAACGGCATAATTAAAGGGCTCCGTGTCAAAACAACTTCGACAATATATTTTTAACAAAAAAAAACTTAGCAAAAAGAACTCCGACAAAAATAACTTCACGACAAAAGAACTTCGCGACAAAACAACTTTGACAAACATAACTTCGCGACAAAAGAACTTTGGTAAAAATAATTCCGCGACAAATGAACTTTGACAAAAATAACTCGGTAAAAAGTATATTTAAAATTGAAATCATTCCTCTTAGTAGAATTTATTTAATGAAAAAATCGACGAAATTCTTTACGAAAGCGGAAATTTTCCGCTCAGTACAATTGTTTTAAAGGAAAAATCCACGGAATTCCTTATTAAAGCGGATATTTTCCGCTTAGTAGAATTTTTGAACGAACCACTTTTCTCGACGTACAACAATCTGTGATTCCAAGTAAAGTTATTTTTCTCAAAGTTCTTTTGTCGCGAAGTTATTTTCACCGAAGTTCATTTGTCGCGAAGTTATTTTCCCCAAAGTTCTTTTTCCCAAGTTCATTTTAAGAAGATTATTTGTCGAAGTTATTTAGTCGTGCTACCAATTAAAGCTTCAATAGCATCGTCTTATGGCCATATACAAACACGAAACAAAACTTTTCAATGCAATCAAAACCACGTAACTAGAAGGTAATCATTATTTCAAGTTCGTGGGAAATTCGTAGGAACCGTTACAAAAAAAAATTGCTGCGAATTACAAAAGAAATAACCATCACGTATTTAATTAAATTCTTACGCATGCGCCATTGAACACATTTGAAAATTGGTCTACCGACACCGGAAGTTCTTGTGCATAAACGAACGATGCAATTGTAGCTTCAATAGTATCGTTTTTAAGTTATGTGAAACAAATTGTGAATAGTTACCGCAACCATTCGAAGTGGTTTTGGTGATAAATATGTAAGTTGTCGCAACTAATCGGCAAATACTGAGGCACAGCAATGTGACTGATTAGCCGGTACAACCAAACTTTTCTTTCCGTGCGGTAACTCTATTTGTGTAAAAACATTCAGTCTGGTAACTTGAAATAAAAATTAAGTAACGCAACATAAGTCAGATAATTAACTGATCCCGAAACATTGATGAAACCTTCATCACGACTAATTCCCGACCAAATCTAAAAAGTCGAAAATCGCGAGACACCCGATGAGAACCGCTGCTTTCGTGCACGTTTAACACATGGACGCAATGTAAACCCAGACGATCCCCGGCACTACCCAAAAGATAAGCCTGCCAATCCAAGCTCAAAGCTCATCAATTCTATTTGCCCCACGATTGCCAATTACATTGATTCCAAAGTAAATTCTTTCAGCCCTCAATTAACAACCTTCATAAAAAAACAGTAATTTACCTGCAAAAAAAAAAAAATTAGTTCACACCTCGAATCTGCATCATCAATATCGCCACGTTTTCGGTATAATCGCTTACGCCGAGCGAACAGCGACAGCAACAATCAAACGATCGATTGGCATTTAGCAGTAAATTAGAGACGAACGAGTGACGCATTAGCAGTCGTAGAGGGAAACGAGCAACCGATGCTGCTGCTGCTGCTGCTGCTGCTGCTGCCGCTGCGGCTTCTGTTGGGAAACGTCAAGATAGGTAATGGGGCGGGGGCGCAACAGTTGCGTGGGTGGATGCGCGTTTCATGAGGGAGTGGATGCTGGAGGAGAGCAGCAGCAGCGGCAGCAGGAACGACGAGTAAGGGGATGCTGAAGCGAAGGGGTAGCCGAACGCGATCGCAGAGCGAGCTACGTGCCTCAGTACCCTCCTCGCAGCCAGACCGCGCGCGGTCCATATTCCCCGCACGTTAATCTTGTCGCGTTTTGGGTGCGCGCGTTACTCCCGCTGCCGCTGGTACCCGGCGACCGGCTTTTACCGGGCAAATTTAAATTTCTCTCAGTGCCTGCGTAAACTTCCGTCTCGACTGTGCACCTCGTTTTTCACGGTGAATTCTCGATTCGACCCTTTTTTCTTCATTTTCCCGCTGGTGTCGATTGCCATTGAAAACAAAAAGCCGGCTCGATTTCGAGTTGCTTAAAAAAAAAGAATTCAGTGCCGAGGACGATTGGAACACTGTGGTGGACCAGTGGTGAATTATTTATTTCGTATTAAGCTGAGTGATTCTGATTTTGGATTTCAAAACATTATTTGGTTTTTTTTTTTTTTTGTTAATTGGAAATAATTAGGGAGGATATTTTGTTTATGGGTTTGTTGGTCGTAATGATTTTTTATATTTCAATATTGGCTGATCAGGGTGGGTCAATTGTAGATTTTTTGGGTGATTGTGGTGCATTTGCAAATAATTATTCGTCTTCCACCTCGGATATTACATTATGTTTTGTGTTCGGTTTAAGTAGCCGTGAATCGATAAATTGTTTGCAACCGGTGCTGAAGTATGGCGCGAAAAAACGCTGCCAGAAAAATATACATAAAATTTCATGTAGCGGTGGCAAAAGTTTTCATGCATAAGCTGGTACATTAAATACAATACGCAAGAGAAATGTGAAAACGTGTTTAATGCCAAAGTATTTCAATTGTACCTCACGTAATTGTGTATTAAATTTAACGTACCAGTTTATGCACAAGAACTTCTGGTGTCGGTAGACCAATCATGAAATGGCGCAAGTCGACAAATTTAATTAAATACGTGATGGTTATTATTTCTTATGTAATTCGCAGCAAATCTTTTTTGTAACGGTTCCTACGAATTTCCCACGAATTTGAAATAATTATTATCGTCTAGTTACGTGGTTTTTATTGCATTGAAAAGTTTTTGGCGAAACCGGAGAGAGAGAGAGAGAGAGAGAGAGAGAGAGGATTAAAGTGGGTAAGAAGTCGCTCGGTTGAATATCCAGCGGTTTTTCCATTCCGGAGAGAAAACATCGCGCATAAATAATAAACTAGCTCTGTTCGATGGGAGCGTCATATGTTCGACATCGCCCGTCAATCCTTCCAATGTAGGTTGTCTCGTGCGTCGCTCCTGTATACCCGATACCACTGAATAAATTTTTATGGGACGCATGATGGATACACGATAGGCTAGGGAAAACAACTACCCTGCATCATTTCTCCCTTAGCCGGCAGCACAATGAAAAATAAAAAATACAAAAACAATGGAACGTATGTACCAGCGAGCACTGTGACGATATTTAAACAACAATTTCGTTGACATTTGACAATACAATTACAGTTGTCAAAACAAAAGTAACCGTTTCACAATTATTTGCGACAAAAGAACGACCACAGTTCATTTTTACATATTTTCATGACGTCACATGACGCAAATAAAATCGCCCACGTGATATTTACGGTACAAAAAAAAATGTAGGGGAGAGTGGGCTACAGTGGGCGGTAGACCACAGTGAACAACGGCATCTGTCAGAGAACACAGCTTCTCCAAAATGTCGATTCTTTTTTAATAAAACTATGAGTTTAATTAAACGTTACCCTTCTTAGTTAATGTTAAGTTACCATACCCCTGAAAACGTAAAAAATAAAAGTTCATTTCGGCTCCTTGAAAAAAAAATATTTCGCTTCTCGAAAAAATGTCATGTCTAACCTCACTTTTGTTAATCGCTGATGTTGCTCGACTTATATGATTCTTTGCGCCCTTATGTACCAATGTTGCCCACTCTCCCCTATCACAAAAACAAAAAAAAATTATAGTCCACACCCACAATGATTGCAATTAGGCGATCTATGCCAACGAGAGCTGTCACGACAAATTTAGAAGGAGGTAAAATGCCGATTAATCAGCCAACAATGCAATCTCGGCAATTTTAAAGAACGGCGTGAAACCGGTAGCACGCGATATTCCTCTCCTCGGGCATCCCATAATTCACTGCTACCCTCGTTCGTTATTAGTGCGGCGAGTGTGCCAGAGAAATGGGTGGTTAAGGGGCCAGTGGGAGTAGAGAAGGTGGCAAGGTCGGGGGGGAGTGGGGGTAGCGAAAGGTACTGTATACATAGTATTATTGGCAGTGACTGGGTTGCGCGAATAAATTACCGGGAATTCCCACGTCCATGGTACGCGAGCAGAGCGCGAAACGGACGTAGCGAGTCGCTCTCAGCGTGCACAACTCTTGACTGGTCCCCCGGGAGGGTCGCGGCTAGACGCGTAATTAATTTAAAGAATTCATTACGCGCTACGAGCGTGACGGATACAACAACGCGTGACGAGGCGTCTGCACGACTCTCGTTAAAAGAAATGTGTGTGACTAGTGCGAGGCGCGCTCTCCTGTTGCGCGGTTTTACAATGCCGGAACTTTAGCGCTCAACGATCGAAGTTTACGGAGTTTCCGGCTGGCCGTGAAAAAAAAAAAAAAAAAAAAAAAAAAAAAAAAAACAAGAAAAAGTAATTTAATGCGCCGGTATTGAAAGTTTTCATAAGGCACGTTCCAGGTCAATTCGATCAGTGTCGTCCCCACCATCAATTTAAATTCTGATAGCATCAAGTGCATTTTTTGCGAAAAACCCTCGACCCGTATGTATCCGTGGCGACTGATGGAATTATGCAACGATGCCTGACGAATGTGCTGGGAAAATAAAAGCCCCCACGTGGGCGTTACAAATATTTGACTCGAGAATCACTGTTTGAGGAGGATGCGTGATACAATTACGCAGTGCCCCGTGGCGAAATGGAAATCAATAAAAGCGTTTCGATATTTCGCTTTCAATAAAAACCATACGATTGCGTTTCGATCTCCCCGTCCGGGAGCAGCGGGTGGATTGAAAGAACCTCGGTAAACAAGGGAATCTTGTAAATGAATCTTGAAATTAAAATCTTGTTGAAGATTAATTTCAGTATTTCCGTTAGTTTTGATTTTCTTTCCTTTCAGTATATTTCAGAGACAAAAAAAATAATAACGCTAAGTAAGCAAAACTAAATAAAAAATATAATTTAGGGTTTTATTTAATTTATTTGCTTTTTTTAATTGTCTGTTTATTTTTAATCAACTGTGGCCGGCGAGCTGCGTCGTGTTGATCCGATTAAAATCAGCCGACGGACAATACGGTAAACATTTTATGCAATTCCAAAATAAGATTGTGAATCGGAAAATCGTATAATAGATTTTCTCGTCGTGTGCACAGAGCGCATTCCACTCGCTCCTGCTCGCTCCTCGGACGAGTTTTTCGCCAACGCAAATATTACCACGGTTCACGTGAGATCCCCGTTTGAGATTCACTGTCGGTGGGTACCCATGAGCGGAAATCGATTATATCCCCGGAGGCTCTCCCGATGAGACGTCGCCTTTTGCGCCCCCGCTGCCGTCGCCGCCACACACCATGTGTATTATTATATTTCGTTGTTGATAGAACTCGACCGACGTGACCCCCCCGAACCCCGTCTATTCACATTAGTCTGCAACTTTTTGCTGTACTTTATTGCAAGGCTTTGAGGATAATGTTCTTCCTGCCGCGACGGGATGTGGCTATACCCAACAATTCTATATACGCAGGGGTGGTCCTTGAATACAACAATTTCGAATTTTTTTCGGATCACCCCAGATTACCGTGAGGAAAAAAAAAAAAAAATAACAGGTGCAAAGTGAATCCGAGATCGATGCATTTTTAGAAGTCGCTACCAGCCATTAAAAATATATATAAGTTTGAAAATTTATAAATTTGAGATAGAAATGAAAAATTCTCCATTTCGTTGGAGTCACCCTCAGTTTTAAAGTATATTGTATAACAAGGAAAACTGCAAAACTAAAAATGTTTCACGAAATCGAAACATTTTTAGAGATCGCTACCGACTGTCAAAAAAACAAGATTTTCGATATTTTTCGCTATTGTTTATAAAATAGTGTCTTCACAAAAAAAAACTTAATAGCGGTAGCGACCTCTAAAAACGCATCGTTCCCAGATTCCCCTTTGCGCGTCTTATTTTTATTTTACAAGCAACAACTTGCTCGCTTCGCTCGCACCTCTTTCTCCTCATTTACCTTTTCGCGTGGCTAAATACGATATTTGCATGTTTATGCAATTCTATATGACTTCGCGCCCTTTAATTTAGGTGTGTTCATCTGCGACTATAATGAACACGCGCGATGCGCGTGCGTTGCGTGACTCTATTTCTGCTTCAGTATTTCCATGCAATCGACTTTCGACGTGTCGTGTCCTTTTTAAGCGAGGATTCCGGATGATAATCCAGGGTGACCCCAAAGAAATTCGAAAATTTTGCAATTAAGGACCACCCTAATATACACGAATAAAATCCTTTTTTTTACGATCCTGTATCTGATAATGATTAAATAGCTAAAATAATTGAATTGCATTACCAAATAGCTAGAAATAAAAAGTTAAAAACTCACGACCACCAAGGTCGTGAGTTTTCAACTGTATCAGAGCTTTCAGCCAAGGTCCTGAGTTTTCAACTTTATCAGAGTTATCAACCAAGGTCATGACTTACCCAAGTAATATATTCTCGATTGGATAATTCCTCTCCGCAGTCCCTTAAAATCGAAATCTCGTTATACGAAAACGCCCACACGAAACATGGGAGTGTCAAGGGGATGGGGGGGGGACGAGTCCATCGAGTGATGGAAGCAGAAATCACGATTGCCGATCCTCGACCTGTAGGATAATAATAAACAATAACAGTGCGGGCGGTAGGGAAATCACGTGGGAAGTAGCGGAGCGAGCGCGGGGGCGTATAACGGCCGCCCTCCTCACGACGCCGCACCCTCACCAGTCCGGGAGAGATTGGCGCGTGTAAATAAGCCAGTCGAGGATTATTCATGGTAATTGCACTGCTCCGCAACAATCTCCACCTGAAGCGAAAAGGACAGGGGAGCGAGAGAGAGAGAGAGAGAGAGAGAGAGAGAGAGAGAGAGAGAGAGAGAGAGAGAGAGAGAGAGAAACGATGCAAACAAGCGAAGCGCTAGATACGATGTTCCGGTAGCTTCAAGAGTGTCCGGACGGTAGTAAAATCCTTCAGACGGTAGGAAAACTCTCTTCTATCTCTGTCTCACTCTCGTTGCCTCATTCCTCGGATTCCCCTTGTTCTTCACGCACTATGTGCAAACATCCACTCGCCTCTGCCTCGCAATCCCTTCCAGCAGTTATACAGCTACTACCCCTCGCCTCAGTGGCCGGCAGCGCGCTCGCAACGAGAATCGCGTGGCAAAGCTAAATAGAGAGTTCATATTAATTACAAGAAACCTGTAAAGTCAAACTCTGCACATTGCTTCCTCATTATTTCCTGCCGCTTTGCAGAGTCACGAAGTTACAAATAAAACAAAAACTTACCGCGTTCGCCACAATATTATTGCGAGCAATTACACTCGGAAAAACGTTTAGTAATACGCCAACTGTGTATATTTAGTTCAGGCATTTTTGCTCGAAGCAACCAAATTTTATTCGTATAAAAAACGATTCGTTTCAAGTGACAAAGGCAGTTTAGTTGAAACAAGTAAATTATCATGTCAAAATGACAATCTCCACCTGGTCACATGACAGGTTAGATTGACTATATCAGAGTTCATATAAGCATTCCGCGTTTTATTTGAACTGTATATTTTCTCATTGAATTATCCAACAAACTCCATTTTTCAGTTGAATTAATTGTTACGCATAAAGCGAATGATGATTGATTCTACAATTAAAGAAGTTAATTGAAAGAGGATGATTGAATTAACGTTACTTCGAGGTAAAATCGTGTTTTCTTTGAATTCGCCAATTATTGTATCGCATGCAATTCGCTGTACTAGTCAGTAAAACTGACTAGTACACGCTGTACGAGTCAGTAAAAAAGTTTTTTTTTGTTATGAGGGCTACTTTTTTCCTCAATGGTGAACCAAATTGAATTAAGTATTCATCGATCGGGTCAAAAGTTGCTTTGGAACCAAAAATATGGGTTTTTCATTCTGTATGTAGTTCAGAGAAAAACAATCATAGGATTAGCCTCCGTTAGGGCTTCATCTCTTCGCATTCGCATTCCCTATAGATTAATTATAGGGATTTGAAAAAAATGTATCCTTCTTTAAAAAAACGTTGGGCGTTCGTCGCCTTCTTTAAAAACGTTGCTCGTTAACTGACGAGCAGTTTCAATCGTGTTATTGTATTTTGACACTTCACAGGCGTGCGAGGTTTCAAGGTTTGTTAAGGTTATTTTGGGACGTATGTTCGGGCGCGCGAATGGGCTAATATTGTTATGCTTGCAGAAAAGAAAATAATTTTCCGCGTTTTTCATGTCGAATTTTCTATTTTTCGGGCCAACAACGGTGCTTTTCGGAACCGGCGGGAAGTTTGCCATCGCATAAGGTTTTCAAACTTTTCCGAATCGATTTTTTTTTTTTGCAAAAAAATGAAAATACACGGCTTTCAAATTCTGCGAAAGATTCAGAAATCCATTGAAAATTTCAGAAAGAAGAAAATCGAGGTTCGGTCGAACGAAAAAAGTCATCTCAATTATTGCAATTTTTTTCATTGGTGAGAAAAAAAGTAGTCCTTGCAATAAAAATAACCTATTTTCACTGAAGCTCGGCCTCTTTTATTATAAGAAGCCTAGAGAGTTGAACTTTGACCATTGCTACCTCTCATTATTTTCCGCGGGCTTCACTGAGTCGCGCACCACTGCACGCCGGGATGTGCGTTGATTGACTCTGGCTACCTCATGGAGGAAACTTTTCGCGAAGGCTGCGGGAGATAATGAGGAAGCGATGTGCGAGGGGGAAAATCTGCTTTCCGCCGCGAATTGTTTGAATATGTCTGGATTAGCTGAACTTGTGAAAAATGTCGAAACGTCAGCGTGTCAGCGATATTTTCAACGAATTACAATTTTGAGGAGGTTGTATCGTTGCACTGTTTATTAGATACATCCTCAATTTTTTATCTACATTTCAAATTTTCTACTGATTTTTGCTATCGTAAAAGCTCATATAAGCTCCTACCGACTTTGAATTTTTTTACGAATCCGATATCAAAATATGAGTTTTTACACTGCTCTTTTTGGGTAAACTGTTCGATTCGTACTTTCATAACATTGTTTGCACACTTTGCAATTAGATATAGCACCGAGAATAAAAGTTCTATTGGCGTTGGAAAGCTACACATTATGATAAACTTAGAAAATACGATCAAATCAGCAAAGGTATGCATTTTGTTTGTCAACTTTCGACGAGGATCCTCGTCGAAAGTTGAGTGCTTTCGTTTCCCGCAATTCATATTTTTACCGCGTGCAACTGCGAGTCAACAGCACCGAGTGTGATGATGCATCGATGAACACGCGAGTTGGAGGTAGCGGACGCGCCGAAGGTGAAATCTCCCGCGGTGATGTATTCGGGCGCGCGCGGTTCGCGGAAGCTCGCGCGCTTGCGACGTGTCGGAATCTCATCAGTATCTCACCGGGCCCAAAAGCCCCGTGCATCCATCTCACGCGCGTATCTGAGTCGCGCGTTGTCTAGTGCAAGTGCTGCGCTTGCCGGAGATGATCAATATTCGAATAGATGCACGATCGTCCGCGAGAGGTTGCGGCGGGAGGCACCGAGCAGCGAGTACGTCAAGTACGTAGTACGTGCACGTGCGGCGCGCCGGGCGGCGCGCGCGGTGAACTCACGGCAAAGCCTGCTATATACAAACTTCGTTACTCCACGCGAGAACGCAGAACTCTGTCTCAGCGTCGTATCCTCGGGTATCGCTCTCGCTCCTCCTCTCGCGGCTTTCTAGCGTTTGGTTTCGCGCGCAAGCTTGCAATCTCTACGCCGGCAGGGATTACTCTACAATTATGTGTGGGAATTAAATCAGACTGTTCTGCATCATAATATCTGTTGTTGGGGCTGAATTTCTGTTGCGAAGCAAGGGAAATGTTTACCGCACACGTTGGATTCTTCAAGCGCCGCGTCTCTTGTAGCACTTTGAATAAAGCCCGGTTTATAGAAAACGCTATCTTCGCTATGGTGTAGAAGCTTAACCTCGATTTTTGACATTTTCAGATGTACTTTGTGGAAATTAAATCAGACTGTTCTGCATCATAATATCTCTTGTTAGGTCTGAATTTTCATTGCGATGCGAGGGAAATGTTTCTCGCACGCGTAGGATTCAATATGGCACAATAAGGGCTCAAATAAATATTGACTATCGTCGGTGGGGCGGGGGGGTTCCAGTTCAGTGCGCGCACTTCGACCTGACTTTATTCCAAAGCATAATATATCGTTTATGCCGTTCGAGCTGCCACGCGATCCACAGCGATCCTCATGCGGATACAGAGAGCGCTTGGAAAATATCGACTGAAAGGCTCCCCCATACCCGCGCTCGATCTTCTCTTCTATTTTGTTTCTGCCGCTTTTTTTCGCCGCGCTCCGCCCCGCGCCGCGTCGCCCGTCGCCCTTTCAATGATCCGCCAGGACTCGGCGATATAACGAAAGCCGGATAAAGCACTGCCCGGGGTGGGAACTGGAGGGCGCGTCGCCGCGCGTGGGACTCAACGGGAAACGAGATAGTGCACTACTCTTCAGCGCAGTACCGGCACCGTAATAGTACAACGATGACGGAGAGATGGGAGAAAAGCGAGGCTGCACAGGTAGACGGTGCCAGATTTGCTGCTCATGAAAAAAACAAAAAACAATAAAAAAAACAATAGAAAAAAAAGAGAAATGAAATGTTTCCATTGAAACATACTACTGCGAGGTTTCATAATTTTTCCATGCGGCGCAGTTCTCGCAGCTTCGCGCGTTTATCGGTCAACTATTATTTTCCTTTTGTCGCAGGTTTGAGAGGTGAAAGGTCGAATTTTGCGCTTGAAATGTCGTGAATTTTTTTTTTGTTTTTCTATCAGAATATTTGCATTCATTAATCACATATTCCGAACAATAAAAAATATATATCGATCAAAAACAAAGCCGAAGGATTTTTAACGAAGGGCCTTCGGCACTTCATTTCATTGGAATTGGAAACATTTGATCTAAATATTAAGAATTTGTCGTTTATCATCTTGACCCGGTGGCCCATCTCTAACGAACAAAATAAGCACAATGAACAATTATTGTTTTTATTGCTCTTTATGTTTAATTGAACGGGTCGTCTTCATTCAGCAAATTGGTGTATATCCGATCACGAAAAAAGTTAATTTTTGTGATTGGGAAGTGTTGAACCTGGGTCTCTGTCTGTTGGTCTGTGCTATAGACCACTCGGCTAATCGCAGCTTTGGTAACATATATTTTGATTTCATATTTGAAGTATAAGGAAAATCTAAACATGTTATAAGTTTTCACACTTCCATATACAAGTGTATCTAAATTTATATAAGAAGATCCTAAACTTGAAAATTGTTAATCTATATGAATTATTGAATAATTTGACAAACTGAGAAAAACTACTCGCTACAGTTGGAGAATGCGAATAAATACACGAATTCAATGGACATTCCCCCGACCGCAGCCGTTACGTTTTCCTAATTTGTACAATCATTTCTTATTTGACTTTTCTTACATTTGAAATAGACTATCAAAACATATGTATTGATAGTGTATTCGCAAGGGTGCGAATAGGCGCAAACCAACAGTAGAAGGTCGTAAGTCGAAGATCTCTCAATGATCAAAACAATTTCCATTTTTTTCGTGATCGGATATGCACCAAATTGCCAAACGAAGTCGGCTTGTTCAATTAAACTTAAAAACAATAATTTTGTATATTGCACTTGTGCCTACAGTGCGGCGAGAATTATCGTGGAAATACGAAAACGGTGGTGGGCAAAACTGGTCGGAAATCGGTGGATGAGACACGGTGGTTCCGTAGTGGTTTCATGGTGTATACAACCCGCTAAGGAGCTGTTCAAAAGTTCTCATATCGCTTTATAACCGCCGAGAGTTATTATTATTGGATAACACCTACAAAACACACCGTAGTATGTAAGATTTATTTGTTAAAGTAATGAGGATTTACAGCTCTGATTTCATTTGAGACGAAAGCGATGTCGCCGCTGTGACGAGAAAAAAGAAGTGTCTCTAGCACCTTTCGTGGCACTCGCGAGGCCCAGCAGCGACAAAGTGCTTAGAAATAGCTTCACTTTGGTCTCATTAAATCTTCCGAGTGCTGAGGGAACCGAAGAGTCGGACGGGGGTATTTCAGCTGGGCCGGGATTACCTGGCTACTTTTACATCGTGTAATTTCATTGAGGGGCTGCTGTCGCAGTCGGGGCACAATCCTCGTGCTGCGCGCCGCTACGGCGGAATGCGCTTTCTATAGGGCTGAAAAAGGCCACCCAGACCCGGCGGCGCTGGTAGATTGCCTGAGTCCACTAGTACTTTTTTTTTCTTTTTTTTTTTTTTGGAGCTCACGTTCTCAAACGTTGGTCGCACGCGAGGTTCACGGATTCGGGGACCAGATGAACGAGGCCTTTCATTATTTTTTATGTCGCTGACTCGCTGAAAACCCTCATTTGGATAGCACGCTGTAAGGATACGAAAATTCAAGTTTGTGGCATTTAAAATGATGAAAAATAACTGGCATGTTGTTGAATTGTGTGTCATTTTAATGTAGTTTGCTACTATGGCGATTCATTTTGTAGGCGTAAATTCAAGAGGAAGAAATGACAAATAAGCGTCGTTTGGTTTTTTAAATATCGCAGAAATAAGAAAAAGGGCGAGAAACTTGTAAAAAAGAAGACAATGTAGGTAGATAGCTGGATGTGCTTCACGAGAGTTTCCATGGCGTTTGAATTACGTAGTCCAGGATCTCTGGAGGAATCCGAGGGACTCAATCTCTTACCAATCACAGAGCGCGGTGGTTGAAACAGGAGAGGTTTTGCTCGCTCGGAGCCATAGGGAATTTGGTTTTCCGTGCGACGGGAATCGCTCGCTCGGTCGCATTTCGTTCGGTCGATTGCCGGCGCAACGTTGCCCCGCGCAACGAAGACGCGAGGGAGTGATTTAAAGTGGCAGCGAAAGGAGATGAGGATCCGGACAGGCAGCGAGGAGACACTACCGGCAAATTAATTTAACTGTTATGACAGCTCGGAAGATGTCTCGAGTCATGTTCGATCGATCGCGGAAGAACAAACGCGGAGCATCGCACGGGGAACTAGTTGCGGGGAGCCTTGAAAAGTCGGTCATCCGAGCGTACGAGAGAAGAGCGATCTGGAGCGCTCGACTAATCCGCGCGAGGGCTCATCCATTAGTAGTGCGGCGTGTCACCGCCTAACGAGAAACGGATCCACCGTGGTACATGAGTTGTACAGTCGTACTTGCCGTACCTGACACAGAATGAGTTTCACGCGCGTTCGCGGCTCATCGAACGTAGCACAGCGAAAGTAAAAGCCTGAAGACCGATTTCCAAGAGTCCATTGTGCTTGGAAGCTACAGCGAGTTCTTTTATACCAACCCTCGCGAGTGAGGGATAGAAAGAGCTCCACATGCCCGCGGAGTTACGGCTAATCGTCGATCAATTGTTTCCATCTGACTCAGTTACGGACAGCGAACTGTTTGCCCGTCTTCGCTATTCTCATCCTCTTGAAGCCTTTTAGTGCGCAGTCCCGTCTTCCTCCGCTGCCTTTAGAAATGCCGCCGCCGCCGCCGCCGCCGCCGCCGCCGCGCGGTGCCAGGGGTTACCCCGCCGGTAGGCTACCCATTGTTGTTGCTCCACTGCAGACAGCACTTTGACAGCAGTATACAACCTGCTGCTCTTCTTCTTCGCCTCTTTTTTACTACCCTTCTCGAGGAGAGCAGATGTTGAGGATACTCCAGACTGGTCGATGATTACATTTATTCGAGACGCTGAGCTACAGGTACATTTTTATCTATATAGGTCTGTGTCTATATTGTATCTAGAGCAGAGGGTAGATACTCGATACGTCTGGAGATAGTACTTGAACAACAGCGCGCCCCGTGCAGGCGTCCCGGGGATTCGAATTAATCAATCGGGGAAATTGACAAAGCCAGCGTGGCTGATGCGCAACTATCCGCAGACGAAATCTGATCGCTCACTACGTAGTCCAAATCGCACAATCGCACTCCTCTAATTACTGCAAACGAATCGTTTGACCTGGATGTAACATTGCACGTAAAAATCAAGCTAAATTGAATTTCATAAAAATCCAATAAGGCGCTTGAATTTTGTTCGAAGATCGTAACGAACCTGCAGCCGATACGAAGCGGTTACGAATTTTGACACAAACATTTGTGTAATCATATTTTAAGGTAATTATGTCGCTCATTTCGCATGAATTCAGGAAAAGTGAGAGAGAATTGCAAACACTTCTCGATGGTATAAAAATCTGAAAAAATGCATGTACATTGAAGGTACGGAAAAGATTCATTTTGCATAATAGTAATTCTGAAATGTTATTAAGAAATTGATAAAAAAAATTGTTTAACAAATCGCCCGGGGACATTTTTATTAGTAAAAATCATGCGATCGTTTTTTTTTAATATACGTATACATTATTTAGATTTTTAAATTGATTTTGAAATTTGTGTTTTTTCAAACATATTTTCCATATAAAAAAATATAATTCGAACGAATCATGTTCATTAAAAAAAAATGTAGGTCATCGGAAGATCTGTTAAACAATTTTCTTTTCATCAATTTGGTAATAACATTTTTAAATTATTTTCTGTACATTCAATGAGCATGATTTTTTTCGGACTTTTATACCACCGAGAAGTGTTTGCAATTCTCTCTTATTTTTCTCGAATTTATGCGAAATGAGCTCGAAGCGACATAACTACCTTAACACTATTTCGAATTTTTCGATGTAAAATGTTAAATTAATTGAGCTTCTTCCACGACGAAAGCGAAATATCGCAGAGGACAATAAACTGGCAAAGCGCGGTGAATCCGCGACTAAACGAGATATAAAGTTGTTGTCCACTCGGATCGCAGGTGCGGCGCAACGTATCACGTTAATCCGCAGTTCGCAACCAATTACAATCCACTTCGAGGATCACCAATTTACATTTCTAACGGGTTGGGGGCGAGCGTTCGCAGCTCACATGTCCATCTGTCCAGCCGCGTGATTCTCGCCGTTCGCCGCTGTTAATTCCATTACTTCAATCGCCGCTCGCGCGCGAAACTTTGGACACCGGATGCAAGCGTCGAAATCCAACGTCCAATTGACTTTCAAATTTTCCATTCGTCCTGCACAAACCGCTCGCTATAAAACCTCGTCCCCCCGCGGCGTGCGGAAGAGCTTCATTCCATTCACTGCTTTTTCTCTTCCCTCCGCGATCCCGTTGTGCGGCCGTTTTACGCTTTTTACGCGACGGCAAACGAATTCCCCAACTCAATAACGCATAAACTCGATTCAGCGTGTTCGAAGAATATGAGATACTTGAAAAATGCGTTTACCTACCGAAATTTCGTTTGATTAGGTAAAGTCGATGCAAAAAAGATAACGGAGTTTTCTTTTGTTCAAATTTGAAAATAGTTGCATAGTAGAACTTTGCACATTGCTTCCTCATTCATTTCCCTTTTTCACAACGCCACCTCTATGAAGAAGCTCATTTATTCACTTTGGTTTCCTCATAGAGGAAGCTTGGTGAAAAAGGGGAATTAATGAGGAAGCAATGTGCAAAGTTCTACTTCAAAATTACATAATTCAAAATTACATAAAATCTTAATTACTATATAAATTTATTTAAAAATCGCAACATTTAAAGGGAGACGCGTACTCTACTTGAGTGCCAAATTTGAGCCAGATTGCTCAAATGGTTACTGAGTGAGAGGCGATTGAATTTTCGAAGCCCTGCACATACACACACACACGCACGGACATACATACGGACATTTTTTTAGACCACTTTTCTCGACGTTTTAGGTGATTGTAATCATACTGGCGTGAAAATCACGAAAACAAATTTTTTCATGATAACAAAGCTTCCTCTATGAAGAAGCAAAAACAATATAAATACTTTAAATCACAAAAAATGCAAGACATACAGTTTTGAAAAATCTCTATAGGGAATGACAACAATGAAAATAAACCCAAAAAGGATTCATTCGGCAAGGTGGAAGTGAAAAAGCTAAAAGCTAACTATTACATAAAAATAATTTGTGGGATTTGGAAAAAAATACGTTCGTGGAACCGTTACGAAAAAAAAAGAAAACCGAGTGTATTACTGCGAGAACCGATGTTTTACTGTATTCCACGTTTTCGTGTCCTCCGACAATTATATAGTTGGCAACGATAAGAGTTTCTATGGTAACTCAATGGCCATAAGTTATCGGGGAAAAATTAGCGAGCCACGCGAGTGCGCGAGTGGTGTGTAATGGTGAAGAAGGCGGTTCCGAGGTCAAAATGCAGCTAATGACCTTAAACTCGCTTCTCATGTTCGACCTCGTGTTCCTATTTTTTTTATTTCTCGTCGGGGTGTCCTGCTTGGTATACTATCTCCCGGGAGCACGTGGTCACCCCACTGCAGCACCCCATGAGATCATCAGGTCGAGAGTGCCACCGCGAGCTGATGCTCCTCTCGACGATGTTTAAGGTTTGTATTGCAAATAATCTGTAATAATCCGCGGGAACACGTGCCGAAAAATTATTCGGCAGAATCATCGTTTTGCCGAAAATCGTATTGTCCAACGTCATTTGGCCCAATCGTCATAGGGTAGTCCAGACAATGCATGAACGCCGACCAACGAATGAACACTGATACATTTTTTGACACTCACGTTTTGCAAAAACGCACAGGGGTGCCTAATAAATTCAAAATTGCGACGAACCGTCAAACCCGCGCTATTAAAAACAACGACTGCCGGTCGTCACGGTCCACGACCAATCGGAGCCCGAATTGATCGACAACAATGGCCAACAATGGTTGGTGCGAATTACGGAGTTTTTAATAGAAGACTAGGGGAACAATAACGCGCGCTCCCGCGTGCGGACAGGTTAGCCAGCGCTGCAACGCTTATGCCAAATTCCGACAAACTGTCAAATTTCGCGCTATCAAACAAAGACCGGCCGGTCATCACGGTCCACCACCAATCAGAGAAACGTGATACTTCCGAATAATCAAATTATTTACCGAAAATTAATTATTAATATATTGAATAAGCATTATTGAACTCGATAATGCGGCATTATTAAATTTCGTAAACTCAACGATTCGGACAAATGATGTTCAGCAATATATTTTTCGGCAAACTGACGATTCTGCCATACGACGATTTCGCCAAATTATGTTCGGCAAAAGGACGTTTCGGCCGAACGACTTTTCGGCAAAGTGATGTCATTTTTGTTATTGCAATGCGTAATTTTTGTCACTAGGACTTTTGTGGATAAGTTAGGACTCAAGTTGGAAGTTAAATTTAAATGTTGAGTTAAAAATTGCGACTACAATTTCGAATAGAATGAACATTTTATTTCTTCACCATCGGCATCGTCGTGTTTTATCGAAACACAAAGAAGCAGAAAAACCAAGCCTGTTAGTGGGGTTGACGTAAGAATATCGACGTTTCTCGTGTAGAAACGTCGCGAGTTAACCGTACACCGAGGGCGCGGCGGAGACCTTAGCAATTCCGTTCAGCGCGAAAGCTCGACGGTGCAAGAACCATTATAGTCCGGAATCCGTTATCAAACGTGCATCAGAGTACATACGCCGCGCTGCCCCCTAAGTTGTAGGTCTGTGTACAATTTCGTAGATGTTCTCTCTCAATACTCTTGGCATTGATGTCACGTCACGCGAAAGACGTTTCACACCTTACCCTATATACACATATGTATACATTCGTATCTACTTATGTGTGAGATATTTCGATGTAGGCGACGCGAGGGCAGCGGTATTGCCACCTACCCTCCTAGAGTAGTCGTCTCGCACTCGTCTGAAAAACGCAATTTTCCATTTTTCTATATTTCCGACCGAGAATTTCACGTGAACAAAATGTAAATTCCTGCCGAAGAGCACGAAATAAATTCAAAGACTGGTGACGTTGAAGTGATAAATTCCCGGCAGATTCCTAACAAGGAATTGTGCAAATTCATTCATCACCAACGGCATCTTGTTCGAGTCTCCTTGTTCGGTCGGTAAGGTAACGTGAGGTAAATGTACCAGTTTCGAGACGTTGCACCACGTTCCACGTGAAAGGTCCTCTTTGAGGATCCGTGACCGTTGCACACCGCTCTTTGTGTAAAAATATATATATCGACGTTCCATTCGCTGCACAGCACGTGCCTTCATTGGCTTCCTGCTGGCTAAAGGCATCGGAAAGTACCTTACTTTTCTAACGGTAATAAAAGCTGAAAGAAAAAATTAATGTCTGTCGACAACAGCTTCCAGCCAGGGAGCAAACAATTTTAACATTTTATCAGGTGCTTTTACCACCTGAAGTGCCTCTGATACATTAATTCTCGTGGTAAAGCACGGTCACAAGTTCCGACTTTTTTATTTGTATTTAAAAATATATATATTTTTGTTGTGGAGTGAGTCATGCATTGCCGGGTGGGTAATAGAAAAGGACCATTTATCGCTTTTGATCGCTTTGAAATAAATAAACTATGTTTCATTCCAAACGAAATGCAACATTTCTGCCATGATTTTTCCGAACCATGGAATTGGAACAGCTGCGCCGGTACACTGAAAGAAAGCTCTTTTCATTCCCCAAACAGCGCTGTCAATTAAAAACTGTCTGTTGGAACTGTAGCAAGCCACGAAAAAAAAAAAAAAAAATGATCACGTCATTTGACGCTTTCGGCGAAAAATTTGATAACGAGCATACACGTCGAATGATGTAAAATAACGACAGATGTAGAGAGCAAGCGGTGTGCATGGGCGGCGATCGATTGAGGTCGAACGCGCGAGGGTGGTGAGATGCAGCATCGATGGGTGTTGAAATGTGGGGTTGATTCTCCTGTTGTGTTATGGGAAGCACGTGGCGTTTGTTCATTGTTTCTCGTTGTGCCAATGTGCCCGGCACAGGTGCCGGACGCATTGAAAATATCGTCGGGTTTAATCAAAAGAGAGTAAGGGAGCGTGCGGACGAGTTGGAAGCACTTGAGCGCCACTCGATTGTTCGCTTTTAATTTTTTTAATCATCCGCTGGCCGTGAAGATCCACGACGCGTTGCGGGCAACACGTGTACTGATTGATGTACAATAAACGTCACGGGCCGCGCAAAACGGAATCAGCCCGCTGTTTCTACGATCTGCCGGTTATTACGTGTCGCGTTTTTTGCAGCTTCATTTCCAAACATTAGTTCGGCATTTTAAGGATGTTGGAACGCGAAGTGTTCAATTCGCATAAATTCGAGAAAAGTACGAGAGAATTGCAAAGAGTTCTCGATGGTCTGAAAATCTGACAAAATTCGTGCGCGCCAAAGGTACTGAAAAGATTCATTTTGCATAATAATAATTAAAAAATGTTATTAACAAATGGATAAAAAAAATTGTTTAACAAATACTTTGTTGACCTAAGTTTTTTTTTGCATGAAAATGATTCCTTTATTTTTGTGTGTACGTATGAATTTTTATCAGATTTTTATCTAATCTTTTTCTCTAATCTTTGAAAGGAATCATTCTCATGCGAAAAAAAAACTTGGATCAACGAAATATTTGTTAAACAATTTTTTTTATCAATTTGTTAATAACATTTTGGTATTGTTATTATGCAAAATTAATATTTTCAGTACCTTTAGTTGGCTTGAATCTTTTTGGATTTTCAGACCATCGAGAAGTGTTTGCAATTCTCTCGCACTTTTCTCGAATTTATGCGAATTGAATACTTCGCGCTCCTACATCCTTAATTGAAGTAGTCAAGGAAACCAGGTTAATAAATGCCAATGTTTTTCTTTTTTTCATTTTCGACAAGAAAATCATTGTAAAAAATGGACGTCTGTACTGCTGCATTTTGTTTCCCCTTTGGAAAAAACATTTTTTTCTATATTAACGATTGAAGGTATAATTGAGCGGCCTAAGATATAACGTGGCTATGTTTCTGTCGTTTACAGGATGCAAACGGAGGCCGTTGGCAGCGTCAAGCTCGCCGTCGTGGCAGGGGATGTTCTTGCGCTGAGGGGTGCGGGCCTCGCGGCGTCAGAGACCTGGGCTCTTCTCTGCCAGGCAGCCCAGGCCCTCCAGGATCTCTTCTTATCCAGTAAGTTACTAAAATTATTCAACATTCACCATTATGCGCAAGGCGCGCAGCTTGTATGCAGTGCAGGCGTCGCCATCCGTGGCCGCCCTGTAGCTGTTTGCACTGCATCAGTCTCCGGGGCAAAACGGGCTAAAAATGTTGATATCCTACTGCCAGACAGCTGCGGTGGCTATAGCTACAGATTTAACTGGAATTGGCCGATGCACGATAGTCAACGTTGGGTCAGACCAGAAAAATGTTAAAGTTATCTTCTACGTTGTGACGAGTTCCGCACATTCTATCAACATCTGAGCTCTATTTGCCAATTAGTTTAGGACAAACTAGCTTTCAAAAATTCGAGCTGGAGTGGGGGAAGTGCCACTGAGGTAGGTGTCGCTTCCCGCTCATTTCGCATAAATTCGAGAAAAATAATAGGGAATTGCAAATTGCTGTTCTCGATGGTACAAAAATTTGAAAAAATGCATGCACATTAAAGATACTGAAAAGATTAATTTTACATAATAATAATTCTAAAATATTATTAACAAACTGATGAAAAAAAAATCGTTTAACAAATATCCCGGTGACCCACATTTTTTATAAATGAAAATGATTCTCTCGTTTTTCTGAATACGTATGAATTTTTTTCAGTTTTTGAAGTTGGCTTTGAATATATATATTTTTTTTATACGGAAAATATGTGTGCAAGAACACAAATTTCATAACCAATTTAAAAATCTGAAAAAATACATACGTATTCGGAAAAACGAATGAATCATTTTCATTTAAAAAAATTGGGTCACCGGGAGATTTGGTAAGCTATTTTTTTTCATCAATTTGTTAATAACACTTTGAAATGATTATTATGCACAATTAATCTTTTCAGTACCTTTAATGTGCATGCATTTTTTAGATTTCTATACCATCGAGAAGTGTTTGCAATTCTCCCTTATTTTTGTCGAATTTATGTGAAATGAGCGGGAAACGACGTAACTACCTTAAAATGTGTAAAAACTTGTCACAATATTAAGGATAGGATAAACAACGGCACTTGCAACACGCTTGGTTTTTTTAGTGTCATGGTGCGATCAACCGTTGATTGACCTAAAAATCCTGGGTACAACTGGCAAAGTCTCGATTTGGTTATTTGTTCATTCTTCCCGACTGCCTTTGCCATTCTCGCTCCTGCAGTGTCCGAAGTGTCCTGAAAAAATATTAACATTCTTATCTTATCGCCGGTGCCACAAAGTTATCAACACAGAGATATGAGGGCTGACAAGGTCCAATCAAGGTAACTCCTCCCCGGCCGCCAGTCGGCCGCCGCACTACGTAACAATTGCGCAAGTTTACGAGCCACAACTCAGTTTCACGGCAGCGCGCTCGGGTTCGAACTCTCAATTAATTGCAAACTTCTGAGTTTCTCATCGCGCGTTGCAGGGCAAGACACGGAAACTTGCGGGCGAGTGGAAAATCTGTAGTGTGTGTCTGGCAGTGGAATCGACGTGACTCCCGGGACGAGGTACACACCGCGCGACGCACCGTTTGGACGTGCGTCGCTTCCGAACTCTGCACTTGTTACAGTTTCTGCTATTCCACCGTTCTCGAGCTTTTAGGATTGTGGCTAGCTTTGTTCTCGCTTCTGCTTCCGATATAGCTCGGTGCGGTTTCAACACTATACCGAGGAGGTCCCAGTCGTTGACCGCTGCACCGGTAATTCACTGTGTGTACCGACTATAACTTGGTTCCTGTAGTTGGGAAATGAAAAATATTGTTACAAAAAAGAAAAGATCTCTTCATACGTCTGCGGAAAATTCGTCTAAAACAATTCGTCTAAAATACAATCTGTCTAAAATACAATTCGTCCAAAGTACAATTCGTCTAATGCACAATTCGTCTAATGAACAAATCGTCTAATGCACAGTTCGTCTAATGCACAAATCGTCTAATCACAATTCGTCTAATGTACAGGAGAAACAACACACTTGCAATACGGTTGGTTTTTGGAGTGCGGCAAGCAGCTTAGCCGCTAAACAGCGCGGTGTTTCTCCGCCGCGAAAGCCCCTGGCGCCGACGAATATAAAGGGGAAGAATCGCCGCGACCTTTGTGAATCGCCGCGGGATTTGTAATATTGATCGGAAATTGAAAATTTGCACCACTATACATGGAACTTTTTCGGCAGTTTTTCATGAGGCATCACAAGTTTTAGCGATTGCTTCGGGCCATTTCATTGTGTCGTCCGTTGGTCCAATAATTTTCGATGTCTATAACTAAATGGCTCTCATACTCTGAAACTAAAAGTTGGAGTAAAAAAAATCGCAATGAAAAACGATAATTCAACTATTATTTGCAACTCGAGATTCATTAAATTGAAAATAATTAGTCAATACTCATTTGTAACAGTGCATGAATAATTGTTGTGGATTGGTGTCATATCGTATTTGTATATGAATTTCGCGACTAATTATGACCAGTGAGCGGAGTAGTGCGGGGGAAAAGTGAAGGGGTTTCGTGGTACGTGCTCTTTTCGGGTCCAACGAGAGCGCACCCTCTGTTACCAGATAGCCGGTGTATATGGTGTATATGTCTATGTATATGTTATGTACTACTACTACTACTATAATGTCAACCAGTAACTAAATGCACTTGCGGAAAAGCTCAGCGTGTCCTCAGCAGAAGAGCGCGCGCTGAAAGTGGCTCCACAAGTAATACCTAATAGGCCACTCCGAGTGCATCGCGCTTTATATAATACACGTCATATCCGGCCATGAGAACCAATTCCGAAATAAAATATTACCGTGACGAGAGGGCAAATTGGCAGTAAGTTATTCGGTTCATTCGATGGAAATGCTCGCTGAAATAAAAGTCGTATTGATTTTTCTCGTAATACAATCCCTGCATTTCAATCGGCGTGTCTCGTGTTTGTTTATTTTTTCTACAATTTTATACACTTCGGCCGCGGCACAAACGCTGTTTCCACGCGGAATTGCAGATATTTTAAAAGCGAAACCATAGAGAAATTTAATTTATCGCCAACATTTCACTCCACTGTTAAAAAATGTGAAAAATGAATTTTTTCGAAAATTCAACATTTTATTCGTTACCTGCAGCATAAGAAATTCAATATTCACGTGGAAAATCTTCAGTTACAATGAATTTATATTAAATCTTGATTTTTTTAATAACCCTAGTTACCTTAATCCTTCAGCACTTTCATATTATAATTACGTGTACCAGTTTATTAGTAAAATTAAAAATTCCCCTGCTGGTATTTAAAAATAATCCGTGCCCTAAATACCTTTATACACCTATAGAGACTCACGGAGTCTTTTTCCGTGAGGTCTGTTTTTCGGCACATCAGCTAATTTTTTTTCACATACCTTCAATATAATTTAATCCCAGGCGAAAAAATCCTACTCTCAATATTCCTAACGGTATTTAGTCCTTCCACTATAATTTATCGACAAACTCGCGTAAAAACTGAAGGGCTTGATAAATGAAACGATAGTGACGAACAAGCACAAGGCAGCTGGACTTCCGCACGGGATGGATCGCCTCGAAAAATTACACGAGGAAGTAGAGAGCAGAGGATCCGCCGTCATTGTGAAATCCTTCGGAAAATTCCCAGCGTGCTTTTTCCCCTCGCTCTCATCGTCATATTTCTCACTACGCTTAGGGTGAAAGGGCAAATGTAAAGAAAAAAAATGAAGAAGAAAAGCCAAGATTAAATGCAGCTGCTGCGTACTACTCATCCTCGTGACTGCCTCTTTTCTTTTCAGTTTCTCGATCATTACGCCGCAATACAGGGGTGTGATCGATCGCACGTTAGTTTCTATTAATTGATCGCTGTCTGCTCGGACCAAGAGAGATTTTCTTTTTTAATACTTGCATTAATGTGAGGACCACTTTTGTTTGAATGATTAATTTCCGGGTGCATCAGCTGATGCAGGTTAAATTGGGTACCAATTAAATCGTAGATTTGATTGGACGTTCAACTATATATTCTAGTTAACGTTTCATTTAATTCTTACAAAGTGCGATAAAAATTTCGAGGAAAAAATGAGTGAAATCAATTACTTCTTTAGCTCCTTTAATTGTTGTTTAATTAAATGTTTAATTAAAAATTAATTACGATCCCTTAACCAGAGGTGATTTAATGGCTTGAAATAATTTGTTTGTTTATGTGGAATGTGATTTTCAATAAGTCGGTGTATTTCGGCACACTCGGATTTTTTCAGCGGTTGAATAGTTTTCAGGTCGGGCAGTTTTTATTACCAGCGAAACTGCGCCTGTTCTGACTACCTTTGTGTTTCTTTCACTCGCGACATTTCAGAGTTTGTTCCTCAGCGTGGCAGGTACGAATTTTCGGGACTCGGCACTCGTGGATGGTCGCCGCGAGGCCAAATGAGAGGAAAACTCAAGTATTTAAACAGACCAGCAAAGTAAAGCTTTGCAAATAGGTACCTCATTATTTTTCATCTTTCGTAAAGTTTCCTCCACGAGGAAATCAATATCGTGAAGTAAATTAATATGAAAAGCATAATATGAACATATCAATGTTCGTAACTATACATTTGAATTAATCACAAATTGAGAGAATATATTTTGATAACTTTTTATTATCAAATGGAAGCCAATATTTTTTTCGAATATCAATTAAGTACTACGATATATAATGAAAATCTCTCTAGGTGACATTATTTTTTTAGAGGGAGACTCAAAGCCTCAGCATGGTAGGACAAAAATATCTCTTATTCAATAACTTACGGATAAAATCGTGGGCGGAATATCGATTAGAGTGGGGACGAAACTTATGGGTTCATCGGCTGCCAGCGGGACAGAGATCGACGGGTGTTTATATTGGTAGAGGCGAGGGAAGGTCCAGATCGCTGCAATTACAGACGGCCCCGTCCCCGCGGGCGATAGGAAGTCCAACTGGAACATCACCCCAAGGGAAACGTAGTACACGAGCCGAGTGACAAGGTAGGAGGGTGCGGTGGGCGACGACAGTGAAACACCTCGATAGGGTAAAAGTGTTTCGTTAATCGTCACGTTCAGGCGACCAAAGTTCCTTTGCACGACATCGCACTTTCTTCTCCACGTTTACTCTCAAAACTATGGAAGTGTGACAAAAAGTAACGTAAATCTCCTAGTCGATTTTATAACGCTTTATACAACAACAAAGTACTGATCTGAAACTAAAATTTCAAAAAGATTATCAATCTGTATAAAAGCCGCTATCGTCCTATGGAGTTTTTTTTTAATTTGACAAAATGGCGGCAGTTCAAACAAAACGTGTCGAGTTTAGGCTTTGTTTTCGACAGTTTTTTGTTAAAAAAAAAGGAAAATTTTTAAAAAAGCTTCCATAGGACCAAAGAGAATGACAAGAAGAATGATCTGTTCAAATTTGAAATGGATAGCTTGAAAACTGTTCCCTTGAGAGTGGACACCGTTTTGAAAAACACTATTTCGAAATAAACTCGTTTGAAGTAAAAACTTTTCATATAAATCGTTTACTTACGATCAATCGGCGATGCCAGGTCCATTCGAAATAATTCGAAGTTCGATTTAAAAATTTGAAAAACGATTTTTTGAAAATGTCACACTGCGACGATCCATTAAACAAAGGTTCATTTATATAACTGGAAATTTAATTTTAAGCTACCTGCGTCCCCCGACAAAACTGCAATTAACATGATGCTTCCTCCATCACGGATTTATCACCAGACAAATATTATTCGATAATAATAGTAAGGAAAACATTTGTATTGACCTTCCAATCGATCACGGGAATGGCAAGACGAAAATACATACCGAATCTGAGATTGCGATCCTCGTTGGACGAAACTCCGATTTGGCTTACGCACGTCGGAGCGCCCAAACAAGCCCCTCGAATTTCGACGCCCTGACGAAACGTGGAACGCCCGAAGTGTTGTCTGACCTACGTCTGCCCATAGCCCGAGTCCTCTACTTGCTCTCCGCTGTTCGCTGACTCGTGGCCACTCGGAGTCCGCGCGCCACTCAGACGCGCGCGCGACAAACTCACCTCGTTCCCTTGGCTTATGAACCGAGAATATTTTCATACTAAAATCTCAGTGCTCGGCCCAAGACACATTGGTAGCCTGCGGAGCGTCCACTGTCGGGAAAAAAAGGTCTGACGTGAAAAAAACAAACCGTCTTTTGGCGGGCGACGGTCTCAGGGTAAAAAAGGCAAATATGCTTTTCCTAGGCCCTTTGATGCGAAAGGGAACGCGCAAAACAGTCGTCCCCGTATACACAGTGCTGCGCCGCCGCCGTCGTATAGGGCGAACGCTGTAAAATCCGGAGTCCTGCGATCCTCGTCAAAGCCGCGAAAACCCCTTCTCTTATTGTGTCTGTTCGCACTGGTTTGACAAATACGTGGACGGCGAGTAAGCAGCCCACAGTAATACCGGTATAGTAGCGCGGCAGGAGCGACGGCAGTACCAGCCGAACCAGTGCGACGATGCACTCGTCCCAGTAGCAGCTGAACAGCAGCTCTGGTGCTATGGAAACGCCACGTAATACAGTTTCCTTCTCGTATAGCGGATACCGTACAGGCTGATTCACAATGTTTTTTTTTTCTCACATTTTTTGTGAAATGATATTTTTAATTCGCAACGTTTATGTACAGGGAAATAAAAAATTATTTTTCGAATTTTTGCCAAGTTACAACCGATCGAGCATTTATCAATGTTAGCAATTATTTTATAATTAGGAACGATTTTTCGGTGAAATCCTTTTGAATTTACCTATAATTCAAAACAATGGTTTAAAGAATGTAATTCAAAGTCGAAATTTATAAAGTTGGCTGATTCACAATGTTCTTTTTTCTTCTTGTTTGCTCAACTTTTTTGTAAAACGATTTTTAATCGCAACGTTTATGTACAGGGTGATTTAGAATTATTTTTCGAGTTTTTGCCAAGTTACGACCGATCGAGCATCTATCAATTTTAGCAGTTATTTTATAATTGGGGATAGTTGTTTAATTGTAAGAATTGTAATTTAAAAAAAAAAAATTTGTTAAAAAAATCTCGCGGTGAACAAATTTGTCAAATCAAATTTATTCGTTCGTTTTTCTGAACACGTATGAATTTTTCTGTTTTTTAAATTGACTTTGAAATTTGTGTTTTTGCTCACATATTTTCCATATAACATAACACAAAATTCAAAGTCAACTTAAAAATCCGAAAAAATGCATAAGTAGTCAGAAAAATGAACGAATCATTCGCATTAAAAAAAAATTTGGGTGACCGAGAGATTTGTTAAACAATTTTTTTCATCAATTTGTTAAAAACATTTAAGATTTAATATTATGCAAAAATAATCTTTTCAGTACCTGTAATTTGCATGAATTTGCAATTCTCTCTCACTTTTCTTGAACTCATGCCTTGAATCAGTCGTCGGGCAGATATCAGCGACGAGAAAAGGTCACGAAAAATCATGGATGCATTGTGAATGAGCCTGTACGTAGGTACAACAGCAGACTGGTCTCACGTTCTCACGTTTGCGTGTCGAGCTATCCCATTCGCCTGTTACGGCTCTGACCCTGTGACGGCCTGGGATGTGCTCCGCGCGCGCGTCTCTGTGTGTGTCGAGGATCGCGACGCGCACGACGAGACAGAGTCAGCAGAGGCCATGCATTTCGGTAATTCACGCATACCGAGAAACGGGGAGCCGCGAGAATTGCCCGGACCTTCCCAGATGAGAGATGACGCGCGGGGCACGTCGAGGGTGCGGCGGAGGATCCGAATGTGGACGGCTCGCCGGGAGGAGACTCCGAGACTCGGAAACGGAAATGCCGAGAGGTGGTAATCCCGACATATGAAGTTGATTCAAGGTGCTTTGGTGTGTGTCTACATGTCCATGCGACGCCACTAAGAGCAGCCCCGAATCTTTGCCAGACGAGGTGAGCTGATGATGAGTTTGTATTTCAGCAGTTGTGAGTTTTGTGGTGCGCTGGAGGATGATCAGGGAAACGTTCATCAAGGGTGTAGAAATATTGATCTTCGAAAAATATAGAAGTACTATCAAAAAAAGTTGCGAAGTAGAACTTTGCACATTGCTTTCTCATTCATTTCCCTTTATCGCAAAGCGACCTCTATGAAGAAGCTTATTTATTCACTTTGGCTTCCTCATAGAGGAAGCTTTGTGAAAACAGGAAATTAATGAGGATGCAATGTGCAAAGTTCTACTTTGCAACTTTTTTTTATTTGAACAAAATAAAACTCCGTTACAAACATCCTCACATTGCATTTTAATTAACTACAAATTTTTGTCTTACTCTCTTAACTTTTGCGGAAGTTATAGCCAAAATCTACAATAAAAAAAAAAAATTCAAAAGACTGTAAAATCCGATCTAACTAAAGTTCGCAACGTTGGCGCAACAGAACGGTCTCACCTGTCAAACGCAAATTTCCTATGGATAACCACTCAATATTAGTTAAGATTCGACGTGATTTAGAGCGAAATTTATTTTTTTCGAAAAATTCAAAATTCTATAAAACCCGAACCGTATTTCCGATTTCGCTGAAATTCAATCAATACCAAACAACATTGAACGTGTTTTTATTTATGAAGAACTATTTAGCTAAATTGCCGAATTTTCAAGTATTGAATTTTCAGAGTATGTTGACATGAAAAACTCGAAACAAAAAAAAATTCGCGAAAACAAAGCTTTCTCTATGACGAAGTAAAATTGGATTTCGTGGACATGCCACGGGGTTTGCTTTTTCAATTTCAATTTCAATTACCATGTTGCGTTTTTCGGAAGTAACGTCGAATGTCCCATCGGTGCGAAACTAATAAGAGAGACTTATCCCGTGGAGCTTTCGAACGAAATAACATCTATACAACTGCGGCCGGGATTGTCGTGTTCTGCTGACTTACAAGTCCCCGATGATCAGGAGAAAGGGGATCCGGGAAAAGCCCACCGACACCCTAATTCTATTTGATCCTCCGTGCGCCCTAGGTCATTGATCCATGAAAAATAGTCACGGCCGTAAAATACCAGGTCTGTGTATCTGGCTCTATAACCAAAGCTATAAAAAAAGTAGGTACTACATCCCGGAGATGGCCAAAACTAAGGATTATGGCTTGAACTAGTTCAATCCATAATCCCCAGCATCATAATCAATAGCATCAATTTTACAGGAGGACCTGAAATGTGTGATAAACAACGATTCGATTTTTCAGTGAAATAAAACGGAATTTATCAATTCAACACAATTGTTTGAAACATGTAACTCATAGTCGAAATTAACGAAACTCAGGATACATATTCAAATCACTAGCGAGAAATGAAATTCGTCTACCCGGACCGTAATAACTTAGACAACTCCGTAAAATCGCGAAACTTTGCGAAAAGCTCCACTGGCCACCACAAGCAGATTCGTCAACCTCTCACAGGAGGCCCAAAAGTTCTGAATTAACGTGAAATTCTCTCGATGCCTAAGGCCGAGACCAGACAGTCCGGCAGTCCGGGAAAGAATTCATGAACTGGTTCATCAATTCTACAGAAGGACCTAAAATATTTGACAGCCAACGTCTCGATCCTTCAGGAAAATAAGATGGAATTTACCAATTAAAAACAATCGTTTAAAATATGTAACTCAAAGTCGAAATTAACGAAACTCAGGATACATATTCAAATCACTAGCGAGAAATGAAATTTCTCCGTCGTCTACCCGGACCGTAATAACTTAGACAACTCCGTAAAATCGTGAAACTTTGCGAAAAGCTCGACTGGCCGCCACGAGCAGGTTCATCAACCTGGCGCCAGAGCGGCCCGAAAGGTGTCAGTTAACGTGGGATTTTCTCGACGCCGGAGGCCGAGAGACCCGACAAGCCGCTCCTTTCCGTTTTGTAATCCGCGAGAGCTTCGGTTAACGACTTGAACCCCGGGCCATCAAGACAGCGTTGAAGGGACTTTACGCTAGTTTCTGTAGCCGAAAGATCCCACTGGTCAGGCCTCGCTCGCGCTCGATTCTCCATTGTACTGCCACTCGCGCGGGCTGCGGCGGCGCGAGGAACTACCCAGGGGTCTAAACTAGTCGACTTCACGAAACTCTCCGTAATACCGCTCTCGAGTATATATAAACGGGCAGCAGTTTCATTCGGCCGTTGGAGATATCTGTACCGTGGCAGATTTACATACCAACAAGTCCGTGGGTGGTCGGAGGAGGGGAGGGGGGGGGGGGGGTGAATTGCGCGAAGCCGAGAAGCGCGGCGGCTGCTGCTGCCCCCTGCTTCGGTGTCCGTGTAGGATATTGGTGTGCTGGGGGGTGGGGGGTGGGGCAAACTGCGAGAGCTCCAACTCCAATTTCGGGCGCTTCCGTCTCTCTGTGCCGAACGCGCGAATCGAGAATCCGCATTGAGCCTCGCGCCGCGCGCCCCGACGCACTTTCTCTCTCTCTGTATAATAATTATCGCGAGAGCCGGCACTGATTCACGGACACGGCGCTTAATGAAATTACGAATTTTCCGGAGCTTTATGTACCAGCGGGAAAATTTTAAGCACCGACGATGTTAATACATCGGGGGTGCGATTTAATCTGCGAAAATGCGCGGTGTTATTTTTCGTCGCTTTTTTCAAGGGCACATAAGCATTGATGAGTATCTGACATTTTTTATAAGGTGTGGAAGTTTTTATTTATAAATTTGTTTTTAATTTAATGCCGGTATGAGTATTGCGGATTTTTTTTATCTTCTTTTTGTGGTGAATTTTAAATATATCTTAAATGTATCTTAATTTATCACATTTTTTTTATTTGATTTATCACGTTATAAATAATAAAAATGTCTAGTGGCATTAGTTTCATTTTTAGCAGATTTTTAATAACTAGCTTCACTAACTTCAGGTAATTTTTTTTTTTTTTTTTTCGGGGAAAAAATGGTGTACGGAATCACATACGATTGATTGATCGTAACCTCGTTTTGATAATGTACAAAAAAGTCACCACTAACGAATTCAGGAAAAAGGGTAAAAAAAATTGCACGTGCAGAGTTCTCGTTGAACGTTCAAAAGCGCAATTGCTGGCAAACGAAAACCCTTTTTGAAGTTAGCAAGGAAACGAGTGCAATATCGGAGAGCAATTTCCGATGCTCGAATGCCCACTTTCTACATAGTCGGTACCGTGATACTCTCTCCCTCTCTCGCTTTCTCTCTGTTTTTTGTACCTATGCTCGTTTCGAATCATCGGTTGCGTGACCGTGCGGAAAGTTATGCAAATCGATATTTGCAGACGCGCACCGGGCGAGCCTACATGATTCCCTGTAGGGATTAGAAAAACGTGTGTTAACATTTAATAAAGAAAAAAGAAAATAGGAATTTTTTTCAACTTAAATCCCGTCATATTTTGTCACATCTCCTTTTCCACGTTGCCAATATGCAGCCCAAATCAATAAAAAAGTGACACCAAAAATTTCATTCGCATTTTATTAGGGGGGACTTCTACCCTAGAGCACCATTTTTCATTTAATTTTTTGGTGGGAAAACGAATAAATGTAGACGACTGCGTTTTTTTCTACTTGTTGTTTACGCTTTTAAATATACAATGGAATTTTTTTTAAGTTTAAAATTGTCGGCGTCCCAGGTCCTCAAAGAAGGTCATCCAAAATAAATGGCTACCACTCTCCTGACCACTGTAATTATGCGATCGGCCTGAAATTGTGCATACATACTCGGGAAACATGTCTTCATGTAATGACGGAGGTTTTTTTCGATAACTTAATTTTTCGACTTTGTATTCATGTTCTTGTACGAAAAACATAGGGGAAAGATCGATATTTTTTATTTGAACGCCGCTATTTTCTTAATTCTGCAGTAATTGGCTCCCTCTAGCCAATTTTCCTCGGCAAAGCCTGGTAGGGTAAGCTGGCAAGCCCAACAAGCTTGGGCCACGCCAGTTTTCCACGCCAGCGCCTCGTAGGGCAAACTGGTGAGCCCAACAAGCTTGGGCCTCGTCAATCCTCGGCAAATATCCCGTTACTAGCACGGCTAGCATTGCCTTCGCTAGCATCTTGCCGGACATGGGGCAAATCCGAGTAAATTCCGGCTAGGGGTGTTTGAGGACCTGGGACGCCGACAATTTTTAGCTTAAAAAATGCCAATGTATACTGTAAAACGTAAATAACAAGTAGAAAAAAACGCAGTCATCTACATTTATTCCTTTTTCCCACAAAAAAATAAAATGAAAAATGGTGCTCTAGGGTAGAAGACCCCCTTAAGGAGGCATCGTCGGTACAGTCCGCCAATTGCGCATTAAGATTTGAAACATTATTTAAATATACTTTCGAAAGGAAACAAGTGACCAAAAAGGTGGATATGAATTAAAGAGATCCTGTATAGTGTAGAAAAAATATGTGCAATAAAAATTCACAGAAAAATAGCTCAGTTTATGCTAATAACTAATGGGACATATTATACGCAGTTTTTTGGAAGTCAAATTCGTAATTTTAGTTCGATCTTGTCGAGCGACGGTTCATTTTGTTTATCGACGGACAATGCACAAATTTACCGTTGAACATTTGCGATTATATTCATAGGTCACAAATTACAGCCATTTGTTTATAAGAGAAGAAAATTAAACGACGAGTTTATCTCATTTTATTCCTAATCGACAAATAAACTGAAGAAAATAACTCGGTGAATTCGTAAAACGTTCTTCAACGAACAAAACGAGCTGTCGCCCGACAAGATCGACCTGAAATTACCAATTTGACTTCCAAAAAACTGCTTATAATATGTCCCATTGGTTATTAGCATAAACTGAGCTATTTTTCTGTAAATTTTTATTGCATATATTTTTTTCTATACTAAACAGGATCTCTTTAATTCATATCCACCTTTTTGGACACTTGTTTCCTTCCGAAAGTATATTTAAATAATGTTTCAAATCTTAGTGCGCAATTGACGTGACTATACCGACGATGCCTCCTTAACTTTACGAATCCCCAAAACATCATCGACCCGAAAATCTCGGAAAATGTTCGCGACAAGTTTCCTCCAGAAATTTCGCAGTTGTTCCGTCGTCACCACTCATAGTCCGCCAGTTATTCGTATTCATTCAGGCGCGTTCTCTCCGCGAACCCGACACCCGCCGCCGCTTTGTACATTACCGTCCGAGCTCTTAATTAATTTTTCCAGTCTAGGGTGGAGAAGACGAATAACTCGTTTTCTTCAGAAAAAAAAAAACACAATGCGCCACGGAAGCTCGACGCGCTATTCTTTCCACTTAACGGATAGAAAAGAGGAATAATGCGTCGGCGACTCACCGAAAGATTCTTGCCTCCCGGGAGGCTGGTCGACAGGTATACATTCAGATATCTGGCTAATTGCAGCCTATTCAAGCATCTTTTTCAGACGACCTTTTCTTCGCGATAACAAAAAAACAAAAAACAAAAGTTTAATAAAGGGAAAAAGAAAGGAAAAGAAAAGGATAAGAAGGTGTCAGATGTTGTTTTTTTGCTTGGTTTTCGCGGCGGCCTAGGGCGGTAAATGTAACTCACGGGAGCGTGCGGCCAGACGCGCGGGCGTCACCGAGTCAGCTGCCGGGAGATATTACACCAGCGCGCACCTAAAAATATCACCATCCTAACGAGATGCCACTCATTTAATTAGGACTGCCAGGACGCGCGACGTCTGCACGAGCGTTGCGGCCCCGCGGCTGAGAGCCGCCGCAGGGCTCCGCCGAGTCGTCACAACCTAATGAATACTTACGACTGCCTTTTTTGGCTGGGCGAAAAAAAAATAAATTAATCGCATACCCTAGCTGAAAGTCGCCCACGTGACCTCCGCCGCCGGTGCGCTCGGCGCCCTTTCGGTTAGCTGCCGCCTCTACCTATATTATTTCTCGTGTCTTTGCGGGCTCTCCCGCTTCGCCGGCAAGGCCCTTGTAATTACTTCTTTTAATTACCGGCCTTCAACAACGCGTTTATCTCTCACCGAACAGACGATAAATCTACATCGTCGTCCCGCGTGCGCGCGCGTCGCAATTAGCATCCCGAGGTGTGTGCGCGATGGATATGTGAGCAACTCTTTCGAGAAAGAGAGAGAGAGAGAGATAAGAATTAAGGCGAAAGAAAAAGCTCGCGGACAAAAGAATCGAAGACAAAAGGGTTCCACCTTTAAGGGTTCGTCCGGCGTTAAGCTACTTTTTCGCCGATATTACGGAACCAACACAATCACAATGGTGAATAAAAAAAGCTCGTGCAAACATTCGAGGTGGCTGTAAGCGTAAGAATCAAGTTCACCAAGCTGGCGAGTTTTTCGCGGACCTGATTCAGTCGCTGAATGGCGCGGAAAAATTATCTCGTCTTTGACCCACTTGCAGACAGTTAAATGAAGGAAGCTCGGTTCTTTGAAAACGAAATTTAATGCCGTTTCAAGATAGTTAAAGGTTAAAATGGTTAAAAATAGAGGTTTGCGAGTAGTTATCGAATCGAATCGAATATTCGATAATTCTCGAATGTTCGATAAATTTTCGAATCTTCTGCAAATTCATATATATATATTCGATACATTTTCGAACATACGATAAATTCTTGAATATTCCATAAATTCTCGACTATTTTCTGTAATTGCAAGAATCAAAGTACGAATACAGCGATGGCAATAACAGCGATATTTCAAAACATCCGAAATGTTTCAAGCCACCAAATTTCCCCTTTTTGAGAAGGAGAAATACAACTACTTTTTTGTTCCGGGAGGTTATAGGAGGTTGTAGTTTTACGTAGGTAGTTGTACAAGTTTTGAACAATGAAACGAAAAGTTTTTACAAAATTCATGAGTTGCAGATATCGTTTACTTTGTTGTAGAAACAATTTAATTGTTGTTGAAATGGCATAGTGAATTGTAGATTTTTCCGCCAAGGAAGGCCGATTATTCGAATTTACCGAATATTCGATTTGAAGTTCGAGTATTCAAATCTACCGATTATTCGATTCAGAGTTTGAATATTCGAGATCATCGAATATTCGATTTTAACTTCGAATCGAATAGTTCAATTCGTACATTCGATATTTTCGAATATTCGCACACGTCTACTTAAAAAACTCAAGCGAAATCGAAGCAGCGTTCGCGTGGAATCTAAAAGTACTCGAATATATTTTCAAGTATAGGGAAAACGAAGCCTACAGAGCACGCGATGAGTCGGAGGTTTTTCCGAACATCCGTGTCATTCGCCGATCGTTTCCTCACCATCTCTTCCATTCAAGAGGATACACGGAAAGAAATAATTGGTTGCCATAACCAAGCGCGTGGTTAAATACGCTCCAAGCGACAAAATTGGTTGAGAAAACCAACTATTGGGTATCACAACTAACCGATTGGGTGTCACAACGAACCACTTAGACGTTACAACCAACCACTTGAACATCACAAACACCTGATTGGGTGTGACACCCAATAGTTGGTTCTCCCAACCAATTTTGTCGCTTGGAGCGTATTTAACCGCGGCCATTGGTTAGGGCAACCACTTTTTTCTTTCCGTGTACCAGACTAGGCGTCGTGTCCATTTGTTGGAGGGAAATATAGCCCGTCTGGTCTCCATTTCACTCTCGCGCCCGTCTTCCGACTCGAGAGAGCGGGAAGGAGAATTGAGAAAGCCCCGGTCTCGAACTTCCGGACATTTTACACCGTACATCTTGATAGCTGCGAACGCTGAAACCTCGAGAGCCCGAGCGAAAATGAGAAAATTTCGAGTGTCTGCGAAGCTTTCAGTTAAACGCGTGGCTCAACATCTCGAGGGTGGAAAAAGTATCTTCGTTACACCAAAATTCACTCAGAGGGCAAATCCCACTTCCCTACAAGGCTGCTCCTACTTATGCGCTTGGAAAAAATTATTTCATTTTATTCCTTAATCTGTACGACTCAACACAGTTAATCTTGACAACAAAATAAAATAATCAAAAATGTATCATCTGCACTAAAATATGACAAAGTTGTGCAAGATTATAAAATACAGCGGTAACATTTTCCAAACTATTTTTGGGTAAACCCCGCAAGCAAAACTGGATTCATGGCTTTTACTGACAGGCGGTATATCGATTTTTTTTTTTTTTTTTCATTCAGTATTTCGAACCGGCCGGCGTTATTGAAAAAATCTCGCAGATAGCCCGAGGGTGAAAATCCCTGAATATTCGTTTATTTCTCTGTGACACGCGATCAATTTGACTTAGAGAAAAATAAAATAAAAAATACAAAAATAAAAACGTATAGCGATGCGTCCGAAAGTTGCGGGATTATAGCGTACGCTATGTGGTTGACAGCTTGCGAGAGGGAAGGATACGAGCCGGAGGGATAGGTATGTGTTTGTACGCGTAGTTCACTGACCCAAATGACGGGTGTACACAATGCACTGTACGACAATCCATCAATGTCCAGCTGTACATCCTCATCTTTATCCGCGTCGTCCTGAGAGCATCGAGCTCCGAGCGCGGGCGCGTCGCACGTTCGCACCACGTTCGTGCATCTACGGAGTCTCGAGAAAGAACCGGCAAGCACCGGAAATTCTCGTAGCTCGTGCGAGCAGGCGTAACAGCTCGTGTGCCTACAAGGCGTCTACGTAAACGCCAGTGCTTATCGCCACTTTCGCCTATGTTAAAACGTCTCTTATGCACTGCAATAAAATGTCACATTTTTATTTTCGGAAACCCGATTCTCACTTTAAAAAACATATTACCTTTTTATCACTTCAACTTATTGTCATCCAAGAAAAAACATTACCACAATCTGCATGTGACATATTGTTTTCAATTGCTCCAAAAAAATATTTGTCTGTCGACATGCTATTCGAAAAAAATTAAATATTGAATGAATAAAATTGAATATTATGACAATAAAATAAGTTTACAAAAATAAAAATAAAACTCCCGACTGAAAAAAGCTTTATTAATAAACAAATTGAGTAAATCAAAATAATGAAATAATGAAATAACTATTCGCATATCATAGTCGGGAGATTTTCACACCTAATGACGATAAAAATCTTCCGACAATGACATGCAAATAATTATTTGACTATTTAACAATTTTTATGTACCCAGTTTGTTTATTAATAAAGAAGTCTTTTTTCAGTCGAGATTTTTAAAAATGTTTGTAGTATTATTTTTATTTCATCCTTTTTAAAGGGATATAATTCAAACGCTCTGGCATGTGCGATGTAAAGTGAGTCACAGCATACGCGGCCATCAATGGCGGCCATCTTGCGATATTTCGACATATTCAAATACGGTATCTGTAAAATCCATTTATCTATGCGAATGGACAACTTGTCATGAAAATTTAGGAAAATATTGTTCAAATGTTGCATTATTATATGGAAATTGACTGAATAACATAACACTATCTGAATCGTAAAAAAAAATGTCTTAAAAACATGCCTTGTTTTCACCGAATAAACCTTACCCTCCCCCCTCAAGGGGTTAATACGTTGACAGGCTAATCGTTAATTCATTGGCCAGACTACCCTACATACATCCTGATAATGTTTCTAAACCACTTTTCTCGACGTTTCGGACCATTCGAAGTGTTCTAACATCAAAATCTCGATTTCTTTTAACAAAGCTTCCTCTATGCCGAAGCAATAGAAAAAGATATGATGTATTATACCCAAACAAAATAAAAATTGCTGAACCACCACGTTAACATAGTCACCTAAATTTGTTGACTCCCGACGGAGTCTCTCGATCGGAAATTCCGAGAAAATCGTCCTGGAAGGTAGCAAAGATTGATGGGGGTCGCGGTGTCGATGGTGCTTCTAATCCTGTGCTACGATGTCAGAGAGCTTGGGGCTTCAATAAGAGGGTACTAGGTTCGGGACACGGTGTAAAACCGATGCCTGCTCGATTCAAAGGATCGTGCGTATACGTATTTCGTGTAGTACAACAACAACAACAACAACAACAACAACAACATGCGAGTATAGAGGATGTAGAGGTGGGACGTCGAAAAGCAACGCGCCGTACGCCGGCCACTGGATTGCCAAGCAATTAGTTTCGGTAGTTCTTGTATCGCGGCTTCAGGACCGAGGAGCAGCACGGCGCGGCGTCGTTGTATCCGCCTCGGTCGCTATTCTCCGTGGTGAGGGTGCGCGCGTGGGATTGAAGGTTGTGGCGAACGGGCAAACAAGAGATAGTGCTCGAGCTGCAGCAAGGAGTACCGAGTCGCCGAGAGCCTCTGGCTGACTCGCGCCGCGCGCCCCTGGTCGAGCTCTACTACTACTATAGACCGCCTGACCGCCTGACCGTTTGCCGAGCTGCACCACTATTGCTACTAGGCTCGTTGCCGCCGCCGCCGCCGCTGCCCCGCGGTACATAAATTTCTTCTGTAGCGCCGTTGCTACGTTTCCGGCGCTAAGTAATCGCGCTATTTCAACGCACGCGAAAAGGAGGTTTACGTTTTTAAATATTTTCTACTTACGTTTTTAAATATAAGACATTTTTTGTAAATGCATGCGTGAGAAGTGCTACTTCTTGTGCCTGCCCGCGTGGCGTAAATGGCACTTTATAGCCAGTGACGCGATTTTACTTCTCGCACGCACTTCTCGCACTGGAAAGACTTCTCACACACGCACTTCTCGCACACGCGCGGCATTACACTCGGTAGCATTTCTCACGCATTTGTTACAAAAAGTATTATGCGATACAGAGCGAGACAGCGACCATCATACGTCGGTTGTGAAGTTGATCGCACTCGCCTCACTCGTACCACAGACACGTCTTCGGCTTGCGCTGCTTTGATACTCGTGAGGCTCGTGCGATCTACTTCCCAACCTGTGTATAATGGTCGTTTTTTCGCCCTTGTGTCACAAAGTACTATTCTTCCACTGTGCCACTTGCGGCCACATTAAACTTTACGTCGGCCAGACGCAGCGAACACGCCATCCGTGCGAAATATCTGCGAGTTTCTCAAGTACCGTTACGAAAGAGGGGTAGAGGAGGAGGGGGGGATATAAGTTTCGCGAGGAATTTCGAAATTGGGCCACTCTTCTCAGTCGCGTCCGGGACGGTCGTTTCGCTTGCACGCGCCGGGTATCGGGGAGTATAAGCAAATTTAACGCGCGATGGGGATCCGCGTAACAAGCACTCACTACGGGTGCGTCGGGGCACTTTTTAGTGCTCGTAAGACTGTTAATGCTCGTGACACGCACGAGATTAACGTTGGAATTTCGAATTATACGGAATTTAGGAGGTAGGCTGCGGCGGAACAGTTCCCGACAGCTGTGAGGTTTATACGCGCTGGAGGAAAACGGTCTGGTACACCTCATCGTTTTCAGCGAATGCCGCCAGCCACCGGCGGCTCCGGGAATACCAGCTGAGCTTATTTGAATTAATAGTCCGAGAGTGAGGAGGGTGGGGGGGAGGGAGGGGGGAAGTACTTCTACGAGACCATGCCAACTATCTACCAAGTGGGACTAGCGAACTGAGGTCTCTTTTCAAGAGGCATCGTAATTTTCAACAAGTCCATATCTCAAAGTACATTCGGCCAACTTTCGACGATCCTCAACGTCGAAGTTACGACCATTAAAATGCAGACGATGCTTTGTTTTCGCGAATATATTTATCATTTTTTATCTCCCGACTGCCCCTCTGAGGCAATGAGACGGGAGTTGTGCGTTTCACGGCGATCAGCTGATTTCAGTGGTTTTGTTTGTCGCCAATGTTCTCGAAAACGGTAAAAATATTTACTTAACCGAATTTTTTACGTTGATTCTATGACTAGCGTCCGACGTCTTTTTCCATAAATTAAGCTGATAAGTTGTCAGTTTGCATAGATAAATGAATTTTGTAAATACCTATTTGAATATATCGAAATATCGCAAGATGGCTGCCGTTGACGTGTATTCTGTGACTCACTTCATAACGCACACGGCAAAGCGCTTGAATTACTTTGAGAAGGATGAAATAAAAATAATTTTACAGAAATTTAAAAACTCACCACCAAAAATGAAGCTTAATTAATAAACAAATTGGGTAAACAAAAAATTGTGAAATAATGAAACAACTATTCGTATATCATAGTCAGGAGATTTTCACACCTACTGATGAAAAAAAAAAATCTGCCGATTGGGATCGTATTTGTGAAGTACTTCCAAATTCCACCTTGCAAGTTGCTTCCTCAGTATTTTACACTGAACGAAGCTACCTCTATGAGGAAGTGCACGGAAAAATGTCTTGATTGGATCAACCAAGCGCTTGGTTATACATATATTCGCCAGCTGATTAATTAGTTACATCAATGAAATTGTTGGCTACGCCAACCAAGTTATTGATGGTAACAAAATGAACTAAAGCTGTCTTTATAAGGAAGCAAAATCATTTGTAATTACAAGAAAAATGTTCTTCATAAAATAAGACTGTTTGTTTGGTCTTGCTACTTTTGCCAAAATTAATGAAATCATGATTTCATATATATTTTACATTGAAAAATGTAGTGCTTAAAAATGTTGGTTTGTACTTTTATTTTAGTTTCGAAGATTAACCCTTCGCGGGCACACATTCCTGGAATTCCGTGTTAAATTGCTGCGGTCAATTCCACCGCAGAGTGACCGCAAAGGGTTAAGAATTAATTATCGAATGAATCTAGTTTTAGATTAATCGGAAACTCCATGACGCGATCACGTCAGACAACGTCCCTCGTCGGTCTGCCACAGGAATTTTCTTGGACACCCGGATTCACGTAGTTACCCTCAGAAAACGGAAATTGCCACTTTATTCGAGCCAACGTTAAATGTTTCGATGATCCGTTTAATCGAAAACCCCGTGACATGGTTACGCCGGACGACGTCCTTCATCGGTGTGCCACGGAAAATTTCTTAGACACTCGACTTCCCGAAGTTACCCTTGATAAACCGAAATTGCCGTTTTATTGGAGCCAGCGTTAAATCTTTAGATTACACTATAAAATTGAAACGGTTCGAAATCTCAAAAAAAATATATATTAAAAAGGCTACATGACAAAACACCCCAGCGACAAAATACCTCGACAAAAAATCCCGCTACTAAATATCCCAGCGACAAAATATCCCATCCCTAAATCTATAGCGGATATTTTGTCGCTATGATATTTTGACGCAAGATATCTTGACGCGCGATATTTAATGAATCACAAAATGGTATATTTTGTCGCTGGGGCGTTTTGTCGCAGGATATTTTGCCGCTGGGGCATTTTGTCGCCGGCCATTTTTGCGGATATTTTGTCGCTGGGGCGATTTGTCGTGTTACCATTAAAAATACAACTCTTGGTTGATTCTATATTTTTTGTGAACATTACTTTAATTGTAGACATTGCGGTATTACCAGAATTTTATTTAAATATTAGTGAGAAAGAAGATAATCGAGAAAAATATGGTGCCAGCCGCGCGCGATGTTATAATATTTCTTTCTATCTGTCCGCGAGCCCCGATGACTATGTAAAATCGTCCGGCGTCGCATCTCTCTTACAGAAAAGTTCACACCCACGGGCGCTTTTCATTGTCGGCATCTCCGCTCTGCTTCGCCGTCCCTGCGGTTCCCCCCGTAGTTGGGTGAATAAAAAAACATAAATGCGAAGAGAAACTTTGTTCCGCACGAATGATTACGTCGCTACAAGCAGGATGCTCGGTGAATGTTTTGAATAACTGCGGGTTACTCTGGTACCGACGTCGTAGCAGCTGCACAACGTTACATTTTTTACTCCCGAGGACAGGAAAAACAACACCAGAAGAAATTACACTTTTTCTTCATCTGTCTTTACAAATTAACGAATTTTTATTTTTTACTTAGAGAATACCAATGTCAGAACAAATGAATAACCAATAAGTGCGGCAGACCGACAAATAAAAAAAAATTAATCCAAATATTATTATTTTGCGTCGTATTATTTTTATTTTTGAAGGTATTCATAAACCGTTTCGAAAAGAATAATAATGATGCGAAGCTAACGAGCTGGACCATCGTGCGCACTAACCACTTTTTTCCTCTTATCACGTTAATGCACATTTTATTACGAAGGCAGCATTCACGTGTACACCGTAAATAATACTTACGAAGCCCCCCCCGGCTAAAAAATGTTTTTCACCCGGGGAAAACACGAGAGTCCTCGTTACACAATCTGAAATGCTTAAAGACAGATGGATCGTTGCAGACAATTTTTTTGTTGTATATTGAAAAAAAGCGGGTAACGAGAGGGACGTAGAGCTTCGACTTGTATCGTAATTAAAACGTATCGTTCCATTTGTTGCAGATGGGGGTGTGGTCGGCGGCTCAGGGGTGGGACCGGTGGTGACTCCCCACAGCTTGGAGTTAACGCAGCGCGGTAGAGTGACGTTACAACTGGCACCACCCGAGACTGCACGGGCATATTTGCCCCCGGAATATCGTCTCGGTCGAGTGTACTCGGACACGGATTCGGAAAAGGTGAGCTGAAAAATATTAAACAATTTGCGCGCCAGTCGCGAGTGACACAAGTCGAAACTCCAAACTCGGGCGGCAATTTTTAACTATTTTGCTACTTCAAAAAACTTTTTTTCATCATAGAATGCACATTTTTACTAACGGCAACTAAGTTTTTAAATGATCTGACTGCACCTGCAATAATTGAGAGATATATATATATATTTTTTTTATTTGATATAAATAGTAGCGCTAAAGTTTCAAACTGAGAATTTCTTCACACTATTGGAACATTATTACGAATATTTAAGCGAAAAAATGAATAAAATTAAAAAAAAATAAATATACTTGGTATGTATTTTACTAAACCCACAATGCCTAAAAAATCAAATTTTTTATTTTTAAAAATTTTTTTGTATAGATAGTTGTGCTAGAGCTTTAAACTCAGAATTTCTTCACACTATTGGAACATTATTACGAATATTTAAGCGAAAAAATGAATAAAATTAAAAAAAAATAAATATACTTGGTATGTATTTTACTAAACCCACAATGCCTAAAAAATCAAATTTTTTATTTTTAAAAATTTTTTTGTATAGATAGTTGTGCTAGAGCTTTAAACTCAGAATTTTTTCACACTATTGGAACATTATTGCGAATAATTAAGCGAAAAAATGAATAAAATAAAAAAAATAAATATACTTGATATGTGTTTTACTAAACCCACAATGCCTAAAAAATCAAATTTGGAACGAAACATCGAGCGTGACGGAAGGTGAGGAAACATAATTGTGCACGTGGTGCGAGTTTATATCCCACCGGGTGTTGATCGAAATCCCCGAAGAGTTCCCCTCAATGTCTTTCGGGCAAATTACGCGCCGGATACGGCCCGCAGGGATTTTGCCCTCATTTTCCAGCTTGATAAACTCTCGACATATTCCGCGGACGAAACGAACTGCGGACCAATTTTCCTGCCGATTAATAACCCCCGTCGCGTGAATTAAAAATGGCACACGTGCTGCCGATATTACATAAAAGTTTTTTTCCACGCAAAATAGGTCACAATAGCATTGATTAATTGCTTTATCACGAAGAAAGGCGTCGAGTGAAAATTACCATAAATTTTGGAGAAAAACTGCAGTAGTCATCTGATATATTCACATTAATAAAAAAGAATATATATATGGTAATCCTTACTTAATTACTCATCGTGCACGGATAAATCAAGCATTAATTAGTTAGTTATCTTTTTCCACCGTTCGGGGTCCTTCCCCTTATTGCAATCCTCTCCCTCCTCGCACGCTGCTGCAGCCCACTTAACCTCGTTGCATCGCATTTGCCGTGAACGCAGGGAAACTGCGGAAAAACTTGTGCCGATGCGGACGGTGTGAAAAAGACAAATATACACCCCGGGGATAACGAATACTACGGTCACGACGAGGTGTTCCGTCAGTGCGGCTGACACGTAGTAAATTATTTCACTGTATTTTTCAGTTTTTCAAATAATGTCAATTTTCGTTATAATTTATTTTTTCGAGCAAAACATAATTAAATTAGTCCCTGCGGTAAAAACTCTTGAGAGATAAGTTCATAAAAACCACTAATACATTTTATCCCGGCAAAAAATCGTTTTAATCACAATAAAAAGTAAAAAAATTAAGTTGTAAAATTATTCGCGCCCGAAAACAGCCTTTTCGTTTTTTCCCTTCGGAATCGCCGAATGGGCTCTCATTGTTTTCCCCTTTATCAAATCCCCAGTAATTTGATCGGCAATTTGATGGAAAAATCAAAGGTCTGGCTGTCCCGGGCGACCGCACTTGGTCGTCAGACGCGGTTAAAGTGATTTTTAAAGTGAGAACTTCCAGCTCACGAGGCAGAAGAGGTGGTTGAACTATCGATTTATTCCGCCTAAGCGACGAAGGTGGAGCAAACTCGTTTTGGGAACTTCTATTCTCTTTATCGAGCTTTTGTTTTCCCGTTTTTTCTTCGCTTTTTCCACGATCGTTGAGCTGCTCGCGTCACTTCTCTTCACCATCGCACTTGTCCTTGTGCGAAAAATACAAATAAAAAAACGTCTTAACGCTGCGATAAATCGTCATTGGAAGCCACAGCGAAACGTAGACGCGGTTACGCGTTATTATCGGAGCCCCTTATGGAAATGCCTCTAATTAGTGGCGTTTAGCGTTTCCGGAGTCCCGGAGTCACCCGATTGTCATTACAATTCCTATAAACGCAGGAGAAAATTATTATCGCCCGAGTCGAAAGCGCCGAGACTGATTGTACGATCTCGACCAATTGACTATGCATTTTAATTAGCCGCGCGCCCCGTGCTTACTCGTCATACCTCAGGATCGATCAATTCCGATTTTCCGTTCCCGCTCGGTTTGACGCTCGTGAACCTGTGAAACACAGGGCTGACATTATTTTCACAGGGAAATCTCGATTAACATGAATATTACGTCATGACACTTGAGCGATGGAGGCTCGAAGGCAAATCGTTTTGTTGGGCTGACAAAAAAGTGAGAAGAACTGCGATTTTATGTTTTATAATCTCTAAATTAACAACAAAAAAAAGACCACATTTTGTTACATTAACAACATATTTTGTTAATCGAAAAAATAAACGCATTTATCGTCACTGTTTTGTTAGCCTAACAAAATAATTGTTCTCCACGAGTTGCATGTCTCAAACGTGGAGAAAAATAATCGCAATAAAATTATCCGCGAAAAATCTAAAAACAGTTCGATGAACCAAAAGATTAACCGTCTTCCTTCGTGTGGCGAGAATGGAATAATTGAGACAAGAGACAAGAGATCAGGAAGCTGCCTCCTTGACGAGGACGGACGTTGATCGATTGAGGCTCCCCCGGGAAGGAAATTCAGCACGAAAAAAATGTCGTGGGGACAATCACGTGGCTGGTCATATATGACCCAGAAAAATAATTGGCAACTCCAGGCTAATTGGTTAACGCAACCAATTCCTTGGTTGCTCCCCACACAAATATTTTCCTCTGTGAGAGAGCAATAATTAAATAATTTTGTTTTTTCCAATACGTTTTTTTTTTCTTTCTTTTTTTTCGTACCAGATGTGGATGTACTCGTTGGGTCGAGCATTACTGGATACGACGCCACGAGTAGCCGCACTCACGGGGTCCGTATCGGTATCGCCCTCTTCTGCTCTCCAGTCTGTTCTGGCGGCTATGACAGAGCCCGATCCACGTCGACGGGCGTCGTTGATGAACCTATTGGACGTAAGTACTGAATATCAATAATATATAGGTATTACTTATAATTTAGAAATTAGATGAACAGATGATACATCATTTGTCGTCAGACAAATGATGTATCATCTGACAAATGACGTAAATCAAATTTGATTTACATATGGACAACCGCGGACTAAGTTTCGAGTACAAATTTGACGCGGATCTTTCCAGCTGTTCAAATTTTATGGCATTTTTAATATTTTCAAAAATCTCGTTCTCGCGCCGGGTCGTGCCAATTACGAGATAACGGGTCCTAATTTGGTCCCCACATTGACTACCACGAAACAAGAGTTGGGTGCAAATTTGAGACAAATTGGTTCAGTGGTTAAAAACTTACATTTTGATTTCTTTTTTTTTAACAGCTGAAAAACCCTGCAAAGTAGAACCTTGCAAATTGCATCCTCAGTATTTTACACTTTTGACGATGCTTTCTCTATGAGGAAGCCAAAATTGATCAACATACTTCCTTATAGAGGTAGCTTCGTTAAAAGTGTAAAATACTAAGGAAGCAATTTGCAAGTTTTTACTTTGTTTTTTCTTCATTTGATTCCACTTTTGTTCATTTAATTACATTTTTTTTATATTCCGTTATTAATACTATATGACTTAAAGTGCGATATGACCAGAACCGACAGAAATATCGGCACGATGGGGTAATAAAAAGGTTTTACGACTGTCCCAGTTGATAAAAAATGACCTCATAGTTAGCCCACTAGTTAACCGAGGCAAAGCTTTTTGCACGAAAGACAAGGTATCGTCGATTGCTCGAACAATGAAAAATTATGACGCATCGAGATTATCGATAAAATTCAGTAGTCCCAGTTGCCGGGCGAAGAGCCTCGAAATCCTTTGTCCTCTATTTTCAAGCCGTAATCCCTTTAAAATCACCGCTGGAGCATTTCGGGAATTTCATCAAAGCCGAGAGCGTGACACACAGCTTCGAAAACCGGCAAAAAACCGATGTGCAAGACCGTCCAGCCACGTGGATACAATCTCGGGTTGTTGGTGGACGCGAGCATCCACTCTATGGTTATGTTGTGTCAGCGCCGCGAGTGTGTAATGCGAAATTGTAGGAGAAAAATGTTCGTTCGCCTCGTCGAGTCGAAATAATTCAAAGCCGCCGTCTCGACTGTTCCGCTGTTCTCTGCGTGTTTCTTTTTTTTTTCATTCTTCTCTCTCTTTTTTTCTTGCTTGTCATTAACGTTATTTCTTTTTGTCTTCTTTAATTTTCAAGGCTCCACCATTGCCAACTACCTTCTTGTTACTTACTTTTTTAAAGCTTCTCGCAAATACGTTGATTCTTTTTTCATGTTAAATATTGACAGTTTCAGAAATATTAACCGATTGTATTTGTCTTGTTTTTTGTCGCCCTGTGTGTAAAAATAAAAAATAAGCGTGGGAGCTCGTAGTTTGAATAGCAAACGATGCATTAACAGTGAACGGGGTAGAGTCGTCCCGACGAACGTTCGCTGGATTAACCAAAATATAAATGAGTTGATTGTTTGTTTGTTTTTATTTACGTTTCCCGCTGACAACACGGCCGTTATTTTTTAAAGCTACTCTCCCTGTGCGTCGAATTATCAAACTTTCAAATGTGTTCATCAGCTATCTGCAATATTAACTGTTTCACAGTGAGGAAACGATATTTTTTGGCCCACGGTAAAGGTGAAAAAAGTACGTTTTATTCGCTTGGTTAGAAAAAAATGTCACTAATGCGACAAAATTGTTTTGCCAAACCAACGAAAACATTTGTCCAATCTGCAACTTATTATTTTCGTTAACCCAACAAAACATTTCGTTAACCCATCAACAAAATGTTTTGCCAAACCGAACAAATAACCGTATTCGTCGTGTCACTTTGGGGGCCACATCATCGTGCCGAAAAATCATTCTACCGAATCGTGGTTTCGCCGAAAGCCATATTGCCGAATCATTTCTTTGCCGAAAAATTATAATGCCGAAAAGCATTTTTTCCCCTCGGAAAATATGCAGTAACACGAATTTTTTTTTTTTTTTTTCGTCAATCACCGCATCGACGCAAGCCGAATAGACGTGGGACCTCTGATTGAGCGGCAAACAATGCGCTATAACGGTGCACGAGACAGAACGCAATCGTCCTGATGAAGCAGCCGGGTTTGCCGAATTAGCCGCAAAACAGGGACGACGAGACGAAAATTGGCGGAGGGGCAAAATGGAGCGAGAAATGCCAAGCTATGTTTTATCGGAAATGGACGAAAATAGAGGAGCGATCGTCTTGGTGCGTAGTGGTGGTGCGACGACGGGTATCCTATTATATATCGAGAGAAGATACCGCGGCCCGAAATGCCCGCGAACGATCCAGCGTCGGGAGAAAAGGGTAGAGACGCACGATTATAGCCCGACGCGTTTTCACGGCGAAAAGGTTGGGGCTTTTCATCAATTCACTCGTTGACCGCGACGCTCCGGATGGCCCGACCGACAAACGCGTGCAAAAGATTCCCGGCAACCTTTGACCTTTCCGCGCGGTCGAGTGTTAAGCCCGAACCGAGTGATGTGTGTCTCGCGCACAAACATTGATACATCACCGGCAGGGGACGGCCGCCCGCGCGACGAGCACCGCGGATTTCGCGAATGCTGAGCCAACGCGTTCATACCCGCGGCACCGACGATCGTGGCTTTTCAATGAAAAATCTCCAACTCGAGGAAGCGTTAAATTTCCTCGTCCCCTCGCACCTCGACACACGGCGAATCGATTGAACGCGTACTGACGGACAGAACCAGGAATCGGGGGGGTCGATGTGGGTCAACCGTGACGGCAGGCTTTTCGGTTAAAAATAAAACAGTTCGGTTTAGTTACATATTTCCATTTTTTTACAGCCAACTATTTCTTAACTCGCCTTATACCCGTTTCTGTAAACGAGCTTCGTGCACCGTATAGAAATGTTACCTCAAATATTTTTAACGGTACACAAGTATAGCCTTTGAAAAAACTGTGCAAGTGATGCAAACTACAACGCAAAGTCCGTTTTAAAAATTGTATTCCAATTTTTTAATTAATCAATCAATTAAAAATTTATAGAAGGAGCGAGATCCTCGTGACACGCGAGGAGGTCGATGTATGTCAATAAACCGCGTACGTTCGGCCTTCCAGTTACCGATCGCTGTGTCGCTCTCGAGCTAGCTCGCCGCTTGCTATTCAAGCGAGTTTATACGCAAGACGAGGAACAATACCGCACAATGGGGACTCGGAATATACACGAGCGTACGCGGATGCTTTGAGAATAAGAGAATACGCGCGTTCTGCGCTATGACAGTTATTATTATCGCGCGGCATTGGGAAGTAGTCAGCGGCAGGATGGTCGGTTCAGCCGGTGGTGTCGTGAATAGCCGCTTTGATCAGCGCGCTGTCGGCCCTGGTGCGGCGACGTCGGGGGCTGCGGGCGTGCGAGCACCATGCAGTCTCCTTGAGCACCCACGCCGCACAACCGCCACATGGAAGGTGTCATCGTCCTTCTCTGTAATTCAATTACATCGCCCATATTGCCGCGGCGATATATCTTAAACTTAAACGACGCTCTGGCTACGTCGTCGCAGTTAATGAATTCACTATATTTCACGGTCGTAAATTCCTGCACCGTTTTAGGCGAGATCAGGGTTTATCGGGACAGAAGCGAAATTCATGTCAAATGGAGCTCAAAAACCGGCATCTCTCGTCGAATCGTAGTCCTTAAGGCGGGCTTCTACCCTCGAGCACCATTTTCGATTATATTTTTTTTATGGGGAAACGAATAAATGTAGACGACTGCGGTTTTTTCTACTTGTTACTTACGTTATAATGTATACAAAGGAATTTTTGTTTCAAGTTAAAAATTGTCAGCGTCCCAGGTCCTCAAACACGATCATCCAATATAAATGGCTACCACTCTCCTGACCACTGTAATTATGCAATCGGTCTGAAATTGTGCATACATACTCGAGAAACATGTCTTCATGGAATGACGGCGGTTTTTTTCGATCACTGCAAAATTAAGAAAATTATGGCGTTTAAAAGATTTTTCGCCTATGTTTTTCGTATAAAAACATGAATAAAAAATCGTAAAATTAAGTTATGGAAAAAGTGTGTATGCACAATTTCAGGCCGATCGCATAATTACAGTGGTCAGGAGAGTGGTGGCCATTTATTTTTGATCACCGTGTTTGAGGACCTGGGACGCCGACAATTTTTAACTTAAAAAATTCCATTCTATACTATAAAACGTAAATAACAAGTAGAACAAAACCGCAGTCGTCTACTATTATTCGTTTTTCCACAAAAAAATGAAACAAAAAACGGTGCTCTACGGTAGAAGTCCCCCTTAAGATAGTCGTCTCGGTTACAGTCCCGACAAATGTGAGATTCGGGGACAATTTCCAACGCTTCTCGATGAGATAATAATCTAAAAAAGCAAGCATGTAGAAGATGCGGAAAAGTTTGATTTTGCATAATAACAATTCAAACATTTTATTAGCGAATTAATGAAAAAATGAATCATTCTGATCAAAATGATTCATTCATTTTTCTGAATACGTAAGTATAATTTTTTTCAGAATTTTGTCTAATTTAAAAAAATTGCTTTTTGTTTAAAGCAAAATGAGGAGCGAAAATCGCAATCTCAAAAAATTAAATGAAATTCTAATAAAATTCATACGTATTCAGAAAATTGAATGAGCAATTTACGTCAGAAAAAAAGTTGGGTTGCCGGGCAAATTGTTCGACAATTCATATTTTTATTTATTTGTTAACAACATATTGGAATTATTATATGCAAATTCAATCTTTTCAACACCTTCTACATGCTTAATTTTTTCCAGATTATTATCTCATCGAGAAGTGTTCGAAATTTTCCACGAAACTCACATCTGACGGGCCTGTACCGACAAGACTACCTTAAAATAAATTTAAGTGTGACATGAAAAACATCTAAAGCTGAAGTTTAAAGAAAATTAAAACACGAAACCATCCAACCGGCCAACTATCCGCGGTAAACACCGCCTCGAATTTTCATTAAGCAAACAAGCCAAACTTCGGTATAAATGAATCGGTGATTAAGCTTCTTCGCTCGAAACT